>JANKKI010000064.1:0-1200000 GCA_025175665.1 Cinchona pubescens
AATATCTTTATATATTTCCTTTTTCACATGCACCACTATTCTTTTAATACTACACATAAACATATTTATTTTTGAAAATGAGTTACAAAATAATGTTAGATTGCTTGTGTCATCAAATTGCATTACTACTACAACTAACCACTAACACATAATACAAGAATACAAGACACATCCCCGCACCAGTATCCGACTCTTTTAGAGTGTCCCTCGTATCCTCAATTTATAAAATTAACGAACCCAATCCCAAACGTGCACTCTGTTCGACACCCGTATCCGCCGACGTGGTAACTTAGCCCATAAAGCATTGTTGGCCTAATTGCCATTCTATAAAATTTACCCTTTAGTCGAAAGAAATTTTGAAGTCACTTAATATTCCCAATATCATTCTCCATTTTGTCCAACCCATTTGTATCCAATGTAATATCTCAATCTATACCATCACTCAAGAATCGATCATAAATACTTAAAAAATTTACTTATAGGTATCTCTGATCCCAGACACAAATCTCTATTCTATTCCTAAGTGCACTTACTAAACTTAAATTCCATATATTTATTTGATCTACTTCTAAACCCTTTTACCTCAAGTGTCTCTCTCCAAACCTCGAATTTAGCATTAACCGCACTTTAGTGTCATCTATTAAAATAATGTCATCTGCAAATAACATACACCAAGATATTTCTTCTTCTATATGCCTTGTAAGTTCATCTATGATTGATGCAAATAGATAAGGACTTAGAGCTGAAACTTGGTGTAACATATATTTATAGGGAACTCTCTATCCCGGTGTTTCACACTTGTAACCACATCCCTATACATCTCCTTTATTGATTCTATATATGCTACTCTAACTCCACTTCTTTCAAAACTCACATAACTTCTTCAGGACTATCGTATGCCTTTTCAAGACCAATAAAAATTATATATAAATTCTTTACTTTATCACGGTATCAACTGTAAGTCTATAAGAAATGTATGACCTCTAATAGTCGATCTCCCTCCATTGAAATTTCATTGAATAGTTGATAGAAGTATCTCTCCTATCTTTCCTTAATTTTCTCATCTCTTACTAACACCTTATTATTTTCATCCTTGATGCACTTGACTTGGGTTAACGGTAAACGAACAGTGTCCACAGTGTTGCAACTGCATCTCTTATACACATATATAAAGTGTTATAAGAGACAGAGATAGCTTAGATTTTATTTTGTACATGCCTTCATGAACCACCAAGATTCGTTGTTCATGGAAGCATAGACTCTTGAATCAAAGCTATGAAGGTTAAACATTACATTCTCACTCTAATTGTCATGTCATTCCATAAAGTGTCGATTCTCCTTGTAAGTCCCAAATACTTTTCCTAATGACACTTTATTAATAGGGTTAAGGCTTTTTCCTTCTATAAATTTTTTTACTTAATTTTAGGTGATCTAGGTAGATTCCTTCGCCTAATGTAATGTTTAACCTTCAAGTCCACCACCAAAAGTCTATATTATGTGGTTAGTAACTTTCTCCAGTTATGATTTTACAATCTCTACAAACCCTTCTATCTCTATTTCTTGTGAGGAGAAAATCAATCTGTGACTTTGTTGAACCACTTTTAAAGGTAACTATATGATTCATGACAGAATATAATTGAAAAAAGCAGGAATCATGCAGTTGACCCTCTGTCTCTTATACACATCTAGATTGATTTTCCTTGTTTATGGTTTTGGGAGGAACCTTATCCACCATGTATAAGTGTCATAATCCCCAGAGCACTAATGTGATAATTATGAAGAAAGTCTCTTATACACATCTAGACAGGTAGAGTTCTAAGGAGTTCTTTAACCAGAGAATCAAATAATGAGCAATGCTCTAGGAATTATAAAACTCACCCCACAAAGAAACATCTGATCCCAAGGATGGATCTAAAACGAAAGAGTTGGAATGAAGAAACGAGTCCAGAAGTCTATAAAAAATTACCACAGGATAGCCTTCCAAAGAAAACGCTTCTAACACACTAGTTACAATCCATGCCTTTGGCTTCAACTCAAAGGCCATGTCTGATCATGATTTTCTTGTAAATCTTGTATTATGAGATTGCACAAAGATCTCTAGATCCTGTCTCTTATACACATCTAGATGTGTATAAGAGACAGGTATTATATAATAAGAGACAGCGTCTAGTATACACATCTTTTGTATAATATGCATTTTTAAAACACATCATATTGTATTAGATAGAGAGGCTAGAGCACGAAAACTTATAAAACAAAGAAAGAAGATACCACATGCCAGTTGTGTGTAAATGTAGTTTTCCAAATCTGAGGACATCAGGTAAATTGGCCAAAATAAGGTTGCTTCAAATTTGAAGCACCCCTATTTTTCAGTTTATTCATTGGTTTTATAAACAACCTTATGTCCCCTCCATTCCACAAAGTTGCAAAGACTTCGGGCCTCGAGTGAGAATTAAACCACTGAGCCCCCGGATTACCTTAACAAATCATATAGCAACAAAGATATTCATTTCAACGATAGTAAAACCTCGATAAGTTTTGCATACCATATTGTAAGACAATTTATGATTAGGTGAATACCTTAGATCTTTCCTTCTGGGCATAAGGAGGAATACCATTTTGTCAACCTCACTTTTCCTTGGCGGCTAATCAGAAGAACAAAGTGGATCTGAGAATAAGTTGGCTAGACAGATGTAAAATTGATTCTTCCATCTCTTCAAATAAATGTAATGTAATTCAATAGCAGCACAAATACAATATTATTTTACAAGTTCTTCATTGTTGGTAAAGAATTAAAAGCCAAGAAAATCAGAGAAAATTTTTTTAAAAAATAACCAATAAAACAAAAGAAAAATCTAAACCTGAATCTCAGAATGAATCTTAGGACAGCCAACTGAATAAAATTAATTTCATGCATTTTCAGAATTTATAGAAGGAAAAAGACTGTCTCTTATACACATCTAGATGTTTATAAGAGACAGTTCAGGTATTCACAGGTTAATTTTCAATCATCTGAAGATGATTTTGGACGGAATAATCCACATAGTGGTTGCGGAGGAGCCTTACTGAGGAGTGCCGGAAATTGGCGCAAGGAAACGGAGGGAAAGGAATCAAGAATGGGCCAAACCGGGTTAAAATTGAAATATTAGGTCGTTGTTAGATCTTAAGCTTCTAGTCTAGGTAGTAGTAGTAGTGAAGATACTACAGGCTGAGGGCAGGTGGTTAAGTGTTCTAGTTTTCAAATTCTTAGAAAAATATATTTTGTTCTATTATGTTTATGGATAGACCAATCTGATCTAATGTGATATCGAATTTATCATAAAATTAATTTTGGTTCCTTATTCTTTTAACTTCTAAATTAACAAATTAACGAAAATGTTAATAATATATTTAATTGTAAGTTAATAACCCTCATTGGTATAAGATTGTGTTTGGATCGATGAATTTAGGGAAATATTTAAAATTTATCTATTTTTAGAGAGATTTGTAAAGTTGAAACAAATGAATTTCAAATTCACTAAAATAGAAAAGTGTGGAATAAATGATTTTAAAATAATGTTTTAATTTAAACGGATTTAAAATTTATCTATTTTGACATTATAAATCCTCTAATAAACGGATGAATTTACAAATTTTTTCCCAAATTCATCCATCCAAATACTTTTGCTCTGTTAGTTTATCCAAACTTTCTACAACACTATTAGATTGAGTAAGTTTTTTAAAAATAAACGACCAAGTTGGTCCCTTGTAATAAATAAAGATGCACATCAATTGATAACATTAGAGAATAAATTTTTTTTTTTTCTTTCTTCATAATTATCACATTAGCGTTTGCCTAATCATTTGTGGTTGTGTATTTATTTAGATCCCCAATTCAAATGGAATGGAAAGTCTCATTAATCTAATACCAATTATTAGACATATCTAATAATTAATTAAAAATAAAACAAAAATATTTGAGTATTGGTATACTACAGTTATGGAAATTATGTAGCTGAACATTTTGAGATAATAATGGCTAAGCCAAGGTTGTTACATTATTCATTATTTTTTAAATAATAATTTGTCAATAATTTTTTAAATACATTTTCTAACTTACCTTTAAGATATCACATATCTATCAAATATCAAAATGTGTACTACACTTTTATTCCTAGAGCATATGCTCATTATTTGATACTAAGTTAATGGTTTTTAAAATGCAAGATTCTATTTGATATACGATAATCTTCTAGTTTATTTTTTATTTTTGCAAACAATGATATATTAAATAATTATTTTTAATTTTATCCTTAGTGTCATAGTAATGGAGAAAGGATTATGTAATAAATATTATGTAGAAAGATCAATTTAATCACTTTAAATTGTCTTTTTTCATAAAATTAATACAATTTGACTTAATCCTATTGCACCAACTCCAAAATACACGTAGACTAAACGGGTGTAGTAGTTAATGGGTGCACATAGAGCTTAATTCATTAATTAAAACAAAAAGAGATGATTGACCATTTACTCACCCGTTTAAAAGTTATTAATACAACATATTATGTATTTTAAAATGTAGATGTATAATTATTTAAATAAATTCTATCTACTAGTATAATGTATTTTAAAAATTTATATTATACAAACATTTAAATAAATTCTTTTTCTACTAGTATAATGTATAGCTTCGATCAAAAATTTTTGTTAACTCGAAAACTACCATTGAAAAATTTGAGTTCACACCAATATAAACTATAAAGTTCATGCCGGAGACAAATTAATAGTGTGTTTTCTGAAATTGGAGTTGTTCAATAAATTCTATCCTTTCTCATCAAAACAAAGCTCTCAACCAACACAGAGCAGCCAAATCTTCAACTTCTCACTTTTAATCTCGTTTTCCCCCTCTCTAAAAACTTCCAGTCCTCCATCAAACCACCATCCACTCTTGCAGCCATCTTATTTTTCCAAAAATTGCTGAACTCAGAGATATTTGCTTTCTTCCTGTGTCTAGCCTTGGCCCTAAACCAAGCGAACCTATCACCATCGTTTCTATCTTCTTTTGTCTGTTCCACCCTATTCACTAAGGTAACTAACCTTTGGCATGCATTAAGGAGTAAGCACTATCATGTTGCATCAGTCGCATTCGTTTTGCACTAGTAATTGCTATGATGGATTTCAGCTTGCTGATATATGTACCTAACTATGATAAAAAAGCTTTGGCTCCAAATCTACTCTGTAGTTCTTGTTACAGCAGCATGTCGCAGTATGAGATCAGGTTTTTTGTTTATTAGGTTAAATTGAACAAACCTAATGTAATGAATTCAACCATCAAAATGAAAAAGATAGTAAAAAGTACAGCGGCATAGCTGCATAACTTTTGTCATAGACTCCTGCTTTAATAAGGTAATAAGATTGGATAACAAGACTCGATCAATTTGAAGCCAGAACAAGAGAAAAAGGAGACAGAAGATGCAAGTTTAACATGTTAATTATGAGCAACAAATGCCATATCATAATTGATTTTCTTGAAATTTTCAGATTGTATTTACTCTACTGTTTTGCTATTTACAGAAAAAAGACGAACAAATAGGCAATACAACTAAATAAGATAAGGAAGGCCACAGTAGATAACACAAGTCTGCGTGCAATTTTATCAAGTTGATAAAAGGGACCCTCTAAAAGAATAATCCCTAAAGAGTAAAATTTGAGTGCTAATATCAAGCAAAATTTGTTTAATAACATGATTTAGAGCAGCTATTTGTCAACATACGAAGATAAACCATAAGTCATCCATTCACAAAATTTCACAGTATCAAAATGCTGAGACGTACTAGCAGTAACACTTCTATAATCTCCAAATATCTTTCGTATGTGAGTTCCCTAAACTTCTAAAACTCAGCCTGTCCAATCATTTTGCATCTGAACTTTAAACTGCAATAAACAGAACAAATAAACAAAAATATAAAGAACTCCTTGAGCTTTTCTTTTTTTTCTCTCTTTCTCTTGATTACAAAACTTCATCCTCTTTTATCAGTTACCATATTCTGCTCCTGAAAAACATTTTAATTTATCTCAATCCTATTTCCTGACAAATACAGCTGCACAATCTGAACACAGAAAATCTGATGGTGCATCCTCATTATCAGCGAAGGCACTGCACCTTGTATGCTGAGACACACCGCACACTTTACATGCTGCCAATCTCTCCCCATCATCATATTTCGTACCACAGATACAATTCACGGTCAATCTTTGAATCCCGTCTTCATACCTTAATTTTGTCCCCAGGTCCAGCCCAGACCCTCCCACCCAAACAGGATCACTAGGCTTAATACAGTGAGAAACCACCTTATCATCTTATTATTTCCATCAAGTATCCAATTCTCTTATCACTAGAAAATTATCCATAATACAATATGTGTCCCTCAATGCAGATTGAGCAGCAACTTTAAGTTCACCTATGGTAATTGAAGGGGGGACTGCTATTACTACACCTGGAGATAAGGTCCTGGGCAGTACTTTCTCTAACTCATCAAAAGTAGGGAGAACTTTGCATAATAGTGCCATTAGTTGATTATTATCTTGTTCCTCAAAATGCCATTCTTTCACAAAATGCTTGCTGTCTACGACATCCCTAGCAGACAGAGTGACTGAATCTGTAAGACCGTAACCAAACAGCACATTCCTATACAAATATAGAGCATCCCTAGCTACATTCTCTTTTGAAATACCAATGATTTCATCTTCAACATTATTTTGAATGGTAAAATATACCCAGATGTGAATGTCATACATTAAAAGCTTTTTGTCACATAAGTTAGAATATACCAACTGAATCTACCAGAAAATCAGCCAGCTCAATGTCACCAATGCACTCCCTATCCTTGTTCATACACTCTTTCCGTGACACAATAGTTTCGTTAACATGATCCTCTTTCAAAATATTGACAATAACTTCTGATGCATGTTCTACCCTTTCTTCAGCATATCTACAATTTGGCTCTCCTTCCTGAAAAGCCTCATGAATCTTGAATTCCAGTAATCTAGTAGATGAATTAATCAATCGACAAATAACATAATTCCCACTTTAAAGGATCTTATAGATGTAAGCACACAATCAATCAAACCTGTGTCTCCAATACATTTCTTTAGCTCTTGACGCATTTCATGCCTTGAAACCCCATTTTATATACCAACCGAATAAATGTTTTCCTCTGTTATTTCAGTTCTGCCTCCAAATCCAAGCATGAACTCCAGCAAATCACTCATGGTAATCAATGGGATATCCCTCATTCCTCTGTACTTACTGATTATCTGCTTGATTTTTCTTCCTTTTATTTTATTCTTGAAATGAGTTACAATCTTGTCGAGGTCTAATGACATCAAACAATCTAGTGCTTTATCATATCTTTCCTTCCCAATTCCAAAACTTCCACGGCTAAATTTATACCCCCATTTTCCATACCAGCTCTGCCCATATGCAACAACATAAAGCAATCTCCGATTGATTTCATCACAGAACCGAAACTTCCCTGCAAAGTTCATCTCAATTTAAATTAACTAAGAAATTCAAACTAAAAGAACGAAAGAATCAATCTCAAACATCACCTAGTGCAAAGAGTTGAACAAATTCGGTCCCAGAAGTTCATAATATCACTATCACTCAGAAAATGTGATTCCTCTTTAACTATCATCGATGCAAATCAGATGCCCAAATCCCATTGCAATGAATGACTCCATACAAAATATGAGTTCGAATATCGAAGAAGTCGTCCTTCAATGGATTTTTCCACTGATCAACTTCCGGAATTATCAGATGATACTTTCTTCTAGAAACAAAATGATGACCCCATCCTACAATGAATAATCAAAAATTCAAAAATCCCATTACAAAATTAACCAAAACCCATCAAGAATACCACTAAAAACTTCACTAATTCAAGAAAATCACAACTCATCAATAAAACATGAAAAGCAAGTAAAATTAGGAAAAGCCCATAATTTAAAACAGGTAACAAAAATGCATAGAAAATCTTGCCAGTGAATTTGCAATGATCACAGAAGGGGTTCAGAGATTTCTCAACGGTTTCTTCAATGGTGTAGAGGGGAAAAACGGTGCCGTTTTGTTGTCTGGTTAGCTGAGTAAACGATGAAGCCATACCAGGAAGTTCATCTTTCTCAATCTTCTCAGCAAATTCTTGAAGAAATAATTGAATTTTTTCTCTAAATGGTCCATAATTAAGATCTTTAATTGAGCCCATATCGGGAAATTGTTCAAACTGAAAAGGGTCCGTTTTTCTCATTTTTTTACAGGCTTCGAAAAAAATGAGAAAAACGCCATTGCAGGAAAAGGAAAAGAAACTGCAAAACTAACCGAAGCTTTCTTTTCAAATTCTTGGGAGAAAGATAAGAGGACAATGAATCATGGGAGTAGTAGACTAATAGTGAACTTACAATTATGCCCTTGTAGTGGCGGGAATTGGACGATTGATTTAGTGGGTGTTATGTGATGATTTGGGTTAGCCGGTTAGCTCTCTTATACACATCTAGATGTACATAAGATTCACTTAATGCTACATATATATATTTTTCCCCTACCCTCACCCGAATCAATCCTTTATTTTATCTAAGTAAAATCCAACTTGTAATAAAATAGTCTATAATTTCATATTAACAAAATTAAATTATACTTGAATGAATGCAATATTTTCTTAATACTTTATATATATAAAGTATATAATAGGATTGTAAATACATAAATTATATACATACATGTATTTGTATTCGTCTATATATATATAATATTATTTGTGTGTCTATATATGTATTTTATACGTAAAATTAAAGTATTAGTTTGTAAGATCATATTATATAAAAAGTATATTTATTTAAAAGAAAATGTAACGTTGCAAATTAAATATTAAAGATTTTTATTGAAAGGTCTTGAGTTCTTCAAGGGTTGATTGAATTCACACATCACTTAATTCCAAATTCAGAACTCAATTCCGATTTTATAATCGATTTCCGATTTCGAAATTTAGTCGAACCAATTTATTAATCGAATTCTGATTAACCAATTTCGAAATTTCAATTTGAAAGTGAAAATAATTGTGAATTTGATTAATCGGGTTCGTGCTCATTCCTACCGTCAATGATGGCAACAAAATCTGATAGTATAATTCCTAAAATACCCCTGAAACCACACTAAAGCAGTGCTAAATCAATTTATTTCACTGTTCAATATTCAAACCATACACACTCAAAACGCCGTTGTTTTATGCATGCCAACAAATTCGAACTGGTCGTCTAAGGGGACGTAAATTAATCAAGCTTTTTTTTAAAAAAAAGCTTTTAATGTATGACATTCGGTTGGTATATTCTAACTTATGTGACATTTTCAGTAAGGTCTGAGTGGTCAGCAATTTTAATGATTCTAAATGGAAAAAGCCTAAGTGTGTCCCTTACTGAACATCTAGAGTGCAATAAGAGATCAAAAATATGGGGATTCATTATACTTTTAAATAGATGTAATTAGAGAATCAAAGCATTTAACAAAAGACAAAATAATCAATTAATGTTTCAGGGGATACTCCCTAAACTGTGTATAAGAGCACAGCGTTAAATTTGCCGAATAAGTCCGTGGAATTGGGAAGAGAACCGTCTATGAGTTTACAGAATCTAGATGTCTCTTATACACATCTAGATCAATTAAATGCACTTTCCCTAAAACTTATAATAAAATGTGTTATACAAATGACTCATGTTACCTGTCTCTTATACACATCTAGATGTAGTATAAGAGACAGGGCTAACACAATTTATGACTAATGTGTATTTGGTTTTTCGATGTTATAGTTGACAGATTATGTATGGCAAGTTATTTTCAAAGCACAATCTTAATTAATTTAAACATTTATTTTTAGGGTGTTGATCAATTTAATTTCTTATCTATCATAAAGATTAAAATGGTTCCTCATCCTTAAAAAAATTAAACCAATTAAAGGTTTGTGATGCAAATTGTAAAGAAACTAACATAGTCATTAATAACACATTTATTATAAGTCAATAGCCAAATAATTATCATTGATATGTCTGTTTAATTTACACATCTTATACACACTAGATCCTAAATTAATTAACGTTTAAGAGCAAATTCTATTTACATCCCCTGGTTTGGTCGTTTTCCTTTTTACCCCACATGATTTAAACACGTCCAAAACCCCCCATGCTACTGGTCAAGTGTCCATTGGATGGAATATATCTTTACTAATGGAAGAATTAAGTTTATTAGTTATGCCAATCCTTCAAGATATCCCGGGGTTACCACCCCCAATCCTCGGGATAGGGGTAAGGATTGGGAAAAGCAGATTTGGGGTTTAATGACCTGTGGGATGGGATATCAAGAGGGAGGAGATGAGGGGAAATCGAGGATGGGGATTAGTGAGGGTAGGCAGATCGGGGCATAGGAGTGCTGGGAGCTGAGGGGATGGGTGATGGTGGGGTTGGAGGTAGATCGTGTAGGGGATGGGGGTTTTGGGTAGCAAGGATTGGGGGTGGAGTTTGTAGAATGGGTAGGAGGAAAGGGGCTAGGGTAGTTGGGGATGGCGGGAATAAAGGGTGAAGGATAGATTCGGGTTAGGGTAGGGGTAGGGTGGCGGACAGAGTCGAGGAAGGCTTATACCCATCGATGGGTATAAGGAGGGTCTGGGATTGGTGATTGAGGTGGATGGTGGTAGGTGGTGGAAGAGACGGTGGAGGCTTGTTGGGAAGAGAAGGAAGATAATTAGTTTATATATATGCCTTAAAATTTTGTTTACTTCTATTTTGTTCCTCAAAATTTAACAAGGGATAATTTGGAAAGAAATAAAGAAACATGCCCAAAAATTAAGAACCAAGTAGATTAATCCATGTGTGGGGTTCAAACTACAGTTAATATAGTCATCTTCCGTCAATTGGAGTATACCAACTTGAATTGGAAGTACACGAGGGTTTTATAGGTTCTTAAAGTATATAGGGTTATAAGGAGAACAATCAAACCACGACAGTGAAAGTGAAAGTCGTCAACTTTTAAAGATGAGGTACATTACAAATGTCATTTTTTCTTTAAATTTAATTTGTCCCTATTATTAGTGTGCAAAAGGGTTCTGCGAATTAACTTGTAAGATACAATAAATTCCTTGTCTGACTTGTGTTTTGCGCTAACAGTATCAGTCCTAGAGCTTTCAAAGTAGTCCAGATATTTTGTCAGAGAGTTTTAGTAAAGGAAGAGAATTTTTGGGAGAAAAATTAGGCAATGAATGAAAAAGTATGTCAGATTATTTGTGTATTTGGATATATATATAGAAGACTCATATATGAGCATAGAGAGACACACCTATTAGCAATTTAACTACAATATAGAGAGTTACAATTCTTCAGGAAAAGAATACAACTCTTAGAAATCAACTAACTAATGAAGATTTTTTACTGTAAAATTCAGAAAAACTCTTCTAAAAAATATTACGTAAAACCAAACTCTTAATTATTTTGAAATTCTCCAACAATGACAGATTAAAATCATCTGTCATAATAGATAAGAGACAAATTGATCGATACTCAAATATAAAAAACTAAATTAATTATTTTTCCTTTCTAATATGTTAGGATACATCATTAGCGTAATAGTAGTGTTTTTTCTTTTTTCCTTTTTTTTTCAAGACATTTCTCTGCAATTTGTTCAAAAGCAAATGTTCTTAAAAGTTGTCTATTCTTTTGAGCATCAGTCAAAAATATCTAGGTTAATATCAGACATCTTATACTTTGAATATTTGTACGATACAATAATAATGTCTGCAGATTCCAAAGTTGAGATATGGATGAAGCAAGTTCACATGCAGCTGTCTCTTATACACACCTAGATGTGTATAAATTTCTACCATAAACTCCTTGAAATTTGTGAAGTATTCATGCAACTTAAAACTTCTACTAAATCAGCGTGCATAAACAAGTAAAAAGATCAAACCTGGGAGACACATCTAATTTGCCCTTAATCAATTAATTAATGCTGCATTTGTGACTAGTTTTTCTTCCTTTCATCCGGAACTTAATCCAAAAGTCATCAATTGTGTTAGCCACTTTAATAATCTGAAGTCAACGTTGTTAGGCACCCTAACACTTTAGTTGGTAAAGTACCATCCACTACATTCTATTGCAAGAACCAAATATTTACATCTAGATATGATAATCCTGTCTCTTAACACATCTTGATGTGTAACAGAGATAGATATTGCATACAAGGCACAAGATGTGATTGAACAGTTTGTGTAATTATTGTTCTTGTCAATCAGAAGAAGCAGTTAATATCTTCGATCAAAAGCATGGGATGATAAGAACTCTTTTACAAATATTGGAAGAGATTGATTCCATCAAGAAAAAAGTAATGGAAATTGCAAGCCGAAATGTAAAAGGAGAGAATTATATGGAAAAGGATGTAATGAAGAAGAGAAATTTAATCAAGACTGATGTGTTGAAGAATTTTCACTTGAAAATCAGCAGTGAAGAAATTGCTATAATCAAAGAGAAGTTGAGGTTGTGTTATGAGGAGATCAATGTGGCGAATGAGATTACTTGGATTAATCCTGAGGTAACAAACGTTTTTATGCATGAGAATGATGACTATGTTATGAATTTTGATGATAGTTTGGCTTACCTTATAAGCCAGCTTACATCTAACTATGCAAGTAGTCTAGAAACAGTGTCTATTGTTGGTGATGCAAAAGTACATAACAATAGTTCTCTTGCTAGAAGAATTTATGATGATCCTTGGGTAGTGCATTTTTTCCATATTCGAGCATGGGTTACAGTATCTCAGGAGTTCAATGGGAGGGACATTATAATAGGCCTTTTATAATCCATTGAAGGAGACAGTTTTTCTGATGAAATCTACAAGGAGTTGGAGGAAATAGCATTGTGCTTTCGTTTGTCTAGATTGTAAATTATACCCAAGTCTTTATTTTTTTTAATGACAAGAATGGAAGTAAACATCCTGCTGACTTGCAGTAAATGGTTTACCGATCTTGGTTTTAGACCCAGACCTTATGACCTGCCATTGCTAAGTTTTGATGAAAGTTGGGAATGTCTATGTGAATTGGTTTTTGGGGATCAAAACTGTCCTCCAGAGCTAGTTGATATTGGTAAAATGATCGCGAAAAACTGTCGAGGACTAATGCCAATAATTGACAAGATAGCTAGATTCCTCAAAAAGAGTAAGACACTTGACCATTGGGAAAATGTTGCTGAAAGAATTGGTGATGATATTACAGTAGTATTTATGCAGGGTATGATGTTCAGCCTTGAGCATTGCGGGGGAATAGCATCAGAAGATGTGAAGCGTAATAGAATTAATCATGAAAAGCAGGAAGAACATTGTGTATTTGGCTTCAAGAAACTGAATGGATTAAAGTTTTAGACTGCCTGTCCCATCACTTGAAACCTTGCTTCCTCTACATGTGTGCTTTTCCTGAAGATTGTGAGATTGAAGCTTGGAGATTGATCAGATTATGGGTTGCCGAGGGATTTCTGAGGCCATCAAGTTTTAAATCCTTGGAAGAAGTTGGAGAAGAATACTTGGACGATCTTGTAGCTCGAAACTTGGTGACAATGCGAAAAAGAACATTGAATGGTAAAATTAAAACCTGTCTCATCCCTGAAGGTCTTGCGAGATCTTTCCTTTAAGCAAGAGCAATGTTAAATGCCCAAATTTGGTGACAGTGTTAAAAATTAAACTGAAGTGTGATAGATTTGAAAAGATGTGTATAAGAGACAGGGTTCTGAGTGATTGTTCTGGAACCAGCTGTAACCAGAACTCATAACCTTATTCGCCTCACCCGTTCTTTTTTCAGAGAAATGATGTGGCATTTGGTGGCATTCTAGATTCCATTTCTCGGCTTTTCAATTTCAAACTTCTCAGGGTATTGGATATTGGTTTGATACAATTTTATCAATTTCCAATTGGTTTATTAAAGTTGATTCATTTGAGGTTCCTTGCTGTCACTGCTGCATGTGAACTTCCTTCATCCATATCTGAACTCTGGAATCTGCAGACATTAGTTGTCTGTGGTCCTTGTCTAAGCAGGAGATGCAACAAAGCTCCAACTTTGCCACCGGAGATTTGGAACATGTCCCATTTGAGGCATGTCAGTCTAAGTGCAGCTTGTTATTTACCTGATCCTCCGAGTCCGAAGGCACACGACAATGAAAGGGATTCTTCGGTTTTACAAAATCTTCGAACACTTTCGAAAATCAGTACCTCAAGCTGCACCAGGGAAGTCTTTAACAGCCTCCATAATCTACAGAAGCTAGAGATACTTGAGACTAAAGAAGACTGCGAATGTCAAGAGAAATCACTGAATTTCCCGAGAAATCTTGGAGATTTGCATCAACTTAAAACTCTGACGTGTTCCTTTTATGCGCAGAGCAGAAAAATAATGCGGTTGCCACATTGGAATGCAATTCCACCAAGGCTTGAAAAGCTGACCTTAAATCGGAGTTGTTTTCCATGGGAAGAAATGAATATTCTTGGTATGTTACCTAAACGTGAGGTGCTCAAACTGAAAAACCATGCATTCCAAGGACCTGTTTGTGAAGCAGATAAAGGGGGATTTGCCAGACTCAAAGTATTTCAACTTGAGAAAACTGATCTAGTGCGGTGGAAAGCCAACAAATTTACTTTTCCTCGTCTTCAGTTCCTAGTTCTCAAGCACTGTGAATCATTAGAGGAAATCCCTTTTGAATTGCTTCCAAATTTGCAAAAGAGTTCATTATCATTGATTGTAGCTCTTTTGCTGAAGTACCTGCCAGGATGATTCAAGAAGATCAAAAGAAGATGCATAACCGCAGCCTCGATGTTCAAATTTTCAGTAAAGAGCAAGTCAAAAGTACTATCACAAAAGCTCTTTATCATACAACTTTTGCCATCCTGAAATATATTTCAGAGTTCCATCTTTAATTGTTTCAATTTTAGTCATACTATTGGCAGTTTAAAATTTTAAATTGATACTATATATCTTTAGATTCTGGATGTCGAAATTACAGTCCAATCCAAACAGGAAAATCAACTTATGAAGTTGCCTTGTAGTAATTTAATCACAGCTATAAGTTTACTTTCTTCCATTTCTAAGTTTTACATTTCTATTCGTCTGATGGTTCTTGGCATGACATACGTTCATTGCAGGCCAACGTCCAGTGTAATCTACCCGAGAATCCCTTATGAAGTATCTTGCATTGTTGAACCATTAAATCAGCCATCTTCAAGCTTACTTCCCTTATGGAAGCTTTTTTCAAGATCATTCTAAGATTGCTTTCTGGAAACTGTTCAGGCTATTCCGTGTCGAGGGATTTCTAGAAGAAAAGCAGGAAAATAATATGGAAGAAGTAGCTGGAGAATTTGTTTGAGGATCAAATTCAATCAGAGACAAGCTTGTTTTGCTTAGGATTACATAAGTTGTAATGGAGAATTACAAATTTAGTAGTGCGTTCTTAATTCCTGTCCTTATTTCTGAACATTTTACCTGGAAGCCTTCAACTGACCAGAACCGTTCTTGCTCCATTTGGTTTTTAAACCTTAGTCAGTTTTCAGCTTCATCATTTGTTTATACTTCTTCAATTCGTGTGCCGATCTTTTACTACACATAAATAATACACCAAGGGTGTTATAATATTATACATACTTTTGATTCCAGGTCTGCCAAAGGCATTTTAGTAATTTTACCCCTGGTCCAATTAAACTAAATGGGACAAGTTTAAATATTCGACCCACAGACCGATCTGACCCAACAACTATAAGTATAATTATTGGAATGCTCTAGCTCAGATTCAAAAATTGCTTTCCTAATTTCATAAGTTCTGTCTCTTAACACACATCTAATGGTCTAAGTACTAAAGGAATATCAAAACCTACTTTAGGGGACAAAACCCCGTCTATTATAATGCTATTTTCAGGTGATTCGGATCTGAGTACTTTGTATTGGATGATAGATGCATAAGGGCTAGACCCTAACTCAATTTTTTTGTATCAATATATGAAGCCGTCTGTGGGAAATTGTTCTAAAAGTCTGTGAGAAATTGTTCTAAAAGTCATTGTATACCATGGCATTTAACATAACATGTAAACAAAGACAAAGAAGTACTTTCTCAACATCCTTTATACCCACCGGGTTATGCATTGCTTGCACCTTCCGAGGTTGCTTCCAACTTCCGAGGTTGCTTCCAACTTCAACTCTCTAGGGTAGAACACATGCTTGCAACCTCTGGGGTTGAAACTTCCTGAAACCTTCTAGGATCACAACCTTATGAAGTCACTTCACCCATCTAGTGTAAAAAAAAAATCAAATCTTCTCATGTAGAGGTTTCTCTAGAAAAGTCTTACTTCCAATTCAAAAGTTGCATTCTCTGAGATCAAGCACCCTCCAGTATAAAGGATGTCTTTCAAAGACAAAGGAATCTCAGATGTGTTAAGAGAAGCGTGAGTTGGTCTATACATCTTTGGTGTATGCTTTGAGCCTGTCTTTTAAACACGATCTTTGCTTACACCCTAAGGGTACAATACTTTCTCACATCTTGAGGAGTTTATACCCGAAAGATACCCTTATACACATGCCTTGCTCATGCCTTTCGAGGTTGTTCCTTACTTGCGCTCTTTGGCATACAATTCTTTTCACGCCCTCTAGGATTAAGCCTAGCTGACACCTTCCGAGGTCATGCCGTGCTCGTGCCTTCCGAGGTTGCTCCTTACTCCCTCCGATGTATGACACTGTCTCACGCTCTCCGGGTTGAGCCCGGCTGATATCCTTCAGGTTCATGTCATATTCAGTTGCTCGTGCCTTTCAAGGTCGCTCCTTACTTACTCTCTTTGGGGTACAACACTTGCTCACGCCCTCTGGGATTGACCCCGATTGACATCCTCTAGGGTCACACTATGCTCACACCTTCTAAGATTGGTCCCTACTTACGCCCTCCGGGAAAGAACACTTGCTCACGCCTTCCAGGGTTAAGCCTTGCTAATGCCTTCCGAGGTCATTCATTGCTCGCACCTTTAGAGGCCATTCCTTACTTACGTCCTCCGGGATACAATATTTTCTCATGCCTTATGGGGTTGAGTTGGCTGATACCCTTTGGGGTTCATGCCTTTCTCACGCCTTTCGAGGTCCTTCCTCACTTACGCCCTCTGGTGTACAACACATTCACACGCCTTCCGAAGTTGAGCCCGACACCCTTTGGGGTCATAAGCCTTGCTTGTGCCTTCCGAGGTCACTCTTTACTTACGCCCTCCGAGGTAAAGCACTTCCTCATGCCCTTCAGGGTCGCTCTCACTTAACACCCTTAGACAGTTCACGCCTTACATGTGCCTTCTGAGTCACTCTTACTTTACACGCTACAGGTTGAAAGACTTGCTCACATCTCTAGAGGTTGAACTCTACTAACACCCTCCGGCGTCATACCTTGTTTGCACCTTCCGAGGTCATACCCTACTGGTCACGCCCTCCGAGTTGTAACACTTGTTCGCACCCTCCAGGGCCAAGCATTGTTGAAACTCTCTTGGGTTATGCCATAGGCCTGCTTTACAAGATTGTTCTCTATTTACACTTTGTGGGTGTGGAAGGCTTACCCCTCATTTGCTTGGTCCCAAAACCAAGGCCTATCCCTCTGTGGACAAAATAAACTTACCTAGGATAATCCTGTGCCTAGGTTATGCTTGATTCTAAGACCAAGGCTTACCTCTCCGAGAGCAAAAATAAACTTAACTAGGAGAAGTAGTGCCTAGGCTATGCTTAGTCCTAAGGCCAAGGCTTCCCCCACCGAGAGACAAAAACTAATCAACTCTTAGTCATTGGATAAATTAAATCAAGTAACTAACAGGGGCAAGGAATGAGCAAATCTTGATATTGGTGTTGCTATAAAGAATTAGTGGAAAAATTTAATCTCAATTAATTCAAGAAAAAAAAAAAATATATATATATATATATATATATATATATATATATATATATATATATATATATATATATAACATTGATAGAGTTGGTACAAAGAAAGGTTCCAATTCAAAGCCATGCAACAACTACAACCAGGGAAGTACTATTACAACAAAATGCCCAGTTGAGGTGGGCAACTCAATCAAGGACGCGGTAAGCTCATCACATCACATAGTTTTTTACCAAGGGTATTTTTTAATAAAATAAGTGTAAACACCGGCTACTCCATGGTGAGTGCCCATTGTCAACACCATCCTGCGTTACCCACGGGACACCTGTCCAATCACTCAAAATAAAATAGATAAATACTTAGGTAAACTCGGTTTTTAGCTCCACTTGTAAATCCTGTGGTGTGAATTAAATTTTAGAGAATACATCTAGATGAGACAAAGACCGGATATATCTAAATATTTTCCAATAAAATATGTTGAAGTCGCAACACTTGAATACTGTGAGCTCTTCTCCAGCAATTGTCTTTGGTTATTATTGTATGTTCAAAAGCAAAGAATAGGGATAGAACTACACCATTGACGAAAATTCTTCCTATGACAAGAAAGTTCTCCTAGTGATCAATAAAACAAGGGCAAGAAGGCTTAATTTCGATATTCTTCTCAATTGAATGTATGTTACAAAACATTGTTGTGTGGTATTCTCTATTAGTCAACATGTGGCATCCAAATTGGGCTTTCAAATTATTTTTGCCTACCAAGAATTAGACAAAAAAAATGATCACCATCATGTGAGGCACAAAGTTGTGAATCAATTGATTTGGATAATCAATAGTCAACAAAACTTTAAACTAGTAGGTGGGCCCATATGAAATAGTATGTCATAGGCAATTGTAAAAAAATTTTATTACTTGCTCTAGCAACGACCCAAGGTAGCATTTGTTAGTGTATGCCTTAAAATTAATTTATTTTAGGGATAAATTAAATTTTTATATTTATGTATATTTTGTAATATGACATTTTTCAAATAAAATATATATATGTAAAATTATAAAGAGTTATGATGTAATTATATTTTATTCGTGTATATATCCCTAATCATAGTGTATGACACTAGTAGATTAGCACATAAGTGTATGTGGATGCTTATTGAGAATAAGTGCATCGGATTGACCCGCTAAGAGTATTCCACACAAATTATTATTTAAATGCCAATGGATTAATTTTTTTGTGATAATAGTGTAATGATCCTTTGACTTGAGGTCACGAGTTTATCTTGACTGTGGATTATTATATTTTGCCTCTATAAGTCATTACTCTTAATGAGTCGCACATACTGAAGAGTTGGGGTATAATATGAATCATGATAATATAAGATATGACCAATAATTTAGGATTCACCACTCCTTATAATAGGAGAGTATATCCCAATATGGCCACTTCTTGAAATACGATACGGAAATCTTTGTGCAAAGTAGAAATAGAATTAAGAGTGTCTTAAATTCTATTTCAAGTGAGTTATATTTTGGAAAGAAGTAAATTTGATTAATTCGATAGGTGTTGGCATTATATATGTACTCTTGAATTAATAGAATTTGGTCAAACAAATAAAGGAATATGGGTTAATTTATGAGATAAATTAAGTTTAAGACTCAACCTGTAATAAGATATAAATCTTAGGAGTTAATATGTAATACATATTAGCAGTGCTAATGGTTTTGTACTTATTCATATGCCCTTGACCCAAACTGATTATAATTATTGTAATTCTCTAAATATAATTCGATTGGATTCTAAATTATCATATATTATCTATATATATTATATCAAGAATTAGACAAAAAAATGATCACCATCATGTGAAGGCACAAAGTTGTGAATCAATTGATTTGGAAAATCAATAGTCAACAAAACTTTAAACTAGTAGGTGGGCCCATATGAAATAGCAATTGTAAAATTTGTTTATTACTTGCTCTAGCAACGACCCAAGGTAGCATTTTTTAGTATATGCCCTAAAATTAATTTATTTTGGGGATAAATTAAATTTTTATATTTATGTATATTTTGTAATATGACATTTTTCAAATAAAATATATATATGTAAAATTATAAAGAGTTATTATGATGTAATTATATTTTATTCGTGTATATATCCCTAATCATAGTGTATGACACTAGTAGATTAGTACATAAGTGTATGTGGATGCTTATTGAGAATAAGTGCATCGGATTGACCCGCTAAGAGTATTCCACACAAATTATTATTTAAATGCCAATGGATTAATTTTTTTGTAATAGTAGTGTAATGATCCTTTGACTTGAGGTCACGAGTTTATCTTGACTATGGATTATTATATTTTGCCTCTAAAGTCATTACTTTTAATGAGTCGCACATACTGTAAAGTTCGGGTATAATATGAATCATGATAATATAAGATATGACCAATAAAGGATTCACCACTCCTTATAATAGAAGAGTATATCCCAATATGGCCACTTCTTGAAATACGATACGGAAATCTTTGTGCAAAGTAGAAATAGAATTAAGAGTGTCTTAAATTCTATTTCAAGTGAGTTGTATTTTGGAAAGAAGTAAATTTGATTAATTCGATAGGTGTTGGCAATTTATATCTGTACTCTTGAATTAATTGAGATATAAGTTGGTGAAAGGATAATAATTACACGGGAACTAATCACGGATGGGTGATGTCAAACCACTTGACATATGTCAACACTTGGGTGGTCATGATACTTTGCTAGAAGCCAATCTTGATATATAAGTGTAAATTAATTAATTAGAGAATTAATGATAAATTAAAGGTGTTTTAATTTATCTAATCCTAATTAATTTAGGATTTTAATTTATACTTATAGCCAATGTGATTGGGAACCTAAAGGGTCACACACTTAAGGATAATTAATTCAGGATTAAAATGATTTGATAAGTATGAGATGCATATGGGTTAATTTATGAGATAAATTAAGTTTTGGACTCAATTGTAATAAGATATAAATCTTAGGAGTTAATATGTAATACATATTAAAAGTGCTAATGGTTTTGTACTTATTCATATGCCCTTGACCCAAACTGATTAGAATTATTGTAATTCTTTAAATCCAATTCGGATTGGATTCCAAATTATCATATATTATCTATATATATTATATTAAAGGTATTGATTAGCATGACACTTTTGGTCCAGTGTCTAAACTTATTATTATCCGTGTTCTTCTAATCATTATCGTTGCATGTCATTGGCCTTTACATTAACTTGATGTAAATAATGCCTTTTACGTGTGTCTCAAGAGAATCCACATCTATATGTTTTTTCCTAAAGATATCACCGAAAAGAGAAGAATCTTATTTGTTGTTTAGTTAAGTTTTTGTATGGACTCAAACAAGCATCTTGGAGTTAGTTTTCTAAATTTTCTGTAACTTTTCTAAATTTTGGTTTCTCATAGTCACAAGCAGATTATTCTTTATTTATCCTTAGCCATTATCAAGCTTCTGTTTTTGTTCTTGTTTATCTGGATGATATTATTATTACATGCTCTAATCTTGGTTTGATCCAATTTGTGAAATAGTTTCTTCAAGCTCAGTTTATATTAAAGATCTTGGTTATCTGAACGTACTTTTTAGCATTGAAGTTAGTCAATTAAATCATAGTTTGTATCTTTGTCAATATAAGTATGTTTTGGATATTCTTGATGATGTTAGCCTTACTAGTACTCGTCTAGCTGACTTTCCTATAGAGCAAAATTTGAAACTTTCTACTTTTACTAGTGATATAATTTTTTATCCTTCTATCTATTGATGTCTTGCTAGTAGATTGATTTACTTAATTATTATATGTCCTTACATTGCTCATATTGTCAATATTCTTTGTTAGTTTATGCATCAATGACGCCAACATAATTCTTCAATACCCATATTATAGATTGTTACAGACTTGCTTGTATGGTTGGCGGAAAGTAAAGTTAACTAGGAATCGATTACTCGATTATGATTCCATAAATAGAACATTCCTAATCCAATAAAGAAAATTCTCAAGAATATTGACAACTTAATTGTATAGATTCATATTATAATGTTAGGTTGAAAATAAAATATACAGATTGTATTCAAGATTTTCATTTCAAATTAGATTGACAAAAATATCTCTACATATATGATATATGGGTTCTAGTTTATTTAATTGTTTTTGCATTATAATAGTAGTAAAATTTTAGATAAAATAAATGTTATTTTTTGTTTGTTTTTGCAAATAATAACTCAGAAACACAAAAAGTTTCAATTGATATGCAAGAAAAAATGACAAAAGTGAATGAAAATGGTTAAATAATGATTCAATAACTTAACTGTAGCTCATAGTATATCAAGATCCAATTAGCTCCATATTTTTTTATCTCTTCTAAAAATAATGAGGTTTTAGCTTAATGCTAATACAATAAATGAGGAGCTTGTAATATATCACTAACTAAAGCCATTTTTTAAAGATATTCATCAAACCATAAATTGCCATCATTTGAAAAATTAAAGAAAAGCTCATAATTATCATATGAACCTAATTTCATCGTTCTGATTTAGAGCCAATAAATTAAAACTAAGGATTAAACAATCAAATAATCTAATTCTGAAGAAAATCAAAGTGAGGCATTAGAATAGAAAAATAACTAAACATGAATATATGAAAAATTAAATTATAGAATTAAAAGGATATTACTCTTATTTAAGAAGATAATCACAATTGGGTTATACAAGGGAGAGTGGTAAATATTGAGAGGGTAAGGTTTTAAAAGAATATTGATTATATCTACACAATTAGAATCGTAAAAAATATGGATGGAGGGAAAAGCATTTTATCATAGAAGTTGGAAGTGAGAGGGAAGGGAGCATTGTGGTAGAGAAGTTGGGAGGGAGAGGAAGAGGGAGGGGGTTAAAGAGTCTAAAGAGTAATTTGAGATTAAATTGCCAAGGAAAGTAATAAGAATACCAATGAGATTTGAAGATTTTGAATTCTAGTGTTGTACATCCACTTTCCATGTTTTGAGGAAAGTTTTTACTTTCTTCACAAGTCAAAAAATGAGCCAAACATTGGAATTTAAATTTTGAGAAAAATATTAATTTCCCCATGCAGAATTCTTGCCAACGTGAAACTAAATATCGTACAATGGTCACCACTAGTGAACTTGTTCGGCTTTCTTCTCTTCTTTGTAATCTCGGTTGTCCTTATACTATTTCTATCCCGCTATATTGTTACAACTAAGTATCATTACATATTGCAGCGAACCCTATTTTTCACGAGAGCACCAAACAAATAGAGATCGATTGTCATATTGTTTGAGAAGAGTTACAACGCTATCTAGCGTGGCCAACTTACACACTCCAACTTGAGGTGAATCTTATCAATAGTTAGTTTTGTTTCAAAATTTGAATATTCGAAATTAACTGACTATGATAAATCTTATGTTAGTTACTTGAATTGATTAGATTAGATAATTAGTTATTCTTTGATTTGAATTCATTTGATCATGCAAATATCTGATTTTAAATTGTATGAATCACAAGCATAGCTCTGGTCATTTACTTGTATAAATACATTTGAGGTAGTAATGAAAGTTAAAAAACTTTTATCGATTATTCTTTTCCTTTACAGATCCATTCTTGATGTGTTATATACATTGATTATGGACAGACTATGCATGAAGAACTGTAGCTTTAAGGTCTGACTTCTCGTTGAATTTCCAAAATAAAATACAATGAAAAAATAAGGAAAAAATGGGAACTTGAAAGAATTTGAGGGAATTTTGATTACTCTTTTGTTTACCCACACATACCCTAGACCAATGTGTCGAGAGAGTGGGTAAGATGTTGACCTCAAAAGCTTTGTAGAAAAGGTTAAAATTAATGCTTTTGGCATTTTATGATTAGTTTTAGAAATTCTTACTTTTAATAATCAAAATAACTGAAACACCCTTACCTTAGATTTCCAAATAAATGAAGAAAACTACGTGAAGCCTAAAGTCATAGGAAGTAAATTAATTATGTTATCAATTAACTTTTCATTTGCATTATATTTGTAAAATAATTGTAGCTTTTAGAAAAGTACTTGACAAGCATAAAAATTATTTTTTGAATAGTAAAACAATAGGTTTGTCTAAATATTTTACTTCCATTAATTCTAAAATTCTTATGAATACAACACTTTTCCAAAAAAATTAATCAGACTTTAAAGAATTTTATTGCTTTACATATTATTATCTAAAGAAAAGCTCAAGAATCATAATGTATGTATTAGTTTAGCTCATAAAATACTTAAACATTTTTTTTCAAATGCACAAGTGAAAAAATTAAAAAATATAAAGACAATCTTGTGAAAGTTATTTTGATTCATGAAAAAGTAAGGTGGAGTGCCAAATTTATTGGCTAAGTTTTACTAGATGACATATATATTATTGATATTTCTCGAACCAATTGATTTGATCTTTTACACCCTACTTCAAATAATAAAAGTTAATTAGCATACAAATACCAATAATATGTGTCATTTAATAGTATGACCTTTAACAAGGTTTATGATGGTTATTGAACAATTATTAAAAAATCTAATAGTTGTTCAATAACTAATGAAAAAAAACTTTATTAGAAATATTAGATCATATTTCTCACAAGCTCGATGATCAAAATAAGAAAAAGTTGAAATTTTAATTTACAAAGTTCCGTTAAGAACCTAATCCAGTCATGTATGATGAAGTGACAATTTATTATTTCCTCTGTCCCTATATTTTTGTCACTTTTGTCCATTTTCTGATCAAACTGAAATATTTTGTAGCTCATAATTTACTACTCTCTTTGTTCAATTCAATTTTTACACTTACAGATTAAATATATTTTAGGACATCCCAAAATAAATGTCACCTTGCCAAAAGAAGTGATTACTTTATCTCAATATCATATGATATTCCAATTCTACCCTTATTAAAATACTTAATCTATAACTTTTTGACTTGTCTTATCTCAATAATAAGGGATAACATTGGTGTACACACCATAAAATTAATTTTTCTAAAAAACGTGTCCAGCCCACAGGTAACAATAAAATTGAGACGGATGGAGTATAATTCATTTAATTTTTTTTTGAAAATACGATTGAGCAATACTTAAGTTCTCACCAAAGACAATAATATAGAAAATTGATTTTTTTTAAGAAATTATAAAAAATTGAAGTTCCAAAAATTGTCAAAACTGACAGGAAAAAACGTTAAAAGTAACAAAAATAAAGGGACAAGGGAATACTAGTGTACTACTATGGAAATTATTAGTAAAGGTATTCATTTGACCAATATTCAACTTTGTGGTTTGTTTGACTTTGGATTTGAAATATCAAAATCAAAAGTCAAATTATATAAACATAAAGATGTGTAAAAGAGTCGTTTAAATTTTATTTATTCGATCAGTAAGTCGAATAAGTCGAACATAAATTCTTTTTCATTTCATATTATAATTCCAAAATTCAATATATCATTTCATAAATTCAAAATATGACATAATAAAAATACAAGATAATACAAGTTCATAAATAATACAAGAAAAATACATAACCAAATTACAATCACGACATTCTTCAAAAATAAAAGTAAAGTTCAACAGTAGTGAGTGGTCAATTTTTCAAAAATCAATGATTGTTGATTCAACTCTATCCATCACTAAATCTAGAAAATGACACAAGAAATACATATATAGATATTTAAAATGATTTACAAAGTTAAAGATTTAAAATCACTTAACAATTACATAGCAAAATCCTATTAAACTACCAAGCTCTGTTAAGTGATATCCTGCCAGTATATACGAATATATATGATTAGCTAACTCTATCTGTACTAAGAGCTNAATTCAAATCAAAGAATAAGCATGGTTATACTAATATTAGTATATGAATATCAGAAGATTTATATATAGATGTAATATATATAGATATTGTGATAAATATTAAAGTATATATAATTACTTAACTCTGGTATCTATATATATTCAAAGAAAATTAGTAATCTATTTAATTAGTTATTACAACAAAAATATTACATTTAATAAGTTGTACACTTATATTAATATATATAAGTACATAAATTGTATATAATATGAAGTATTATGTTGATAACTCTAACAATTATATAAAAAAAATATATTTAACAATTAAGTAAAAAATATTTTCAGTCATTAATATATTTGATTATTAACAATTAAGAATATTGTAGCCAAAATACTATGTGTACTAATACATTAATATATTATTACAACACATATTAAAATATTAAAAGAAGTAAAATTGTTTGACTGCAATATGTAATGACTGTCTCTTATACACATCTAGATGTGTAGACTTGTAAGCCCTTACAAACTAATAAATGTGTCTTATCTATTAACTTTTTCATTATTGTCCCAAAAACTAAATTTTGTCTTATGTAAGGGTGTTAGAGTATAATTAATCTCTAGATTTAAAATCACTATTTATATATCTGGTATTGGTCATAATTCACAAGAACGATTTGTAGTTTGGCAAGAGAAGTAAGTTTAAGAAAAAATTTCACACGAGATTTTTCCTGGAAGGTACCCTATTTTATAAACCCCAAAATGGCGTCATGTATGCTGAGAGCTCTTATTCCGACGAAGGCCAAAGCAAAATGCTGAACTCCGCTATAAGAGGAAATCCGATTTTGAATTTCACCAGATTTTCAACCTTCCAGGAAAAATCTCGTGAGAAATTTTTTCATGTACTTAATTATCGGATATTTACAAATACATCTTCTTTAATCTATAAATAAAATCATAAATCAAATCTCCTAAATATTTTTCGTCTACATTAATATATTTAATTTATCGATATTTGATCGGTATGTAATTTTATTTAAAAGTTGGAATTAAAGTAAAGTTGAAAATTAAATTAGTCGAGTCAATTTTTTTACTATTAACTCGAGTAAATAAATTGATTTAACTGATTTTTAAATATCCCATACTTAAGTATATTTGCTCTATAATCTCACTTATAAATTTTATAGTTATTAAAAACGTTACATAAATAATATAATGTCAAATAATATTAGTCATGTAAAATATACCATCGTAATTTAACATCTATTAAAAAATTTATATAATTTTTTCATAGATGTTAAGATACAAATTAGACAAGAGACCAAACCATTTTTCATACTGTATAAGCGCTGGTGGATGGGACAATAGTTGCAATCTAGGCCACGAGTCCGAAGTCTGAAGTGCGGATATGACGATATGGAAAGTGTATAAAAATATTGAAGCACTAAAACCAAAGGCTAGACGGCTTTGCTTTTTCTTCATGTCCTGTGACTCCTGTCCACTCCCGTCCTCTTGTGGAAATGAATCTGTGTATTTAGTAAGAGTGATGGCTTATGTTGCTATAACATCCCTTAAGCAAACATTAGACCATCTTATGATGAACTGGAAGTTAGAATTCACATTTGATGAAGTAAAACACCTCCAAGATTTGACAGAAAAGATTTCAGTCATCGAGAAAATGCTTCAAGATTCTGCAAATAAACGCGTCGTTGATCATAACAAGATTAAACATCTGGAGGGATGCATAAGAGATATGGCGCATAAAGCTGAAGATTTTATTGAAGAATACCTGTATATTAAAGCTGAGGCTTCTGATGTGGCTGCTTTCGAGGAGGAGCTAAATCTTCAATGTCATTTGTTGGAAGTTTTGAGTGAGATAAATTCGATCAGGACTTTATTAACAAAGATTTACCAAGAATCAGATGCGGCTGCAATCAATACTTCAGCGAGCTAGTAATACTCGATCAATCGAGCATTTATCAGGATGGTCTTCAAATCCGAAGGAAAATGATCATATGGTGGTGGGGATCGATAATGACTTGCTGAAAATCAAAGATACTAACAGGACTGCCATCTAAATTGGACATTATTACTAAATCATCTGGATGTGTATAAGAGACAGCTTCTGATCTTTTTTACTGTGTAGTTTTAGGTATGTTACAAAAATTGCTTCCTGTCAATTTTATGCATTAATTTACTGTAACACTTATGATACTGTACTTATACATGTGTTGCTGTGTCTTTTGTGTTCCTTCACATCTTATATGTGATGAAGTTTTTAATGAAAAGAATGAGAAATTAGCTGAATTACTTTACAGAAATTTGAAGGGTCAGAGGTATCTTATTGTTATGGATGCTGTATGGGAAGGAAAAATCTTGTGTGATCTGAAAAGATCTTTTCCAGATGACAAGAATGGAAGTCGAATAGTCTTGACTAGTCGACTAATAGAATGTTGCTATGAGTGTAAATCTGGACAGACATCAGCATCACATGAACTTCTTAAGTCTCATTGATAGTTGGATGCTACTGAGAAACGAAGTGTTTTCGAAAGAAAGTTGCCCCTTAGACCTCGAAGTTATTGGGAAAGAAATTGCACAGAAATGCCAAGGACTACCACTGGCAATTCTCGCAGTAGCAGGTCATCTCTCCAGCATTAACAAGACAGGGGAGTGTTGGATGAGCGTTGCGAATGGCATACGATCGCTTGAGTCTGAAGATCAGGAGAATTGTTTAGACATTCTTGGTTTGAGTTATATGTCTTTGCCTCATCACCTGAAAGCTTGCTTTCTCTATTTAGGAGCTTTTCCTCAGGATTTTGAGATCCCTGTTTGGAGGTTGATCAGGCTTTGGGTTGCTGAAGGAATTCTCAGAGCAGAATGGCCAAAGAGCCTTGAACAAGTGGCAGAGATGTGCTTACAAGATCTAATAAGCAGAAGCCTTGTTATGGTTACGAAAGAGGAAATCCGATGGCGGAATTAAAAGTTGTGGCGTCCATGATCTCGTAAGGGACTTGATCTTTAGATTGATCCACATTGCTGCGGCTACAACTCACGCTTATCATAAAAATATCCTAGATATGCCTATGATAAGCGTCGCCTCTGTTTTATCATCATATTGGCAGATCCATGTATAATTATTCTAGCCGCAGCAGTATGTGGATATTTATATAGCTTCATGAAGCCTAAAATAATACTGATCTAGATAATTCTACAATCTTTTATGGTCGATTTCAATTAACTGAATTTGTTAAAATGCTAGATTCTCACGTTACTTTTACGGACTTCAAGTTGTTGAGGGTGCTAGAGATACTTTTTAGGTTCTTCGAGGATTTCCCTGTTGAGGTAACCTTTCTAGTACATTTGAGGTATCTTGCACTTTCCACTAATACTTATTTTCCTACATGCTTGTCTCAGCTTTGGAATCTACAAACGCTAATAAATGAACATTACAAGATTGTGAAATTTACCTACTGATATATGGAAGATGCCTCAGTTAAGACTTCTTTATTTAAAGAATGGCGGTTGTATTCCATATCCTATAGGATCCAGAGCTCTTACTGAAAACAACACTTTGGTACTGCCAAACTTAAACAAGCTTTCAACTATAAATTTTGCCGGTTGTTATAGGGAACTCGTTGCATGTGTTCCCAATTTAAAGAAACTTGGAATCCGCGTGATGCAATTTAAGTCGTTTCCAGCACATAATTGCCTCAACGATCTTCTTTCACTACAAGTCCAACTATCTGAATTTTTTGGAAAGAGATAATCAACATAAGCCATCACTCTTACTAAATACACAGATTCATTTCCACAATAGGAGGGAGCTGGACAGCAGTTACATTGGAAATCAAATGAAAAGTATTGGTATGTTGCCCAATCTTGAGGTACTCAAACTGAAAGACTATGCTTTCTCAGGGCCAGAATGGCAAGTGGCAGAAGATGAGTTTTGTCAGCTGAAGTACTAGCCAGATCTGCTAATTGATGGAACAGATCTAGTGCACTGGGAAGTGACAGGGAGTCATTTCCAAAGGCTACGGCAGCTGATTCTGAGATGCTGTAGACATTTGAATGAAATACCTATTGGAGTTGGAGAAATTCCTACATTGCAAATAATCGATTTGGATGATTCCAGCACTCTTGCAGTGAGTTCTGCAAGGCTTATTCAGGAAGAACAACATAGCTTAGGAAATGATCTTAGCCTTATTGTTAGGATACACCCTAGAGATTAAAGGATCCAAGAGACAATTCATGACTGATGTTTTCCCTTGTAAATACTTTTACTAACTAGGAATTGTACACCTACTTTACATGTGATTGATAAGAGTAAATAAAATATTATTTTAATTTCATTTTCAATTTTAGTTACATATATTTCTATTCCTTTATCTGAGTGATTAACAGACTTCATATTGATGAAAGAAATATAAAAATATACTCCATCCTTCTCATTTATTTTATTACAGTTTGAGGTTTACAAGAAGATAAATTATAAATCGTGGAATTGGATAAATAGCTTATTAGATTTGGCTTGATGGTGGGTTGCTTAGGGGTATATGTAGAAGTAATTATTTAGTGAAAAAGGTGACGAAGAGTTCTCTATGATTTTGGAGTGGTTGGACGTCATCCTCCTCATGAATTGCTATAGTTGTGATACATAATGATGGTTTCTATTAGAATTCATTGTCATTATATAATGTGGGGGTTTTATTGGTATTCATTGTCACTATTGCAATGGAAATCAATTAATATTCATTAGAGAACGATTTAATTAGTTTTATTTTGCCACTTAATTGTTAACTTTTCAAATTTCGTCATTTTGTGATGTTGGAAATATTACACTAAGGGGCTGTTGATGTTGACAATGAGGCTAAACAACCTGATTTACAATATAAGGAAAGATAAATGTGGTTTTAGAATTCTCAGTGGATTTATAAATTAAAACAAAATCATTGAAAATGTTACAGTAGAAGAGATTTATTGGCGTATTCATTGTTATTATTGCAATGGACTTCTCCTTCTTGGCCATTGAAACTTGAGATATATTGTAAACTGTTGGATGTAAACTGTTGGATTGAATAAATAGTGTATTAGTTTCAACATGATGGTAATCTCTTTTGAATCCGTAGAATTTGAGAACTAACTAGTCAATTACTAAACATCTAAATTATAATGAGACATATAAATAGTTTTAGAAGCTTGTTTTTGGTATTAAGTATTTAATCAAGTAACACGCATGACTTAAAATGTAGAATTTTCAACGAGTCACGTGAGTAAATTTATAAGGCTCTTTGGCCATTCTCTCTGAGAATTCATTCATCTAACCCAAAGCCTGCTGTCCTCCAAACACATCTAGATGTGTATAAGAGACAGTACATAATGTATTTCTCCTAGAGAAAAAATGCTCAGCCATTGGTTGAATTTTTAGGATTTAGCATATTGATTTAGATATAATGCATTATGATGAAATATCAAAAAGAAAAAAAAAAATTCCACTATCAATTCGTTACTCGTTGATGAGAATGATTACGTTATTGAATGTTTATGTCAATAAATTATTTTATTGTCTCTTATTATTATGTAGATGTCTATAAGAAGGTCTAGGAGAAATACTCAGAGAGAGCGATTTCAATTGGACCCGGGCTAAATCTACCTAGTCAATGTTAATATTTACCATTTATCTAAAGGTAACAAGACTTTCAGCGGATTCTTTCTCCTGTAATGTTCATTTATTAGCGTACATAGATTCCAAAGCTGCACAAGCATAAAATCTGTCTCTTATACACATCTACTTGCAGATTTTGATGCGTAAATTTCTTATGCGGATATTTTCCGCTTCTAATTCCGCATCAATAATTCGTTGCGGAAGTTTAACATGGAATTTTAATGGGGATTTTGCTGCAAAAAATATCCGCATGTAAATTTTGCATCAAAATCCCCTCATCTAGATGTAGGAAAATACTCTTATACACATGAAGATGTGTATATCCCCACGTAAGTATGTCGCAGCAAAATCCGCAAGAGTAATTCGCAAGAAATTCTGCAGGTAAAAAATATCCGCATATAATTCCGTAGCAAAATTCCCAAATAATTTCCGCAGTAAATAATTTTCGCAGCAAAATCCCCAAATAATTTTCACAGAAAATTTTTGCTAATGTTGTTTGGTTTTTTCTTTCCCTTGTACCATTATGTCACATTCCAGTAATTTCATCTCAAATAACAATTCACATTCAACAAAATATAATACGAAACAAATTCAAATACAAATACAAACATAACAAATTAGTTGTCTAAATAAGCAATCAAATATACTCTAATCATCCGAGTTACCATTTGCATCATCCTCATCATCTGCATCAGGAGGTGGGGAATGCTGGGGACGAGAGGATCCAGGAAGAACACCCAATCGCTCCATCAAAATATTCAACTGGCTTCTCGTTTCAGATAGTTGGACTTGTAGTCTGTTGCTCTTTCTTCAGGGAGAGATTGGAATCTCTCCCTTTCTAGTTGGGCTTGTAGTTCAGCATAAGATTATACAATTTTGCTTAAACCAAGTCAGATAGCAGATGTTGTGAGTGTTGAGAACCATCGGTAGACATATTGTCATTCTCAACAGTACTTTGAGAAGATATTTCAGCCCTTTTCTTCTCAAAGTTCTCCTGCAAAAATCATACAAAAAAAAGATCAACTTTTTGGAAACAAGAATATTAAAGGACAAATCAAAAAAGGATTGTAATCAAGCTTTAATGACTTACATAAGCAGCTTGGGCCCGAGGATGAACCCAATCTCCCTCCTTCTTCTTATGGGTGCGGAAATAGAAATCAGAGAATGATGGTCTTCACCCCTCTCAGCCTTCTGTAATTAAAACAAATAAATATTTTCACGTCATCAATAACGAAGACATTTTATATATAATGAAGTTTTAAAAGTACAAAAAATTAATTAGTATTACCATTTTCTTGAAATGCACTCTATGCGGTATAGAACCGCCCATATGCAGTGATGTACCCGCATTGGAGTCCCGGTTCTTCTTATTCTACTCGGATTTTTGTTTGAATTCTAGGGATTGCCAATATCTATTCAGTTCTGCCCATGCACTATCCCCCATCCTAGATGATTTTTTACTATCTTTTCGGACTTTTTGTAGCATCTGGGCCGGCCTACCTGCCTCTCTTTTCTCAAAATTCTCTCACACTGTTGCATTGTGCCTAGGTGGCCATCTAAATTTTTTCTGCAATGCTCAAAGTAAGTTTTCATATAACAATATGAAAAATAAAATTACCTAATCAATTAATACATTGAAACAATGTATACAAAAATACCTGAAATTTCTCAAACCACATGTCTCTTGTGGCTGTAGAAAACTTCTTCCATGAGGGTTTGCCTTCTTCAAACTTGGTCTTTATGCATGTAGCGATGTTTTGTATATTTGACGTGTATTGCTCGTGACAATGGCTTATGATCCATAAATGCAATCTATCCTACTTAAAATTTACAAACATAAATTACCTACTTACTATTACAAATTTAAATGAATCACCTATTTACTATTACATAACGGGGCTTTTAATGCGACTATGAATTGTATAAAAACAATCTAAACTAGGGAAAACAAGACTGGAGTCGCCACCCGGTGTGTTGGTGCGCCGGGACACAAAAAATACATCAAAATTTAAAAAGAAAATAAACCCTAGTTTAGATTGACTCCTGGTCCACGTAACTCAAGAAAATGAGTTCGGGAATCCTGTTGTAAAATGGGAAGGTTTGGGATGGATTTGAATTTCCTGGCACCACTTTACCCGACGTTGGACCGCACACACCGGGTCCAATTAAAAGTCACACACATTGAGCTTGTAGTGCCCTTTAACTCCCAAGGGCAAAATAGTCATTTATCATGCACGCCGGAGTTTATTTCTAGCCCAATTTTATATTATTGATACAATTATTAAGTCCTGGGCTAAATTGAATTTGATTCAAATATTTAACGTCTAGTTGTGCAACTAATCCAAAATTTGAGGGCAAAAGAGTAAATTCACATAATTTAACAAGTAAGATAAGGCATAAATATTATATTGAAACCAACAAACATTAAAATAAAGCACCAATCATCACAAAAGCAATTAATCAAAAAATATGTGCAAAGATCAAAGTCTATTTACAATTTAATTGGTGCTTACTCATAAGGGCAAAACAATAATTTCACAATCAAAGGGTAATTAAAAAGTATTAAAATGCCAAACAGAAATCAAAGTAAAACTTAGTTGTTATTGACATAAAACATGTAATTTGAAAGAAATTTGAAGTGAAAAAACAGTAATATTAAAGAAAATTCCTTAAGGGCCTAAATGTAATTTAAAAAAATTATTTAAGGGCTAAAAATGCAGAAATCTGAAATTTGGAGGGCCAAAACGCAAATAAAATTTTTTCTAAAATTTTGGAATTTTTTTTGAAATGCCACATCATCGTTGACGTGGCGCAATCTGGTGGTGCCACGTCACCGAGCACATGGCACAATCAGGTTACGCCACGTCATCGATGACGTGGAACCACCAGATTTTCCATGATCACGTTTCATCAACCTGATGCCACATCATCGATGAGGTGGCGCATCTGGGGAGTGCCACGTCATCAGTGACATGGCACAATATGGTGATGCCACGTCATCCGAGACGTAGGCGCAATCTGGTGGTGCCACGTCATCAATGACGTGGCATCAAAGTGGGCCCTATCAGAAGGGCCTAAATGTAATTTATAGACAAATAGATCTCGGGTAAAAGAGAAAAAAACTGAAATCTGGAGGAGTAAAATGGAAATAAAATTTTTCTAACATTTCTTTTTTTTTTGCTTGGTGCAGATTTTTGTGGGGTACCAACCTTCTTCCAGCACGCTTTTGACCCACTAGATGAAAGATTTTGCTTCGGGTTTGAAAAGAGAAGTTGTAGCTCCAGGAATCCTCTACAACTTTTATTCTTTGATTTTACTCCAGTTCCTGTTCCATCGCTTGGAATCTTGGCTCAAAGTTGGTTGTCTGGAAAACTTTTCAGACTTGGAAATTTTTCTGCAGATGTCCATGGACCAATAGCCTTTTTCTACCACGTTTTTGACCCTACACATGGAGATTTGTATAAGAGACAAAGTGGCACTGTATCCAAATCAGGAACCTTCTACAATTTTCTTTTTTGATTTTAGCAAACTGTTCACGCGCTGAACTTTTTTTTTTTTTAAATTTAAAAAAAAAAAAAAAATTTAAACCAATTAATTAATTTAATTCCTAATTTAATTAATAATTAATTAATCAATAATAATTTAATTAAATATATATATTTTTTAAAATCTAAAAATTCAATAATATTAGAATTCATTTTTAGTATTTCAAAAGCATAAAACGCATAAGAATAATTAAACATCATAACATAAATTAAGAATGGATGTTTAAGGGTAAATTCATGCGGTGTCAAAGAGAAAGTTAAAAAGGCGTTAAAAAGAAAAAATTAAAAGAAAATTGAGAGACAAATTAAAAGGAAAATAGGGACAACTTAAGGGACAAAAATAGGTGTCTGACAACTTGCCCTCTTTTTGGAGTGTCGAGGATCGAAGAAACTCTAGGCAAAGATTAAATACACCGCATGATTTGGATGATTTCAATCGTGCAACAAAATTTGCCACATGTCAACCTTAAGCTCGTGAGGTCATGGAAGGGGATATTCACCATCTTGACAAACACACTGGGGAGATTAGATTTATCTATTCATCCAGAGCGGAAAAGTCCTTATTGTACAAATCTCTGTCTCTTATACACATCTAGATGTGTATAAGAGACAGATCTAATCTCCCCAGTGTGTTTGTCAAGATGGAAATCCCGATCTGGTTTCATTGGGAGCATAGAGACTTAGAATGAAACGTAGCCGTGAATGACAAAGAAAACTAAAAACTTGACATAACATGTAAACGCCACTGGTAATGAATCTCTACAAGCAATGTAAATTAAAAGCCCGACTTTGTATCATTCCCGGCGCACCAACCTGATAACATAAATCGAGTTTTTCATTTGTGTTTACAACCCTGGCAGACATGTAAGTTAAAATGAAAACCAGAATCATGAGACAGTCGGGTAATGCAAACTTGAAATGAAAGCCGAAATTCGTTTATCGGCCAATGGAGAAATGCAAACTTGAAATTCGTTTATCAGGTTAATAGCACGGAAACCCGAAATTCGTTTATCGGGGGTGAAAATGCGAACCTGACATTCATTCATCAGGTTAATGAAAATAGAAATGAGAACCCGAAATTTGTTTATCGGGTAAAAAATGCAAACCTGAAATTCGTTTATCAGGTTAAATAAAAATGAAAATGAGAACTCAAAATTCGTTTATCGGGTGAAAATGCAAACCTGAAATTCGTTTATCAGGTTAATAGCATAGAAACTCAAAATTCGTTCATCGGGGATGAAAACGCGAACCTGACATTAGTTCATCAGGTTAATGAAAATAGAAATGAGAACCCGAAGTTTGTTTATCGGGTGAAAATGCAAACTTGAAATTCGTTTATCAGGTTAATGAAAATGGAAAATGAGAACCCGAAATTCGTTTATCGGGGATGAAAATGTAAACCTGAAATTCGTTTATCAGGTTGATGAAAATGAAAATGAGAACCCGAAATTCGTTTATCGGGAGGAAAATACAAACCTGAAATTCGTTTATCAGGTTGATGAAATGAAAATGAGAACCCGAAATTCGTTTATCGGGGATGAAAATGCAAACCTGAAATTCGTTTATCAGGTTAATAGCATGGAAACCCGAAATTCGTTTATCGGGGATGAAAATGCGAACCTGACATTCGTTCATCAGGTTAATGAAAATGGAAATGAGAACCCGAAATTTGTTTATCGGGTAAAAAATGCAAACCTGAAATTCGTTTATCAGGTTAAAAATAAAAATGAAAACGAGAACCCAAAAAGAGTTTCGTTTATCGGGATCCCGTGGCAACCTGAAATTCGCCACGTATCAGGTTGATGAAAATGAAAATGAGAACCTGAAATTCATTTTTCGGGAGGAAAATGTAAACGTGAAATTCGTTTATCAGATTATAAAAATGAAATGAGAACCCGAAATTTGTTTATCGAGAGTGCAAATGCAGACCTGAATTTTGTTTATCAGGTTAGTAAAAATGGAAATAAGAACCTGAAATTCATTCATCGGGTGAAAATGTAAACCTGAAATTCGTTTATCAGGTTAATAAAAATGGAAAATGAGAACTCGAAATTCGTTTATCGGGGATGAAAATGCAAACCTGAAATTCGTTTATCAGATTGATGAAATGAAAATGAAAACCCAAAATTCATTTATCGGGGATGAAAATGCAAACCTGAAATTCGTTTAAAATGAAATGAGAACCCGAAATTCGTTTATCGGGAGTGCAAATGCAAACCTGAATTTTGTTTATCAGGTTAGTGAAAATGGAAATGAGAACCCAAAATGGATTGTTTATCGGGTGAAAATGCAATAAGAATGACACGCACACGGAGCCATGCCATTGGGCTTACACATGAAATGAAGTGTTGGGAGGCAACTAGTAATTAACTCTAACATGACTGGATTATAAATTAGAACATGAATCCCTAAACGGTAAATGACAGTATCATTTAAACTGAGAGGTTTGACTGGGAATTCAGTGCACTCTCTCCCAAGTGGCGATCACCTGTGAGGTTGATTGCTTCATTAGGGGTTGGCGTGAATCATCCTTTTTAAAATGTGAAAAAAGACCGTTGGGTATCAAGACAGTTCTCAGGATTAGTGCGTCCCTTGTTGTTTATGAGGATATCCAATCAATAAAAATTTGCCCAAGTGTCGTCGATTTTAGCATTCACTTTATTTTAGTGTACCTGCAGGTATTCAAAACAATGCGATATTGAGCAAAGAAAACTCGAATTGGTCAGTGTCATAACATCCAAAATGTCAATCTTAGTGAACATTACTATAAGCAAGGTGATTGCCGAGCTCGGTAAGACTTTTGCCTACGTATCCCGAGACGGAATCAGGTCGAACGTAGTTCGATCTTGTAATGAATTTTCACATATTTGACAACTAAAACATCAACAACAAGAAGAACAACTACAAACAAACAAAATGGCAATATGTGAGTTAGATAGAAGTACATGAATAAATAATCCAGGCACATGGGAACAATCTTAGTAAAAATCGTGCCATCATCGTATTAACACCGCTTTGCCTTTCATTCTAAGTTATTTGGACCGATCAGGCAATGCTTTGGATCCATCGGATACGTGCCTCTTAAAGGACAGATTTGCTTGTCTTTTTTAACGACATAGAGGCAACCAATAAGCCTAACTTCAGATCCCATGTGCCTGGATTATTTATTCATGTACTTCTATCCTGTCTCTTATACACATCTAGATTTGACCGTTTCATTAACCTGCCCCTTCCTCAGTGCCTTTTCAGGTTTTCACTAAGGTTCCCCTCCCTTTTATTTTTATTTTTATTAGAACTTACGATAGTTAGGGTAAAAAATGGGTTAAGTCGTGTGATTGGTAAAAATTGAGATTATCTTAACAACAAACTTGCCCCAGTTTAAGATGGGCGCTTTGGTTGGAAAGAACATAGCTACAATGGATGGAAGAGCGGGTTTGTGATCTGAGAAAAAATTGGTTATGTCCCTATATCTAAAAAATTTGCCCAGTTTTGGGCTGAGAGCCTTACTTGAGGCAATAGATTTGAAATATGGTTGGGCTTGTATCCCCTTAAAAAAAATTTGCCCCAGTTGGCTGCCAGTTAGGAGCAAACTTGCCCTTCGCTTCGTCTTGTATTGGCAATATGCGTTTGAAGACTAGATCGCTAGCTTGAATATGTCTGGGCTTGACTTTCCTGTTATAAGCTCGGGCCATCCTCCGTTGATAACATTGGCCATGACACACAGCTGTTAGTTGTCTTTCATCAATGAGTGCAAGCTGTTCATGTCTGAGCCTTACCCATTCTGTATCTTCTAACACAGCCTCCATAAGAATGCGTAGAGAAGGGATCTCTACTTTCGCTGGCAAAACAGCTTCCATTCCGTACATGAGGTTGTAAGGCGTTACCCCAGTAGATGTCCTGATGGAAGTCCGATAACCCAGCAGTGCATATGGCAGCTTCTCATGCCAATCACGCTGATCAAACCATCTTTCGAATAATTCTCTTAAGATTCTTGTTGGTCGCTTGATCGCCCCATTCATTTTTGGCTTGTAGATGGTGGAATTCGATGCTTAATCTTGAATTGGGCACAAAGACCATCCTACCATGTTTGCCCTCAGATTCTTGGCATTGTCGGTAACCAATGTATTCGGGATCCCAAAGCGGCAAATGATGTTCTTTCGGATGAACTCTGCCACTACTTTCTTTGTTACGTACTTGTAGGATTCAGCCTCGACCCACTTAGTGAAATATTCAATCGCTACTAGAATGAAGCGATGACCATTAGAAGCTGGCGGCTCGATCAATCCAATGACGTCCATTCCCCAAATTGAAAGTTGCCTGGGAGTAGTAATGTTCCTACAAGCTGTGCCCTTATCTCATCGCCGTGCATTTGACACTTAACACACCTGCGGACAAACTCGATACAATCATGCTCCATAGTAAGCCAAAAATAGCCTGCTCTCATTGGGCTTCTTAGCTAATCTAAGTGCCCGTTCATATGTGGCCCATGAGACTCTCCATGAACAGGTGCATGCACACATTGTAAGCGGCCTTTTTCTTATCAACGCACATTGAAGACCCAGATCTGTCGTCCTTCGATAAAGATACATTGCCATTTAAAAAGAACAAGATCGACATTCGGCGTAGGAACTTCTTATCTGAAGTACTAGGCCTTGGAAGGTAGTTGCCTTTGTCCAAAAACTCCTTGATGTCATGAAACCAAGGCAGTCCATCAGATTCTGCCTTAAGACTGCAACAGTACCCTGGCTTTTCCAGCACCTGAATGGTAATGGGTTCTATCATTGTGCCGTCCGGATGACTGATCATCGAAGATAAGGTAGCCAGAGCATCGGCGAATACATTCCTGGATCGGGGTATGTGAGTGAATTCCAAAACATCAAATACACCCGATGGACGATTTGTTACTATGATGTTATTGCGTTCTGAAGTTAGGCTTATTGATTGCATCTATGGTCGTTATCCCCCAGTGCTATTCTGAAGAGACAAGCAAATCTGAATCTCTTATACACATCTAGATCTGTATAAGAGACAGGTCTTTGCCATTTTCAAACCAAGTATGCAAGACATACTCTGCCATGTTGTTCGTACACGGAAACTGTAACTTGGCTGTTGCTGGGAAGTGTCTGCCCTCTGGTGATATCAAAACTGCTCCTATGCCCGCACCGAAAGTGTTGGATGCACCAGTATTTACTCCCACACCTGGTTCTCTTATTCATGTCTTCGGCTGTGTATAAGAGACATAAGATGTCTTCGTCCGGGAAGTATGTGTGCAAGGGTTGATAATCATTCTCCCTTGTGTTCTCAGCAAGATGATCCACTATCGCTTGTTCTTTGATAGCCTTTTGAGTAGTAAAGATGATATCAAATTTTGCTAACAACATCTGTCATCTAGCCAAGCGTCCAGTAGGCATAGGCTACTCTAACAGATAGCGAAGGGGATCACACTTGGAAATGAGATAAGTGGTATGACCCAGTAGATAATGCCTTAGCCGTTGCGAGATCCAAACCAATGCACAACATGTTCGTTCTAGAAAAGAATAATTGGCTTCATGAACTGTAAACTTCTTGCTTAGATAATAGATATCTAGATGTGTATAAGAGACAGGAGTACACATGCTATGCAGTGCATTGAAATTACCAACCCTCAACTGTGTGGAGGACTTTCTATTAATGGCCTCCCGGCTTCAAGTAAGGCTCTCAGCCCAAAACCTGTCTCTTATACACATCTTAGATTGTGTATAAGAGCCTGCTAGACAATGCTGCATGCCATGTGTATGGAGCATTTTTTCTCAACATTTTGATTTGGGTTCACAAGTAGCTGTCAACTGAGCAATGAAGCGACCGATGAAATTGATTTTACCCAAGAAGCTTTTTTAAGTTCTTGGAGGTCTGCATCTGTCTCTTATCACACATAGTGTCGATAAGAGACTGCAACAAGGCTCAAGATTAAGCTCGGTTAGGTATGATAGATGATGATTTAACTTCTGAAGAAGGGCTCATAGGTGACCGAGGTATCCAGCAGGATGTATTTGGAATTTTTGATTCAAATACCTTCTGTGATTGGTCAAGTGTCCTCCTCGGCACTTCTTGGATTTGATGATGATATCATCGACATAGACCTCCATCTCTTTGTGTATCATGTCATGATAAACAAGGTGGTCATAGTGCGTTGATATGTTGCACCAGCATTCTTAAATCCAAATGGCAAACTCTATAGCAGAATGTCCTCCAAGGAGTAATGAATGCTGTCTTTTCCCTGTCTTCCTCGTCCACTAGGATTTGGTGATACCCAGCAAAATAATCGACAAAAGTCTCCATCTCATGGCAGGCAGCACTGTCTAGAATGATGTGAATGTTTGGCAGCGGAAAATTATCCTTGGGACTGGCCTTATTTAAATCTCGATAATCGACACAAACTCTGACCTCCCCAGTCTTCTTCGGTACTGGTACCATATTGGAAAGCCAAATAGGATACCGGGATACAATGATGATTGTGGCATTAAACTGCTTGATGATTTGTTCTTTGATCTTTAAACTCATTTCTGGCTTAAACTTCCTTGACTTTTGCTTTACAGGCAGGCATTTAGGATAAGAGTGGGAAGTTTGTGAACCACTATATCTATTGAAATGCCAGGCATATCATCATAAGACCAGGCAAAGACGTAAAAGGACACTCGTCCTCATCACTCTCAGATTGTGTAGAAATAGGGTCAGGTGTGATATCGAAATTGCACTCATCGGCCTCATAAATGGTAGTATCCGAAGGATCAAAAGCATTAATTTTGGGCCATCTGGGAGAAAATAAAGTATGAAATGAAAGAAAACAAAATGAGCTAAAACATCTTGAAGAAAAAGTTCTCATTAATCAAAGATTTGTACAAGTGATCCTAGAGAACATAAACTTAACATTCATTGGCTATCCTATAAAAAATCAATTGTCTTTAGAATTCATCTCCAAAATAGATGAATAAGATGAATCATGAAGGCAATATCATGATTATACTTGTCCTTACTAATTGAATTGTTTTCAAGATTCATCTCCAAAACAAATGAACGAGATGAATCATGAATACAATGTTGTGCATGCACCTATTTCTTGACTAAATAGCATAAACAAAACAGCTTAACATTTACGAAACATACATACGAAGATGAAATTAAAAGGAGCAAAACTAAAAATAATATCCTTTCAAATTTACCGGTGGTCCCTATGACTAGGAGATCATCGATGTCCAAATGTGCGTTGGTCAATCTCAGCAAATGACAGCACAGTGTCATCCTCCTCCGCCTGCTAGGTTGACATGATGTTTTACACCCGCATACCCCTGTCTCTTATACACATCTAAGATGTGTATAAGAGACAGGCATCAGGAGCTATAATAGCGGCAGAACGTGGGAGAGTACTCTTGGGAGGTTTCTGTAGATAGGCATATGCACGTTCTTTGGCTGTTATAGCTCTCTTGCAAGATGAATCTCATTGGAGGATGTTCATTCGGGCAAAAACCGAGCCCAAATGTATTGTCTCATCTGCGTTGGTAGATCAATAGGGTGTATTATGCCTTGCAAATTCATCCCCAAACCTTGGCCGATGGATATCCTCCACGCAGCATTTCCTTTGCAATCATTACACTCCCTCGGCTGACAGAGACCACATCATAAGCTAGGAAAGGCACCGGAGTGTCGCTGCTTTTTCCAACTTCCTCCTTGACCATCATGGCGTGGTTCGGCAAATACAGTGTCAGCTTAAGCTGACAGATGAATTTAACCCTTTGATGTAAAGCTTTGCGGTACGAATAGCCAAGGCATAATAGATCCTAGGGACGTCCCAGTCTCTCACATCTAGATGTGTATAAGAGACAGATCCTGCGGAAACAGTCTCTTATACTTTCAAACGGGCAAGGTTGTAGACTGATTTGAAGACAGTATGAGCACCGTATCGGAGCCCGTCAAAATCTCGGATCACCATGGATGAATTCTTGACCAAGGTCATGAGAGATTCCCAGGCTAATCCAATGTCTTCAAAGGACAAATATGCCAAGCAGACCCATTAGCTCAACCATGACCCTAGGCAAATGCCGCCCCTCACATCTAACCGAGATGAATAGAGCCTTGTTGTGGTCGCTCCCTTCAGAAGTTAAGTCATCATCAGAAAAACAAATTTAGTTTGATGCCAGCACACTGCCCACTAACCCAGCAAGTTTGTCAGTGGGAATGTCACGAGACACATGGGCCTCACTCAAAATCTTCAATACTGCCTCCCAGCACATCTCGGATGTGTATAAGAGACAGGCATTGAGCATAGACCTTTCTGAGGGCATCTTATTCAGCTGCTCCACTACTGAATATTCACTTTTGCTGATGCAATCTTAGAAAGTCCTCCACATCTTTGTCTGTTACAGCAACAAAGGGTCTGCATAGGCTCTTTGCCTTTGCCGGATTGTCCGACCTCAAAATTGTTATCATTTCTGATGTGTATAAGAGACCTCGTGACAGCGGACACTTCCTCCTCAGAAATTGGCTTTCCACCGACTATCACAGTTGAGGGTTGGTAATTTCAATGCACTGCATGTTCTTGTACTCTCAATTGGCAATTGTGTTGGCAGTTCAATCACAACAGGATCTTGGGGTTCTACCTCAAACGGATCCACGTCTATGATAAAAGGCTCAGATGGCTCCGAATCCAAATAAAACGGTTTGATCTGAGTCATTGTCACTTCTTTGATTGCTCATTCTTCCTCTTCGATCTCCGCTTCTATACAAACCATCCCAACATGAGGCTCATGCCGTGGCAGCGGATTAGTGTTTACTTCAGGAGCCCTTTGTTTCGGCCTCCTAATGACAATCTCTCGTGCATCGAACATGTCTTGCACCTTGTTCTTCAACGTCCAACAATTAGCCGTGGAATGCTCTGGGGCTCCAGAATGATAGGCACAGAGAGCATTGGCGTCAAACCTATCCGGAACTCCCCTCGGATACTGAGGAGGAGCTATAGGATTCAATTTCCCTACCGATCTCAACTGCTCATATAGTTGCTCGATGGGCCGTCCCAAGTTGGTGAAATTGTGGGGTGGTCTGCCATGTGGTCTGGCTTGGTTGGGGTTTGGTGGAGGGAAGTTATTTGGCTGGTTGGGTCTTTGACTGTTTGGGGGTTGTGGTCTTGGATTATAATATGGGAGCTGTGGATTAGGCACGGGCACTTGTACTTGTGTTTGGTATACGGGTTGAGGATAGTATTGAGGTGGTAGTGGAGGTGGTGCATAAAAGGGTTGTGGGTTAGGTCTTTGGTATTGATAGAAATTGCGTGGTGGTTGGCGGTTGGGTTGGTTAAAAATAAAAGTCACTTCCTCTTCCTTCTTGTCAGCCTTCTTGCTCAGGGGTTTCTTAGCCACAGACGTGCTCCCTTGCATGGATTCTATCTGAAGTTTGAAGGCCGTCATGTCAATAATTTTCTCGCTTTTCAAGCCCTTTTCAACAGCCTCTGCTTGCTGGACGATTTCTGAAAAGGATTTGCCAATAGACCCGGTCAACTTTTTATAGTAAGGAGGTTCTTGTGCATCAATAAAAATTTTGACCATCTCAGTCTCAGTCACCTAGGTGGGCTCACTCTGGCAGCTAACGCCTTCCATCTTTTCACATACTCACGGTACTCCTCTAAGGGCTTTTTCTTTAAGTTCATCAGAGCAAAACAATGTGGCAGAACCTAATTCAGCTTCCTCTCCCGGGGTATACTCCAACTCAAGAGGAGGTGGTGGTGGTGGTGGAGTTGGATCTGTCAGTGGTGACACTGAAGTTGGAAGAGGTTGATTTTGTGGTGGTGGGGGTAGCGACATCCCCATGTCGTGATTAGGCATATAAGGAGGCAACATCTCCTGATTGGCGGGGTGAGGCCCATAAGTTTGCCTATACCATTGCATTTCTTGGTTCATACTGGCCATAGCAGCCATCATAGATTTCATCTGTTTACGCAACTCTGCTATCTCTGAGTTTTGATCTCCACTGGTCCCTTCCACATCTTTTGTCGATACGGTGCTCATACTGTCTTCAAATCAGAGTTTGCGTGCACGCGAGCGTGTATAAATAGGGCTGCGTTGGGCAGCTATTTTGACACTTAGTACCTATATATTTTAACATCTAGATGTGAAATAAGAAAAATTCAAATATATATAAGCTTAAACGTGCCATATACAGCATAAAACGTGGTTCCTTCCCCAGGAACCTTGAAAATAAAAAAAAAAACTCTAAAGGGACGAAGCCCGTTTGAACTTATTCGGCGAGCTCCTTTAGATGGTCTCCTATCTTCATCATTTGCTCCTCGTACCGCAGAAGCTTGCTACGTGCTGATTCAGCAGCCCCATTGTGCATTAGGCGTCCCAGATCATCGGCCATCTCAGTGCATGCCCTTTTTCGGTTGTATTCCTGCTCTCGAATACAGGATTGCTGTTCTTGAAATCTTTTGTAAGCTTGCCTGTAATTATCTAGACCTATCTCTTTTTCCACTATTTCCTTGTCCTTAGCCTCCAATAGTGCGGTCAATCGAACAACTTCTTTTGAAGGGTATATTACAGCTTGCGGTTGCCGGCTAAGCAAATGTTCCAGCCATGCATCATACTGAGGTGTGGTCGCTGAAATTCCACGCTGCTGTGGATCGTATAACGACTCCTGACATGCACGTCTGGATGCCCACGCTGACAAAATACTCGCCTTTTCTGGTATTGATTCGGGCCGCATCCCTTTGTCGAACATAATATTGAACCGATCAGTCGCTGATTTTAGAGGTACTGTTTGAACCCTTCCAAACTGATGTAAGACCCAGAAAGGCATGTAGGGAACAATGCCTTCATTTCCTATCAAGGGTATGAACGGAAGGCTAGCAGACTGCAGGCTCGGTGCATGACAGGGTACCCACTCTAGAACCCACTGTATGTCTGATTCCTTCAATGAAGATAACCAACGGATGTACTTCTCATTGTCCTTCAACAACTTCGCCCAGTTGATGCGTTGATTGTGACTTTGTACCCAATTTACTCTACCCCAGGAAAAATCATGACGACAGATCTTTCGTCGCCCCAAATGCTCCATGAACCAGGCTTGAAATAACAGGCTTGAACCCTTGAAAAATTTGACTCCATTCTGACAGTTTGTACAAGCCACCAATATGTCGGCTAGAATAGTAGGGATTATGGTAAGGTCTCGACCACCGACGCCATGTGTCAAATCAAGGCTAACATCCGTACTGTCCTAAATGCTATCCTCCCATCCGGCCTTGAAAAAATATATGCACTGGTCAGTGCTAGAGCAAAAATCTGGACTCGCTTTTGGGCCCAGGACTCCTCAGTGGGATGCAAAAAATGAGTCTTGTTTCTGTGAAATCCTTATTTTGTGCCAAAGTGCTCGTGTAAAAACATCAAAGTAACCGAACTGGCCTCGGGTCCTCCTGGTATTGCGGCCTCGGATATGTCGGTGAACAAAGAGAAGTCCCTTGTAGTACCTAGGGATTACATGCTAGCTGACATCGCTCCAGCTGTTTAGTCTGACTGAAAGTCTCGATTTCCTCTAGTGTGGGCACCATTTCAAACTTTCCGAATCTGAACACAGCTGCCTCACTGTCCCAAACCTGTACCAAAACGTCTACTATGGTCCGATCTGGTTCAATATCCCGTAGACATACTAGGTGACCCAAATAACTAGCTATTGCATTCAGTTCTGACAACTGCATGTTTCGCTCCCCACTCCTATAGCAAATAAGACACTTTGGTCGCCTTTCCAATTACTCGAGCGAAACTCATCTGCATGAAATATATGTTAGCCTAACCTGGGGCTGGTACCCCTTCAGAGCCTTTATAAAATGAACACGCAATCTTGCAAATCCCATGTGTAGGCCTATGAGTATGTACCTAGGGATAGGCGAGCAATTCTATATTTGGTATCCGATTACCCCATCCCTTATACACATCTAATGTGTATGCAATAAGTAGCCTACGGTGGCCCTACATCGGTGGGGTTAGCCTACATGCACACAAGGGATAATAAAACTTTGAAAACATGTTGTAGGGATGGGTCTCCTATTAGGGCTTGACAACCATATGCCTTTGACCCTACCTAAGGCTTATGCAATGCAAAAATTGAAATTTACTGTTTCTTGCGGGAAGTAGATACAAATTACAGGGTCAATATAAATCATACGAATTAGAAAAACTAATTACTATTACATAGCAAAAATTGTAAGGCTATTTACTATTACAAGCCAGATAAATGGGTGGGTCTTACCGCCTGATGTCTAGTGTCCTAGATAACAAGGTCCACATGTTCTGTATATGGTTTAAGCTATATGACCATGAGCCTAGGCTTACTAATGCAATCTAGATAGGGTTGGTTCCCGAACCTTCAGACTTTGGACCCAAAAATAAAAATTTCAGAATTTAAAAAAAAATTAACTGGGTGATCGCCACAGATACCGTTATGTGCACATTGTGTCACGACCGCATATCTGGGTAGATCATCTTAATTCTTACAGGGAATGTGGGAACGACACCCACAAAAATAGGACATGCAATAAATGAGACATGTCTTATGCTATGTTCACTTGGAGGCGGTAAGATTCACACATTTTAGCGCGTTTGGCTCTAAAGGTTTGATGCACCCCAACACCCCAAACATTTCCACCAAATTAACCACAAACAGGTATAATAGCAAGATATATTAAAACATGTACAATAAAGCAAGAACAAATCACACCATAAGTAGACAGGATATGGCACGTAAAACGAGACCTAAATCGAGCAAATTGGCACTCAAGACAGCAAACATAGTGAAATACAATAAAACAAGTGTAAAATAATTTAAAAAGAACAAAGAAAGTAACAGATAGCATGGGGCACATAAAACGAGACCTAAAATCCGTAAATCGACACACAAGACAGCAAAAATGGTGAAATACGTTAAAACAAGTGCAAATTAATTGAAAAGAACAAATAAAGTAACATATAGCATATGGCACGCAAAACGAGTATAGAGCCGGTAACATAGCACACAAAATGGGTAAAAATTAGCCGATTTATAATGAACGGGGTAAAATTGAGAGAAATGCGTTAAAATCGTGCGCCCGAATTCTCAAAGTCCCCAGTGGAGTCGCCACGCTGTCGCGCCCCTTATCAGCGCATACACATCTAGATGGTATAAGAGGCACCGTTGGGACCGACACCGTCGCCACACGTGGTGCTCGTGAAATATGTGATTGAATGCAAACTTCATCCTACTTACAATTTACTTCTAATTGTTTCACTTACTATTACAAATAAATGAATCACCTGGATTTACTATTACAGATCGCGGATGTGTATGCGCGCGGTAAGGGCACTCCTACTTACATACAGTCTAGTCTCTTATACACATGCCTTCATTGGAGTGCCACCCGGTGTGTTGGTGCGCCGGGACACAAAAAATACATCAAAATTTAAAAAGAAAATAAACCCTAGTTTAGATTGACTCCTGGTCCACGTAACTCAAGAAAATGAGTTCGGGAATCCTGTTGTAAAATGGGAAGGTTTGGGATGGATTTGAATTTCCCTCGGCACCCACTTTACCCGACGTTGGACCGGTTGCGTGATTTTATCGCGTTTCCCTTTTCAATTTTAGTATTCATTATTGCCGGCTTTGTAGCATACGTGTGCTTTGAGATAGTTTAAAAGTAATAAAATATGTACATGTTAATGAGGAAACGAAAATAAATGGTAAATATTAACATTGACAGGTAGATTTAGCCCGGGTCAACTAGTTGTGCAACTAATCCAAAATTTGAGGGCAAAAGAGTAAATTCACATAATTTAGTCCTGTAAGATAAGGCATTAATATTATGTTGAGACAACAAACATTAAAATAAACAGCAATCATCACAAAAGCAATTAATCAAAAAATATGTGCAAAGATCAAAGTCTATTTACAATTTAATACTCATAAGGGCAAAACAATAATTTCACTATCAAAGGGTAATTAAAAAGTATTAAAATGCCAAACATAAATCAAAGTAAAACTTGGTGGTTATTGACATAAAACATGTAATTTGAAAGAAATTTGAAGAGAAAAAATAGTAATATTAAAGAAAATTCCTTGAAGGGCCTAAATGTAATTTAAAAAAATTATTTGAGGGCTAAAAATGCAGAAATCTGAAATCTGGAGAGCCAAAACGCAAATAAAATTTTTTCTGAAATTTTGGAAATTTTTTTTTTTTGAAATGACACGTCATCGCTGACGTGGCACAATCTAGTGGTGCCACGTCATCTGCACGTGTCCCCATCTGGTGGTGCCATGTCATCGCTGACGTGCGCAATCTGGGGAGTGCCACGTCATCAGTGACGTGGCACAATCTGGTGATGCCACGTCATCCGAGACGTGGCGCAATCAGGTGGTGCCACGTCATCAATGACATGGCATCAAAGTGGGCCATATAAGAAGGTCCTAATGTAATTTAAGAAAATATTCTCGGGATAAAATGGAAAAAAACTGAAATCTGGAGGAGTAAAATGGAAATAAAATTTTTCTAACCTTTCCTTTTTTTTTTTTGTGCAGATTTTTGTGGGCTACCAGCTTTCTTCCAGCACACTTTTGACCCACCAGATGAACGATTTTGCTTCGGGTTTAGGAAAGAGAAGTTGTAGCTCCAGGTACCCTCTACAACTTTTATTCTTTGAGTTTACTCCAGTTCCTCCTCCATCGCTTGGAATCTTGGCTCAAAGTTGGTTGTCTGGAAAATTTTCCAAACTTCGAAATTTTTCTGCAGATCCTCTGGACCAACAGCCTTTTTCTACCACGTTTTTGACCCTCCAAATGGACGATTTTGCTTAAGATTTACAAAGGTAAGTTGTAGCCCCAGGAACCTTCTACAATTTTTCTTCTCTGAATTTAGTCTAATTCCTCTCCAATCGTATGGAATTTTGGCTCAAAGTTGGCTGTTTGGCAGGTTGGAGTAGGCTCAAGAAAATCAGTTGTAGAGGGTACCTGGAGCTTGCACTTCTAGACTGATTTTTTGTGCTTTTAATGAATTGGATTGAGTGTAAAAATGGGTCAAAGACCATTCCTAGTCATGTGGGGAGTATGGGCATCTGAAATTTTTGGTGAAAAACGCAGATAAAACGTGGCTAAAACAGCTCTGTCGAGCTAACTGTTTGGCGCGTGAACAGTACGCGCGGTACTGTTCACGCGCTGAATTTTTTTTTTTAAAATTTAAACCAATTAATTAATTTAATGTCTAATTTAATTAATAATTAATTAATCAATAATAATTTAATTAATTTTTTTTTAAATCTAAAAATTTAATAATATTGGAACTCATTCTTATATTTCATCTAAATGTGCATAAGAATAATTAAACATCATAACATAAATTTAAGGAATTAAACGGTAAATTAAAAGAAAATCAAAAGCAGGTTAAAAAGACATTAAAAAGAAAAAATTAAAAGAAAATTGAGAGACAAATTAAAAGGAAAATAGGGGACAACTTAAGGGAGAAAAATAGGTGTCTACAAGAACACGCTATCTTTGGGTAAGAAATTAAATCACAATTTTATATTTATTATGAATAATATTAACCTATCTCCATCGGGCTCTATCCAAATCAATGTGTCATTAGCATCATTTCCAATGGCACCTAGAAGAACTGGCAGCTGTATGAAGGGCACCAGCAGGAGAGGGTATCAATAAGGGATTGCTTTGAGACTGATGAAGGGGAGGCTGAGGAATTGGTTGAGCCTGAGGATTTTGCTGAGATGTGGATGGACTAGATTGACACATGGCACGAAGGTTAGCAATGGGGATTAACTCAGGAATGTGGGCATTTGTTTGTTGAGTTTGTGATGCTTGGGAGCATGGCGGTGGAGGAACTTGGCTGACACGCCTGCTGTCATACTCTGCCTCTTTTGTTTTTTTCCGGACTTTTTGGTTTTTGCTCCTCCTTTATCTCCTGCATCAGCCATCTACAACAAACAATGAAACCAAATAAGATACATCACAATCGAATACAAAATCACGTAGCAATAATATAAGGATTCTAGAAAAATAACATGAATATTAGTTATGCAATCATAAAACAATAGTAATGCAATATGTATGAGATGATGGTTCTTTATGTTAAAAATTTGGAAAGATCCAAATTAGAACATAACACAAAACAAACATATTTATGGAATTATTATAGTTTATGTACCTGTAAAAAAGAACATAAATACAATAATTAATCAAGAATCTCAACATTCCAAGACTCCATATTTATAGCATTACAAAAATCAGCATTTGAACATGAATTGCTTCTCAATCTAAGTTTAAAATCAAATAAGTAAATGCCTTTTGGAGGGAAAATCTAGACCAAAGATTGGATAACCCCCCTTGTCTCTTTACCTATTTTATTGATGATACAATAGATATGCAAGACAAAATCACATAGCACTAATATATGCAATCTTGAATTGTAACATGAACAAAAGATACATTCAAACCATAAAATAATAGAAATACAAAAATGTGTATTATTATACAAAAATTATTCAATCTTATAGAACTATTAAGATACTTATAGATCTACTATTCTTCCTGTTCTTCGTCTTCATTATCATCATCTTCTTCTTCTTCTTCTTCTTCATCATCATCATCATCATCATCATCATCTTTTTCTTCATTGCTTCTTCTTCTTCTTCTTCATATTCTTCTTCTTCCTCCTCTTCCCTGTCTTGCCTCCTACCTAAATGAACTTCTTCACCATTGTGTTCATCATCATGCAGTTGATAAATATGGACTTTCATCTATCATTGCATTAACTGTGATCTTGATCCTCTTGATCCAGCAGTTTCTAATGCTTGTTTGTTATCCACAGCCGCGGTTGGCTTATTTTTAATAACTACCTACCAATCAATTTTGCCAATTTCTTTTCCAGGATAAGGGCAATAATAAACTTGTGTTGCCGTTGCAGCAAAAACAAAAGGGTCAAACTTTGTGTATCTTCTATTTTTCTTCACCTCAATAATTCCATACTTCCCATGTACTTTCACACCACGTGGAGATGTATCAAACCACTCACAGTTGAATAATATTAGATTCTTTATTGGTTGTCCTGGCCACTCCAATTCAAGAATCTCTTTGAGCACACCATAATAGTCATTGCAACCTGAGCCTTGTCCCATGCCCCTAACGGTGACACATTCCACTATTGTATGTTTTTCTACCTTCACCCCATGCAGTAGTATGAAATTTGTAGCCATTAATGAACATGATAGGCCATGACTTTGCAACTCTCAATGGTCCTAAGGCCAGGTAATGCAAATGAGGATTGTGTGACATGCGTTCCGCGTTATTAGTCACCTATTAAGTCTATATTGTTAGTAAGATATACATTGACAATATTGTATATGTTATACATATCGAATTTAAATACTTACATACTCTCATAACCAATGGGAGAAATCAGCTTCAATTTGTTGATCAATAATAGCTTCGCTAACATTACCATACATACTTCTCACTTGATGCTCATATATGCTGCACCAGAATTGTTGATATGGTAAGAGTCTTATCCAACAAAACATATTTACAAACTTCAAAGGGGCACTACTTACCCAAGATATTCTTTAACCTTCACACAATTTAAGAAAACATGTAACTGGGCAGCTTGCAATTCTTTATCACTTAGCTATCGAGTTGCGTGCTCTTACCAGTCGTACGCCCAGGAAAATTGAAGAATGAAAGAGTTGATTGCCTTTCATCATTGTCAACACCATCGTCATTACGATGAACTCTATGGCTACTATAGAGTACATGTGGCTCAAAGTAATGAGAACTAAAGTACGCTATTTCTTGAGCCAAATATGCTTCACATATAGACCCTTCTACATGAGCTTTGTTCTTCACAGTATTTTTAATCTTGAAAAAAAGCCTTGTAATCGTGAAATAATTCATTTGAAGAATAGTTTTCAAACTTGACAATAAATTAATGAGCGGTTGGTTGCCTTTCAAATGGATACATCCATCGATATTAGATAAGGCCACCTTTCCTTGCTTCATAGGGTAAATGAATTGGCAAGTGCTCTATTGATTAAAAAAATGAAGGTGGGAAGATGCGCTCAAGTTTGCATAATATGATAGGAATGTTTTCTTCCATTCTTAGTAAATGATCTTCTCGTAAAATTGTTGCACATAAATCCCTAAATGAATTGGCTCAATTCTATAATGCCAATATCCCATCAGGAAATGCTATGTGCCATTGGAAGAAGACACTGCATCATAACATAGCAGTCGTGACTTTTCATACCAAAAAACTTTGCCTATTTCTTATCCACACATCTAGCTATGTTGGACACATAGCCATCCGGCATTTTCAATCCCTGTATCCAGTCACATACATCATCCCTTTGGGTTCGAGTTAAAGAAAATTTGGTTTTAGGCTTCCTCCAATTCCCATTGGCAAGCTGTTCCAAATGCAACTCCGGTCGTCGACAATACTCTGCCAAGTCTGTATTCGATTATGATGCAGTGAGATTTGTAAAAGAATGTTTGTTGTCCATAACAGTATGGAACACATTGTCAAACACGTTCTTTTCAATGTGCATGACATCGAAGTTGTGTCGAATGAGGTTATTTTTCCAATAAGGCAAGTCCCAAAATATGCTTCTCTTTGTCCAATTATGAGTTTAACCATGTCCAGCAAAGCGGACTTGAGCTGACCAGGATCATTTATCTTGGGAAGGTGACAAACTTTCTCCCATAGTTGGTCTTCCAGTCAACCTCAGAGGAAAGATTGAACGCTCTTTCTTTCCTCTTAAGAAGTCATTTGTATTCCTTCTAAAAGTATGATCAGGCTTCAAAAATTGACGATGAAAATCAAACCAAGAATTTTTCTTCCTATTTTTCAAGTAGAACACTTTTGAATGCTCCATACAAATAGGGCATGCTAGTTTTCCAGCCGTACTCTACCCTGATAACATGCCATATGTAGGAAAGTCTCCAATTGTCCACATCAATAACGCCAGCATTGCAAAGTTTTGTTTCTTATATACATCATAAGTCGAGACACCATCATTCCACAATTGTTGCAACTCATCTATCAGAGGCTGTAAATACACATCAATTTTATTTTCTGGATTATGTGGACCTGGAATGATCACAGTTAAGAACATGAAAGGGAAAGTCATGCATAGTTTAGGAGAAACATTATAAGGAGTAATAGTTATTACGGGCCATCAAGAGTAAGGTGTTGCAGATTGGCTAAAGGGAGTAAACCCATCAGAACACAAACCAAGTCTAACATTTCGAGGCTCAGAAGCAAAGTCAGGATAGGTGCGATCAAAATGTTTCCATGCCACTCCATTGGACGGGTGACACACTACACCTTCCTCCCTACGATTTTCCTGGTGCCATCTCATGTGCCTTGCAGTGGTCTCCGAAGCATATAAGAGTTGAAGTCGTGGAATAAGAGGCAAATAATGCATCTTTTTACGTGATACCTCTTTGCAATCATGTTTACGCCCTCTAAGTTCTTTATAACGAGGTACATGGCAGAACTTACATTCCCTTAAGTCCCTATCATGCTTCCAATACAACATGCATCTATTAATGCATCAATCAATTTTTTGGCTAGTAAGACCCAATCCTACTACTAATTTCTTTGCGCTATAAAAATAAGAAGGAATCTTATTTGAAGAAGGACAAATTTCATTCATTAGTTGTGCCATGCCTGATCAAAACATCTATGGGGCATATTGTAGTCAGATTTTAAACTCATCATCCTGACAGCTGCCGACAACACCGAATGCGTCTCACATCCAGGCCATAATGGTTCTTGAGCTAGATTCAACATATCATAGAACCTAACAGTATCCATATTTGGAGGTTCCTCAACATTTTGTTCACCTTCTTGACTAGATCCTAAACCTGCAGCATCATAAACCATGCCCTGATATCTATTGACATGCTCATAATCGCATGTAGAAGGCCCACTTGTTTGCCCATAATATATGTCAAAATCACCCCTTCCATCGGCTGAATCCATATCTCAAGCCGCCGCCTCCTCGAGGTGCAACCTCCCTGTGTGGTGTCCAATACCAGTATCTAGGTTTAAAACCTTTCCTCAGAATATGAACATTGTGCATTAAGTAAAAAGGTCGTTCATTTTTGCACTTCACACACAGACATCTAATAACTCCCTCAGTTAAATATTTTGGTTGTTGACAAGCAAAATTTATAAATTTGCCCTGCCAAACCCTCCAAAAATTCTTCCACATATTCCCGGCGATTTGGAAGAAGCCTATTATACATCCATCTTCGATGCTGTATAAGGGATTTCCATTTTTCCTAACCAAACTAATGACTTTCTTAGTCTCCTGTTAAACAATTAATTTCCAAAAAAATATAAGAATATAATTTAAAAAATATATATCTTATATTAAATTATCTATTATTATAAAAATGTCTCTTATATTAAATAATTTTTTTTAATTTTACCATGCATTAGCATAAAAATTAATATAATCTACTCTTTTAATCACCTTTTCCCAAATCTCTCTTAATTAAAGTCTACTAATTATCATTCCAATACCTACATTTATATTACATGTCATTTTCAAAGATTATTGATGGTTTAATATTTTTCATATAATATGCATTATGAACTGGTTTAAGCAAAATTGTATAATCTTAGTAAAAAACATGAATATCTCAAGAAATAGAATTGTTTTAAGAAATATGTAGTGTGTGTGTGTGTTATATTAAAAGAGCGAATTATGTTGTTTGTAGCCATTAATGTAAAAGTGTAATTTAGTCACTTTTTGACCTATATTTTTTGTAAAATTGAGCCAATTTAATTTTTTTTTAATCCGTATCCACCAACTCAAAACAACAGTTATTTTGAAAATAGAAAAAGTATATTATAAGAAAATTTTATAGTTTCGTTAGGGTACTATGACGTTATACTTTAAATATTTGTACAATATAATAACACATACACTTAAATAGTACATGTATAAAGCCATGGTATAATAACCTAACAAGAACATCGAATCCCCCTTATAAAATCCCTTCTCAGATGAGGTACGTATGTTTATGCATTCTAGTTCATTGTTTATGAAAGAATATGTATAAGGCAATCTTGATATGGGAAATTGTTAGGTAAGTCATGATAATATTACGGATTGTTTAATTTAAAATAGCCATGTGCATCACAATATTCTCCCATATGTTATAGTGAAATTATTTCCCAATATGAACGATTGATAGTTTCGTAAATTTTGTTCGTTGGAGGTAAGACGTTTAATTTGGTTGAGCAATTGAGATTGAATTGGTGAGTTGCTCTAATAACCTACGAATTTGAGCTCTTGGAAGTTCTGGTTAGGGATAGGTGCGGGACAGGTATTTAATTAACTCAATAATTCTGACCTTCACATTGCGGATATCCATGGTAGGATACTCGATTGAAAACCATTATTCATTTTACAAAATCAAGACTAAACTAATTAACCTCATTTTAAGTACCAAACTTTACGTAATTTTTATGATTAACAAGTTAACTAATAAGTATTCTATATATAATCCATAAGAAGAAAAAATAATCAATATTAGTTATTCCAAGACAAAATATAAGTTAAAAAATTACATCATTTTTTAAAACTAAAACAAAAAATAAAAATAGTATGACTGAACAATCGGATAAAAATAGTATAACTGAAAAATTACTGAATAACGGAAAGACAAATAAACTGTGTAACCTTCTTGAGCAACTATCTCTCTAGACCTTTATTTTCCTCCACACAAATTGGCAATGAGAGACCTTTAATTTTCTCAGTGTTTGGTCAATAAAAACAATGATGCATTCTTGAAGTTAAACATTAAATTTTGACTCTCTGCCTTAAGTATACAATGATGTATAAGACAGCAATAATGAGCCATACACAATAGATTACATGGCAAATAGATACATAACTCTAGATGCTTCACGAATGAAGATTCAACTTGGGGGAAAAAAAAATCATCCACAATGCATATAAAGCCAAAACAAAAACTGCTAGAAACATCTTGCTTTTATCCTATTTAAATTACAAACTATGATTCCCTCCAAAATTGTCTAACTGCCATCAATTGCAGAAAACACACAAACAACACATAGTATTATTGTTAACACTGATATTGCTGACATAAATTTGAGAAAAATAATACAATGTCCCAGAAAATACACAAACAGCTCTATCTTTATCTGTGTCTCACCTTCCTATCTACAAATGCCAAGATTCTCCAAAAAACAAAAAAAAGTAGAAATCGCTAGAATTNAAGTGAAATAAAACTAAAAAATAACAAAATAAAAATCTTAGGGAAATTATGATAACAAACAGTTGCAAAAAAAAAAAAAAACACGGATAAAAAAAATTAAAAAGTGGAAACATAGAAATACATTACCTTGCAACTGTTTGAGGAGGTGGCGGCTTGAGGAGGTGGCAGCTTGAGGAGGTTGCAGCTTGAGGAGGCGGCGGCTTGAGGAGGAGAAATAAGCAGCCTTGAAGAGGAGCAACCAACTTGAGGAGAGAAAGAAATGAGGAAGAAGGGATGGGAAGGAGAGATGGAAATAGGAAGAAGACGGCGGGAAGAAGAAAGGGAAATAGGAAGAAGGAGGGCGGGTGAATGGTGGTAGAAGGTGGTGGAGATGGGTGGAAAGGGGAAAGAGGGATTTTTTCCAGATTTAATATGGGAGGAGATGGGTGGGTTTTGTGATTTTAATTTCAAATTTGCTACCGATTTTTGCTGCGGAAATTTGCTTCGGATTTTTACTGCTGATTTTTGAGATTCTGCGGAATTTTACTGCAGAAATTTCATGACGAATTAGCTGTGAATATTTTCACATGCAAAATATCCGCAGCTAATTCCACATGTAACTATATAAAAGGCTAAAAAATTCTTCCCAAAAATCTACAGCTATATCCGCAAGTACATCCGTAACAAACTTACGCAGCAAAATCCGCAGAAAATTTACCTACAAATTTTGTTGCGTATTTTTTTGTAGGTAATACATTCCTGCATTATGGAGGGAATTTTACTTGCGGATTTTGATCCGGATTTTTAATCCATAGAAAAATTTTATTCTCAAAACTAGAAAACTAAAATTCGCAGTAAATTCCGTAGCTATTACCTGTGAAAAAAAGTCGCAGCAAAAATTCGCATGAAATTTGCAATTTTTTTGTAGTGTATATACATTGTATCCCTGACCCCTTATTGTTTTGAACTGCAAGCCTTAAAAAAAAAAACATTAAGTAAAAAATTAAAATTTAATTAATATATTTCACCAACCTTTTTATCTAACTCACCACTTTATCTCTTAACACATCTGTTATATCTTAAATCCAAATTTGTCAAGTCTAAATTTAGAATTTAAGATATAAACTAAGGGTATTAGGTGTCTAATAAGGAATTAAAAAAAGTTCATCTCTACTATAGTTTTTGAATGAGTTCTAAGAAATATGTTTATTACTTATTTTCATATGTTATAAGTAATACACATGGACTCAATTTTCCCCCTTCTGTATTTATTTTTCTTCGTAAAAAAATTATATACAAGCATAAAAATCAACTTATTTATATTAAATGTGTACATTTTTTTCATGAAATTTACTCTATATTTTGCTATCATTGTCATAGTTGATTTTTTTTTATTAATCGATCAAATTTAAATTTTTTTGTGTATTATTTTGAACATTTTGGTTTCAAAATCTCAATCTCATATATTAATTTTTGCTAACATATTTGATGTGTTTTATCTACTATTTTCGAAAGAGTAAAAATAAATCAAAGTGAATTGTTAATTGCACATTAAAGATATGCTTCACTACAAAAGACAATTCTTTATAGTTTAGTCCAAACAAAAGAATAATGATTTTACTTTTTCGATGATTTTACCTAATATATCATTTATCTATTGTCACTATTGAAATTATTATGTTTTTATATGTCATTCAATAAAAAATGAAACATGATAAAAGGTATTTATTTCCAAGTGAAAATTCTTCATTTATAATGATACAAATAAATATAATAATGTGTCCCGTGGCTACTTTTATTCAAAGAAAAGGTGGATATTAAATCAAATCAACCAAATAGAGATTTTTTGGCATATTTTCAAGAAATTTAAACAGAATTTCAATTAGACTTATAAAATCTTTATTATTTAACTAACTACAATATTGCCTTTCTTTATGTTTAGGAAAGTAAAGATTTTGTCTAACCACATTTAAGAAGAAAAAGGTATGGTGCAAAATCTTCGGGGCAATACTAAAAATTTAATAAATTTTAGTTGGAGCAAGAAGGAGATTTATGAAAAAATTATCATAAATTTATAGGTTTAATTTCAAAATTTCCATAAGTTAGGAGGGCAACCACTCCTCTCTGGACCCTTGTCCCTCTGCCATTGGATACAACATAAACTACTAAGGGAATGCTGCTTCCATCAACCACAAACAAAGTGAGCTTGTTTAATTACTTGGATAAAGACTAATTTGGTTCCTTATTTTTAAGATATTGCATAATTTGATCCCTTTTTTTTGGGTATCGACTAATTTGGTTCCTTAACTATCATAATGTCCAATTTTGTCCCTTGTCCTTAAAAAAATCAACCGATATAATATTTGTGACAAAAATTGTGGATAATCTATTGCAGGTTAATGGCCACGTGATTATCAAGTCGATTGTTTCATTAATTTGTTCATGATTTCCATGATAGGCCTTTGGTTGGTTACTTTTTTCAAAGGTGAGAGATTAAATTAGTCTGTTGTGATAGATAAGGGATTAAATTAGACTAAATTGTCATTTTTCACTTGCAGGGATAATGTTACACGCTCCAAACAGTTTTCACACAGTCTCTTCCTACATTGTGATATGCCCTTCTACTAGGAATGTTCATGGATATAGTACTCGATCTATATGCCCACAAAACTACCCAACCTAGTCGATCAGATTGAATAGGCCTAAGTACCCAACCCAGTAACAAGTTGAAGGAGAGGAGATTGGAAGCTCGATCTAGCAAGGACTAGAGAATTTTGCAATTTTGCAATTTTGATGCTCCTTTATGCTGACAATTTATAAACAAGAAATTCAATTGGAAAGTTTCCAAACTTTTATCTTAAATATTATTGTGTTTAATTTGAAGCCTATGTTTATTAGTGTCATCTAATCAGGATCACCACTTAGACATCATCAAACTTCTGGAAGTTCATTATCTTTATTAATTAGACAAGAGGAAATACCCTTGAACTTATTAGATACACAAATATTAAAAAAAGTAAAAGGGAAATATGAGTAGGCAAAATTGATAGCCTAGCTTGTGAAAAATAGAGTAGGCACATCAAAGATAATTTCAAACAAAGACATTCAATGTATGAATAATTAAATACTCAAAAAATAGACATATGTCCTTATTTTCAAAGAAAAGACAAATGAGAAATGAGCAAATTTCTCTCATTGGATAGAAGAGTGGAAACATAAGCATTTAAAATTAGATCACGGTAAACATCTCAAATCAAATATAAGAAAAGGGGTGGCAATGAGAGTTAATCTGTGAATGGTGATAGAGGACAGTGATAGACTGGTTCGTTTAAAACTTGAGAGATAAGAGATGGGGAATGTGAGATCTGATGAGTGATGACTGATGAGAGAGATAAAATTTGAGAAATTGGGAGAGACAAAGGCTTTAGGCTATATTGCTAAGTACCATCTAACTCTAGTATGTAAATTTACAAGTTTACTCCTATATTGGACTTGGTCGGGTACTCCGCTAGTTTTTAAAATGTCTCCGATACTCGATCATATGCTTGAGCTTCCTGAACCTCTGCCCGGCCTGACAGGTTATAGAATGCATTTTAGGTATCCTATTTTTCTGTTCAAAATGGACTAGTTCAACAAATTTTTTTGCCCGCGGATCGATAAAACACCTACCTTCTATGATTGGAGCCCTGGGAAAGCCCTCTCTTATATTGCCCAAGCATGCCACAATCTCGTGGATGTTGCGGAATCTCACCAAATGATCTAACGGTTTGTTTGATAATGTTGAAGTTTGAATTCTAAATTCTGAAGTCTAAATTTCATGTTCTAAAAATATTAATTTCTGAATTGATACAAGTTATATCTGTTCGAAAATCAACTGAATTCAAACTCTAAATTAAGATTTAAATTAAGTAAATCACTTCATAAATATTTTAATTGATTATAAATAATTGTCAAATATTTGTGTGAAAAAGAAAATGAAAAACTGAGATATGGTGTGAATGTGTGTAAGAAAGAATGTATGTGTGTGATAGAGTTTGTGTATGTATGTCAAAGAGGAAGTGCACATGAGATAGAAAGTGCATCGTGAGAGAAAGACAAAATGTGTGCAAGTGTATGTGTAAGAGAATGAAAGCTTTTTTCTTGTGTGAGAAAGAGTATATGCATGCTGAGAGAGTGTGTTTCGGTGAACTTTGTGTTTTAATTGAGAAATAGCTTCAATTATGGTGAATTTTCTATTATTAATTAGTGGTTCCATATTGGATTGATATCTAGACACTTCTAAAAATATTTATTATCATCTAGATCAAAAATTAATAGCCTGAACCATGTCATTAGTAGTAAGAAAAATGTTTATGTATTATAGTGTTTTACTAAAATTAGAAATAAGAATTGAATGCAACCAATTACAACCTTTATAAGGATAGAGGGAAAAATATAGCTTTTCACCTATAAAAGCAAATTATTATGACAAATAAGTTTTCCCCTTTTTATAGAATACATAATAGAACCTCGATTCTATCTTTAGTGACATTGAATAATGATAGAAAATTCATAAACAGGCTTCATAAATGACACAATAAATATTTAATGTTTAAAAGATTTATCTTCTGCATATCTTTCTTGAACAGATATCGTCATTTTTATCTAGGAAGTTTTTACTCTAACAGTAAACATAATTAAGAAGCTATAAGTATTGTACAATTTTATACTCAATTTCTTTTGCTTAATAAGTAAAAACTACTATGCTTGATCTCTTTTCCATGTTTCAATTGTAGGATAAGCATATATATTTTTTTGAGGTCAGACAAGTTTTATCATGTATATTTGCTAAAGTAAAATATCAATCATCATTTATGTAAATATGTAAAAGCAAAGATTATGTCTCTTACCATAAGAAGATTGTACCTTAAGCAAACTATACACACACAAAAAATATCTTGGTCTTAATCAGAACAAGTTTCTATAACAAAACCAAGAGAAATATTGTCTAAACACATTCATGTAGATACTTCTTATTTAAATTACTAAAATTCTGCAAAATTTGCTAAAATTCGGAAACTAACCCTTTTATATGATAACTTATCCAAGAATTAGTATTGCTTTTAATATGAAGCATTTTATGATACTAAATAACAATTTGAAATTGTCAAGAGGAACGATTTAATGCATGCTCGTTCAAAGGCTTAGTGTTTGTAATTTTATGCCTCTTTGCACCACTAGATTTAGTACTTGTAAGCTTCTCACTTCATGAATTTAAGATCCCTTGTAGATTGTAAATCCATTTCCTGGTTTAGATAGTAAAAAATCATCAAGGTTTTAGAGCAGGCTACACTCGCTTTCTATGAGCATACCCCTTACTATCCCAACTCCTCTACATACGCCATTGGTCAGGAAGTTGCCCTTCTTGAATTTGCAAGTATGTGATTCTTCATGTGATACAAAATAGAAAATGAAGCATGAAAGGTCAAATTTTGGTTGGCCTTGCCTTTAGCAGAAATAGGACCAAAACAAATTCCAGACCCAGTCTTTTGCGATTTCTCCCTTGACTTCTCTTGTTTTAGAGGTTTCGAAGTTTTTTTACCAACAAAATAAGGATTTAAAAATATTTGACATCTAAAGGTGGTAGTGGATAAATAAATACAAAATAGTAAATCAAAAGAACCTTTAGAAAGTTACCTAGTAAAAAAAGATGATAATCGGCTTGTGCTTTGGTAGAAACCAAACGAGAACCTAAGGCTAGAAGTTTCCTTAGATGATACATATGAATCTAGAAAGATTCATTCAAATATCTTACCATTCATTTTTACTGAACCTAGATGATATTAGCATGGAGGAAAGTGTTGTCCACGATCTTACTTCGTCCAAACTGTAAGCAACTCTTAGTAACGTCCCATCTATGTGACAACAGTTGCACTATTCGAATGCTTGGATTAGCCTAGGGATCCATTTTTCCTTTTTCTTTTAAGTTAATAATGGTAACTCCTAGTCTTGGAAACATTATTGGAGCTTCTTACAACTTTCTTATCTCTCATCTACCATTATATCATAAATTGTAATCCCTATATTGTTCTCAGCGATGAGCTTATATTGAATCTCAAGTTCACAAAGGAACTCTGATAGGTCTAGATAACAACAATGGGACTATAGAAACAATAGTGGGGATTTTCTCTCCAACATATGTTTTTTGTTCGTTTTGTGCACAAGTAGCGAAAATGCTCTTTATTTTGTTTTTCTCTCTTTAGATAATTTAAAATGGTTTATGCCAATATGTGAGAAGTTCATAGTGTTCCCATTAGCAACTCCCACAAAATTGTTTGTCATAATAAACCCAATTCATATATTAAAAGCTCGGAATCTAGCAAAGTTAAGAAATTCCTCATCAGTCTACTTTACTATCCTTATCTCCATGGAAATCTCCATGGTTTGTTTTTAGAGTTCATGGGTATGTAAAAGAAATTTAATGATTTTTAAATTAATTTACCCATAATTAAAATTTTCTTTATCTCATAAATATTTAATCACCAAACAAAATTAGCTAGAGTGTAATTGCATACTAATTGAATAAAGGGTCACATGAGTTTCTAATTAAGGAGGACAAAAAATCCATGAAATGTATGCTCAAGTTGCAAACTTTAATTGGCCCTGAGTTTTTCTCTTTCAAAAGATAAGTACTATTTTACATCCATTTTTATTCTTTATCTTCTTGCAAGAATAATTCTAGTAAACATTCATATATGAATAAATCAACTTGAGAACACTATTTATGAGTTATTTATCAATAACTATTTCATGCATTCAGTATTTTTGTTTCTTTCATTGTTTAAAAAATGAAGTCACCTCACCTCATATAAGTGAATAAAAATTGTCCAACATACCATGATTTATTCTGTTGAAAAAAAATAAAAACTCATACTTTCCAAGAGATGTACATAACGACTTCTTACTTAAGGAAAGCAATGCACTAAATATATGTCAAATCCAAATTTTTTGTTGGCCATGGGTTTTCTTCAATTTTCCACACATGACAACTACAATTTCATTAGGATTGAAGCATTATAAAAAGGAAAAATAAATAATATAAAGCAAAGAATTTACGTAAACATTAGTAACTTTAAGATCATAATAAATTAAGAAGTTTTAAAAAGTTAGAAATTTCTTTGTGAACTTTACAGACTTTACCAAAGTGAAGTGTTTTACTATTTCATGAAGGTATTTGTATTGTTGGAACCTTATTTTCTTCCATTTAAATTATGTGAAGTTTAAGAAAATCAAAGTTTTTCATTTCAATTTGATTTGGGTTAGAATCAAATACAATTTGCAATACAAAGAGTTGCAAAAGTCTTTGCGATAGATAGTTCAAAATATATTTAGAACATTTTCTACTTCATAATATCATATCAAATTTTAACGATAATTTGCATAAGTCATAAAGTCTTTGGTTTGGTGTCAATTGTGTTACTAATCTGTTTGATCAAACTACAGAAAGAAATATTGGAGAACAATTGCAAGAAGACTAATGGTTAAATATCATAAAAGATTGGATAATTTTATTACAAGTATGTACTAATTTCAAATTAAGTGATTATTGTACTGATTTTCGTGTATATATAGCTACATGTTATTGTGTATTTTATTCGTTTGCCACAAAAAAAAAGTATCAAATTTTTCTATCAAATTAACAAAAAGCATCCACAAGAAAGGGGAAAACTGTGAAAGATACAAAATGCCCACTTCATAAAAGTAATTTGTCGTTAGGATCAAAACATAAGGTGTTCTTCAGACACAAAATTTCTCTTTAGAGATTATAAACATAGAAAACAATCGAAAACAAACAAAGAATATTTCTCTAAGAATACAATACCCAAGTGACAAATTAATAACTATAAGATCCTTGAAATACCAGTGCAACAAACGCGCTATATTACTAGTAAAAAATTCAAGGATAAAATGTAATGAATGCATTGTTAGAATTACATTAGATTCCCAAAATAGTGTAACATCCTTATTCATGAATTCCTACTTGTGATGCTTTGATTCATAGTGTCACAATCTTCTTAACAAAACTATTAAGAGAAAGATCAAGTATTGATTTAGAAGAATTACTATAAGATGGTAGTGAATTTAAACAGTTCAAACATATAATCAACAAGATTCTGATCTATTTGTTTGAGAGACTAATTTCCTTAAGTCTCAACTCGTAATGGGTCCAATCAAATATGGAAGTATAGTGGAGACTTTATTTCTAACAAGTTTAGGATTATTATTACTTCTATGTCATAACTGTTCATTCTTTGTGTTAATCAATATGCATTCACTAATAAAGGCATGCACTTCTACATTTGAGTCGTGAACTTTTATCATCATGAGTAGACATGTTCATTTGATGAGACTAAGAATTTTCTATATGTATCGATTGGCATCAATAGTCCTGGTTCATTTCATAGGTAAATTTAAATAAGAAAACTCTTTATAGACTACTTTAGGATTGCTGCTTAATCTTTTGATAAAGATTGCTCTCAGTTTCAATTATAGTTTATTGTAGTTGATTTATGGTAAAGATTGTGTTTTACAACCATATAATGTTAGTCTGCTACACACCCAAGTGTGACATATGTTTGTTTAAAAAAACTTCAAAAAAAAGAAGAAGAAGAAGACATCTATACCTTGTTCAATTATTCTGTTAGAATGCTTTTTCACATGTGCCTCAATTAGTTAGAAATTTGAAAAGAAAAAGAAAACCATGTACATCATTATTAATAATCAATTTATATTTCATAAATAACTCCTTGAAAGAGAAAAAGGAAAAGAAATTAAACGCCACTACTGCAATTTTTGACTTTCACTTAAATTGGTGATATACTTTTCGACCAACTTGACACTTGCAGGTTGCAATGCCTATATAGAAAAAAATTAAAATTCATAGAAGTTCAGTGAATAGAAAGTGCATAATAAAATGGACTATCCTTTTAGTTTCATTCCCAAAGTCTGTTCTTAAGAATCAGTGAGAAATAGAAGATGCTAAACTTTGCCATTCATTAGAAAAGCAATGTTCTTCACGGTTGAGATTTTCACTTTTATGGGATGTGCAGCTGGTAAGTTCAACTGTTAACTTAAGTCCTTTTGTCCATTTCAATGCATCTAAAAATTGCTTGAATTAGCGAAACAAATTAAATGACCTATTCTTCAGATATTGTTGACAGAATTAGTGCCTTCCCTGACAATCTTCTCTACTGAATTTTATCAGTACTTCCCATAAAAAAAGCCACAAATATTTCAATTATATCTTCCCGGTGGCAATACCTTTTCTCTTTACTTTTGGACTTTAATCTCAAACATGATGATCCATCAGATGAATTTGATTCTATTCAACTTAAAGAAAGAGACATTAAAAATTCTTTGACTTCATCAATTTTGTAATTAATTAGAATATTTGAACTCTCAATCTTTCCCCCCTAGCAATCTGAAACATTTCAATTGCAAATTGATTCCTTGATATCCTTAGTACTTTTGTGGAATGTCCAAGAACTTGAGATTTTTTGAGTGAAAACAAAAATAACATATCAAATCTTTTGAGAATTTCTACATGCAATACCCTAATTGTTCTGAAAATGGATAGGCGAGTTGATTTGGGTATACCCATTTTAAGTCTAAATCAATTGCTTCATAAAATCTCAAGGTAATTAGACTTAAAAACTATGCTTTCTCATCTCTAGAATGGCAAGTGACAAAAGATGAGTTTTGTTAACTAAAGTATCTGCTAATTGACGGAACAAATCTACTACATTACGGAGTAACAACGATTCATTTCCAAAGGTTGCAAAAGCTGATTCTGAGATATTTTAGACATTTGAATGCAACACCTAATGGAGTTAGAGAAATTTCTGCATTGCAAATAATCGATATGGATTATTCCAGTACTCTTGCTATGACTTCAATAAGGTTTATTCAGGAAGCACAACATAGCTTGGGAAATGGTGGCCTTATTATTAGGATACAACCTATAGATTAAATGATCCATGGAGATAATACATGCCTGATATTTTCCCTTGTAAATATGTTTACCAGCTAAGTAGGAATTACATGCGTGTTTTGCACGTGAATGATAAGAGTAAATAAAATATTACTTCAACTTCATTTTTAATTTCAGTTATTGTATGTTTCTCTATCTTAGTGTTAATAGACTTTTCATTGATGAAGAAACGTAAAAATGTACTCTATCCGTCTCATTTATTTCATTATAGTATGAGGTTTAACAATAGATTGTAAATCATGGGATTGGATAAATAGTGCATTAGTTTTAGCCTGATGGTGGGTTGCGTATGGGGTATATGTAGAAGCAATTTCTTTAGTAAATAAGGTAATTAGGAATTCTCTATGATTTTGTAGTGGTTCGACGTCATCCTCTTGATGAATTGTTTAGTTGTTGTGATGCATAATGATGGTTTCTATTAGGATTCATTGTCATTACATAATGTGGGGTTTTGTTGGTGTTCATTGTCACTATGGCAATGGAAATCAATTGGTATTCATTAGAGAACGATTTAGTTAGTTTTAATTTGTCACTTAATTGTTAGTATTCATTAGAGAACGATTTTATAAGTTTTAGTTTGTCACTTAATTGTTAACTTTCCAAAATCCCATAAATATTCTTCAAATTTTGTGATGTTTGAAATACTAACCTGAGGGGCTCTTGATATTGACAATGAGGCTAAACAACCTGATTTACAATAAAGGAAAAGATAATGTGGTTTTAAGCATTCATAGTGGATCTATAAATTAAAACAAAATCATTAAATATATATACTATACTATACTATAGAAGGGTTTATAGTATACTGTAAACTACCAAAAGTTTGGTAGTCTTTGGTAGTCACCCCATGCTTCTCTCACATGATTTGGCCAGGTTTTTTTGTAATTATATTGACTTTTGAGGCTTTTTATTATAAACCCTACTTTTCTTTCTTGCATTGCGCTTTGCCGCCCCAAAGCGATCTCACTCCCTGCCTCTCTCGAATTTCTCTATCGTGAACCTCTCACTTTCTTTCCAGTCTTCACTGTACCCACAAACCCTTCTTCTCTCTCGTTCTCTTTTTGCTTTGCCGACTGCTCCCAAAATACTTTAATCATTTTTTTTTTCATAAAATTCAAATGAAGAGAATATGTAAGAAAAAATAATCTTCAGATCATTTTGGATCATCACCGACCTTGTTTTTTTAGTTTCTGAATTCCTTTCCTATTCCTTTTTTTATTATTAGTTTTCTGATATCTTCCGTCATTTTTATGCAGATGGCTTTGTACTTAAACTTCAGATCTCAAGGTAATTTCTTTTATCAATAAATTTCTTTTTATAAGTCTTTTATTTTTTGTTCAATTATTTGAGTGATTTTTTTTCATTTATTTTTATGTAGAAGGAATGGCTTGTTTCATCAAAACATCGTCAAAGGTAAGATTTTTTTTTTCTTTTGTTAGGTATAAATCACAGCTTATCAGTTCTTATAATCTTTTTATTTGTTGCTAAAATTTTCTATCCCTTGCTCAAAAAACTGAAAAATATATTTTTGTTCTGAAGTTGTCTACAACATGGAAAAGGCAAATGACCTTGATTTGTAGTTAAAAAGTTTCTTTTGATTTTTTGTGGTTGTGTTAGATCTACTCGAAATGCCCTAACCTTACCAGTTAACTAGGAAATTTGTTTGGGTGTTTCTTTCCCCTATGTTTAAATTCCAATTGTTAAATGGTAAAGAAAAAAGAAAAAAGAAAAAAAAGAAGAAGAAGAAATAGCAAAAGATGCAAGATCCCTTTAGCTTGAAGCCTTGAACTCCTATTTTCTTAAGTCTTCTGTTTGTTTCTTAGTTATATCATTAATTTATTTTTCCAGTGTTGCAGGTGCAAATATTTATGATTTAGACAAGTATTTATGAATATAAACAATTAACTGAAAGGAATGATTACCAATATACATATTGAATTAGTGTGTTCATGAGAAAGTAAATGGATAAAGAAAATAATTATAGGTGGTTATGTGCCCATTTTGCATTTGTGTGAATCCAAATCCGCGCAAAATTAATTTTCAAGTAACAAGCATCTACATTATTCCTTTTTTCTTTGTCTAATGAGTTCATATTTTGTTGATGTTGGAAAAATTTTATGTACTCACTAACAATATTTTCTACCTTATCATCAACTTCCATTCAAATATCCTATTACGTAAATAGACTAGCAATCTTCTGAATGCCTTATTAAACTAGAGATTGTTTTTTTTTCCTATTTGAATATGCATGTTTCATAAATCATATATTGTCATTTGATATGTTAATGCATGACAACTTTGGCATGAATTTGGTGAAATTATGTTGTCTCTTAATCAATGTCTGTTTGGAATTATTTGTGTGATTATTTTTTCTTTTGCCTTTATGGTAAGAATTTTTCTTCTTTTGCGGTAAGGTAGGGAGTGGTTGACTTTGGGTAAGATTGAGAGCTGTTAGATCTCGAAAGCATCTTATAGGTAGTAATAGTCTGTGTCTCTTGTTGGGATAAGGTAAGGTCAGGTTGATTTGTATATATATGTGTCTTTGATAACCTTGTGCTTTTATGATAAGTCTTTGATGTTCACCAACATGTATTGCTACTGATTTTTTCCCAGAAATTGCATTTGTCAGGTTAGGCATTTATACTTCTCAACCAATCTCTCTTTGTTGGTACTGGTGGGTTCTGTGTTACAGCATTAAAACTTGAAAGCAAGGATCTTTTTCTTGTGTGTGGTTGAAGATTGAACCATGAATTTTTCTTTTGTTACTATCTACTATGTTGTATATTAAACTTTTTTCCCAAACTGTTAGATAGTTTTATGATTCTTTACAATGTGTGTACATGTTGGCTTTTGTATTTATGTTTTCTATACTTTTTTTAGGGCATTGTACTAGTTTTTCCTGCATGGAGATGGAGACCTCACGTTAAATTTTGAAACCTCATGCAAATTATCTAAATTTTTTTTGATATTGGGATCAAACCTTTAACATGTGTTATAGATGTTCCTTTTCGATAGAGTTCATGCACCTGCATTTGTATCTCATTGAAACACGAGTATTTCGTGTTTAATCAAGTTTGGAAATTAACTGACGACTCTACCCGTTGTTCAATTACGAAACTAAGTTTTTATTTTTCCATTCTTAGAGAACGTGGTTCTAATAATTATCAAAGAACTATCCTAACAAGATTTCATTTATTTTATGGGAATAATGCAATATTTAACATTCGATTGTTGGCCTAAAGGATTAGAGAAAATATGATAAAAGTTATTCAGTTACTTATAAAAGAAATAATTTAAAAATTAAGCAATGTTATTTCTATCCTGGTTGTGTTCAAACGTTGGATACGTAATATAAGAGTACTGTAATTTATAGAATTTTTATTGTTAATTACAACTAATATGTCCAATGTGTTAAAGTAACCCATTTATGGACTAATACACCCTATTAAAATGTAATTGTAAATAAATAAATAGACTAATTATCTAATAATATACAATGGCAACTGTTATTGAAAATCGACCTAGAGTTTGTTTTTTTTTTTTTTTTTTACCTATAGTGTTTATGTGATTGGTTTGAAAGAAGATTCTAAAATGCAAATATTTCTAAATAAATTTTAAGGAAAAAATTCTTGACTTTTAAGAGTTGTTCCCCAACTTAAATTTAAATCCAACTTTCAGTACTATTTGTGTTAGGGTACACAAAGATAAGTTTAATACATTTACAAAAATTGAATCTTGTTCAATATATATCTGTTTCCGGTTACACATTACACTGCTAAGATACAAAATTAGGAATGAAAGACAAAATTAGATACTAGAATAAAAATAAATATTGTCTTAGAATTCATCCTATTATATAGAGTTTTGTTTTTCCTTGATGGTAACCAAATTTTAGAGTATTTTGAAATTAAAAAGTACGCAATTGAAAATCACACTTTTGAAGCCATATATTTGTTATAAGGAAAATGTATCTCAATTAAAAAACTAAACGTGAAAAAAGTATTAACTGAAGATTAATACTCTCTCATCTGAATGTTGCTGGATTCTATGTTGAGGTTGATATTTCTAAACCTTTATTGAAGAGGCTTTGAATTGCCAATACAGGAAAATGAGGCTTTAGTGACGAAAGGCTCAATGACGACACAAAATTTCATCAATAAAAGGTGTTATTACTGTGACGACTTTTGACTTGGTCACTGTAAAATGGAAGGATCTAAGATTTTAGTGACGAAATACAAAAAGTTAATCACTAAATCATCACTACGTCGTCACTAAAGATAAGGCATAAAACTACGCGAAAATATCTAGGATTTACAAACGATATTTTGTTGTCACTAATATTTTTCAGTATTAGTGAGGATGTTGTATCATCGCTAATATTTTATATATATTCTGGATTTAGTGATGATTATCTTTCATCACTGATATTTTTAGTATTAGCTACTGGTTTTAGTCGTCAATATTGATTTTACATATAGAAAGTAAATGTTTGAAAAATTTTCTATGCAGGTTTAACTGGATTGTGTTGAAAAGGTTAGCTTGTTTGTGTAATTATTTTTTTAGATATTAATTTTGGATCACAGGAATTAAAGAATTTAGATGTGTTATTTTAAATGAAAATAATAAAATAAATATTGAGTTAAAGAAAAATAAAAATATTATATTATTTATCATATATTATTTTTTTAAGTTACAAAGTTGTAAAGATTTAGAAATATTATTAATGTAAATTCTAATCCAACATTTGTAATTGAAGGGGAAAAAATTTGCCTTTCCCCTAATATGATGGCCAATTAAATAAATTAAAGATAAAAGAAATTAATTAATAATAATCAGTATGATGTCCCAATGATGTGAAAAAAATTAACTAGACTACCTTATTGGATGCTTACCTAACAAAGAAATTAATTCTAATTTAAAACTCAACTATATATAAAAAAGGCCCAAACAATTTATTGCCATATAATAGGCCAATGATGTAGCCTATGCATGTATGCGACAAATAGGCCATTTAGATGGCTTGTGTTTGTATGTTGTGGCCCAAGTGGGTAGATAACAAATTAGATAACATATTAAGATACATATATTGACCCATTAGATAACAAATTTGGATAAATAATGTAACTAATTGGGCTTGGTACTTGGTAGCCCAATTAGAAGTATATAGATATTATTATCTTCAAGTTGGTTTCTATGTAAGCTTACTTTGGTGCTTCATAAATTTATAGTGTGATACTTACATTTAATCAATTTTCTTTGACTCTCTAGTATTCTAATTTTATTCTAAAAATTTAATTAATTTCTGATATTTATTTCTCATGAAGTGCTTTATAAATTATACTAATGTTAGAATGATTTTTATAATTCTTTTTTGTTTGTTAATTAATTTGTAAGTAAATCATTATTCAACAACATGTTCTAATTTGAGTCATAACTGTTAATTTAAAATAATTACAAGTTCACAGTTTAAGTTAAAAACAATGTGTTCTTTTAGACTAGTTAATGTGACACTTTTTAAGAAAGATAACAATAAGTATCTTATTCCTTAATTTCACATAAACAAACTTCTACATATATAGTGATTTACCAACAAAGTTTTAGTACTTCATTAACAATTAGTTCTATCATTATTATAATATTTTTATTTTATTAACTCACAAACACATATTTTTATTAAACAATAAGTATGCTCAATTGACTTATAAGTACTTATTTACTATTTTTGCAAGCATTTAGAACAATAACTTTAATATTTTTGTTTTAGTAACTCACAAACTGAATGATGCACGCTGGTATCTTTTAAGTAGCCTTGGTAGACTGTTGCAGATGCAATGAAAACCACCATCACTACAGTCGCAAAAAATACTGAGAGCATCTGTGTTTCCCTACAGTATATTGCCACTACAGAGGGGGGTTCCGGAGGGTGTCCCCCTGGTAGTGGTAGTTCTACAATAGATAAAAGAACCAACTACCATTCCAACTTTTGGTAGTCCTACAATTTTTCCGCCAAAATTGAGGGTAAGATAGACATAACACATCATTTGTTTGAGAATAGATTTGTAATTTCAACAATTAGGGTTATGCGGTTAGGGGGTCATTTCATCACTTCTCTTTCCATATTGTTTTTGCACCGTTGCCTCTAGTCTTTTACACATCTAGATGTTTATAAGAGACAGATTTTCTTCTCCCGTCTCTTCCAGCAGCAGGAGAAAAGCATTTTCCTTTCCTCTCTCTTCTTATTCTTCTTAGACCTGTATCTTCGAATTTTTCTTCCTCTGTCTTTTCTCCTGCTCTTCAACTTCTAAACCGAGGAAGGAGATTTTTTTTTTCTTCCCTTTTATTTTTTGCCCGCATAGAGAATCAAACTATAAATTTTTATTTGTATTTATGTTTCAAAAATATTTTACTGATCTCTTTTTGAGTTCTTAATTGATATATTATTTAGATCGTGATGTTCTTATGGGATAGGGTTAACTCTATGGAGAATCCACCACAATTTTTTGTTACAAATGTATCTTATTTGATGGTTTTTGTGGTTGAGTTTTTGTTTAGAGGATTTTTTTTTCTTTTTTTGGTGATATTTAGTTATTAATTAATTCATTATGTGAACACTTTCATATAATTGGTTTTGACCTCTTAGTTCTCTCTTGTGTTTGTGTTCTTGATTGCACCAATTTTTTTTGGCCTTGACATTTACTTACATATTTCAAGTTTTCTCTGTTTCGCAGGATAGATTTAGTTATTGTTTCCTGCCATTTGAAAGGTAAATATTTAATCTTTTTGCAATGTGTACTTTGATTTTCTGTTTGTTTATGGGTCATGAAAAGCTTTTTATGATTTTAGACATGGTTTTTTTTTTTAAAGTGTTCTATTCTGATATATATATATATATATATATATAGATGTGTATAAGAGACAGGCTGAATGATTACTAAAATGAATATTAAGATAATGTTTATACCTTATAGGTTTCTTCTTTTACATTACTGGAAAGCTTTATTGTTATCATATTATAGAATTTCTTAATCAATTTATGGTTTGTATTGGTATAAATTATTAATTACATATAATGATAACCATTATTGGAGGAACTCTTCGTGATTGCTAGAGCTCGTAACTCTATTGTAAAATAACATTGTAAGTGCTATTCAGTATCTTTCTAGTTATACAAAGTTTTTAGTAAGTAATTGATTATTTTACTACGAAAGTTGGGATCGGTTGATGATGGGAATTTAGTTATTTTTTGTGTGTTATATTATTAAGATGTCTATGGAAATATGTAAACATGTTTTAGTAATGATTTTCCATCAATATGTGAAAGTGCCATTTTTTTCCTTTATTGGTTATTGAATGTCTGACTTCTGTAATTTTGAAGTTTAGGAACTTATATAAAATTGTTTTTATTTCAAATTGTTGGAATGAAATTAATTTTTTCTCGAATTAGTTTAGTGGCTGATATTGCATACTTAGTGATTGATTTTAAGTGAGTTGTCTAATTTTTAGGAAAATCATATTTAGGATATAGACAAGAGTTGGATGACAATTGACAACAGGAGGGACGAGTGATATGCATTAGGTGTTGAGGGATTTTTAAAATTTGCATATTCTAATAAATATGAGTTTACTAAAATTTCCTGTCCTTACAAATCTTGCAGTAACTTCTGTGATCAATCAAAAGGAATTGTGGAGCATCATCTGATGCTGCATGGGATTATTAAAGATTATGTTTACATGGGTATATCATGGTGAGTCATATCAAGATTATTCAGATGAGGAGCATATACTACAAGAAGGGTTCCATGATAAAGACGAGGATGATGACCTACATGACATGTTAAATGACCTTTCTCGTGCAAATTGTGGGGATGGTTGGCAGGATATTGGTAGCACTTGAAGCGATTTGCATTGCAAAACAGATGCATATTTAAGATTGTTAGATGATGCTAAACAAGACTTTTACCCAGGGTGCAAGTCATTCTCTAAATTATCATTCATCGTCTCTCTACTTCACCAAAAAATCATGAGTAGTTGGACTTCAAATCTTTTGATGCTTTGCTTGAAATTTTCATAAAAGCTCTTCCAAATAGTGCTTTTGTGCCTAAATCTGATCTATGAATGCAAAAAGATCATTCAAGATTTAGGGTTCAAATATGAAAAAATTCATGCATGTGTGAATGATTGTGTTCTCTTTCGTAAAGAATATGCATCCAATACTACTTGCCCTAATGATAAATGCAAAGAGCTACATTTTAAGAAAGAATGTCACAAGGTGATGAAAACTCTAGTAAACTAGAGTTATTTTCCTCTAAATTATAGCATTTTGATAGTTTAAATTTCGAAATTAGATAAGTAATTGAAGATTTTAGTTAATTTCTTTCATATGTATTTGTATTTTTGTTTTTGAATTAATTATGATAATTTTGTGTTAAATTTTAGTTTAATTAAGTTCTTAATGGTGTTAATATTATGCAGGTTAAAAATTAAAGGTTAGAAGTTGGAAGGAACAAAGGTCAAGGGAACAAATTACAAAATGGATGAAATGATGAATATTGCTGGAAGGAGAGTTGAGATTGCGGTCTCAACTATTCCAGACAGCGATCTCAACTCGGGAATTAGCTTTACTATTTTAGAGTCGAGATGTAGGAGTCTTAATTAGATGTGTATAAGAGACAGGGTTGCTAAGAATTTAAGTTTCAAGGGCAATTTTGTAAATTTTCAGCCCAAAAACCCTGATTTTGTTTCCTTGCCCTTGTACAATGCTGTACTATTTAAGCCAAAATGTATTAGTTTTAGAAATAGTTAGATAGTTAGTGTGTGTTAGATAGTTTAGAGTAGAGAGTTTTAGATAATTCTAGATAGATTAGTATAGCTTAAACTGTAAGTTACTTTTTCTAATAGAAATTTCTCTTAACTTTCATCTTAAATTTTCTTTAAATTTCTTGTCAAGTTTAAATTTTTATTAGATAATTGTAGTGGGTTTTTCATAAGGTTCAAGAAGATTTAATTTTTATTTTCTTTCTTATCGATTTTAGTGAAAATTTCTTTACTTTGAAATTAGGGTTTGTAGGAAAATTAGGGTTCTTATCAATTTCTTGCTTTCTATTTAAGAATTTTCAATTTCTAGCTTTAATAGTTAATTCTTAGTGGGTTTCCTTAATTCTAATCAAAAAATCCAAAAATCAATTTAATTTCCTAGTTTATCTTTATCTAATTTTTACTTTAGAAATGAATGCTTTTAGTATTAAATTTATTCTTTCTTCTTTAGTCTTTTTAGTTGATTGATTCTCTTGTTCTAAATTTTAGTCTCAATTAGATTAAATTAGGTCAGAATTAAAATTATAGCTTTTATTAGAATAGTTCTATCATCTACCAATTGATTTAGCTTAACTATACAAATACCCTTAAACCTTGGTAATTGCAATCGACAATCTTTGTGGGTCTCTTCCCTACTTCCTTTTGCTACTAGTTGACAACCATATACTTATGGGATGCCATCTAGTTAGTAGTAGGATTTAGATGTTCATTGAATTATAACTAGATGTGTTAAGGAAGGCATCAAGTTTTTGGCGCCGTTGCCGGGGATTGTCTTCTTATTTTAGCAATATCAAGCGCTTTATGGGTCGTGTAGATTAAGCACTTTAGTTTAGTTAATTTAGTTGTTACCTCTTGTTTAATTTTTATGTTTAATTGGTTGTGTTGCGGAATTGACTTGGAACTTCAATTGACTATTTTGGTTTTGTGTAGTGCATGGTAAGAAAATCTTAGGAGCTCAAGACCCATTCATTTGCTTAGACAAGGAAAGGGAGAAAGAGCTAAGACAAATTCGAAGGCTGAGAAGGGTGCAACAAGAGCAAGAAAGGATAGAAATGGCACATGCTAATGCTCATCAAGGAAATGTGAACATGGACAACGAAGAAGAAGAGGTAGGTGGAAATAATGGAATGGGTGGCTCTAGGAACGGAAATGACATGAATGGGAATGGAAGGCCATTGAGGGAGTATGTTTTACCTAATTTTGATGGGGCGAACTCAAGCATTGCACGGATGCCCATGTAAGCCAACAATTTTGAAATCAAGCCCGTTCTAATCCAAATGCTTCAAGCCCATGCCATGTTCAGAGGTGGATCAAATGAGGACCCTTACACACTCCTCATAAATTTTGAAGAAGTTTTGGACACATTTAAGTGTAATTGAGTACATTCGAATGATGTAATCTCATGAGGGTGTTAATTTTTCTCTTCGTGATAGGGCAAAGTCATGGTTGCAATCCCATGCCAAAGGAACATTCATCACTTGGAACCAACTTGCTCAAGAGTTCTTGGTGAAGTACTTTCCTACCGCAAGAACCGCTAAATTAAGGAATGAGATTACATCGTTCAAACAAGATGTTGGTGAAAGCCTAGGGAAAGCTTCGGAAAGATTTAAAGAGTTGCTCAGAAAATGCCCGCATCACGCCATTCCTTTGTGGCTTCAAGTTCAAACTTTTTATAATGGTTTACTTCAAGAGACGAAATCCATTTTATATGCCTCTATCGACGGTTCTATCTCAATAAGACTCCAGAAGAAGCTCAAGAGTTGTTAAATCGGATGGCATACAACCACTTCCATCATGGACCGCTAACTCCACCAGTGGTTATACATCAAGCTAGATGAAGCAAACGCAAGTAGTGGAGTGTTGAACCTAAACATGCAAGATGCCTTTTTAGCTCAACAAAGCATGTTCATGAATGTGGTGAATAACATGGAAAAAGCGTTGGAGAATCTAGGGAAACCTAGTAGTGTGAATGCGATGACTTCTTTTCTAACTCAACCAAACATTACATGTGATTTTTGTGGAGGCGGCCATGCCAATGGGAATTGTGAGATGCCATATGGGGCTAATTAGCAAATCAATTATGGGGCTAATCAATCTTCATTTCCAAGGAACCAATCCGGAACTTATGGGAACACTTACAATCTGTCTTGGAGGAATCACCCAAATTTCTCATGGAGTAATACCAACAACCAATCCAACCCTCCTTACCAACCAAATCCCCCACCTCTAATTGCCCAACATACTCAAGCCCCAAAATTTTCATCTAGACCTTATCAACTGCCACATCAAAGAAATGTCCAACCCAACTCATATCAAAATTTCCCCTATCCTTCTTTTCAAAACCAACAACAAAGACCTTCTTTCCATTATGCAAATTCTTCCCAACCCATGTACCATGATCAATATGCTCCTAGAGAGAATTTGGGTGAAGAAGGTTGGAGAAGAGAAGCTGAATATTTTTGAGAAGGGAATTGGATAGAAAAGCGGAAGAGCATAAAAGAGATTATGAGAATTTGAAGGCTTCAACAAAAAAATTGGAGATTCAATTGGGGCAATAAGCAAGGTTGAATAATGACAAACCTATTGGGGCATTTTTGAGTGATACTATTCCAAACCCCAAGGAGCAATTCAATGCTATAACCTTAAGGAGTGGAAAAGAATTGGTTGAATCTAAGGAGAAGAAAAAGGTGGAGGAAGAAAGCAAAGAGTAAAAGTCCAAGGTGGTTGAAATTGAAAGAGAAGTAGTTGATGATAAAGCCAAGAAGGAGCAAAAGAATGAGATCAAGGTATCCAAGAAGAAGCATGTGGAGGAACCTTTGAAGATAGATCCATCAATAAAAGTGCCATACCCTCAAAGACTCATTGATCCAAGAAAGAAGGAAAAAGAAGCAATTCACCCATTTCTTGGATATGTTGAAAAAGAATAATGTCAAAATTCCTTTGATTGATGTCCTCACCAAGCATGCCCAACTATCCTCGTTTCATGAAGGATCTTTTGCAAGGAAGCAAAAGTGGGATGATGATGAGAAAGTATGCCTTGATGCCCAATGCAGTGCCATTATTCAAAGGTAATTGCCCCCTAAACTCAAGGATCCCGGTAGTTTTATGATACCAGTGAATGTTGGAGGAATCTACGTGGCATCGATCACTTTGTAATTTGGGTGCAAGCATAAATATCATGCCAAAGGCCATCTATGACAAGTTAGGGATCAACAATGTCAAGCCAACTAATATCACACTCCAATTGGCAGATTTATCTGAGAGGAAACCATATGGCTTGTTGGAACATGTGCTTGTACAAGTTGAAAAGTTGGTATTTCCCGTTGATTTCCTTGTACTAGATACGGGTGAAGAGAGTGAGAGTCCATTGATTCTGGGGAGGCCTTTCCTGTTGACCGCTCATGCATTAATTGATGTACACAAAGGGAAGTTGATCTTACGAGTTGAAAATAAATCAATTGAATTGCGATGTGTTTGAATACAATGACAATATTCCCATTGTTGAAGAAAAATATGCTAACCAATCTCTTAATTCTATCCTTGCTAGGTCAAATGAAGAGAAAAATGAAGTGAGCCCAAGTAATTTGCTCAAGCAAGTGTTCGAAATAAAGGGAAATCCGAGAAATGAATTGAAAGAAAAACCACCCGATAAAAGATGTGTGTTGATGAAGGATGAAGAGAGTTTTGCAAAGAATAAGCACAATGGTGATATCAAGAAATTGAGAAGGCATAAAAAGAAAAGAAAATGGTTTGAGAAACAATTGGAGATGTTAATTGGGGCCCTAGCGATGGCTAAGGCCAGAAAGAAAGGACTTGTGCATGGAAAACCCGAAAATCAAGCTTTAATCATGAAGAAAAAGGGGATCAAAATTTTTCTGCGGAAACCAAAAGGGAAGAGAGGATCAATCATCCTCAATTACTTAGAATGAGGGTCATCCCATAGTCAAGCTAGTGACTATAAAAGAGCGCTTCGTTGGGAGGCAACCCAAGTCTTTAATTTAGTTTTGATTGCTTTCTTTTGGTGTGATTTTTAATTGTCTTGATTGTGAGTATTGGTTTGAATTAGGTTAGAATTTTTGTTAAAAAAAAAATTTATTTTTAGTTTTAGAGTTGAATAAATGGTTCTAAAGAATGAGTGAAAATTGTCATCATAACTTGTGAATTTTTTGTTTGTAGAAACCCTTGTAAATTCACAAGTAGTCAAGAGTAAAGCAATTTCGGTTAAGTGTAAAAATTCATGTTTGCAACATCTTGAGCTTGAGACTGCGATCTCAAAAATTTGAGATCGCGGTCTCAACCTCAAACTTCTGGAGGTAGAAACATCATTTGGTCGAGACAGCAGTCTCAAAAGTTCCAGACCGCGTTCTCAACTCTAAACTTCTGCAAAGGCTTATTTTACACCGAGTTGAGACCGCGGTCTCGACTACTAGAAATTTTTTTGAAAGATCGACCTCTTCTTTTCTTCTTACAAACTCTCTCTATCCCTCTTCCCTCTTTCGAAAACCCTAACCCCAAATCCTCCAATTCTTCTTTCATCTTCACCAAAAATCACCAAAAACTCCATACCCACTGCTAATTTCACTTTGTTTTTCTATAGGAACATCAAAGCAACCACCTTTTTGAAGATTTGTGGAAGAAATTTGGCTTCAAGGTGGATTGACATAAAGGCAATTTTTGGAGGAATTTCAACTCGAATAGAGAATGGGTAATATCTTTCCTTGAATTATTAGTTGTAATAGCAATTTTTTAAGACAATTGTGAAATTTGGTGGATTGATTTGGAAAAATTTGTGGTATTGAATTAGTGAATTGTGGACAAGCAATTGGTGCTAATTTGTGATAGAAGAATTTTTAATTTTTCAATTGTTGAAATTCTTGGTTTGAATTGTGATTGAGTTGAATTATTTGAACAATTGTTGGGAATTTGGATTGTGATTTGTTGGTGTTGAATTTTGCTTGAAAGTTGACTTTTTGAATTGGTGATTGAATGTCATGTTCCTTTTAGAATATGACGAGAGGGGTTTATGGCAGTGCTGAGAGAAAGGTGAGAATGAGAGGGAGAAGGACTGGTTCAAGAAGAAGAAAATTCGGAGAGGGGACAAGCAAAGAAAGGGGATCGGAACAACCATTTGAGGGTGGTGATCAAATTGAACCTCAATTCTCGGGTGATAGAACTCAACAGTTATTCAAAAGTAAGCAGAAGCATGAGGTGATTAGAGAGAGGAACTTTGATCTAACCATGCATTAGGGAGTATACGAGGATTCTAATAGAGGGATAGAAGAACAAATTAGGTCAAGGCATTGGGAGGGTTTTAACGCTCAGGTTGACATCGGGGCTACCCAGTTAGTCAAAGAATTTCATTGTAATTTATGTGAGTTAGAAGATGGCAAGGTGCGCATATAGGGGGTTTCACATCTAACTTGGTGCTGATTTGATTAATGCGTATTTTAACATACCCCCCGTACCTTCTAGTCAATATTTGACATTTTTGAACAATAAAACACTAAGGATATGGATGCAACCAAAGATGCCATTTGTGATAGGAGGGTAGAGTGGATTAAGAGTACTTCTTCTGCCATGGAATTAAAATTTCCTCATCAAGGACTCTCATTAGTGGCTAAGTTGTGGTTTTATTTCATTAGTAGCCGCATTTGAGGGTCCAATGCAGTGAGCTTTATTCAGAGGGAAAAGGTACTCTTAGTCTACGCCATCATGACTGGGATCCCGGTGAATGTTGGTCACCTAATTAGACAGGGGTTTTTAGAGAGTGGGAGGTCGGGACGACTCATATTTTATGCCCCTAGTCTAATTCACCATCTTTGCACCATAGCGGGTTGCCCAATTAGTCCTTTGGAGTCATTGACACATCCTAGAGGAAGGATCAATATGGAATATGTCTATAGGATGGTGAGAGAGTATGAGAAGCACCACCAAGAGGAGCACCCTGCCTAGCCACAGCCACAGCCTCAACCTCTACCACCTCAGAGAACTTCAATGATTTCGATACCCCCAGGTGTAGTATTCAATGCTCCGGTAAGTAAAGAAGAAATGAACGATCTACAGGGGTACTGGTCGTACAGTCAATTGGTAATGCACAACAACTTGATCGTTATTGGAGAAGCTTTAAGGGTTACTTTATTTGGCACTTGGGTCCAGCCACCATCTTTTCCGGCATGGCACTTTGGCCCACCTCGTGGATAGTACTACACACCACCGACAGCTACCACACATCATGAGGGATCTAGCCACATAGGTGTGACTGGAGAAGACATAGATGATGATCACGAGAAGGCCCAACCTAGTGACGCAGAAGAAGGTCAAGACGAGATGGAATGAAGAGAAGAAGCCACCAATTGTTTGTGCATGAAAGAAGACCAGCCTTGATCATTGAACTAATTTGATGGATGATGATGATTTTCCCTGCTTTCATTGGACACCATAGTTTTTAATTACTTTAGATTATGTTTGTTTTATTTTGAATTTTTGGAATTGAAGTGTTTCAGTTTTTCTTTCTTTTTAAGTAGTTTGGCTAATGGCCTTAAGCTGATGCCAAGTGATACATTTTGATGCTTTATGGATGAAATTTCTTTTGGATTATTAAACTGACACTTGGTGAAGTTTGGTTATTGCCTAATAAGAGTAATATGGCTAAGGGCCCTAAGGTGATGCATCTTTGCATGAGTTGATGAGTTGAATGGAATATTGATTTTTGTTTGAAGCTTACTTGGCGAGATGTATGGCATGGTTGCTCTTGACATTTTTACTAAATTTTAATTCTAGGCTTAAAAGTAGGACATAGTTTAAGTAGTTTTCGTTATTTTTCGGTTTTGTCTTGATGTTTAATTTTGGGTAAGTGGGTGGATGATTTATTCATCAACTTGAATAAAAGAGACAAGTTTGGGGGTGTTTATCTTTTTGTGTTGGAAATGGTCACTTTATATATTTTGTTGCCACTTGATGATTAATGGATGGAAAGTTGATCAATTAGGTACTCAAGGATGATAATTTTGATGGATTAACTCTAAATACCTTGTACACAAGTATATGATTGATAAGAGACAAGAATTTGAATTCCATAGCTGATAGTTCATTTGCACTATGAAGAATTCATAAACTTGGCATTCCTATTTTTCAAAAAGAAGTGCTGAAATTTTAGGAAAATTTATTTGAAATGTTGTTTCTTATCAAATTACTTATATTATGTGGTTGATGAACTATCTTTTGGAAAGAAATGAGTAAAATGAAGTAGAAGAAATTTTGGGACATTTCGTGTGTTTGCATAGGGAATGTTCTTCTAACTTGTGAATAATTGATATTCGAGATTAATTTTTGGTACATTTCACTCCTTTTTCTTGGTTTAGAACCGAAAAAAAAATTTAGGAATAAGGCGAGTACGGGATTCCGACATGTGGCCCATGTTGTTTCTTTGAAGTAAGCCATTAGAGCAGTAATAAGGTGAGTACTGGACTCCGACATGTACCCATGTTGTTTCTCCGAATTAAGCCATTAGGAATTGCGTTTTTCGTATGACCACTAAGTTAAGGAGTAAATGTTTGTAATATTTATCATTAATCTCATATTACTTATTCCTTGTTAGAGGTTTATTCCCGAAATGTGTGACAACTGCATTTAAGTTGATTCCTAATTGAACTTCTACTTTCATAATGCTTAGTCGAGAAAGTTGATTAACTTTATAATATTTGTGATTTGAGAAGTAATGATGTTTCAAATGAAAAGAACTAAAACTTTTGGAAATTCCTTTCGAGAATGGTAATGCTTGGTAATGTGAAATCTTGTGTAGTGAATGAATTTGTGCTTCTTTGTAAATTGAAATTTTAATTTTGGATTGATTTACTCATATTCTTCATATCACGTAGTGTTGAACATTTCTTGAGAGATCGCTTAATTGTTCAAAGTACATCCATGATTCATCAAGTGTCACATCAATTTTGGAGGTGTTTAAATGTTAGTTGGTTTCATTTATTGTTAATCTTTGTTTTGCTCGAGACTAGCAAAACGCTAAGTTTGGGAAGAATGTGATAACTCTAGTAAACTAGAGTTATTTTCCTCTAAATTATAGCATTTTGATAGTTTAAATTCCAAAATTAGATAAGTAATTTAAGATATCAGTTAACTTCTTTCATATGTATTTGTATTTTCATTTTTGAATAAATTATGATAATTTTGTGTTAAATTTTTAGTTTAATTAAGTGCTTAATGGTGTTAATATTATGCAGGTTAAAAATTAAAGGTTAGAAGCTAGAAGGAACAAAGGTCAAGTGACCAAATTGCAAAATGGAGGAAATGAGGATTGCTGGAAGGAGAGTCGAGATCACGGTCTCAAATGTTCCAGACCGTGATCTCGACTCGCTAAATGCTAAGTTTTAAGGGCAACTTTGTAAACTTCCAGCCCAAAAATCCTGATTTTGTGTTGTGTAATGCTGCACTATTTAAGCTAAATAGGATTAGTTTTAGAAATAGTTAGATAGTTAGTGTGTGTTAGATAGTTTAGAGTAGAGAGTTTTAGATAATTGTACTCAGGATAGATTAGGATAGCTTAAACTATAAGTTGCTTTTTCTAATAGAAATTTCTCTTAACTTTCATCTTAGATCTTCTTTAAATTTCTTGTCAAGTTTAAATTTTTATTAGATAATCGTAGTGGATTTTTTATAAGCTTCAAGTAGATATAATTTTTATTTTCTTTCTTATCCATTTTAGTGAAATTTCTTTACTTTGAAATTAGGGTTTGTAGGAAAATTACGGTTCTTATCAATTTCTTGCTTTCAATTTAAGAATTTTCAATTTCTAGCTTTAATTTTTTGTTAATTCTTAGTGGGTTTCCTTCATTCCAATCGAAAAATCCAAAAATGTTTAATTTCCTAGTTTATCATTATCTAATTTTTACTTTAGAAATGAATGCTTTTAAAATTAAATTTTTCTTTCTTCTTTAGCCTTTTTAGTTGATTGATTCTTTTGTTCTAAATTTTAGTCTTAATTAGATTAAATTAGGTTAGAATTAAAATTATAGCTTTCATTAGAATAGCACATTCTATCATCTACCAATTGATTTAGCTTAACTACACAAATACCCTTAAATCTTGGTAATTGCAATCGACAATCCTTGTGGGAATGATCCCTACTTCCCTTTGCTACTAGTTGACAACCATATACTTCTGGGATACCATCTAGTTAGTAGTAGGATTTAGGTGTTCATTGAATTATAACTAGATGTGTTAAGGAAAGCATCAGGTGCCCTAGAAAAGTTCTTCGCTACTTTCCTCTGAAACCAAGGTTTCGAGCTTGTTTGTCAATGATGAGTTATCGAATGATATGAGATGGCACAAGAAGAAGCGTGTTGATGATAATAACATCATGAGGCATCCGGCTGACAGGGAAGCGTGGAAACATTTTGATAGGGTTCATCCTTCCTTTTCTCATGACCCAAGAAGTGTCAGGTTAGGCCTTGCAATTGATGGATTCAACCCATTTGGTAATCTTAGCAATGCTTATAGTATATATGGCCTGTTTTTCTTGTCCCTTACAACCTACCATGCACTCCCTTGGAAGTGCATGAGAGATCCTTTTATCATTTTGTCAATGTTAATTCTGGATCCTAAATCACCAAGAAAGGATATATAAGTGTATTTTCAAGACTTAATTGATGAATTGAATGAGTTATGGGAAGGTGTAGAGCCTTATGATGCATAAAGGGAGAGAAATTCAAGTTACGTGCTGCTCTTTTATGGACTTGATAACTCTAGTAAACTAGAGTTATTTTACTCTAAATTATGGCATTTTGATAGTTTAAATCCCAAACTTTGGGTAATTAATTGAAGGTTTTAGCTAATTTTTTTCATATGTGTTTTTATTTTTGTTCTTGTTAAATATGATAAGTTTTTATTGAAATTTTAGCTTAATTAATTGCTTAATTGTGTTAATATTATGCAGGTCTAAATTAGAGGTTGGAAGCTGGAATGAATAAAGTTCAAGGACCAAATTGCAATTATAGAAGAATTGAAGGATTGCTTGGAAGAGAGCCCAAATCGCAATTTGGGCTCTCTCTCCAGATCACGATCTGGACTTGGGAAATGACTTAAATGAATTAGAGTCCATATTGCGATCTCAAATCCCAGATAGCGATATGGACTCCCTGGTAGGTTAAGTTGTAAGGGCAATTTTGTAATATTTTAGCAACCAATTTCTGATAAAAAATTGTGTAATACTCCAATATTTAAGCTACTTATAAAATGTAACACAGATAAGTAGGAATAGACAGTAGGTGTGTTAGTAAATTTTTAGAATAGATTAGGATAGCTTAACCTCCAAGTTTCTTCTTTAATGAAAAGTTCTCTTTAATTATCTTTTAGATCTAGTTTTAATTTCTTTGCAAGCTTAAATTTTGATTACAATATTGTAGTGTGTTAATCATTAGCTTCAAGTAGATATAATTTTTACTTGATTTCTAGTTTAAATTAGTGAGAATCTCTTAGCTTTCATTTTAGGGTTTCATAGAGAAATTAGGGTTCTTGTTGATTTTTTGCTTTTTAGTTAACAATTCTCAATTCCTTGCATTAATTTCTAGTTAATTTTTAGTCGGTTTTCTTTATTATTGTCAAAAATCCAAAAATATTTAGATTTCAAGTTTAACTCTTTCCAAATTCTAGTGTAGAAATGGTTGCTTCTAGTCTTCAAAGCTTCGTTTATGTAGTCTTTTTAATTGGGTTGCTTGCTAGTTAATTTTAGTTTTATTTTGGTTAATTTATAGTAGAATTAAGTGCTTTCATTTAATTGCTTTTAGTAGGATATAGTAGCTAATTTTTGTTTGAATCTCATAATTGCTTAGTTTCATTTACTTGCTTTAGTAGATAATTTAGTTTAAAATTAGGTTTTAATTGCTTGAGTTTAGTTATGGTTTTGAATAGTATAGTTTCATCCTCTATTGTTTGGATTTGCTTACTACAAGGATCCGTAAATCTTGGTAATTGCTTGCCAAACAATCAAATGGGAACGATACCCACTCATCTTATTTGTGTATATTAACTCTCGTATACTACATCTAGTTAGGTTTGGTAGAGTATAGTGATCTTGTAAGGTTATTCATTGCTTTTTTGTTTTTAAAGTTGAACTCTATCTAAAACAAGCAATCATGTTTTTGATGCCGTTGCCGGGGATTGTCCTTGATATTTGGTAATATTAAGCGCTTTACGGGTCATGTAGATTAAGCACTTTCGTTTAATTTATGTGTTAATTTTGTTTATTCGTTTATCTTGGTTGGTTGTCTTGTGGAATTGACTAGCGCTTCAATTAACTATTTGCTTTGGTTTTGTCGTAGTGCATGACAAGACAAGATCAAGGGCCGTTTATTTGCTTGGACAAGGAAAGGGAAAGAGAGTTAAGGGAAATCTGGAAGTTTAAAAGGGTACAACAAGAGCAAGAAAGGATTGAAATTGCAAATGCTGAGGCTAGTCAATGGAATTTGAACATGGAGAACGATGAAGAAGAGGTTGTTGGAAATAATGGGATAGATGGTTACAGGAATGGAAATGGCATGAATGGGAATGGAAGGCCTTGAGGATGTGTATTATGCCTTGCCAAATTTTGATGGGGCAAACTCTAGTATTGCATGAATACCCGTGCAAGTTAACAATTTTGAAATTAAGCCTACCTTAATCCAAATGCTCCAAGCTCATGCAATGTTTGGGAGTGGGTCCAATGAAGATCCCTATTTACATCTCGTGAAGTTTGAGGAAGTTTTGGACACTTTCAAATTCAATGGACTGCACTCGGATTGTGTGCGGAAGAGGGTGTTTTCTTTCACTCTACGGGATAGGGGAAAGTCATGGCTTCAATCCCATACCCAAGGAACGTTTACCATTTGGAATCAATTTGCTCAAGAGTTTTTGGCAAAGTATTTTCCACCCGCAAGAACCGCCAAATTGAGAAATTAAATTACCTCTTTTAAGCAAGATGTTTGTGAAGGGTTAGGAGAATGTTTGGAGCGGTTCAAGGAATTGGTAAGGAAATGTCCTCACCATGTGATTCCTTTGTGGCTTCAAATCCAAACTTTAGGTAATGGTTTGAGATCAAGAGACCTAATCCATAATGGATGCCTCCCCCAATGGGTCTATCTCTTACAAGACACCGGAGGAAGCTCAAGAGTTGCTCAATAGGATGGCATACAATCATTATTATCATGGACCAATGATTACACCGGTGGCTCAACACCAAGCCAATCAAAATAATGCACAAGGTGGAGTGCTGAATTTGAACATGCAAATGCTCTTTTGGCACAACAAAGTATATTCATGAATGTGATGAACAATGTTGCAAAAGCATTGGAGAACTTTGGGAAACCAAGTAATGTAAATGCCATGTCTTCTTCTCCAACCCAACCAAGCATGGTATGTGATTTTTGTGGAGGTGGCCATGCACATGGACAATGTGAGATGCCTTATGGGTCCAATGAGCATCTCAATTATGTATCTAATCAATCATCATTTTTAAGAAACCCATCTGGAGTTTATGGGAACACATATAATCCCTCTTGGAATCATCCTAATTTTTTATGGTGCAACACCAACAATCCAATCCAATCCAATCCTCCTTACCAATCAAATCCCCCATCTCAAAATGTCCAACACTAAAATTTCCTCACCTAGACCTTATCAACCACCACATCAAAGAAATTTCCAATCCAACTCATATCATTTTTTCCCTAACCCTTCATTTCAAAACCAACAACCAAGTCTTCCTTTCCAATATGCAAATTCTTCCCAACCCATGTATCATGATCAATATGCTCCAAGAGAGAATATTCATGTGTCTCTGGTTGGAAAAGAGAAGCCGAGTATTTGAGAAGAGAGTTGGAAAGGAAAAAAGAAGAACATAAGAGAGATTTTGAGAATTTGAAGGCTATGACGAGTAGTTTGGAAATTTAATTGGGGCAATTGGCAAGGTTGAATAATAAAAGACCTCTAGGGGCACTTCTGAGTGATACCATTCCTAACCCTAAGGAGCAATGCAATGCCATAACCCTAAGGAGTGGAAAAGAGTTAGCGGAATATAAGGAGAAGAAAAAGGTGGAGGAAGGACTAATAAGGAACAAAAGTTGAAGACAATTTAGAATGAAAGGGAAGTTGTTGACGAAGAAGAAAAGGAGGAATAAAAGAATGAGATCAAGATATCCAAGGAGAAGCATGTGGAGGAACCCTTGAAAATAGACTCATCACTAAAAGTGCCATTTCCTTGAAGGCTCATTGATACATGAAAGGAGGTAAAAGAGAAGAAATTCACCTACTTCTTGGATATGTTGAAAAAGATTAAAGTCAATATTTCTTTAATTGATTTCCTCACCAAAATGTCTAACTATGCTCGTTTCATGAAAGATCCTTTGGCAAGGAAGCGAAAGTGGGATGATGATGAAAAGGTATGCCCTGATGCCCAGTGTAATGCCATTGGTCAAATGCGGTTACCCCCTAAATTCTAAGATCTTGGTAGTTATATGATACCGGTGAATATTGCAGGAATAACGTGGCATCGATCGTTATGTGATTTGGGGGCAAGCATAAATATCATGCCAACGGCCATCTATGACAAGTTTCAAGATTTAGGGATCAACAATGTCAAGCCAACTAATATCACACTCCAATTGGCGGATTCATCCAAAAAGAAACCATATGGCTTGTTGGAGGATGTGCTTGTACAAGTTGAAAAATTGGTATTTCCCATTGATTTCTTTCTACTGGATATAGGTGAAGAGAGTGAGATTCCATTGATTCTAGGGAGACCCTTCTTGTCGACAGCTCATGCATTAATTGATGTGAACAAAGGGAAGTTGGTTTTACGTGTTGAAAATGAAATAATTGAATTTGATATGTTTGAATATAATGATACTATTCCCATTGCTGAAGAAAAATGTTCTTACTAATCTCTTATTTGTTTCCTTGCTAGGTCAAATGATGAGCAAAATGAAGTTAACCAAGGCAATACACTGAAGCAAGTGTTGGAAATAAAAGGAGATCCAAGAAATGAATTGAAGGAAAAACCACCCGATAAGGGACGTGTGTTGACGAAGGATCAAGAGATTTTTTATGAGGATCGGCAAAATGGTTAGCTGATGTCAAGAAATTGAAAGGTAGCAAAAAGAAAAGAAAATAGTTTGAGAAACAAGTGGAGATGTTAATTGGGGCACTACCAATGCCTAAGGCTAGAAAGAAAGAACTTGTGCATGGGAAACCCGAAAATCAAGCTTTAATCATGATGAATAAGGGGATCAAATTTTTTCCGTGCAAACCAAAAGGAAAAAGAGGTCAATCATTCTCAAGTACTTGGAATGAAGCTCATGCCATAGTCAAGCTAGTGACTATAAAAGAGCGCCTCCTAGGAGGCAACCCAAGTCTTTAATTTAGTTGTCATTGCTTTCTTTTTGTGTGATTTTAATTAGTTAATTTTGAGTAATTTGGTTTGAATTAGGTTAGAAATTTAGTTTAAAAATTTAAGTTTTGAATTGAATAAATGGTGCTAATGAATGAGGGAAATCGTCATCTTAACTTGTTAATTTTGTATTTGTAGGTTGTGCATGGATTGGAGAAAAATGATGAAGAGTGGAGAAATTTTGCCTAAGTGTTGAAAATACACTTTGCAGAATTTCAGCTCCATATCGGGATTTCAAACTCCATATCACGATATGAAGCTCAAACTTCTGGAGGGTATATTGGTAATTTGGTCCATATCGCGATCACAAAGTTGAGATCGCGATATGAAACTCAAACTCCTGCAAAGGAAAATTTTCACCCTAGTCGAAATCGCGATCTCGAATTTGATATCGCGATATGAAACTCAAACTCCTGCAAAGGAAAATTTTCACCCTAGTCGAGATCGTGATCTCGAATTTGATATCTCGTTCTCGACTCCTTCTAGATCGTGATCTCGAGATCAGGCCAGATCGCGATCTAGAAAGCCAAAAACAGTTTTACTCCAATTCTTCTTCTTTTTTTCTCACAATCTTCTCATATTTTCTCCTGCTAGCCGAAGAACACCCTCCCCAATCCCTCAAATTCTTCCATAATCTTCTTTTCAAAATCATTCCAAACTCTATAATCACTACTAACATCGTCTAACTTCCTTCTAAGATTATCAATGCAAGGATATTTTGGGAGATTTAGGAAAAATTAAGAGATCAAGGAGGATTGACATACAAGACTTTTTGGGAAAATTTTCAATCCGTAATCAGGTAATAGCCTTCTTTGAATTTGTAGTTCTAATTATTCAAATTACTGAAGTTAATTGTTGGGTATTTTTTAGTGAATTTGTGGTAGCCAATTTTTGATTTTTGGGCAATAATTTGTACCAAATTTTGAGAAAAAATTGTGACGTTAAATTGCTCAATTTTCTAAATTATTGAATTATGGTTTGGATTAGTTTGAGTTTTTATTGAGAAATTGTGAAATTGCGTTGAAAATTTGGTGATTTAATTTTATTGGCTGTATTTTTTGGAACTGATTGGTACTTGTCTGAAAATTTGATTGAATTGTTCTGTGAAAATGATGAGAGGAGTGTATGGCAGTGCTGAGAGAAGAGCTAGAATGAGGGAAAGAGGAGCGGGATCGAGGAAAAGAAAGGCCGGATAGGGAACGAGTGGAGAAGGGGGCATAGAACAACGTTTTGATGGTGGTGAGGATATAGAACCTCAGTTCTCGAGTGATAGAGCCCTACATTTGTATTAAAACAATGAGAAACATGAGGTTATTCGAGAAAGGAACTTTGACCTGTCGATGCATTGGGGGGGCTTATAAGGAGGCTATAAAAACCATTGAGGAGCAAATTAGGTAAAGCCATTGGGAGGGGTTTAATACTCAAATTGATTCTGGGGCTTCATAGTTAGTGAAGGAATTTCACTGTAATTTGTGTGAATTGAAGGATGGCAAGATGATAGTACAAGGGGTATTGGTGGATTTTAGTGCGGACTTGATTGATGCCTACTTTAACATACCCCCTGTGTCTTGCAGTCCATATTTGACATTGTTGAATGACAAGGAGAAAGATATAAATGTAATTAAAAATGCCATTTGCGATGTTTATGTTGATTGGATTAGGAGTGGTTTCTCTAATACTGAATTGAGATTTGCATCATCCAATGCCAGGGACTCTCATTGGTGGCAAAGTTATGGTTTTATTTTATTAGCTGCCAAATTTGGGGGTCCAATGCTTTGAGTTATATTTAGAGGGACAAGCTCCTCTTGGTGTATGCAATTATGACAAGGGTGCCAGTTAATATTGGCAGCCTTGTTAGGTAGGGGTTATTGGATAGTGGAAGGTCCAGGCGACCTATCTTTTATACCCCTAGTTTGATTTACCATTTGTGCACTTTAGCAAGTTGCCCGATCGATCTTGTGGGGCCAATGACATATCCAAGAGGCAGGATTAACCGGGATTATGTTTACAGAATGTGAGAGAATATGAAAAGCACCATCAAGAAGAGCACCCTTCCCAGCCACCGCTACCACCAACTCAGAGTGCTTCCTTGATTTCGATGCCCTCTGGTTTTGTGTTGAATGCTCTCTGGTTTTGTGAAGAGGAAAGGAATGAATTGCAAGGGAATTGCACGTACAGTCACCTGGGGATGCATAACAGCTTGACATTGATGATCTTCATCTCTGAAGATCACCTCATTGGGTACATAGGTTCGACCACTACCACTTTTGGTCCACCTCGTGGACAATACTACACACTACCTACAGCTTCAACACATCAGGAGGGATCCAGACAAGCAGGTGTGACCGGAGGGGATCAAGATGATGACCATGAAGAAGCACAGCCTAGTGATGCCGAGGAGGGTCAGGAGGATAAGGAACAAGAAGAGTAATGCAACCAGCTGTATTGAACTTTGATGATCTACAACTCGGGCAATTGAAGAACCTTGTTGAAGAGGAACATTTTTCTCTATTTTTCATGACTTAGCACCTTGACTTTTGATTACTTTTATTTTATTTTCAGTCTTTCAATTTTGGATATTTTAGTTTTCCTTTTGAGTAGATTGGCTAATGGCCTTAAGCAGACGCCAAGTAGATATCTATTTTGATGCTTCAATGATTAAATCTTTTGGAGAATTGCTTGTTAGATACTTAGTGTAGTTTTTTGTCATGTTTATTGTCTAATAAGAGAGTAAATGGCTAAGAGACTTAAACTGATGCCATTTTTTGCACTTGTTGAAGATTTGAATTTGATATTGATTTTTATGGGTCTTAATTGATGAGATGATGGCTTCATTAAATACTCTTAACACTTTTACTCAGTTTTAATTGTTAGCTTAAAATTGTGTCGTAGTTTGAGTAGTTTTGTTATTGTTGGACATGTCTTTATGTTGGATTTTGGGTGAGTGGAAGGATGATTATTCATCAACTTGAATAAAAGAGACAACTTTGGGGGTGTTTATTTTTTGTGTTGGGAATGGTTGTTTTGTGCATATTGATGTCACTTGATGTATAATGAATGGAAAATGGATCAATTGAGTGCTTCATAATGATAAATTTTGACGTACAATACTATATAATTGAAGTATTTGATTGGGTCATTTCATGGATTTAAGTGTGAATGAGTAACTCTTTTACAATATAAGGATTTCAAAAACTTGGCATTACTATTTTTACAAAAAAAAAGTACTGAAAATTTTAGGAAAATTTATTTGAAATATTGTTTCTGATCAAATCACTTATATTGTTTTGTTAGGCGATTTATCTTTTCGAAAAAAATGAGTTAAATGAAATAGAAGGAATTTTGGGACATTTTTTGTGTTTACATGGGGAATGTTCTTCTAATTTGTGAATAATTGGTGTTTGAGATTAATTTCAAGTACATTTCACTCATTTTCCTTGGTTTAAAAATTTTTTTAATAAAAAAATAAGTTTGCTTTTTTGTAAGGCAATTTCTAGATTCATATATGATTTAGGCTTATTTCTCTAAATGTGTCTATTTTAGTAATAAAACAATACGGGATTCTTTGCATGTACTCATGTTGTTTCTCCAAATTAGCCATCTAGGAAGTGCATTTTAGTATACCAATAAGTTAAGGATAAATGTTTGTAATACTTATCATTGATCTCATATTACTTATTCCTTGCTAGAGGTCTATTCCTAAATGGTGTGACATTTGCATTTAAGTAGCTTCCTGACTAAATGAACCTCTATTTTCATGAGGCATAGTCGGGATAATTGACTAATTCCATATTATTTTTGATTTGAGAAGAAATGATGTTTTAAATGGATAGAACTAAAACTTTTGGTGACTCTTTTGGAAAATAGTAATTCTAGGTGATTTGAAATCTTGTGTAGTAAATGAACATTTGCTTCTTTGTAGAAAAATTGGAATTTTGATTTGACTCATTAAAAAACTTCACTTACCATATAGTATTGAAAGTTTTTTGAGAGGTTTCTTAATTGATCTAAGTACATCCACAATTCATCAAGTATTTTCTCAATTTTGATGGTGTTTATGTGTTAGTAGGCTTCTTTTAATTTTTGTTTTGCTCGGGACTAGCGAAATGCTAAGTTTGGGAGGTGTGATAACTCCAGTAAACTAGAGTTGTTTTACTCTACAATCTATGGCATTTTGATAGTTTAAATCCCGAACTTTAGGTAATTAATCAAAGGTTTTAGTTGATTTCTTTCATATATGTTTATATTTTTGGTCTTGTTAAATATGATAAGTTTTTATTGAAATTTTAGCATAATTGATTGCTTAATTGTTTTAACGAACAAAGTTCAAGGACCAAATTACAATTATAGAAGAATTGAAGGATTGCTTGGAACAGCGCCCAGATCGCGATCTGGACTGGGAAAAATGACTTAAACATATCGCAATATGGACTCCCTAGTAATTTAAGTTGTAAGGGCAATTTTGTAATATTCTAGCAACCAATTTTTTATTTTTGCCTTGTGTAATACTCCACTATTTAAGTTACTTTTAAAGTGTAATAGAGGTAAGTAGGAATAGAAAGTACGTAGTTAGTAAATTTTTAGGATAGATTAGGATAGCTTAACCTTCAAGTTTCTTCTTTAATGAAAAGTTCTCTTTAATCATCTTTTAGATCTAGTTTTAATTTCTTTGCAAGTTTAAAGTTTGATTAGATAATTGTAGTGTGTTAATAATTAGCTTCAAGTAGATATAATTTTTACTTGATTACTCTAGTTTAAATTAGTGATAATCCCTTTGCTTTCATTTTAGGGTTTCATAGAGAAATTAGGGTTCTTGTTGATTTATTTCTTTTTAGTTAAGAATTCTCAAATTTTTGCATTAATTTCTAGTTAATTTTTAGTGGGTTTTCTTTATTATTGTCAAAAATCCAAAAATATTTAGATTTCAAGTTTAACTCTTTCCAAATTCTAGTGTAGAAATGGTTGCTTCTATTCTTTAAAAGTTATTTTATGTAATTTTTTTTAATTGGGTTACTTACTTTCTTGTTAAGTTTAGTTTTATTTTAGTTAATTTAGAGCAGAATTAAGTGATTTCATTTAATTGCTTTTATTAGGATATAGTAGCTAATTTTTCAATCTCATAATTGCTTAGTTTCATTTACTTGGTTTGGTAGATAATTTAGTTTAAAAGTAGGTTTTAATTGCTTCTTGTTTAGTTATGGTTTTGAATAGTATAGTTTCTTCCTGTGTTGTTTGAATTTAGATTAATTATACCAAGGATCTGTAAATCTTGGTAATTTCTTTCCAAACAATCTTTATGGAAACGATACCCACTCATCCTTTACTACTATTAACTCTGTATACTTGTGGAAGTTAGGTAGAGTGTAGTGATCTTGTGAGGTTATTCATTGCTTGTTTGTTTTTAAAGTTGAACTCTACCTAAAACAAGCAATCAGGACTATAAATGACTTTCCAGCTTATGCAATGTTATCTTGGTGGAGCACCAAAGGACATTTTGCATGCCCTGTTTGCATGAATAATACATGTTTTGAATACTTATCTTTTAGTAGGAAATCATGTTACATTGGGCATCGTAGATTTCTACCCTCTAACCCTCAATGGAGAAAGGATAAGAAAATTTTCAATGGCAAAATAGAAATTCAGGGCCCTATTGTGCCTAAATCTGGATATGAAATTTTAAATGAGGTTCAAATGTTGAATGATGCCATGAATCAAAAATTTTCGGTCCACCTCAATACCGTTGGATGTTTCCATTCAGAGAGGTAATGATATATTTGTTCTGTATATGCTTTTCACTCAAAATATGCAATTAAAACTAAATATTTTAAGTATGCATAGGAAAATGGGGACATTGAAAGGATATGTCCATAACAAAGCTCGCCTAGAAGATTGCATTACTGAGTGGTACATAGATAAGGATTGTAAATTTTTGCAGTATGTACTTAAATGATGTTGACACAATTTTCAATGGAGTTGACCGCAATAATAATTCATTGACAGAAGCATAAGTGTATTATCTATTTTTTCGGGAATGGGTCGTCCATTTGGTGGACCTAAAGTAGGTATTTTAAAATCACTTGAACTGGAGATACTTCATACATTTGTACTGAACAATTGTGATGAATTAGAAGAACTCATACAGTAAGTTTTGTTTTTCTAATTTATTTAAGACATTATGCACTTCAGAATTTTAGTATCACAATATAGTATATATTTTAGGCCGATGGATTACATAATAATATTTTCATTCATTTAGGGAGCAACAAAGAAAAGCTTGCAGTAGAAAGTAATGAAAATGTGGATCAATGTCATGATAAGCAATTTGCTTCACGATTTCGTCAACCCGTAAGAAACATAAAATGTGCCTTGTTTCATTACAAAATTTAAAATTCATAAATTACTCATTAATTTGTTGTTCTACTCTATGTAGGTTTTATCTTGTTCTAAAACCTGTAAGGATGAAATAAGATCTTTGGCATTGGGACCAGATAATAGAGTTAGTCAGTACACTGGTTGCATGGTTAATGGCTACCGATTTCATACTTCGAGTAGGGTAAAGGGTAGAAAAACTCAAAATAGTGGGGTTGTGGTGAAGGGAGAGCATGAAAATAACATTGTTGATTTTTTTGGGGTATTGGAGGATATTATTGAAGTTGAATACTTAATAGGAAAGAAAAAGATATTGATATTTAAATGTAAATGATGGAAAACTGGAGATAGGCGTGGATTACATATTGATAAAGAAGGGGATATTTGTAGTCTTAATAATTTTTCTAGAACATGGTACAATGATCAACCTTATATTCTAGCGGATCAAGTTCACCAAGTTTTTACTTAAAATAGGGAGTCATGAATGCACCATACTATTATTTCTAACTTTGGGCCATGCTTTCTTTCTTTCTTTCTTAAGGTTATGAGCACAACAAGAATAATGTATGGTTTGGGTACTGACTTCTCAAATTCATGAAATTTTTTTTCTATACAATGCAATTATTACATGGATTTCCTCTACGTCAGTCCCTTAAAGTGTTTTCTAATATTAACTATTTCTATTTCTTATTATTAATGAACGGTTGTAATGGCAAAGAGAGGTCCTACAAGGAATATCAAATTGGCCAATAAGAGGAAAAACTCACCTTTGACTATTGGTATAGATGAAGTATCTGGAAGGGTTGTTGGGGATGATGCTCAACATTTCATAAGTGAGACTGGATGTATTGTTCGTAAACTTGTCTCCACGAGTAACCGAACATGGTCCAAATTGAGCTCAGAGTTGAAGGACAACATATACAACAACTGCACGGTATTTATTCTTTGATAATTAGTTCAAGTATTATACAATATTGATCTTAATAGCCAAAGAAGGCTCATTTAATTTTCATGATTTTTGTAAATGTAGCAACAATATGAGGTTGGAAAAAGTCAAAAAGCAAATAAACATATTCAGCAACAACTTGCCTCTCTAATGAAGTCATTTAAAAATAGGCTACATAAGTGTTTTCAAAAGTATCCATAAAAAGAGGAGGCAATGAAGCATGTTCCTGAGGGCTTTGAGAAAGAGGCGTGGATTAAATTATGCGAGGAATTTGACTCTAAAGATTTCAAGGTAAGTTCACTAGTTTTAAATTTCATTTATTTTCTATTTTTTTCTATGAGTTCATCCTTTCATAGGATCTAAGTATGAAATTTGAAATTTTGAATGATAGATCATAGATTTGTGAAGGATAGATCTGGAATTTCACTAAGATGGATTGCTACTGGCTTGTCCATTTGTTGATATTTCCTAAAGAAAGAATCTTGATGACATTTTGTTGAATATGTTGGCAGATTTTTGTATTTAATTTTGAAAATTTTTGCTTGCTAAAGTGGATTATAACAAAGAGCAAACATCTGAATAAAATAGGATGAATTCTAGTAAGTTGTAGATTTGGTCTAAGAACTTGTAACATTTGCTCTAGGACAGAGTGAAATGAAAGTGTTTGGTAATCAAGTTATTCTACTCATGTCTTTATATTTTATATGAGATTGTTCTGCTTGATTAATAAGTTAGCTTAGTATTGTATAGAGTGGTAGTAAGAGCAAGTCCTTGTGCTTAAAAGTTATGAACTTTGAACTATTTCAACTAGTTAGTAGAATAAAGTGTGATTAAGATTTCTGTTTGTGTAAAGTTATTTAGATTAAGAAACGAGATTTTTCATCCTAATGAAGGCATCAACCTTAAATAGATCTTGAAGTGATTCTATTACAAAAAAAGTTCACTAGTTTTAAGTTATGACCATGTTTCTATGCAATAACACAATTTTGTTTGTATATGACCTTTCAAATCTGTATTTCTTTTTTTAAGGATCAAAGTGCAAGAAATCAGAAAAACCGTGCAAGATGTTGAAGTCCAACTACAATTAGGACAAAGTCAATTGCAAGGATGATCAATGAAAAGTAATACATAGTTTGACTTATTTTACATGAAATCTTCTTTCATATGTTTTTCACCTTAACAAATATGTATGAAATTGCCACAGAGGAAGGTTGAAGGCCAAGATGTTTCTGCCATTGATGCCTATAGGATGGCTCATTTCTCGAAGAAGAAGGGCAATATGGTTAATGATAAGTTTGATGAAATACTGGTGAGTACTTAGGGTTATTATTACACGATGATTGCTATCATCGAACATGTTAAGACTCATACCAAAGTATATCCTTCACTATCGGAAAAATTGGAAAGTTTGCAGTCTATAAAAGAAATGACATCAAATGAAATTTGTTTGCTAGAGCTTAAGTGCATTCCTGAATTAGACATGTGCAGGGTCGGTCAACACCAAAGGGGCAGCTTCTTGCCTTTGAAAGGTATCGAACTGAAGTTGAAAAAAAGAGACAAAAAGAAAATGAAGCTGAAGAACATGCTACACTTTGGTCCAATAGGTCAATGCTCAACAAGAATTGATCAAAGAGCTCAAAGACCAACAAATGGCTACCGATGGGAAGATGGATTCACTTCTTGAGAAAGTTGGTCTATTAGTTGCTATGAAGTCCAAAAAAAATATAAATTATCATCCATTTAGCTTGTACATTTTTTGGACTGTGTATGGATTGCTGTCATCAATTATATATGATTTTCCACCAAAATGAGAAACTATAATTGCTACACATAATTGTGAATATTCTGAAAATATTAAACCTAGACTATCATTCATTTACGAAAAATTAAAGGAGATAAGTTGTTGTGATGGCTATCTATATTACTAACATATTCAACAAATATTTATTGAATTTGGTATTTGTTTAATAAGTCCAGTTGTCATAACACTTTAATCGACCAAATAAATTTGCTAATTAACGTATTTTCTTTTTCTCTTGTGATTCATTTTGCAGTAAAGCTCATCGGCAAGCAACTTTATTTGGGAAGAGGTGTAACTTTTTTTTTGTTGCCCATGCTTTTGATGTTGCGGCCTTGTTTGGCTCTTATGTACTGCTGAATTTATGCTAGTTATATTTGAAGACATGGATATTATAATCTAGTAGGTGTTAAAACTTATAAATACTTAACTATTACAGTTATTTGGTGCTCTTTTGTGTCATTATGTAGTTGGACTATGATTATGACAATGAAATCCTATTTTGCAGGTTATAAGCTTAGTTTTATAATTGGATTTTAGTAAAATGTTAATGTGTTACTGGTTTAAGCATTGTTAGTAATTAATTTTCAAAATGAAAATTGCTTATCTTATGAAAATCTTGTGACTAACTCAATTGTCACAAAAAAGTTCGAAGGTCGTCTCTAATACACATCAAGATGTGTATTTAGTGAGGTGTTACTCTGCTTTCTGTCGTCACTAAATGCATTGATAGAACACATATTTATTTACTCCTATCTAGTCTCACAAATGTCGTCACTAATTACATTAACCAAATGCATATTTAGTGGCTCCACCATCATCATATGTCGTCACAAAATGTCGTCACTAAATGCGTTCACTGAGTACATACTTAGTGACGTCTTTCTGTCGTCATAAAATATAACATTTAGTGATGATGTGCCATATTTAGTTGCCATTTTTAGGGCCTTTTGTGACCACAGATATTCGACACTATTTTGTGGCAAATGATAGTCGTCTCTAAAAGTACTCATTTAGTGACGGCTTTGATTTGTTGATACTGTGAGGCTTTAGCATCGAGCCTTTAGCCACACACAGTGACGAGTTGAATCATCGTCATTAGTGACAACTTCTTAACTTTTTGTGACGACTTGGCTTGGAAACTAAAACTCTATTTTCTTGTTGTGTGCTAATGGTACTACTAGTCGATGGCAATATATCATTTATGATAAATTCCTCTGAATATTTGCCAAGTTTTTGCACTCATTGTTCGATATTAGGGCACTCCTTAGTGGAATACCAAGTTCTTTACCTTGAGTTGGTCACGATAGACGCCGAAAAGGGGAAAACAACCACCTAATCAATCAAAGCAAAAGAAAAAATAGATTGACGGTCCTTGTAAAGCAAAAGCTTCAAAGAAGGATAAGTCTTGGCAGCCAAAAGGGATTTTAAACTACAACAGTGTGATGCAACCATCGATGTTTAGCAATAGTTTAGGTCTTACCTTAGGGGAAAAGATTGAAGTCCCAGTTTTGAAGCCCTAACCCAAAAACCCTAAGTCATTGAATGGGGATCAGATTTTGGTGTCTTCATTGGGTACTTTGAAGCCAGCAAATAATGATGGAGAATTAGTATTGGTGATTCCCAATTCAACTTCACAGTTGATCATCATTGAAGCACCCCCAATTGCTTCAACAGTGTGTATGGGTTCGGGTGGTGAGTTAGCCAAAAATGCCAGCTCAATGACTTGTTGGCAACCCTGCTATGCTCAGCTAAAGACTTACATCTTTTGCACTTGATGTTGGTCAGGCAGCAAGTCACTATTAAGTCTTCACAGTTGGTTTTCTAAAAAATCGCTTCGTTGTGGAAAGGCAAGCCAGATTGGGAAAGTATCAAAGGTGCGGAAGAATCGAGGATAGAAGTTGTTGCTTGCACAAAGCAAGCTTGCTTGCATGCATGAGTTTCTTGTTGACGATCACCATTGCAAGTTTCGACCTTGGTTTCATTACAACTGGATAATATTTTTATTGTTTATCTAACATTGATTCAGTTATGCATCCCAGCTTGCCTCGACATGTGCTCACAGCTAGTCTGCATGGTTTTCTTTCAGAATTGGTGAGCATGGCCTTCTCAGTTCCAAGGGATGATGATTCTCCTGTTGTGGCTCTGGTTAAAAGTCGTACATTTAGACAATATTCTATCACTCATTCTATAGTTACTCAAAAGGCTACCTGGTCGACGACTACTTTTTTTTCTCTAGATCTCTACGATTAACGTGCTGATATGGAATATTTGTGGGATTTCTAGGAAATCTTCAATTCGTAGTCTCAAAAAGCTAATTCAAATCTGTCATGTTTCTATACTTGCAACCACCAAACCTTTGGTTGATGTAGCTTGGTTGGAAGAATTTTGTGTCTGATTAGGTTTCCATTCATGCATGCTCAACTCGTCTAACAAAATTTGGCTTCTTTCGGAAACCTAAATGTCATATTAATTTTTTATGTTACTCAGAGCAATTGTTAAATGGGGAGGTTATTGATGATGCATAGAACTTTTTAGTGGTGGTCCCTAGAATGAACTGCATAGTTTTTCTGATGGAGTCAACTGGCCATGGCTTATTAGGGGTGATTTTAATGTTATCTCCTCTTTTTTCAGAATATTTTGGGTCTGCTTCTCAAAATGTCATACGATGGAAGATTTTAATGTAGCTATGAATGATTGTGGCGTCATTGAATTCCCTTTGCAGTTAGTAATTATACTTTGTAGTCTGGAGTTCATCAGGGTTGTAGGATCTAGAAACGTTTAGACAGAATTCTGGTTAACCCTGATTGGCTCAATCATTTTCCTTTTTCAGTAGTTCAACATCTCGACTGGGTGCCTTCGGATCATTTTCCATTGTTATTAACAATTAAATCAAAGGAAAGTTCGAGGCCTAATCTATTTAGGTTTCAGCACATGTGGATTAAGCACCCTACATTTCTTGATGAGGTTAATTTTGATTGGAATCCTCCGTATGATGGGTATGGAACATTCGATTTTGCTTGTGAACTCAAATGGCTAAAATTAGCTTTGCAAAAGTGGAACAAAGAGACTTTGTGGATATTTTTTAGGCTATAAAGAATGCCAAAGATGAGGTTTGAGACTTGGAGATTACTTATGAGTCTTCTCAACAAGTTTAAGATAGGGTTTGTTTACAATCGACACAAGCAGAGCTTTTTGCCAGGCTCGAGTAAAGAAAATTTTTTGGAAGTAGAAGGCAAAATGTAAATGGCTAGATGTTCTGATAGAAGGTGATTTAAATACTAAATTTTTCATGCTTATGGTCAATCGTGAAGCTAAGTTGACCATTTACCAGATTAAGAATTTGGCTAAGGTGTGGCTTGAGGATGGGTCTCAGATGTGTATAAGAGACATTGTTGGGACGTTATTGCGTACTAAAAGTTATTCAGTTAACCAATTTTTTTTGACAGACATCCCAATTGTGTAAAGTATTTCTTGTGCTTTATTAGTTCTTCTTTCAAAGAAAGATAACCCTAACTCTTACAGATTTTAGGCCGATCTCTTTATGTAATTTTATCAATAAGATTTTTCTAAAATCTCAAAGAATAGATTGGCTAACATTCGTTTTGTCACAATCTCCCTTGTACAACTAGGTTTTGTCCATGGAACCATGAAAGATAATATCCTTTTGGCTCAAGAATTGTTTCACTTTCTGGATAAAAAGGTTCCAGGACATAACTTGGTCATGAAGTTTGACATGATGAAGGCTTTCGACCAAGTTTCTTGGCGAGGTTTTTAGAGGCAGTTCTCCGTAAAGTTGGTGTCTCCACTTACTTTGTGAGATCTATAATGAATAACCTTCATTCCAATTGGTTTTCGTTACTTCTAAATACAGGGGGGAAGGGGGGGGGTGACATGTTTCTTCGAGTCGTCGCGAGAAGTTAAGCAAGGTGACCCACTATCTTCATTATTATTTGTTCTTACTTCTATGGTACTATTTAGGGGGTTGAAAAACATGGTCACATCTAATGCGGTTCTTTCGTCTGCCTTACCTTGTGGTTTCCCCATTATCACTCATTTGCCTTATGCAGATGATTTTGTTATATACACCCGGGCCGATAAGGGCTCATTGCGACGACTTCTGTAATTGGTTGATGCTCATCAGGCAAGGTCGGGTCAAAAAGTTAATTCTTCTTAGAGCTTTCCAGTTTTCTCTCAGAAGTATAGTCATGCAGTGATTAACTCGGTTGAGTTCCTCACTAGTACACGTCAAACTTTACTACCCAATGTTTATCTTGGCTGTCCAAAGATTTTACTTGGTATGAAAAAGAATCGATACTCAAACCCTTATTGACAAGGTGCTGTTGAAGCTTGATGGTTGGAAACAACAACTTCTCTATCAAGGAGGTTAATTGGTTCTTATTGAACACGTTTTTTCTTCTATCCTAGTTCGTATGCTACCAATTTTAGAGCCTCCAAAGGGTGTGATTCAAGATTTGGAGGGTTTGCTTGCTTCTTTTTTTTGGGGAGAATCCGAATGGGGAGAGGCCAGAGGCATTGGAGAAAATGGTATGACCTTTGTCTACCAATTAAAGAAATGGTTTAGGGTTTCAGTAGTTTGTGATGTGGAGATTTTTTCTCTCCAAATGTGGTGGAACTACTATAATTCTTTGTCTCTTTGGGCTGTCTTTATGCGACTACGTTATAGAGGTGGCTTACAGAATAATCCTTCTTCTATATGGTGTTGTGTGGTGAAAGTCATACGGTCATACCTCGAACCGAGGGGATATAACACAGTCATACCTTTAAGAATAACACTCTCAAAGATACTAGGCATGCAAAAATTTGAGCAAACTAGAACTTGTACAAATGCCATTTGCCGTGATATCTAAGCAATTCCACTTCATGAGCCTATGCACAATACCAACCAACCATAATCAAACTTAAATCAACATAAAAGCATAGCTAGTGCATAAGTTCGACAATCACACTTACAATGCCAAAAGCCAAGAACATTAGATCCATTATATAAGTTTTTACATTTACAAGTCCATACCATTACTATAACATAGCTAACTGCTACCTTAACTAATATCAACAATTTCTAATTACAAGAGGTCCTAAGGTACCTAATCATCCATCAAAATGAGAATGGCATAGCACTAGTGCCCTCAAGAGAATCCAAAATCCTCTTCAAAAAGGTCCCTGTCATTTTTTGCATAGTATAATTATATATAACAACATGACCACCAAACGCTCAATAATTAGTTCCATTACTCACTACCAGCATGACAAGTTATCATATAAGTATATCATTCAGCAAAATCACAATTGCTAAAAGTGATCCTTCAAATTTATTTGAATTTCATATCTAAAAAATCATTTACTTCAAAGTTGGTACATAGTTAGCATGTGGTATCATTTGAGAATTCATATACTGAGAAGACGTAAGGTAAGAATCCAATTCATTCAAATATTCATAATTCAAGCCTATAAAGTACCAATGTTTTCACTTGGCAATCTAGAGATCCAGTTTTGGCTATTAATCCCGCCAAATAGGCCAAACGTTCATACTTTCCTTAACTAATGACCGTTAGGGTGGTCAACATACATTCATATCATTATTGGAACTAGTCCTCACTGATAGATTACACAAGTACTCAGGAGCTTGCATTTTAAACATAACACTTCACTTGTATCAAATCTATTCATAAACTACCACTTGCATACTTTACATATAAAAATCATTAAAATATAATTCTTAATCATGGCAAAATGTATAAATCAAAATAACCATTTTAAAAAAAATATAGTTTATAAAGGACTTTAGATGTTAGACCATTACTGAGAAATTATAGTTATTAATAGACTACTTACCTCAAAGAAAACTTACACTAATCAGATCAACTTAGATAGCCGAAGTCAAATTCACCTAAAGTACCTATAAAACAATTCCAAAATGCTCAAAACCACAACCTAAATACTCAAAAATACCCTTAAAATATGCCACAATAAAACCCCAATAGTAACTAATAACATTCAAACCGAAAGAAAAGGAAAAAGGTGTGCACAAAGTAGTCCAATCTAACGGAGTACTTCTTTGCGCTTTGAATTTTGTTATTAAAATTTTCACAATTCACCAACTTTTCTATATTGCAAATAGATAACACCTCAAACCAAATACCGCTCATTTTGTGATGTTTTGAATACTAAACTAATTGTCATTTTTTCTTTTGAATAAATAGTTCTTTGGCTGTACATTTTCTCATAGTTCATTAATTAGAGAATGATTTAATTACAATGCCTTCATTTAAATGTTGCTCAGGACCTCTGGGAATGCATTGTCCCATCTATAGAAGCCTCGTTTGTATACGCCAAGAGTACCAGGGCTGAGAGAAGAGCATTATGGGACCAACTTTGTTGTATTGCTGATCGTCAGACAAAACCTTGGTTTATTGGTGCGGACTTTAATGTAATTCAGTGTCTAATGGAATACAAAGGACGGGCTCCCCAAAGTCTTCGTGCCATCTCGGACTTCAATAGTATAATCACCACATGTGGTCTTTATCTCATACCCCACACGAGAATTGATCTCACTTGGAATGGGTATCGAAATGGCTATCATATTTGGAAGTGGCTCAATAGATGTATGGTTAATCAGCCATGGCTAGATCTTTTTCCTTACTCGGTTGTCCACCACCTTACCTGTGCACCCTCAGATCATTCCCCCTTGCTTTGGGAGCTCCCCAAGCTTGACGGTGGCAAACCTAAACCATTCAAGTTTCAAAACATGTGGCTCACTCGCACAGACTTTCTTAAGACTCTGGAGGTAAATTGGAGAACGTCGATTGAGGGGTTCAGCATGGTGGCATTCTCTCGAAAGTATGCCAAACTTAAAGCATGCCTAAAACAATGGAACAAGGAGATCTTCGGCAACATCTTTGATGCAGTCTTGGCTGCTGAAGAAGAGGTTAAAAGATAGGAATTAGAATTTGAAACAACACCATCAACCTCTTCAGGGGAGTCATTAAGTCGACCACAAGCTAACTTATATCTTCAACTACAGAAGGAAGAGATGTTCTGGAAATAAAAATCAAGAGTCAAATGGCCTGCGGAAGGGGACGGGAACACTAAATATTTTCGTACATATTTGATGAACAAACAGGCTTTTCTGCTCATCCAAAAAATAAAAGACTTATCAGGAAATTGGCTCTCTACCCCAACTGAGATTAAATCTGAGGCAGTTAATTTTTCCTAGAACTTGTTAACAGACGAAGGAACTGACCCCTTAGCTTGGGATGAACTCTTAGGGTTTGTGCCACCTTTAGTAACGAATTCCCAGAAGGAACAACTACTATCTAGAGCCCAGCTACCATTGCAGAGGCAAAAGCTACTATCTCCCAACTAGAAAAGGATAGTGCCCCGGGGCAGATGGCTTCTTAGGAGTTTTCTTCCAACAATGTTGGAGTATCATTGAGCTCGATGTTTTTCATGCCATTCAAGATTTCTTCTCAGGAGTTCCCATCACAGAAGGTATTGGGAGTACTTCTATTGTCCAACTACCTAAGAAGGACAACCCATTATCTTTCATGGACTTTCGGCTTATTTCTTTATGTAACTTTATTAACAAGATTTTTACCAAAATTCTTGCTAATGGCTTGTCAAAAGTTTTGCCACCACTTCTAATTCAGTCAGGGTTTGTCAGTAGAAGGGCTATGTTTGATAACAAATTACTGGCACAGGAAATGCTCTGCTCCCTCGACAAAAGACTGGCGGCCAAAACATAATTGTCAACCTTGACAGGATGAAATCCTTTGACAGAGTGTCTTAGCAATACTTGAAGGCATTAATGCAGAAGTTTGGTGTTTTTATCCCAAATTTGTGGCTTTGATAATCAATCGTCTAAAAGGGAGCTAGTTTTCTATTCTTTTAAATGGTGAAGTCACTGGTTTTTTTCAGGCATCCAGGGGTGTGAAGCAAGGGGATCCCTTGTCACCTTTTTTATTTATCTTTGTTCTGAGCCCTTTCAAGGGATCTAATTCACATGACAGAGCAGGGAAGCTTGAAGCCTTGAGCTTTTCCCAGGAACTGCCCCATTGTTTCAAATCTTTCCTTTACAGAAGGATGGTTATCTTCTCCAGAGGCGATAGAAATACTATCAAGTGGCTTATGAAGTTGCTATAAAAATTAATTTCTCAAAGAGTTCCCTTTATCTTCCGACTTCTTGTGATGTCTCGGCAGTCCGAGTGGTAGAAGCAATTACAGGAATTAAATGCAAGGAGCTGCCTATACCATATCTGGGATGTATACATAAAGTTAGATGGAAAACTCTCCAATTTCAATACGTGGTTGATAAAATATGTGATCATTTGGCCGGTTAGAAGAAGCACGACCTTTTATCCCCAAGAGGCCGATAAATCCTTATAAAACACATGCTGTCATCTATTCCCATTCATGTATTATCTGTCATGGACCCCCCCAAAGGAGTTATTCACTCAATTGAACATGTCATGGTTGACTTTCTTTAGGGCGACTCAAAATTTGGGAAGAAATGACATTGGTCCTCTTGGAATTCCATTTGCACGCTGAAAGAAGAAAATGGTTTAGGGATCCGAAGTCTGTCTAATATAGTTGAAGCATTTTCACCGAAATTGTGGTGGAACTATCATGAACAAACCTCCTTATGGGCCAGATTCATGCAAGCTAAGTACTCCTCTACTTCGGCTCTAATTCTTCTTCCACATAGAGGCGGATGCAACGGGTAAAACACATGTTGGACAAGTCAATGAAAATCTTAGTCAGGAATGGAGCTTGCTCCTTTTGGTGAGATAATTGGTTGGGTTATGGAGCTCTCAATCCTCAAGGTCTTCTAGCCAACTAGGCATCCCGATTAAACAACTATATGATAACCAACGTGGATAGAACTTAACTGCAGCTGATGGTCTCCTTTCCCCAGCTGACATAGGAAAAATTCTGGCAGCTAAGCTGTATCTTTTATCACATCTGAACAAGTTTATTTGGAAAATAGAAACAATCGAGAAGTTTACCTTGCGCTTGTTCTACTCCTTGGTGAGGAAGCCGAGGCGCAAGCAATTTACAAGAAAGCTTATATGGAGCAAAAGGATCTCTTGGAAAATCTCTATCTTCATGTGGCGCCTACTTAATGGCTTTCTTTTTCCAGACGTGCTTATGACTCTAGGATTTTCGATGCCATACAAATGTCCAGTATGTGAGTTACTTGATACACTACAACATTGGTTCATAGAGTGTGTCGTAGCTAAAATAGTTTGGTCTTTCTTTTCTTCGATCCTTGGTCTAGCATCGGTCAATGGGTCACTATCCCAAAGCATTATCTTTTGGCAACTGGCATCCACTCTAAGAAAAGAAGAATCGGTCCTATCATATCATTTAGTCTTCATTTCTTGGAGTTTATGGCTTGTGCACTGTCAATTCCTCTTTAACGATACTCCTCCATCAGCAAACAAGGCTATTCATACAGTGGTTGAGTTACTAACAAATATAAGCTTGATATTTCCATTCGACAACACTTCCTTTGCTAGTCTGCTCTCTCAAAACCTTCATGCACCAATTCAGGTGGCCCAAGACACACACCCTCGAGTCGTGGCTTTCTCACGGTCAAGAGATTTCATGGGAGTGAAGGTGAACGTGGACAGCTCCTCATTAGGGAATCATGGTCAATCAAGAGGTGGTAGAATAGCCCAACTAAACTCAGGGGAGGTTTTATTCGGCTTTTCTAAGTCATATGATGTTGGAACAAGCCTTCATGCAGATACATAGACTCTTTTTAAAGGGATCAAACTTTGCATTATTCATTCAATCTTTCATGTCATAATCGAGTTACACTCACAAGTTTTCCTACACTGGATATTGTCCAACTAAAAGCAGCCATTCCTTGGAGTCTTGATGCTTTCGTCTGAGAGATTTATCACACCATAGGGCAAGGAACTTTTATCCTCAAACACACTTACAGGGAAGCCAATATGTCAGCAGACATGTTAGCTAAAGAGGGTAGCAAACATTCGAATAATGATGTTATTTTCTCCTCTCACGATGTACCTCCTTTCCTCACTAGTTGTATATTCTTGGCTTCTATAGGCACCCCCACTTTAAGAATACGGGGCTTAGAGAATTCATGTTCATTATAATTAATAAAATTGCCCATCATGTTTTGTTAAAAAAAAAAAAGAGAGTGATTTAATTAGTATTTATTTTTCATTTAATTGTTCTCTTTTGCTAAATACTACTTATTTTGTGATACTTTTCTTTTTTAATCGGCTAACCACCGGTTCCTTGGTGAGAGCACTACTCACAAATTTTATTAATTAAAGCAAAAGAAAAGTATAAGGAGGAGAACTAGGCCAATACCTCCTAGAGCGAAAGTACAAGTGAGAAAAGATAGAGCAAACAGCAAAAACATTGAAGACGAAAAATCAAGCTAAATTAGTTCTCAGTCGCACTGTAGGAATACCACACCTATCTAAATATAGTAAACCCTTTAAAGAAGATAGAAACCGAGAAGAGTAGTAATAATTCAAAGATGTTGAGGAACCCATTCGAGCAAGATGATCAGCCACTATATTAACCTCACGAAGTACATGCGTCAAAGTAAAATTACCTTGAGTCATAAGATAGCAGATTTCCCGAATAAAGCCATCAATCTTCCAATGAGTTTGGAGAGAGCCATTCACCACATTACAAAGAATTTCTGAGTCTGATTCCACGTAAAGTACAAAAAAAACCCAAGGTATAGCACATGCGTAGTTAAGTAGTCTGATCATAATAATTAGCCGAAGCCAAAACAAGATAACCCAAAGAGTCTTGAAGCACCCAACACCCACCAGCATGGCCCGTGTTGAGAGAGGAGCTACACGAATATTCAGCTTGAAGGTCTCCGGTTACGGCGAAATCCACTTAACAAGAACTAGAGTTCTAGAAAGGGATCTCAATACCTTACACGGAATAGAAGGATTCATATCACCATGGAAGTAGATGGCGTGTCTACTACTAATCTGGGCAACCATGTCTCCCATTTAGTTAAAAATGGTTGAAGGGGAAAGGTGGCAGCTGTCATGGATTATAAAGTTGTGCGCTTGCCAAATTTGCCAACATATTAAAGCTGAAAGAGTAACTTGAATTGGCAATCAATAGAAGAAGATGAATGAATCCACCAAACTTGGAGCTTGTAGAGCAAGCACGATATCTCCACTCAGGAATACCCATAATGGATTCAAAATCTAACCAAATCCTCTAGTGTTTGAAATACTAAACTCAAGGGTAATTCAAAAACAATAATCTCATTGGTGTTTTTGTATATAGTATAGATAAATAGAGACTATAGATGATACAGATATAGATATACATATTTATGACTAACTTTTCTAAATACCCTGAATACCTTTCATTTGTGGTGCTTGATATACTAAACTAAGGAGTATTTTATGAAAATAAGGGGCATTACTGCAATAAAAAATTTCAAAAACAATAATCTCTAGAAGAAATAACTCTTTGACTATTCATTTTCCAGACATAGTAAGGAATACTACTCATTAATTAAAGATGGGTATATCACATGAAACTCTTGTGATTTGACCAGCATACATATTACCCCTTGTAGTATTGAAATATACATTTAACCCTCTGTGGTATGTTCTTTTTTGGCAAAACAAACGGAATGAGGCTTCAATTATGGATGTTCAACATAAGCACTGTAAATGCGCATTGAAGCTGGTTCCAACTTTATGGGAAGACGTTAAACTATAATTTCATCCTCATCATTGTGAATCACAAAGTTTATTCGAGGCAGTGATACTTATTTGTTTTTAAAAGTTCTTGAGCCCTTCGCTATTATCTATCTATGTATCTATCTATCTATATATATACATATATACATATATATATCTATCTATATATATATATATATATACACATATATATATGTATATATGTATATATATATATTTATATATATATATAATGTATATATATATATATATATATATACATATATGTATATATTTATATACATATATGTATATGTATATATTTATATATAAATTAATGTATATATATATATATATATACATATATGTATATATTTATATACATATATGTATATGTATATATTTATATATAAATTAATGTATATATATATATATATACATATATGTATATATTTATATACATATATGTATATGTATATATTTATATATACACATGTGCATATGTATATATACTCACATACACACACATATATATATATGTGTATATATATGTATACCAAAATACATATATGTGTGTAGATATATATATATATATATATATATAATGAAGAATGAAAAAAACTTGCAGTGAATGTAAATGATAATTGATAACCTTCAAAAGTCTTGAAGTAGCAGAATTATAAATTTTGTTCATTACTAAAAAATTTACAAAGATGGAAAGAGAGAAGTACAAGAAGATTACAGGAAAAAATTTAAACTGGAAGACTAAAAATTCTGCCTTCTCTATTACATAGGAAAGTCTATTTATAGCCAAAATATCAAAGATTGCTCATGTCATTCCATATGTCATCTTCAGCATACTCTCACAGCTTTTTCTGTTGGCATTTTTCATATTCTGTCGTCCTGCATATTTTGTATTCATTTCTTTTGTTTTCCTTTTTTTTCTTCTTTTTATAATTGACTGAAACTGATTCTTCAGATTTGGATTCAGTTGTTTCTTCATCTGAAAATAACTTCTTTTTTATGAAGGAGTTTTCTGAATTTTTTGCTTCTAAACTCGTTGCCATTTTTTGTCAATCCTTTTGCTTCTTTTAAAATTTTTTTTATATCAATATCATGTAAAGCATTGGGTTCTTGAGAATCTTCATATTGGTCCTTTAAATGAGAGAATGTTGTTAAAGAATTAAAAATATCAATTTTATCTTTCCCTATAGAGGATGAAGGAATATTTCTAAAAGTCTCCTTTTCTAGTGTATCCTTTGCAGCAGTCAATTGATTTTTCTAATTACATAATTTGATTACTGATCAGTAATAATCTTTCAATAGAAAGGTTCTTTGAGAATTTGATTCTTCTATAGAATGTCTTTGAAGAAGTTCTCAAAAATAGATTTCCTCAATGGAGAAATTGATCCTCTTATAGGAGAAATTACTTATCCTAGATGTGTATAAAGACATATTCTAACATTTAACCCACCACTTATTTTCAAATATCCTTATATGCGAAAGTCTATAGTGGGAACAGATATGTGTTTGAGATGTCCAATGAAATAACCATGGAATATTAAATTGTATCATAAAATCATTTAAATTTTTTTTAGAAGAGACAAATGAAGATCATTCTCTAGTTGAAGAAAAATTAGAAGAATATACTTCTACATACTTGAGACAAGAATCATAAATGTATCATTGGGAAGTAGATCCTCTGGAATAACAAAAAATTGAAACCACTGATAAAACCAGTTGGGAAGTGATTTTTTTATTTTCTAGTATAGATGGATTTAAATGAATCCATCAAGTATGCTTATAACTTTATTTTGATAAAAATTGTATTGAAGAAACAAGATCATAGCAAGTAAATATATAATCTTTGTTACTAAAATTTGAAGTGAGTCTGAAATATGAAAATGGTATTTACCCCAATCTTGAATTGTGGGTACATCTTTGATAAAGATTTTAGAGAATTTGATCTCATAATTGTTCTCAGAAGGGATCCAACCAGTAGTGTTTTTTGGATCGTGATCCACAATTTGGACAATGATATCATTGGCAACTTTGATGAAATTTAAGAAGTTGGCATAAACATGTCTAGATTTTAGAGGATATCTAGAAGCTACATAATATGATTGATAAAAATCAGGACAATATTTTTGAGAAAAGATAGTATATGGATTGTGAGAAAGTTCTTCAAGTTAAACGATATACATAACATGGTGTTTTTTGCCATTGGGTTTGAATAAATTCTCTAAAGAAATAGGATTTGGGATTTGTCCTAAAATAGTCATTTTGGAATAGGATGGAGATTGGTTTGAAGGTGTAGAATTTGTAAGAATTTGATTATTCAGGACATTGCTAAAAATACTTTTTAATGGAGGATATTCTCCAGTTATAAGAGTATAGTCATATCCAATCCTGCCAATTTGACCAGCCAAGAGAGAATTTGCTCCCCATCCTTGTTGAGGGCACTCACGTCCTTTGGGTGGGGATCTTCCTCTATCTCTTCTTGGAGGAAGATTCATATTGACCTGTAAGAAATTCTCTTGTTAAAAAATCAAGTAAGGAATTATACTCACCTTTAATGTATTCTATATCAAAATCAAAGAGAGATAAAATAGATTGCCATCTAGCAAATAATTGTTTTGAAGCAATATATTTAACATTTTTTTCTAAAATATATTTTGCAGCAAAACAATCTATTCTAATATGCTGTCTCTTAAGGAATTTCTGATTTAACAGATCATCTTGAAATTTAGTAACACAAAGAAGTATGCTAAGAATTTCCTTTTTTACTCTTGCATATTTTTCTTGTGTGCTATTCCAAATACCTGAAGTAAAATGAACTAATTCTTCTTTAGATGTTATAGGGATTTTTTTACTTGAGAATTCCACCATATCCAATATTAGAAGCATCGATTTTAATAATTTTAAAACAATTATAATTTGCTAACTTTAAAGTAGGTAACTTTTTGGCTTTTCCCTTTATTCTTTTAACAACTGCTAAATGAGCATCTGTCCAAGAAGGAGGATTCTTTTGTAACCATTGATAGAAGAGTTTACAATCCTGAGCCAAATATTTGTAATATTCACCTATATAATTTAAACTACCAAGAATCATTCCAACCGTGTTTTGTCTTTGATTTCATCAGGGAATTTATCTGAAAATTCATATAGATCGTGCAATAGGAGTGATATGACCCTTATTCAAATCATAACCTAGAATGTCAAAATCTGGTCTGCAATTGAAATAATTTGATTTTCTTCACAGAAATAACAATTCCATTATGAATGACAATATTTAAGAATACGTTCAAATATTTAAAATGTCGATCTATATTCTCAGAAAAGATTAATATATCATCAATATAAACTATGATAAAGGATAAGAAGAAAGCATATACTTCTGTTTTTTTCTGTTTTATATTTAATATTAACGACGAGATCTATTATCTCTTTTTGCATGTCCTCACAGAAATAACAATTCCATTATGAATGACAATATTTAAGAATATGTTCAAATATTTAAAATGTCGATCTATATTCTCACAAAAGATTAATATATCATCAATATAAACTATGATTAAAGGATAAGAAGAAAAAATATCATTCATAACATTCTGAAATTCAGAATGTGCATGTTTTAATCCAAAAGACATCACATTCCATTCATAATGTCCAAATGGTACTATAATTGCAGTTTTATATTTATCTTCTTTAGTAATTTAGATCTGCCAAAATTCTAGATTTTAAATCAAATATGGAATAGATCTTTGAATTTATTGTCCTATTTAACAAATCTTTTTTGTATACGGATAGGATAACAAATCCATTGAAGAACTTGTTCAATAATTTATAATTTATAACTAATCTTGGAACTCCTCTTTCAATTTCTAAATTTTTATTAACATAAAAAACAGAACAGCTCCAAGGAGAATGAGACTTTCTAATAATATTTTTGGCAAGCAAATTATCAATATCTTTTTTGCAGTAATAAACCATCTCCTTATTTGTGATGTTCTAGCCTTAGTAAGGATTTGTTTTTCATTAATATCTTTTTCTTTTTTGCAGTAATAAACCATCATCTTATTTGTGATGGTCTAGCCTTAGTAAGGATTTGTTTTTCAATAAAATCTTTTTCTTAAGGAAGATGCATGATATGTTTTTTCCGATACCAAATTGCAGTAGGTAAATCATTGCAAACATGTAATAAAATATTATCATGTACATGTTTAATTTTCTACTGAATAATGAAAATCTTTCAATTGTTCCTCAAGTTTAAAATGCTAATTTCATTTTGTAAAAAAATGATTTGATTTGTTTTTAAACGAATATTTTCTTTAATATAATTAATAGAATATGTATTTAAATCATGTGATTGTGCTTGATGTGACAAAATCAAATGTCAAGCCTTTTTCTTTATTATAAATGATTTTTCCGTCAGAATAATACACATGCATTTGGACAAGAAATGGTGTTCCTAGGATAACATGCTCATTAATATTCTTTATCAATACAAAAGGTACACAAATATAATTCTCTTCTTTTGAAAATATGCAAACATTTAGGATCTTGTAATTGACATGAATTTTTGATCCCTTGTAGCATGAAAATGGTTGAAGTTTTCAAAAAACTCAAAAGGAACAAGTCCTTTACGCATAGTACAAATATCAATTCCTGAATCAATCATGGTAATAGAAGAGAATACATAAGTCTTATTTATAACTAAAGTAACTTGTATAAAATATTACAGAGCTCTTAACAGAAGAAACTTGTAACAAGAAATTATCAATACTTTGATCTTTTTGTTTAAAGGAACACTCAGGTTGTTCTTCTAAAGAATTTTCTTTAGAATTTGTAAAACTTTTTCTAAAGAATAAATATTTTCCTTTAAAGACATCCTTTGTTTTAAAATCTGTATTTCTTCTTTAAGTTTATTTATTTCTCTTTTTAAAATTGGTATAGTAACAGGTTTATTAAAAGAATTTTGATTAACATTTTCTAAAACCTCTTTTAAAGTAAAGTTTTGTTGTAAATCATTTGATTTATGTTTAATAGGAAAAGGTAAAGAAGAATTCTTTGCTTTTTTATTGATTTTTTCATTTTTCAAAATCTTTTTATACTAAATCGAATATTGTTGTCTTTGCTGATCATCTTGCAATGCATTGATCAAATCAAAGAAAAAATTTTGACTATCAGTGAGAGTAAAAATATTAAAATTATTTGTTTGTAAAACAGAAGGAAAATATTCATTTAGAGAACAATACGTACAATTAATATAAAAAATATCATTCTCTTAAGAAGAAGTATATTCTTCAAACTCTTCAGATTCAACATCAGAAGAATCAAGATCTAGCGAAGAAACAAACAATTCTTCTTCTTTTGTTTCATATCAGCAATGGATAAACTATTGATTTTCTCTGATAAATTTGTGATATTTTTAGTCTTACACTTATCAATATAATGACCTTTCTTACCACATTTTCTACCGGTGATGTTATTTTTTATCCAATTTTTCACCTCTTGGTCAGTCTTTTTATTTTCTTTTTTGGTTTTTTAGAAAATAATTTATTTTTCTTCTTAGAAAAAGATTTCTCATTTTGCCTTTTCTGAGTTTTTCTCTTAGCCTTTTTCTAAGGAAATATGAGGCTCATTATTAGAAAAATTGTACACAAAAATCACCTAATTTGGTTCGTTGCTTATATTTCTTAATTTGTGCTTTCAATTTAATATCAACATAATTTTATCCTTCATCAGTGCAAACATATATAATATAATTTCACTATAGGAAATAGCATTATAAAGAACATTTTGCCCATAATGATAAGATTTCAATGTAAAGATGATTCTTTGAGCAAAGAGATTAGAAAGATTGGATATAAATTTTTCTTTCCAAAAACTAGACTTACAATATGATCTTTGCATAACTCTAGCTAAAAAGTATCTTTATACCATTTAAAATTAGAAAGAGTGGAACATTTCAAATTCATCAAAAGTTCTTTTTAAACATTAGAAATTATTTTGTATCACTAAGAAAATGCTTAATGATATTAGATATGAGAGAAAATGCTACATCAGAAATAGTAGTAGGAATAGAAGAAGTTCCTTCTTGTTTGATAATAAGTTTAGTAGAATTTAAAATCTCATATCTTTGTTGCTTAGAAAGATAATTTTCCCACCAGCCATTCAAAGTGCCAATAAAACCATAAACAACAACATTAACAGCATCTTGCTCAGAAGTGCCTTTTAAAATCTGAATATACATCATAATCTTTTTCAAGGTATTTTCTAAAATTTGGTATGGTGCCTAATTATCAATAGTCCATTCATATATAGCCCGTGCACTAAAAGACTCAAGAGAAGCAATAGTTTCAAGCTCTAAATTAATAGGAATGGGCCTTTGATAATATCTATCAGTATGAGAATCATAAGGACTAAATTATTTAGGGTTTTTATATTTTCTAAATTTCTTTTTCCTAATAGGAAAAATTTATGGTTTTTTATAAAATCTGAATTTTCATAACTTTCATGAAATATAGAAATAAGTTGAATAATGATTTCATTTAAATGAGGAGAAGGAGAAGAAATGTGATCTTTATGAATATCTATATCTTCGTCCTTATCTGTATGCGACTCAGATATAGTATTAATATTCAACTTTTCCAATTTTTGGTGTATTAGAAGAAGACATTTATCTACTGATGTAGAAAACACATTGGGTGGTAAGTTAGTCTCAATAGGTTTTATCAAAGAAGGTTAAGGTTTTGAAGTAATTGGAATACGAAATTGATCCTCGTTTTATTAACAGGGGATCTCCTGTCATAATTAAAAAATCCTAGTAAATTATTTAATTTTGTGGAAACATTGTTCAACTGTTTTGAAATAGTTGACAAATTTAAAACAACATAATTACCTTTCTTATGAAAATTAGCTTTGTTTTGGTCTAAATATGGTGTAGGAATACGAACATCATTTAATCTAATCTCAGTATTGGGTGGATGAATGGCACAAATATTTCATACTATCCATTTTGGTCTTTTTCGGTCAAAATATAGGTTTCATAAGTATCTTCTAATACAGAAATATTTATTTTTTTATTTATCAAAGATGCTCTATATTCAACATAAAACCATTTTAAAAAATTAATATAACAAGTATTGATTTTAATAAAATCATAATACGTATTTTAATTTTTCTTTTTGTTGATTCTTATTGCAAAAAGAAAAGAAACAATTTCTAAAATTAAGATATTTATCTTGTTGAAAATCTCTAATGGCTATTTTTGAAATTTCTTTTATTTGTTCTTGAGAACCAAGAATTTGTTTATATATAGTTTTAAGATCATATCTAGAAGTAGTAGAAGAAGAAGGTTGTTTCACATGATAATTTATTTTAGAACCTACTTCTGTTTCAGTGTTTTTAGAAATATCTTTTTCTTTAGATGAATAAACACCATGTAAAATATATTTTTTTTTTCATGTATGCCTTTGAACTGGAGTTGGGTGTCCTTACGAAAAGATAAAGAATTAAGAGTTGATTTAGGAAAACTATCATGTGCAAAAGATGTAGAATTTCTAGAGAAAGCTATCTTTCAATTATATTCAGGTAACTTTCAGTACCTTTGCTTATTTGAATCTAGATGGTATAAGGACAAATCATTGAGATGGATGTACTGATACGAAATCCTTATGTTGGCATAAATTGATCCCAGTTTAAACTATGAGGAAGTTATAAATTAGATCTAGTAAGATTAGTTTCAATCAAAGGAGTTTTTCTACCAGAATTGATATCTAGCCCCTAGACTCAAAGTATTTATTAATTTATAATAAATAATACGATAAGAAATATTAATATTTTCAATATCAGGTTTCATAACATAACCTTCGGTTTGAATATTTAAAATTAAAATATCAGCTAAACTTCTATCAGTTAAAGAGACAGAAAAATTTGGATAATTATTAAAATAAATGGGACCATTACATACAGAGGATTCAATTAATCCAAACAAAGAATCTAAAAATTTATTGTGTATAGCATCTTTAAGAGCAATACAAACATAAGTATTTAAACCTTGACGATTTAAAGGTTATAAGGGAACTTGAACTAATCCAATATGCAGATAATTATAAACTAAAGAAGAAATATTTTTAATATCACTTCGTTTAAGTAATAGTATAATTTCAAAAGTATTACTAATAGGTATAGTCGATAACTCTAGTAAACTAGAGTTATTTTCCTCTAAATTATACACATTTTGATAGTTTAAGTTCCGAAATTAGATAAGTAATTGAAGATTTTAGTTAATTTCTTTCATATGTATTTGTATTTTCGTTTTTGCAGAATTAATTATGATAATTTTGTGTTAAATTTTCAGTGTAATTAAGTGGTTAATGGTGTTTATATTATGCAGGTTAAAAATTAAAGGTTAGAAGCTGGAAGGAACAAAGCTGATAGGACCAAATTTTATCTTCGAGATTTGATCTGGATTGTTGGAAGGAGAGTATAAGATCGCGGTCTCGCTATTCCAGACCGCGATCTCGACTCGGGAATTAGTTTTACTGTTTTAGAGTTGAGATCACGGTCTCAAATGTTTCACACCGCGATCTCAACTCGCTGAATGCTAAATTGTAAGGGCAATTTTGTAAACTTCCAGCCAGAAAATTCCTAATTTTGCCTTGTGTAATGCTGCACTATTTAAGCTAAGTAGAATTAGTTTTAGAGAGAGTAGACTAGTAGAGAGTGTTAGATAGTTTAGAAGAGAGTTTTAGACAATTCTAGATAGATTAGGATCTAGGTTAAACTACAAGTTACTTTTTCTAATAAGAAATTTCTCTTAACTTTCATTTTATGATCTTCTTTAAATTTCTTGTCAAGTTTAAATTTTTATTAGATAATCGTAGTGGGTTTTTCATAAGTTTCAAGTAGATATATTTTTATTTACTTTCTTATCCATTATAGTGAAAATTTCTTTACTTTCAAATTAGAGTTTGTAGGAAAATTAGGGTCCTTATCAATTTCTTGCTTTCTATTTAAGAATTTTCAATTTCTAGCTTTAATTTTTAGTTAATTCTTAGTGGGTTTCCTTAATTCTAATCGAAAAAATCCAAAAATATTTAATTTCCCAGTTTATCTTTATGTCTCTTATTACTTTAAAAATATATGCTTTTAGTATTAAATTCAAATTTCTTCTTTAATCTTTTTAGTTGATTGATTCTCTTGTTCTAAATTTTAGTTTTAATTAGATTAAATTAGGTTAGAATTAAAATTATAGCTTTCACTAGAATAGTTCTATTATCTACCAATTGATTTAGCTTAACTACACAAATACCCTTAAACCTTGGTAATTGCAATCGACAATCCTTGTGGGAACGATCCCTATTTCCCTTTGCTACTAGTTGACAACCGTATACTTGTGGGATGCCATCTAGTTAGTAGTAGGATTTAGGTGTTCATTGCATTATAACTAGATGTGTTAAAGAAGGCATCAAGTTTTTGGCGCCGTTGCCGGGGATTGTCTTCAGTTTTTAGCAATATCAAGCGCTCTATGGGTCGTGTAGATTAAGCACTTTAGATTAGTTTAATTTAGTTTTTAATTTTGTTGATTTTTATGTTTGATTTGGTTGTCTTGTGGAATTGACTTGGAATTTCAATTGACTATTTTCCTTGGTTGTGTAGTGCATGGTAAGAGGTGCTCAAGAACCATTCATTTGCTTAGACAAGGAAAGGGAGAAAGAGCTAAGACAAATTCGAAGGTTGAGAAAGATGCAACAAGAGCAAGAAATGATAGAAATGGCACATGCTAATACTCATCAAGGGAATGTGAATATAGAGAACGAAGAAGAAGAGGTAGGTGGTAAATAATGGAATGGGTGGTTATAGGAACGGAAATGACATGAATGGGAATGGAAGGGCATTTTAGGAGTATGCTTTACCTTAATTTTAATGGGGTGAACTCAAGCATTGCACTGATGCCAGTGCAAGCCAACAATTTCGAAATCAAACCCTAATCCAAATGCTCCTAGCCCATGCCATGTTCGGAGATGGACCAAATCTTTGACCCTTACACATTCCTCATGAATTTTGAAGAAGTCTTGGACATATTTAAGTTTAATGGAGTAACCCGGATTGTGTTACATGAGGCTGTTTCCTTTTTCTATTCGTGATAGGGCAAAGTCATGGTTATAATCCCATACCCAAGGAACATTCACCACTTGGAACCAACTTGCTCAAGAGTTATTGGCGAAGTACTTTCCTCCCGCAAGAACCACTAAATTAAGGAATGAGATTACATTGTTCAAACAATATGTTGGTAAAAGCCTAGGGGAAGCTTGGGAAAGATTCAAAGAGTTGCTAAGAAAATGCCAAGGACATTCATCACGCCATTCCTTTGTGGCATCAAGTTCAAACTTTTTATAATGGTTTACTTCAAGAGACGAAATCCATTGTAGATGCCTCCACCGACGGTTCTGTCTCATATAAAACTCCAGAAGAAGCGCAAGAGTTGTTAAATAGGATGGCATACAACCACTACCATCATGGACCGATAACTCCACCGGTGGTTCAACATCAAGCTAATCAAGCCAATGCAAGTAGTGGAGCGTTGAATCTAAACATGCAAGTCGCCCTTTTAGCTCAACAAAGCATGTTCATGAATGTGATGAATATCATGGCAAAGGCATTGGAGAATCTAGGGAAACCTAGTAGTGTGAATGCGATGACTTCTTCTCCAACTCAACCAAGCATGACATGTGATTTTTGTGGAGGCGGCCATGTCAATGGGAATGGTGAGATGCCATATGGGGCTAATGAGCAAATCAATTATGTGGCTAATCAATCTTCATTTCCAAGGAACAAAACCAAAACGTATGGGAACTCACTTACAATCCGTCTTGGAGGAATCACCCAAATTTCTCATGGAGTAACACCAACAACCAATCCAATCCTTCTTACCAACCAAATCCTCCACCTCAAAATGCCCAACACACTCAAGCCCCGAATTCCTTATCTAGACCTAATCAACCACCACATCAAAGAAATGTCCAACCCAACTCATATCAAAATTTTTCCAATCCTTCTTTTCAAAACCAACAACAAAGACCTCCTTTCCATTATGCAAATTCTTCCCAACCCATGTACCATGATCAATATGCTCCTAGAGAGAATTTGGGTGAAGAAGGTTGGAGAAGAGAAGTCGAGTATTTGAGAAGGGAATTGGATAGGAAAGTGGAAGAGCATAAAAGAGATTATGAGAATTTGAAGGCTTCGACAAGGAATTTGGAGATTCAATTGGGGCAATGGGCAAGGTTGAATAATGACAAACCTATTGGGGCATTTCTGAGTGATAATTCCAAACCCCAAGGAGCAATGCAATGCTTATAACCTTAATGAGTGGAAAAGAATTGGTTGAATCTAAGGAGAAGAAAAAGGTGGAGGAAGGAAGGATGGAGCAAAAGTCCAAGGTAGTTGAAATTGAAAAAGAAGTAGTTGATGATGAAGCCAAGAAGGAGCAAAACAATGAGATCAAGGTATCCAAGAAGAAGCATGTGGAGGAACCTTTGAAGATAGATCCATCAATAAAAGTGCCATACCCTCAAAGACTCATTGATCCAAGAAAGAAGGGAAAAGAAGCAATTCACCCATTTCTTGGATATGTTGAAAAAGAATAATGTCAAAATTCCTTTGATTGATGTCCTCACCAAGATGCCCAACTATCCTCGTTTCATGAAGGATCTTTTGGCAAGGAAGCGAAAGTGGGATGATGATGAGAAAGTATGCCTTGATGCCCAATGTATGCCATTGTTCAAATATACGGTTACCCCCTAAACTCAAGGATCCTGGTAGTTGTATGATACCCGTGAATGTTGGAGGAAAAACGTGGCATACACTATCGATCACTTTGTGATTTAGGGGCAAACATAAATATCATGCCAAAGGCCATCTATGACAAGTTAGGGATCAACAATGTCAAGCCAACTAATATCTTACTCCAATTGGCGGATTTATCCAAGAGAAAATCATATGGCTTGTTGGAAGATATGCTTGTACTAGTTGAAAAGTTGGTATTTCCTGTTGATTTCCTTGTGCTATATACGGGTGAAGAGAGTGAGAATCCATTGATTCTAGGGAGACTTTTATTGTCGACCGCTCATGCATTAATTGATGTGCACAAAGGGAAGTTGATCTTACGAGTTGAAAATGAATCAATTGAATTTGATGTGTTTGAATACAATGATAATATTCCCATTGTTGAAGAGAAATGTGCTAATCAATCTCTTAATTCTATCCTTGCTAGGTCAAATGAAGAGCAAAATGAACTGAGCCAAGTCAATTTACTCAAGCAAGTGTTGGAGATAAAGGAAAATCTGAGAAATGAATTGAAAGAAAAACCGCAACCCGATAAGGGATGTGTGATGACAAGGGATGAAGAGAGTTTTGCAAAGAATAAGCACAATGGTGATATCAAAAAATTGAGAAGGCATAAAAAGAAAAGAGAATGGTTTGAGCAACAGAAGCTGGCCGACAACACAAGTCAACTCCCGAAGCTAGCTAGTTTGTGTGTATATTTTTCTATAAATCTAGTTTGTGTATGTTAATTAGAGTTAGGCACGCACTTGTTTAGTTTTTACCAAATGGAAAAGAAATATATAATAAATCTTTTAATCTTATTTGAATGTTAGCCTTGATAAATCATAGATCCAATGGTTAATACATCGGGTATGTCGAGAAGTTTCGTGCAATCTATGAAACAAACTACATACTTTTATTAGGGGAATGACCATCATCTTAATTCTCTAAGGTGTTAAATATTAACCAATGAGAAGCTTTTTCCTTCACGTAAGTTCTCAATTGAGTTTCCTATGTGGGAGACTTGCTCCAGCACCATTTACCAAGTAAGTACAAAGAACCATGGCTTATGCTGCGGTTACTTCTCTTTTCCAAACTCTGAAGTCACTTAGCCAAAGGCCCCCTGTAATCCATCTACACAAAAAGCAGGTTGAATCCCTCTACGATGGTATACATTTCCTGCAAGCGTTTCTAGAGGATATAGCAATGGATGGTCGTGATCACTGGATGGTCAAGGTGAAGAGTCTTAGAAAGACGAATCAGAAACTTCGCTTACAAAGCCGAGATACAATAGAATCACATGTTTTTAACTCTTACTTGGCAGAACAAAAACAAGAGCAAGAAAAAGATTGCTTGATTATTCACAAAAGTTTCCGAAGTATAATTGAAGAAGTAGATTCAATCAAAGAGGAAGTGAGAAAAATATATGATCAAATAACTGGAGTGAGAATTTTGCAATCAGCAAGTTCATCAGTCAAAGATTTGTCAAGAAAAGCACTGGTTCCAGGTGATGTCAGTGGCAGTAGTATTGTGGGGTGTGACAAAGACATTGAGAGGATATTAGATAAACTTACTGGTTTGTCAACCCATCTGGATATTATTCTGATCACGGGGATGGGGGGAATTGGCAAGACAACTTTGGCTACAAGAGTTTATGATGATCCTCTGGTCAAGCATCACTTTTATGTTCGTGCTTGGATAACTGTATCCAAACAATATCGAGCAAGGGAATTGCTGATAGGAATTTTAAACTGTGTGGCCTCACTTAGTAATCATTGTTTTGATGAAAAGCAAACAAAAGATGAACAATTATTAGAGCAACTTCACCGAAGTTTGAAAGGTAAGAGGTATCTAATTGTCATGGATGACATATGGAGTACCAAAGCATGGGATGGTATAAAACGTTCCTTTCCAGATGACAACAACGGTAGTAGAGTGACAATAACAACTCGGCAAACAGCTATAGGTGTATATGTTAGGCCTAACAGAGCTCCCCACCAAGTGAGTCTTTGAGTATTGACGATAGTTGGAAACTGCTGCACGAGAAGGTATTTCAGTATCTAAAGAAAGTTGCCCTCCAATATTGGTGGATATTGGAAGGCGGATTGCAGAACAATGCAGAGGACTGCGGCTTGCAATTCTTGTTGTCGCTGGGTTTCTGTCGAAGAGAGAAAAAACATGGGGATTTTGGTTCAAGGTTGCAGAAAGTGTAGCTTCAATTGTGACTAAAACCAGAATGAATGTTTAGGCATACTTGGCTTGAGCTATGATTACTTGCCTCAGCACTTGAAAGCTTGCTTCTTGTATTTTGGAGTCTTCCCTGAAGATTTTGAAATTCCTGCTTGGGAATTGATTAGACTTTGGGTTGCAGAGGGTTTCTTGCTGCCAGCAACATCCAAATGCTTGGAAGATGTGGCAGAGAAGTGTTTGGAAGATCTAATTGACCGGAATCTAGTTATGGTTGGACGAAAGAGCTCTAATGGTAAGACCAAGGCATGTTCCATACATGATATGCTTCGTGATTTGAGCTTGAGAGAAGCTCAGACCGAAGGCCTTCTGTATCCAATGAAGAATTCCATCTCAATTTCTTTAGCAGTAGCACAAACTTCTCGCCGCCTCAGCTTCCATTCTGGCATCTCGGGGCATCCTGATGATCATAGTTTCTGATCTTTCTAGATGTCAATACCTTTATACACATCTAGATTGTATAAGAGACAGTTTGGGTTCGGCACCGCCAATACCGTTATACCTCAAATGTAAATTCTCTTTTCAACCATATAGAACTTAAATTGCTTAGGGTGCTGGACATCACTTTTACACATTTTTATTATTTTCCAATGGAATTACTTCTGCTAGTTCATTGAGGTACCTTGCTTTGATCACTCTTAGCAACCTTCCTACATCTATATCAAAATTACAGAATCTACAAACCTTGATTCTTGATGCTAGATTCAAAACTTCAACTTTCCCGAAGGAGATATGGAACCAACCAAAATTAAGACATATTCATTCTAAAGCAGGCTGTTATTTACCTGATCCTCCAAAAGCAGATAGTGAAGGTGAAATTTCTTTGATTTTACAAAACCTGCAGACAATCTCCAGAATAAGTCTTTCTAGTTGTACAGAGAATGTATTTACTAGTATTCCGAATCTTACAAAGCTGTGTATTAATGAAACCAAGCATGATTATAACTTCAGGGCAGAGTTATCTATTTTTCTCACTAATCTTGCCAGTTTGCAACAACTTGAAAAGTTGAAGATCCATTTCAATTCAGGTAATCAACAACTGCGATGGATTCCATCTCTGTATGCATTTGCACCAAGGCTCAAGAAGTTAACTTTGGCCTGGACTTATCTGCCGTGGGATTAAATGGGTATTCTTGGTATGTTACCCAATCTTGAGGTTCTGAAACTCAGAAATTATGCATTCAAAGGAAAAGAATGGGAGCATATTGAAGAGGGATTCTTCAAGCTTAGAGTTCTGCAGCTTCACTGTTCAGATTTAGTGCAGTGGATAGCTAACAAATTTCATTTTCCTAGCCTTCAAAAGCTAGTGCTATGGTTTTTCTTCCACCTTAAGGAGATCCCTCTTGGTATAGGGGACATTGAAACACTTGAAATTATCGAGTTGGATGATTCAAGCCCGTCTGCAGTGAAATCTGCAATGCAAATTGAAGAACAACAGAAGTGCCAAGGAAATGATGAGCATATCTACCATGCATGAAAGTTGAAAATGCATTTACCATGTATCCATGTCCCACTTTAGTGTAGTGTAACTGTAATTCCAAAGTGACTTAAAAAGTGTTCCTGTTAGAGTAATTCTATGTAGGAAAAGCACCTTAATATATAGTGCCTCACTTTTCACTCTTTTTTTTTTTTTAATTCCCACATATTAAAAGGATACAAAAAAAAGTATAAATTCAAAACGCACCATTTCAATTCTTAAATATATATCCAACCATAGTTTAGTCTGAAAAATGATCATGTCCGCCCCACTTTCTATATAAGGTTAAAATCATCAATACACCTTTTCCTTCCATTTAACGTCACTCATCTAGTCCCTCATGTTTTATACTCATACAATTTACCCATAAATTATACACATTTCATGGAATCCAACTTTTTGACAGGAAGTAAATTAATATATGATTGTTGTTTAAAATTTTAGATGATTTACTTTCCACACTTCTAAATTCAAATCTAACGAAAAACAAAAAAACAAAAAACAAAGAATAAAAGTGCAAAAGCAATAATGATTATACTATGACGTTTTGAAGATGACGAATAGTTTAAAACCAAGTAAAAAATGAGAAATATGACACTTTAATAGGACAGAGGGAATACTTATTCAGTCTATTACATTTAAAATGATACAATTCGTTTCTCACAAATTTGAAGCATGTCATTTTGTTTCAAACACAAATTCTAACAATATAATAGCTTGAAATTGTCGTGTGAAATGATAACTTTCTGAAATAGAGTTATTTTCCATTCAGTTGGTCTTGATTCTTGCTATAATTGGAGTGCTTTTTAGTGTTCTATTATGTGTGGTTATATGTGGTTTATAGAATGGAGGTTGGATTGATGATTTGAAATATACAAAGAATATGCAAGGCAGAGCTAGAACCGGAGAAGTCAGTCTAGGTCGCATTGTTGTAGAATTCTACAGAGGGCTTAAAGCGGCATCGCAGGGCTCATTCATAATCTCTGAGAATATGAGAATTTAGTGTTGCAACATTACAACCAAGTCAAAATCAGAGTGCCATGGCATTACACTACCGTGCAGAACAAGGAAATTTGCGTTTCTTACCATTTTCGAGCACGTGTTTGGGTCCGACTAGAACTTTTTCTGCTGAACTTTACCCCAAATATTAGGGCTACTCTCTACCTATAAATACAACTCTTTGGAGCTCAATTAACATGTTCTCTTCTCCTTGCTTTAGTTCTTAGGGTAGAGTAGAGTAGTTTAGTTAATTTTTAACTTTCATAAATAAATTTATTCGCTTTAGTAGATTAGTTGAGAATTCTTAGAAGATTTCTAAACGCTTCTTCGAGTGTTAATCTACATCCGTGAAGAGGCTCAAATATCAATTATACAACTCCGTACAATTTAACTTCTAAACATCTACACTGTCTCTTTATTTATCTACGATGTTTTTTAATTGAATAAATCTCTTTTAAATCTTTAGTTATGGCGTAGATTTATTAGTTAAGGATTGATGTAGGTAAAACTACATTTTATGACTTGATTTTTGATTATGATTCAATCTTTTATTCCATGAGAGTAGTATTATTATTTTTAATAATTTTTTATATTCTATTATTGATTTGTTCCAAAATTCATCTAAAAAGATATTTATATTCATTAGATTTGTAGTCTGTATATTGATCTAGATAGTCCATGTTAATGCATAACTTGCCAAAAACTAATATACACATTAGATCAAAAGAATATTCTTGAACACATCTAGAGTTATTGAGGTGATTAATTCTAAAGAATAATTGATTCAATTATCTTATGATGTGATTGGATTCTTATGATTGAATTATTCCATGAATATGTTGATTAGGAAAAATCAACTCCCTAACGCTTGTTTTAATTGAATAACTCGACAGAAATACTAAGTTTGCACATCTAATTGTAATCTTAGTATTTCTGTTAAGTATCTTCTTTAATTCAAATATTGATTTATTTGCTTTAATTTAATTTCACTGTTAATTTGCATGTTTAGATCTAGGGCTGTCAATTATGTCGTGTCTCGAGTAATCGTATCCTGTTATAATCGAATTCAATTATCGAGAAATCTCAACTTTAACCCTAACCAATTAATAATTGATTCATGTCGTGTCGAACCCGTTTATTGTCGTGTTAAGTCGTGTTCAACCTGTTTAACTCATTTAGATTTCAATAGCCATTTTGATATTTTGTATAATTACAGAATTAGTACAATAAATAATAAAAAAAAAAATTTATTGGTCTAGATTTCATTCTTTTTAACATCTAAGTGATAATTGGTGTATTAGCAACAGATAAAAACTTATTTACTATTTGGTATATGATGTTCACTTGCTAGTTTCGAATATCATTTCTACACGTGGTAGCTAACTAAATATTTTTTTAATAGAAGAGTCATAATGTGATTCTTCAATCCTTTCAGTGATAATGTTCCTATGATGGACGATGGACTATTCTTTTACAAGTGCAATAGTTACAACGGTACTTAATTATTTGTCTACTCATACGAATTTCATGACTGTTTATCGCTACTTTACGACTAGTTTAGTCAGTACCACATCAATAATTCCTACATTAAAACTAAGAAAGGGAAATTATAGTACAATACATAAGGGAAATTTTTAGAAAATAAATTTTCAGGTTTTCAAGTTACTCGAGTCACTCGCGGGTCAACATGACTTGATTCAGTTATTTGTGTGTTGTAAATAGATCGACCCGTTTATAATCCGAACTCGTTAAGACCCAACTCTAACTCGTTAATTACCAATTGTGTTCATGTAGATTGGACAGACATAATATACAAATTAATCCCCCTATTTTGATCTGACTAGTAAGATGCACGTGCGATGCACATGTGAATGTAGATATCTATCTTGTTATATTTGTAAACTATTAATCTAGGAGTGAGCATGAATCCGGTTAATCGAATGCACAACCGTTTTCACTTTTATATTAAAATTTTGAATTTGGTTATTTAGAATTCGGTTAATAAATTGGTTCGACTGAATTCTAAAATCGAAAATCGGTTACGAAATCAAAATTAAATTTTGAATTCAAAATTAACTGATTTTCCAATTCAATTCGGTGTTTGAAGAAATCAAGACCTTCCAATGAAATTTTTAATACAATATAATCACACAAATGATATTATATATATACACACGAATACAAATACATGTATGTATGCAATATATATATATATATATATATATTAAAGATTTAAAGAAAACATTGCATCCATTAAATATAATATACTTTTGATGATATGAAATTATGGATTATTTTATTGTTAGTCAGATTTTGTATTAAATAGGTTTTTTAGTTTTGTATAAAGAATTTTAGTGTAATATCAAGTGGTCTAGCGACTATGGTTAACCGAATTTAAGACTTATTACCAGAATTCGAATTTGATTAACTGGATTTTGTTTTGAATTCAATTTGAAATTGAAATTGGCTAATAATGATTCATTTTCAAATTTCGACCGACTAACCGATCAATTAAACAATATTCACCCCTAAACTAACCTCATATATGAATAATAAATTCTCGTATAGCACATATGGTATACATATATGCATTTTTTTGTTTCATCATTGCCATGGTTTTTTTGGGTGTAGGAGAAAGCACGCATTGTAATTATATCTCAGTTATTACATTTAGCACATAAGATAACACTAAGTAATATTGAATCCAGAATTGCAAACATTATATAAATTAATCTTAAGAACTAAGACCACGGTTATTTGATAAATAAAAAAAGTGTAGTTACAAGCATTGAGAATTGAGAGAATATAATTGTTAACATATAATTAAATATAAGTCTATTTAATTTAACTAAACCTAATAGAAACATTATTTTATTTTATTTTTCTTTTTGAAAAACTCGATATCGATTATAAACCTATGCATATAAATTTGACTAAATCTAGAAAGCATTTATTTCTTTATTTTTTGCTTTGGTTTGTTTACAACAATATCATAAAGAGATTACATTCTTTATTTCTTTAATAATTCACCAATCTTTTATTTTATTATGTTGTTTTTGGGCGAACTAATCACAAAAATCTATTTTTCTTATAAAGGATTTGGAAAATCAACATTGTGTATTTGTCATTTTTTTTTTTTTAATCTGTTCGTATGGTCTTGCTTCAAACAATTTTTCATAAATGATTATCATAATTTTTAACTTATTTTTATTTTGTTATGTTTTTTGGGGGAGAATTAATATCGAAAACTTACTTTTCTTGTGGCTGAATTCTCATTTTTTTTCAAATTAAGAATGAAGTTTTTGGTAAGTCAACTTGTCTTTTGTACTTTTTTTTTCATTTTTAAATGGTGTGGTCTTGTCTCAAATATAGATCTACATAATTTGATCTACAACTTTTTTAAAAATTACTATTTCGGCTAATTAACAATGGTTAATTTGATTCCTCAAATTTATTCTCATTGCCTTGCTTGTATTTTCATATACCTCTCATTTATAATTAAAATCTTTTATTCTAACTATCTTATTAACTCTATATGTAATCATGTAAAGTTTGGTGAACATTTTATTAATATATGAATGAAGGAAATGGGATAGATTTTTAGGTTTTCACACTTTAACAAAATTGACTGGAAGAGAACTTTCTACCCAAAAGTTTACATGCTTTCATTCAATCCCACCTTATAGTATTTCATTGCAACCATGGCATATTATTCGAGTTATAGGCCATGATAACTGGTAAGTCTCATGTTATTTTGTTTCTTGATTTTTCTACGACTATTCTATATGTATTCCTTAATTTTTCTGAGACTATTCTATATATTATAACCCTTTTGAATAAAATAAAAACTTGTAGCATTAATGGTAAAAGTTTATATTACCAGTGATTTATCACCGTAATTATATTTTTCTAGGATGTTTTTAGTATTATAACCAATATTAGATATATTTATTGTGCTAACTTGTCTTCCAAATGTCAATTGATAATATCTTATGTTGAAGAACAAACAGATTTTAATAATTTTAATAGACGATAATTGTTAGGTATATTAATCATTTCAATTAAATGCAATAATAGATCTAATTAACGTTGTACATATGGTTCATAGAACTACATTTTACAACTTGAAAATGTTTATATTAAGAATGCAAATTTAGTTACTCTACTAAGATTCTTTGAATGTAGAAACACACCTAGAAGTATATTTTTTTTAAAAAAACGTAGAAACACACCTTAATAAACATTGTAGATGACAAATCTTATTTAACTTCATAAAGTCATCAAATCAATATATTTATATAAAAATACTAAACTACATTAAATAAAATTATTACAAGTGCAAGAATATAAAATAATTCAACCTTTGTTTTTAATTGTTGTATGAGCATTTTGTCAAGGGGAAATTAATCAATATTAATAATCATTAGTTCTTTCAAAATAAAAAATTTTTTTTTTTTGGATGTTATAGTGGGCCGGGGATGGCTTTAAAATGGTGAACACTCACATAATTTATTGTTAATCTTTATTCTTCTTCCCATCAAATAAATTTATCAGGGATTAATTCCATTTTACACTCCTTAATTTATATCTAATTCCAACTTTACATTCCGAATTTTAATTTCGGACACTTTGCACCATGAACTATCAAATTCATCCCACTTCAACTCTTTTTTTAACACCATCTAAAAATTTAATGGAATTTTTTCGCATGTACTACAAATTCAGCATGATGAACAATAATGTTTTTGTGTGAAAAAATAAAAATTGTATTAACTTTTTGTACAGAATTAAAAAAGTTTGGTTTGCTTGAATACTTAAGCTTTTCAAAGTTTTTATGTTACCAAAAAGAATAATCGCAAAGAAGTTTAATTAATTTATTGTTTGATAATTAATCTGAGTTAGGGAATCAAATTAGAATATTTGGTTATCATGGCAGCAAGAAAAACAAAAATTTAAATATAAAGAAATGAGTTATAATAAAAAAATCTTTAAAATGGCATATTATAAATGATGCTAACAAATAGATTGAAACCCATTTAAAAATTTTACAGTATCTTTTGAAATTGGTATATATGTGTAATAGAAATATATATTATGGCATCACAAGAAAAAAGATGAAAACATGAGTATAAAAAGTAAAGATAAAATCTACCATCAATAAAAAACTAAAATGTAGAAAAAAATAGACGCTATTTAAACAACCAACTTATATGCTTTTTGGAAACATAAATTGATGCAAAAATCCAAAGATGCAAAAACTCACCAAGTTGGTGAATGCATGTGTGGTGTTTTTTTTTTGTGTTTTGTGTGTGAGTGTGTGTGTTTTTTTTGTTTTTTTTTTTTGACAAATTGAATCATATGAATGTGAAAGGGTCCAAAGTAAATTTGGAATATGGTATTATTTCGTAATTTTTGCTTTGCTATGTAACGCTCATGAAAAAACTTTTGATCATAGAGTAGTCTATGTAATCTTGTAAATCCAACCATTTTGACCATTACAAAGGATGTTGGCTTGTAATATTCCAGTGTTAACAAATATGACTACTTAAATATTATTTTAAAAAGAAATATCTAGATCACATTTATTTCATATCTTTAATCGCACATAACTATAATACCTCATTAAGTTCCAGTTAAATAAAATTTTATTTACATAAGTCAAAAATATTAATTAGTTTAAATTTTTATACTTCCTACACGTGAGATAAAAACTTTGAAAAACTTAACTATTCAAGCAGACCAAAGGTTTAAGAATTGGAATATATTAATTTTTCTTTTTTCATCTAGGAAAAGCTATTAATATATGCTATTATCATTTTTTGGTCTCTATTATATTACTTTTTTGTTATTCCATTCAGATTGAAATATAAATCAATAACAAAGATGGACATACCATATTAACCTTACATAAAAAAATTAACTTACATGTTTGACTGGTAATTGCTGCATTGAGTACTATCCTATTTGATCAAAGCATTTTGTAAAAATAATTTTTTTCTGAAACTTCAAGACTCCATCTACAAATTTCCGAATTTGCTTCGGTCAACGTTGTTACGCATTCTGTTTAGGTCTGGTATGTAAGGTAGTTCTGGTTTCCAAATCCTAATTGGTTACAATTAATAATTCACATATCTAATATAATATATAATATCTTGTAGGTTAGAAGAATCTGATAGATTTCTTAATCTATAAAAATGAATTTAATCTGTGCATAAATAATATCACACAATATCAAATGTGGAATAAAATCGAGGAACGTACCTCCAGCCATTGATGTTGTTGGGTCACTGTCAAAATAAAAGGAATAGAAAAATAATTGAGAGGTATATGAACTAGACAATCGATACGATGGTGTATTTTCGATAGAATGTCGCATAGGGACCCAAAATACTCAGATACTTATAACGTTTTCCCCATCAGAAAACGTAAGCCGTATCTAGATGTAGTATATCACACAGGTAATCATTATCATTGTGTATTAGATCTGAGACAGAATATTCTGTTCCACAATGATAAATATCGAAATTAAATATTGGATCATATATTTACTTAATCAGACAAATCGACTTATACACATCTGATGGAAAAACTTAGTACTCTAGACTTTACTGATTAAATTCACAAGTAAGATCCAAAATACATGAATCATGGTGACAAGTCCTCTAAGAAACAAGTATTGTCTTCCATGTATTACTATGCATTATGTCTCTTCAACACTAAACTTTTATGTGATAACATACCTTAATAAATAAGCCTTATGCTTATTATAGGTCCAACTTAAGTGTGTTTTCTCAAATAACTAAATAAGTATGCGCAACTGAATATGAAAACACAATTGAATAAGAGTTTCAATGAAAATATTAAATGTACGTACATGTAAAATGAGGTCATATCATGGAACCAAGTCCCATTCTGACTATATGATCCCTAAAAAACTTTGGTGGCATGCCTTTAGTCAAGGGATCGGCAATCATCAATTCAGTACTTTGATATTTGTACTAGAATTATTACTGTCTCAGAACACATCTATGTGGCTAGCATAAAGACATAACCAGATGTCGATTTTCGAGAATCAATGCAGCCAGCATAGTCTGAATCCGAGTAGCCAAACACCTCTAGTTTATCAGTCCGTCTGTACATAAGCATGTAATCTTTTGTTCCTTGAAGGTACCTCATTACCTTCTTTGCAGCTCTCCAGTGGTCCATACAGGATTACTCTGATATCTTCCCAACATTCCTACTCTCACAACAAATGCAATGTCAGGCCTTGTGCAGACCTGAGCATACATTAGGCTTCCTACGGCAGAAGCATATGGAATGTTGTTCATTTGTTCCCGCTCAAAGTCATTTTTCGGGCATTGGTCCAAATTGAACCTGTCACCCTTCACAATAGGTGCCACACTTGGTGAACAATCTTTCATCCGAAACCTCTCTAAAACTTTGTTAATATAGGTTTCTTGAGACAAACCCAAAATGCATCGAGTTCTATCTCTATGGATCTTTATGCCAATGACATAAGATGCCTCACCCATGTCTTTCATATCAAAGTTTCTAGAAAGAAATTGTTTCACCTCATGTAGCAATCCTTTATCGTTACTTGCAAGTAAGATGTCGTCTACATACGAGAATAAGAAAACAAATCTTACTCCCATCGACCTTGATCTCTTCATTTGATTTTGAAGAGAATATCATGGATCAATCCTTATATACCAAGATGAGTATAAGGACAGACATTCCATCAATAGGCTAGTTGGTGTATCCATATTTTGTGCACTTTTTAAGCTTGCAAACTAAATGCTCACCATTACTAGAGGAAAATCCTTCAGGTTGTTTCATATAAACATCTTCCTCTAGATCTCCATTAAGGAACGCCGTTTTCACATCCATTTGATGCAAATCCAAATCAAAATGGGCAACCAATGCCATAATAATTCGAAGAGAATCTTTCTTAGATACAGCATATAAGCTGTCTCTGTATACACGATCTAGATGTGTATAAGAGACAGGGATAATGTTGGCAACAAGTCTTGCTTTAGATCTACTAGATGTAAGAAAAACAGTCTTTCTGATGACTATAACCCATATACATGCAAGAGTCTTGAGTATAATAGGTGTGTATAAGAGACAGGCATTCGGGGTTCTGTCGATCTGTATAATAATGTCCGAGAGCTATTGAACGCCATTAATGAGCAGTTTGAGTCTTCACATTTGATCATTTTCGCTCAATATTGTACTCAAACTCTTGCAGATATACCATATAGTAAAATTCATCAGAAATTGCTGTTTTTCTTACTCTAGTAGATCTTCTCAATGTTGTTCCAACATTATCCTGAGGAATATGTTGTTCAACTGGTTGTTCAACAATTTCAGGTATTGGTTGAACAGGATCTACTGGATCATTATCAGCAGTTTGTGGAGTTTCAAGGACTGGTTGTTCAACACGTACTTGATCTCGGGGAGTGTCATGAATAACAATAGTCCGTCCATAACTAGAAGTGGAAGATTGTGGAACAGAATATTCTGTCTCAGATCTAATACCCAATGATCTATCACTCCCACTAATTAGGTCATTTTCAAGAAACTTTGCATTTCTTGACTCCACAATTCTTGTACTATTAGATGGACAGTAAAATCTATATCCCTTAGACCTTTCAGCATATCCAATAAAATATCCACTCATGGTCCTTGGGTCCAACTTCTTTTCTTGTGGGTTATAAACTCTCACTTCAGATGGGCATCCCCAAATGCGTACATGTCGCAAACTCGGTTTCCAAGGTTGCCTTTAAATAATTCAAATGGTGTCCTTGGGACAGCCTTGGTTGGAACTCGGTTTAATATGTACACAGCCGTCTTGAGAGCTTCACTCCACAAAGATTCTGAAGTTTTGAACATGCTTGCATGCTCGCACCATATCCAATAATGCTCGGTTTCTTCTTTCTGCTACACCATTTTGGCTCGGAGAACCAGTGTAGTGTATTGAGCAACAATCCCATGCTCAGCAAGAAACCTTGCAAAAGACCAGTGCTTGTCCATCTTCTGTATCAGCCTTCAAGTTAAAGGTTAGGTAGTCTGACCAATTGAACTATTCAATTTGTTTATTTGTAAAATGTATTATTTATATATATGATACTTATACACATCTATTTTTTCATATATATATCATATATATATAGATATATTTTTGGGTACATGTATCTCTACTTGCTTGATAACAAAAATGAAACATTAGACGCCTTATTCGGACAACATATGTCGATGTATGATTTCTAATAATTCTGAACTCCTCTGGCTCCCTTTTTCGACATGTTGGTTTGCTTACCTTTTATGCAGGCCACACAAGTCTCAAAATCAGTAAAGTCTAGAGTACTAAGTACTCCATCATCCACTAATCTCTTGATTCTCGAATGGAGATGTGTCCCAATCTCCGTGTTATGAATGAGAATTCCTCTATATTGTGGCTGTCTATTAATACAACATCTACATCTCTTATACAAATCGGATTGTAAAAAAAACCATTAACTATTCAGATTGAAAGACCATCCAAACATAATACCATTCCCGATAAGGTCAGATTTATAAAACAAATTAAATCCAACATTAGAAAAATACCAGGAATATCCCAAAGGTACAAGTTTTGACAATGAAATTAAATTTCTAGAGAAATTTGGAACATAAAATGTCCTTTCCAAATCTAAAACAAAGCCACTACTGAGAACTAAACTGCATGTCCCAATTGTTGTCTCGTTATACCACATCTTATTTCCTGATAAGATCGTACATGTGGTTAAGTCTTTAGCTGCCTTATAATGCACAATAACCCATCAGACATTGTAACCTCAAGATTTTTTAGTTGAGCCGCCATGTCCCTCATGTGCATGAATGTGTTCACGCACTCCTTTGATAGTGGTGAGCTTCAAGGTAGAGAATTTCATTATTAGGGTGCTTGCTAAAGCCTTATCTGAAGACTCAAACTGCTCATTAATGGCCTTCAATAGCTCTCGGACATTATTATCCGACGAAACCCCGAATGCCAATTGAGATGTTGGTTTTATGAACATCACGCCGAGACGATTAGATCGCTCCCATGTTTCATAAAGCTCAACATCTAGATATGTATAAGAGACAGACTATGTCTTCTGTGAGGTTCGTCTTTCCTAATAGCATAATCAATGTCCATCCACCCCAAATGAAGGACAATTCTCTCTTTCCACAACTTATAGTTGTCACCCTTAAGCTCGGGAATGTCACACTTCATATCATGAAAATTCACAGGTTGAAAAACTGCACAAATAATTACATACAAGCTTATATCAAAATTTGAGGCATATTAACATTTATTATGTTTTACCAATGCAAAACATAGTAATAATATGAATTACATGACATAGAGAGAAATTGCCTGTAGGCTAAATTCCTAATTCAAATAAATTCATATAAATTTATATAATCAAAATGACGAAATATTAAATCATGTTCCTTTCCTTAATTCCTGTGGGTAAATTAAGGAATATAATTTAATATTTCACCCTTTTAATCACACAATATAATATAATAAAAATTCCTGTGGGATAAAATTTATTATATTAGAAGTGCTATAATTAACAATTAATGTCTTATATTATAGGTGATCTCAAAATTACAGAATTACTGTACACACACATATATATATTTTAATTAAAGATGCTGCGGCTACTCTATAATTAAAAAATATATATATAGATCACAGACATTAATAATTACAGAAAAATCACAACACATATATATATATATATATATATATATATTCAAATAACAAACTGGAAGTATAATATATATAAATAAGACATTTTACAACTAAACAATTTGAATAGTTCAATTGGTTAGACTATCTAACCTTTAACCTGAAGGTCTCAGGTTCAAAGACCTTCCAGCAACAACTCTGACACATTTTTTTTTTTTTTAAACAGAATAAAACTCTAAGTAGTTTATAACATTATTGCATTGCGAAATAACACAACAACAGCTGATGGCTTGATGGTCAGAGCGCGTGATTATATCCAAATGGTCACGAGTTCGAACCTCCCAGCAACCACCCTTTTATTTTAATAATGAGTTAGAACTACTATATAGTATTGTTTTATCTCATAAATTCCATATACCACAGAGTGCTCCAGTGGTCACAACAGTGGGCCTGTGACCAGAAGGTCACAGGTTCGATTCCTCCCCAGGGAAAAATCAAATTTTTATTTTTTATTTTTTTTTTATTTTTAAAGAAGTACTATAATTAACAATTCCTATAACTGTACACATAAACTGCAGGGTGGCCCAATGGCCAGAACATGGGCCTGGTGACCAAATGGTCACCAGTTCGAAACTTTCCCAGTCTTAGCAATTTTTTTTTTTTTTTTTTTTTACTTTTCTTCACCCGTTTGTGTCCAAACGGTACTCTGCTTGCTTAATAACAAAAATGAAGCACTAGACGCCTTTAACGTGTTTAAGGCAGAAGTAGAGAAACAATATGACCCAAGGACCATGACCCTGATATCTTAAACATCAAAATCTAAACCCATGTCCATGATATCAAAATTCATATATTAAAAAAATATATGGCCATAACACAGTAATAAATAGCACAATAGATGTTTTTAATCAAGGAAAAAATCATAGAATTAAATTCAAATAACCTGTAATTTTAGATTTTTTCAATAACATGTCAACAGTAAACCCAAAATCAATTTTGAGAGGCATAAATGCTCGATACCAAATGATAGATTTCTTAATCTATAAAAATGAATTTAATCATGCATAAATAATATCACGAATATCAAATGCGGAATAAAATCGGAACGTACCTCCACCATTGATGTTGTTGGGTCATCAAAAGTACATCTACTGTCTCTTATACACATCTAGACTTCTAAACCTAGACAATCTGATACGATAGTGTATTTTTCTGATAGAATGTCAGGCATAGAGACCCAAAATACTCTGTATACTTATAACGTATTTCCCCATCAGAAAACGTAAGCCGTAAGAATAAGTAGTTATCACATGTGTAATCATTATCTCAATGTGATAATTATCACAGTTATTTATTAAGTCAAATTGATAAATATCAGAATTAAATATTGGATCATATATTTGGATAATTACAAAAATTCCAACAGAATCCTAATATGACCTTAATATCATATATATTGGCTGCAATTAGGAATTCATATACGTGAGTAACGTGATCTTTTTTTCATAATTGTCCTTCATAACTACATATATGTTTAAGTTGTCATTTCTTTAATGATGGGAAAATTATGTAGATAAAAAAGGAAGAAACACTCGAGAGAAAACACAACTCACACTTTTATAATAGTATAGATTTTCAACACTTAGTCTATTTTTAGTTTAAATAAGCAATCTCTCCACGTAACATCTTGCTTGAGTTGAACAATTGAACTGTGATTACATTTATATAATCTCTGTAAAATGATACTTTTACTCGTAAAGTCAATTTATTACTTTGTACTCGAATGTATTATCCTAGGCATGATCAAATGAAACTTATCACGTTAAACTGGAAAGGAATCAAAACAGATGAAATAAACGGGAAACTTCTGACAGTTGGGTTTTGATCATGCAATTATGAATTATAAATTTCTGACACGTAATAGTTAGTTGTGTTTCTGAGTCCTATTGAGGTTAAAACATATACGTTCCTTATCATTAATGAAAAATTTAAAAATATGCTGCAATACTTCGGAGCATGGAATTTTAAGCGGGGAAGGTTTTTGCTTTTCAATTTATATTATGCAAGACTAATTTGAGAAAAACGAATGATGGAGATCAAAGGTTAAGTTACGAGCAGCCAAGATTAAAGTAGACGCCTTTTTTCATGTACCGGATAATAATTTCAGAAATTCAAATACTAAAAGGAATTTTATTACAGATTCCACGTGTTGAAGTGAAATTTTGAAAAAACTATAAAAGTTAAATTAAATCCTTCCTTAACAGAATAAGAGGATTTGCAATATATATATATATATATGTTGTTTGAATGGAGGGATTGTTATATTTTTCAAATGATCTTATAAATAAGTAGCATTTACCAAATATATATCACTTAGCCAATTCATTTATAAAAAGTAATAGGGTTAATAACACTTTACCCCCTAAACTAGGTGAGTAATTACATTTTGCCCCCCAAAACTAAAAGAATTTATACTTTGCCTTCCGTTCACATTATTCATTCTTTAAAATTTTTAACACATCAAGAAAATCCAGTTAAATGACTAAAATACTATTTATCATTATATTTTGATTTTTCACGTATTTAAATGATGTTGGATAGTTATAAAATAATTAGGAAAAAGATAAATTACAATAACAAATTGGTATTTTGAATCAGGGAATGAAAATGTGAGAAAATATTGTATTAATTTATATCGGATATTGTAATTTGTATAGGTTAAGTCAAATATTAAAAGTATAAAATATTAAGAGACATAAAAAATGTCACAAAATTTTTGCAAAGCCATATTCTGTCACACAATACCTTAAAGAAAAAATTTTAATTGAAAATAAGCCCATTTAGGAATTGTTCTACCACTATAGTTAAATATTCAAATTCAAAATAAAATCAAATGAAATCTAAAAATTAAAAAAAAAAAAAAGTGGCTAAGAATAATATATTGACATGGATTATATTGAACTATTATATAGTTTATATTTTTTTATTTTTAAATAATTATCACATCACTATAAAAAATTAAATAGATAAAAAATAAAAATATATTATCAAGGGTATTTCAATTATTTAACTAAATTATCTTGATAGTTTTAAAATTATTAAGGGTTGAATAGTGTCAATAAGGGGCAAAGTGTAATTCTTTTAGTTTAAAGGGACAAAGTGTAATTACTCACCTAGTTCAAGGTAAGGTGTCATCAACCCAAATTAATAATAACATTTCAACCATAGAACACTAGAAGGAATACACAACACAAAACCATGAGAGACATAAACCAACCCGAGGACTAAACCAACCACAACATCAAGACTTCAAGACAAGCCAAGGACTTACCTAAGACTTAAACACCAAACGGAGCTTGAAAGAACCAAGGACTTACCTTACTAATACTTCTGCTAAGACTCTTGAGGCCTATTTATAGGCATGTTAATGTCGGTTGTTACACTAAAATATTGGATGAAAATTGGCTAGTCTAGAATGTTAAAATTTATTATGTTCATTCAATAATGACTAGTTACTCAAAAACTAATAAGAAATTTCTATTTAGATTGGGTAGCCTACTAATTAGGAAAACTTGACACCTCCTATTTTGTGGTAAAATGGGCCACTCATTCTAAATAGGTTCCTCCCATTGACGGTGTTTTTAAATTCATATTATAACTGACCGATTCAACTGGTTAGACTGCAAAATGGTAAAGCCACCGGTCCGAGTAAGTATAGTGGCTGCCGAAAATACAAAAAAATCATAAAGAGCCAGTTTTATACCAGAGAACCAATATAAACCGGTGAGAACCGAGTAATATACATTTTTGGATTGCTTTACCATCCTCAACAATCCATTACCTCTTCCGACCATCAATCATCTTTTTTGGCATTTTTTCTCTAAAAAAAACCAATCAAAGTCCAAAATAAAATCATTAATAAAAATCAAGCCATCACCTTTTTGAACACTCAAAGCCCCAGATCCCAATCAATGAACACATATTTGTTTTCTTAAAATCCCAGATCTATAGATCTGAGAACACCAATGATTACCAAAAAAAAAAAAAACAATAAGGCAGTGAGGAGACGAGTGGAAAGGAGGAAAGAGAAGACATAAGAGGGGAAGGAGGGATTACAGCGGAAAATATGTGAGGGGAAGCAGAAGAAGGGAAGTCAGAGGAGATAGTGAGAAGAAAAGAAAAAGTGGAAGAAGCGGTAAGAGGGAAAAAGAGAGCAGGGGAAGTGAGGGGAGAGATAATAAAATCCAATACCTGGATTTAAACAAAAAGATGTGTATAAGAGAAAGGGAGAAAAAATAGAAAGAGAAGAAGTAAACAAATAAGAAGAAGTGAAGACTCGAACCTAGAACTTGACGTTGAGAGACAAAAACCTCCAGCATTTGGGTTACTCCAACTAGGGCTGTAAACGAACCGAGCTGCTCACGAGCAGCTCTGTCAAAAACTCGACTCGAGCTCGAGTTGACCGATCTCGAGTCGAGCCTGCTCGAGTTTGAAACTCTTGACGAGCCGATCTCGAGCATATGTATAATATGCTCGAGTGCTCGTCGTGCTTTTCGAGCATTATATAATTTTTTTTTAAAATTTTTTTATTATATGTAAAATTACTAAAATATCCATACTTTTAAAAAATTACATATTTTACCTATGAAAAGTCGAACTACTGAGTTCGAGCTCGAATCGAGCACATTTTACTTATTTTTGAGCGAGCTCGAATCGAGCTCAACTATGTCAAAGTTTTCAAACTCGAGCTCGAGCTCAAATTTTGAGTTCTTAGCTCGTTCGAGCTCGAGCTCGAGTTCGAGTATCAGAAAAAATTTCGAGTTCGAGTTCGATTAGGGCACTATTCGTGCTCGATTCGGCTCGTTTACACCCCTAACTCCAACAATGTTCACACTTGCCATTATTTATTTTAAATGAATTGTTGACCTAGTGGTTCGACCGATTCAATAGATCAACTGGAAACTAGGAATTTTGTTGGTTCACTTACCGGTTCGAATTTAAAAATATTACTCATTTGTTATATATAGCAACTATTAGGATGCATATTAATTATTCAATGACCATCGTAAACCTTATCATTCTAGCATAGTCGATAAACATTTAACAGGGATTTGGGGGGTTTGGACATTCTTAAATTATTCAAAGAAGTTAAAAGGGATTTAGTGGGTAATTTGACTTCCACAAACAAGTGAGAATGAGATTTAATAATTTAATGGCTAAATTTTAAATTCACTCAAATTTCATATTATTTAAAATTCAACCAGAGGTGTTTGTCCGACTTAGTATTCAACTTTTTGACTTATTTGACTTTCGACTTGAAAATCTCAAAATCAAAGTCAAGTCATATAAACCCAGATTAAACTAAAGTCGAATCATTTAAATTCGACTGTTCAATCCAAGTTGAATGAGTCAAATAAGTCAAACAAACATTTCATTCCATATTGTAATTCCAAAATTTAATATATCATTCCATAAATTCTATATTACAATCCCAAAATTTAGTACATCATTCCATAAATTCAAAATATGACATACTATCATTCCACAAATTCAAAATATGACATACTAAAAATAGAAATTATCAAAGATTACAAATTCATAGCTATTACAAGCAAAATATATAACCAAATGAGCAAATCTTTTATGTCCTATCAATGTATAAATTTTTTACACCATCTAGTCTAAATTCATGCTACATGTGCATTATTAAATTTCAAAATTTGATTTTACACATGTGACATACATCTATACCCGATAGTGTAAAAGATTCCTTCCATCAACGGTATGTACAGTATATGAAATATTAATACTAACCAAATATATAACCAAGTTATAAAAAGCTAACAATCATAAAATTATTCAATAAGTATTAAAGTATATATAATTACTTAACTATATTCTCTATATGAACATCAAAACATGTACACACAAATATACAGATATTTCTATAAGTATTAAAGTATATATATAATTACTTAATTCTAGTCTATATATGTACTAAAAAGAAATTAGTAATCCGTGTAGTAATTTATTGAAATAAAAGTGTTACGTTGATAAGTTGTACACTTTTATTAATCTATACGTGCATAAATTATAGATGATGCGAAGTATTACATTGATAATTCTAACAATTATACAAAGAAAATATACTTAACTATTAAGAATTAAAAAAATTAGCAATTTGTGTAAGATATTAAATTAGCCATAAGAATTAAGAATCGTTATAATAAAATATTCTTATACACAAATAGATTAATATATTATTACAATATATGGCTAAAATATAAATATTAAAAAACTGTAAATATTCGACTTATTCAACTAGAAATTTGACATAAAATTTGAAGTCAAAGTCGAGTTGATAAATCCATTACTTAATTGATTTTGAGTCAAAATCGAGTTGAAAGTCGAACAAGTCAAGTAAAAAAAAATTTCAACTTGAATCGACTCAGTAATTTGATTTAACTGATTTTTGGACACTCCTAAATTTAACCATTTCAAATTCATTTAATTGATATCCTTTCTAGCTACACTTCAAATCCATCCATCCAAACACAATCATAAATTCAAGTTTGTCATATTACTAAATGAACTGTCAAGATTTTATGGAATAACTTTAGTAAAGTAATCTTGATAGTCCAATCGATAGTGTGACAAAGAGTGACACAATGTGTGGCATAGAAGATACTTAGCGGATTAAATTTTAGAAAAATTCTATGCTCTCATTAGAGTACCATACAATTGTATTTTGAATACTTATATAGTACAACATCATGCACTTTAAGTATTTATATTTAGTAAAAAATTTTTAAAATACAACAATATAGTATTCTAATGGACCATAGAATTAATTCTCCTATATTTTAAAGCAACAATGGTATCATTTTTTAACATTGATAAGCAACTCATGGCAAGTTTAATTACTCCATGTAAAACAAACTTGATTTCATCAATGAACAATGATAATGGCAGACGACCAAAATTATTATGATTTTATTAACTAAATGCTCTTTCAGATAATCATAAATAATCACGTCATACATCTGGGTACCCATATCCAGATGTATAGGGGTACCCAGATGAGGATTCATTGTCCTCCCAACGTTGAGGGTGCCTCGTTTGTAACTCCCTCTTCCTTTCACTAATCCTCTTTTGTTGGTCATGCTCTTGCGACGACTGCCCAATTTGCTTAGACGTCTGATCAGCCGTCATTTGACCACGTTTCTGCTCCGACGTCTCAGTCTTCTTGGCACGACGTTGTTCATTTCCCTTCTTATTTTTCTTACCAAGCATATTCATAAAAGGCAAGACATGGAGGGCAAAAAATTTTTGATATTAGTGGTGGGTGGCTCTTTTATGGTCATATTATATATATGCTATTGACCAACACATGTATACACATCTAGATGTGTATAAGAGACAGAATAAGGTATGTGACAGTTATCCTCAAAACAATCCTTAAAATCACATTTCCTTCTATAATAAAAAGTAAATATAGTATTGTTCAAATAATAGTCATGAAAGTCTGTTAAAACGACATTATACAAAAACTTTGCTTGTGAATTTTAGAGTAACATAAAGGCGAGAAAAATGTCACAACTCTGTTTCGATTGAAATTTTTTCTATTTTTAAAATAATATTTTACAATTCTTGTTTAAATACATTTTTTAATCATGATTCGTATTACATATCAAAAAATTACTATAGTAATTATTCTAAAAAAATATTCTGAATTTTATCTTAAATAATGTCCGTAACCATGACTATTAGGAAACAAAATTAAAGAAAGGGTCCTCGGAATTGATAATATTCTGCCTATGGTAAGGTATGCAATAATGCCAACACCTTTTCTTCTTCTCAAACATTTAAATAATTTTGTACTGTAGAAATGTTAAAAACACAATGATATGTTACCTTAACAAGATCTAGAATTTTTCTATATTTTTGTATCATATCAGTAGAACAATAAAGTGTGATTTGATTACAAAAATATACTGAGAATAAAACCTAGTAATTTTAGAATGATTGATAAAAAATCAAACCATGCGGGGAGATTTGCAAAGATCCGAGCTATAGTAGGATCCTCTCCAAATATACTACAAAGAATAATATGATTAAAAATCAAAACCATTAATGATCATACACACAGTCTTTGATTGTAGTTAAGCACAGAAGCTCAATTGAAATGATTAAAGGATGAAAGACATTAAAGAGAAAGAGAAAAAAAAAAAAAAGGTCCACTAATGTTATCATATCTACTGGATGGGATTTCTATTAAAATGTTGACGTCAAAAGGCAAACCTCTGTTACACACATTAAGCAAACAATTTCTTTTTCGTGCACATTATCCCAAATAACAATAAAAAAGTACCCAAAAGTAAATTCAATTCATCAACAGAGAATACATGTAATAATAGAAACTGTAATTTTATTAATGGAGGTAAAAACTCCTGAGACAGCAAAAAGACTACCGCGAAAAAGAAAATTTAGACACTCCTCAGTAACGCTTAATCAATTTGACAAAAACACTCTTGAGTTAGATTATTTAACAATTTCAGTATCGTATATGCGCCCAAATATATTCTACATATCAAATTAGGTAACTAATTAACTTTCTATAATGAAACTCTAACTAGGTTATACTATAACTCAGGGCTGGTGTTATTGTCAGAGCAAATCAAAACGAGAAGGTTTACTGTTTACCTTTTCTCTGCAAGTTAATTTTTTATTTTATTTTTAATGTTAAATTAATTTAAAGTCATTCACCTTTTCTCGGCTTAAATATCATTCTAATAATAAAAAAATTTATATCAAAGAGTGGTCTACTAGATGTCATGGAAATGAAAAATAATAATTATTCTAAACTCCATTTATTCATAACAAAATTTTGAACATTATAAAACAGACTTGTATCCTTGTACCACTTTCAGTAATTTACTATTGTAAAAATTTTACAGATTTAAAATTGGAAGCTTTTTACTAATTAAGTGTTTTTTTGTTGTGTTGAAAAAAATTGTTCTAACAGGATATAAATTTAGTTTTGGTTATACACAAAAAGTTATGAACTAAGATGTACATATTTAGAACTAAGGAATAAAAATAAAAAAAATAAAAAAAAAAGTAAAAGAACAAATGTAAGGGAAATGTTTTTCTCTAATATTAAATATAGCAATAAAAGGTTTAAGTGCATTGTATATTCTAAGATTTAATCTATGGGTTTTTCATCAAGTTTGTTAAAAAGTAACAAGTGTAGAGTACCTAAACTTTTTATTGGAGTGCCAAAATCATTGTATGTATGTATACACATTCCCTCCGTCACATATTTTTTGACGCTTTTCAAGAATTCAACTTTTTAATAATAGTGTGTCGATAGTAATAATTGTTTAAATTTTTATAATTTTATGCTTGAAAATTCAAAAATTCGAATGGCGTATGGTAGTTATCCATAAAAAAACAAAGGATGAAAGTGAAAAAATGAGTAATGATTATATTTTGACTTTTTAAACATGACAAGTATTTTAGAATAAACAAAATTGAGAAAAATGACACCTTCAATAGGACGAAAGAGGTATCTAGTTTGTTGTTTTTCTCAAGAAGCTTACTCTACAACTCAGTCTGAATTTTGAAACTCCTTCGGCTAACTTCACTTTCACTTCAATTAAGAATGAGGGCAACTTCAAAAATTAGACATTTTCTAACTTTGTATTCTAATAAGTTAGGAAATCTCCAAAGTTCTTCTATGTAAGAGGAACATTTTAGATAACTCCTCGCGTCATGTGTATAACCAACAAGAGGAAGATGTTGGCTATATCATTAGGAAGTGACCTAAAACTCAGTCTCTTGTGGTTGAGTATGAATATTTCCTATTTTCAATTCGAATCTCTCCATGTGTTTCTTTGCTAATTGTCTTAAACTAGGCTGTAACTTTGATAACCTATCCCTTATTTAAATTCCATAGAAAACTCTCTTGCCTTAGAGGGTTAAATGCAAAATACCCTCATAAAATTTGACCTCAGTTGCAGTTTATCTTCCTCAACTTATTTGGTAATTACTTAACCCCTTACTTTATGTTTTGAAACAAATATTACTTTTGTAATTGTTTTTCTTCTACTTTTGTAATTGTTTTTCTTCTTCTTTTTCTCTTATATTCATTTCTCTCTCTCTCTTTTCCTTTCATTTTTTTCTCCATTCTTTTTTTCCAGTACTAAACAAGTATACTAATATGCCAATTGATTAATGATAAGCACTATTTTTTATAAAGTTGCCTAAATAATATTTCTAATTAAATATTTTTTAAATAAGGGATGGGAAAGAATAAAAGAAAAAACTAGAGAGAAAAGAAATAAAAATGTAAAAAGAGAAAAAAGTAAAAAAAAAATTAAAATAGCAAGAGTAATTTTGTCCGAAGACATGAACATAAGGGGTTAAATGTTGATTAAATAAGTTGAGGGGGGCCAACTACAAGAATAAAATTTCGTAGAAGTATTCTGCATTTAACCCTTTCTTATATCTGGTGGTACCTCTAGATTGATACAAACAAGGTGATCTTTCATTTTGCTATTTCTACACCCAACCTTAAATATTATTGTATTAGTTTTGCTGCAGAATTCTGCTTTGCTGGTCCTATTCATCTCAAACAGGTGAAACATCATGAAATTCTTTTCGGTTAGGAGCCTCATAAATCTTCTTTCTACAAACTTAACATAGATGGATCTATAGTTGGAAATCCAGGTGTAGCAAGTGCTGGAGGAATACTTCATAATCACCTTGGAGAATGGATCACTGGGTTCATGTATTTAATCAAATCCAACTACTCAATTTTTAGAAATGAAATTCAACAAGATTAATAGTACAAATTAGATATATGACTCTCATTCAAATTCAAACAGAAAATTACATTCTAAAAGAAAAGAAAAATAGAATAGAACAAAATGGAAATAGGAAAAAAGGTGTTAAGAATTGAAGAAATACAGAAACGATCAGCTCAATCTAGCATGAATTAGATGAACAATCTCTCAAAATATTCTTCAACAAAAACTTGCACAAAAGGAAACCATATATGTTTTTAATGTTGAAGCATCAAACAGAACACTAAAACCCTCTATTTCTTGCATTACACTTGTCCTCTCCTTAAATGCAAACCCTCTTGTCTTCTTATTTGATTTACTTTCTCACTATGGCCATCGGTTTGAGGATGATATTTGTGTTGAGGTATAATTAGTTCTCAACACCTTCAATAACTCTAACTAGAACTAACTTAAGAATATTTTATCTCTATCATACACAATTACTTGGGATAATCTTATGCAGCATGAGGATTGTATCTAAGAACAATGTGGCTATAGTTACTATAGTGTCTAGAAATGGATGAGCAAAGCTTATGAAGTGAGGACTCTTTATGAATCTGTCCGCCAATATTAGGATAACATCCTTTCCCTCTAATTTAGGCAATCCTTCTATGAAATCTATGGTTATATGAGACTATGAATATTGTGGCTTAGGTAAAGGCTCTAGTAAACCAGGGTATGCAATGTGTTCTTTCTTGCATCTCACACAAACATCACAAGACAAGATTGTCTGTGAAATCTTATTTTATGCCAGACCAATAAAATAATGACTTGATCCTTTGATAACTTGCACGAATGCTTGAATGTCTCCCTTGTTGTAAGGCTTGTAAAGCTTCTATCACCTTCCTTCTAATTCCCTTTTCTTTGCCAATTAACAACCTCTCTTTGTGCTTCAATACCTCATCCTTATACCCCTATTCTGGATTTTTGTCATCATTAAGAATCAATTCTTGCAATAGTTTTTTAGCTACTAATCCCCTTAATAGCTCATTTGAACTTCTTGTATCCAACTGGAATATTCTCTAGATATTCTTATACACTCTCATTCTTTATACCATTTTGGAAAAGGCATCAGCAACTATATTCTCTGTACCAACTCTATAATGTATCTCATACCTGGTCAACCATTTTTGTAGCATTGAAGTAGTGATTCTCTTATCCATCAAATGCTTCGAACTCTGGTGATCTGTCTTAATTATGAAATACTGCCCTTCCAAATAATGCCTTCGTTTGCAAACTATAGCTACCAATGCCAGTAGCTCCTTCTCATAAATGGAAAATCCCATGTTCCTTTGGCTGAGGGACTGACTAAGGTAATCTATACTGTATAGGCCTCCTGTCCTGCATTAATATTGGCCTTATGCCTCCATTGCTAAAATAAGTTTCTAACACAAATGGTTTGTTGAAATCAAGCAAAGCCATCATAGGAGTAGTGCACACACTCATCTTTGGTCTCTTAAATTCCTTCTTAACCTCATCATTCCATCTAAAATTGTTCTTCTCTAACATTTCTGTCAAGGGTTTAGCAATAGTTCCATATCCCCACACAAATCTTTTGTAGTACCTTGTCAACCCCAAAAATCCTCTCAACTATTTGAGGTTTTCAAGTTTGGGCCAATTCACCATGCCTTCAATCTTTTTAGTATCTACACATATCCTTTCACCTAAAATCACATGCCCAAGGTATTCTATTCAATTCTGAGTAAAAGAAAATTTATTCTTCTTCGCATAGAGTTGATGATCTCTTAACAATTATAGTCCTTGTCTCAAATGCACTGTTATGGCTGACATCAAGACTATATACCACAATGTCATAAAAATACTAGCACATACTTCCTTAGTTCAGCCTCGAAGAGTTCATTCATAAGAATTTGAAACGTTACAGGTACATTAGTGAGACCAAAAGCCGTAATCTTAAATTCATATAATTCTTCATGAGTTTAAAAAACTATTTTGCGCCATATAATTTATTCAACAATCCATCAATTATTGGCATGGGAAATTTGTCTTTAATGGTTAATCCTATCATTCAATTGCCTATAATCAATACAAAATCTCCAACTTCCATTCTTCTTTTAACTAGTGACACTGGGGAAGCAAAAAGGCTATTGCTAGTTTATATGATTCCACTTTTAAACATCTCCTTAACCTTCTTTTCTATCTTGGACTTTTGTATATAAAGGTGTTTGTAAGGTCTTAGTTTAAAGGGTTGAGTTTCTTTTTTCAATAGAATTTGATGATCATGGCTCCTTGTTGGTGGTAGACTCTTTGACTTCTAGGACACATTTCGGAATGCACTCAACACCTCTTTGATTTCAACAGGTACCTTAGTGCTGGATTCAGATGCAACAGCTATTGAGCATAACAGTGCTGCTATTCCACAATTATGTCTCTTCAACCACTTCTGTAATCTACTTCCTCTTATGATCTTAATTTTAGATTCTTCTTCAATCCCCTCTAATACCGCTTCTCTTTTTTCTTTGTCAAACTAATCTTCAATTGTTTGAAATCTATTTGAGTAGACTATAATTACTCCAACCAATCAACCCCCAATACTCGATCACTTCCCCCCCTAGTTTCAAGGTTCTAAGGAATGTTGAAACTCATAAACCTGCATCTTCCATATGAGAGGGTTACGAATTCCATTAGAAACCAGTTGTACACTATTTCTACTGATACCCTTATGTCTCGAGTAGGGCTCACTACCCAATTCACCTCAGAAGTTAACTTAGCATCCACAAAACTGTTGGTGCTACCACTATCAATAAGAATTGACATAGGCCTTCCTTTAACTACTCTTTTACTCCTAATAGTTCTATGGCTCAACTCTCCTACTAAAGCATTTAATGAAATTGGCATACATTCTTCCCCTTATCCTTCTTCACAATCCCTAAATCCTTCCTTCTCCTCTCCTTCAATTACAAAATCTTCTCTCCCTTTAGCTAGTAGAAAATTATGGTAAGCTTTTTTTGCTTATGTGGCCAAAGGTATGACATTCATCACACTTGAAATAAAGGCCTTTTCTATTTCTTTTCTGCCAAATTCTAAAGGGGATTTTTTGCAGTTGGAAGATAATTTGGTTGCTAGCTCAAAATGAGATTTTGGTTTGAAGAAGTTGGCCACATGAGGCTTTTGCAAGTTGGTAGGGAATCTAGTTAAATGAATTCTTGGTTGGTTTAGAAGGATTAAAGGCTGTACTTCTCTGATAAGAGTTTTAGGTATATGTGATGGTAGTAGATGGTCTCTGTTGTATCTTAATGGCATTTGTGGTTCTTTCTTGTAAACTTACTACCTTCATTACCTCCTGGAAGGTAGATGGATTTTACCATTTTCTTAATTTCCTCCTTTAAATCCACTTAAAAACAATGACACATAATATGTTTCACTCATGGGTTGAAGAAAAGTCATCAATATGGATTTCAAAAGCTCAAATCTCTCTTGATACTCATCAATAGTTCCTGTCTGAACTATTTTACTGAATTCCTAAATTGCCTCTTTTACTCCTCCATCACCAAATCTCCCACATACTTGCCGGCTAAATTCTAGCCAAAATATGGCTTTTCTTCTATTCTAAACCCCTAAAAACATACATCAACCTTTCCTTTGAGATATAACTCAACTATAGCAACCATGTCCTCCTCTTCCATCCCATGTAACTAAAAATATCTCTCCGCTTTCCTAATCCACTCTATTCGGCTTTCTCATTCAAATTCTGGAAAAACAATTTTGGGAAATTTCATGCCATCTCTCATATCTAATCTAAAATTTTGGTTCAAAATGTTTTTCCTAACTCACTTCCCACAAAAACCCTATTAAACTCTGGCCTTTGACATCGCTCACTCATCCATTTTATGTTTACTCAAATTTAAAAATGTTTGGTTCATTTGAGCAATGAAGGTTATAATATGAGCATAATTCCCCTTTAAATCCATTGTATCTTTCTATGTTCTCCTTCCTATTTTCTAGAATCTTGAGAATATTCTCCATATTAGTATTTTTCAGATTGACCCCCTTAATCACTCCACTCAATTCCACAAGATCACAACTATACCTCCATGTCCATCATTTTAAGACTTTCTTGCATCATTTTTTTTTCTAGTTCTAACCGTCTACGGTAGCTAAATCCCAATAGAATCATAACTGCTCTGAAACCACTTGTGATGGTCTCATATCTAGTTACTCAATTTTAAGATTTTGAAATTCAACAAATTATGTATCAAAATTGGATACGTGATTTTCATTCAACTTCAAATAGAATATTACAATCTCAAAGAAAAGAAAAATTAGAATAGAATAAATAGAAAGAGAAAGAAGATGTTAAAGATTGAAGGAAAACAAAAATGGTCAGTTCAATCAAGCATGGACTAGAGGGAAAATCTCTTAGAATATTCTTCATCAAAAACTTCTACAAAAGGGAAATCATAACTGTTTTTAATGATGAAACATCAAACGAAACTGTTAACCGTCCATTCCTTGCATGATACTTGTCCCTTCCATAACAAAATTTATCGTCTTCTTTAGAATCCAAAATGACACCGTATCTTTCTATATCGCTCAGCCGGATACATGACTTCATTAAATCTTACGTACTATTACTCATTCCCTCGTACCCTTAACTAACTTAACTAAGGAGGTGTTTGGTTCACATTCGGTAATCGAAATTGGAATGGGAATCATAAATCCCACTATTGGTATGAATTTATATCATTTCCCCTTACTTGTTTGGTTTAACATAGGAATGAGTTTCATTATGTTAATAAGTTACTCAATTTGAAACCTATGCCACAAGTGGGGAATGAAAGTAGGTATTTTCTAATACTTTCATTCCCATAGAACGAGTCTCATAGTGTTCAACCAAACACCATCTATAGGTATCATTAACTTTGATTCCCATTCTCCCCTCTCATACCCATAAACCAAACACCTCCTAATTTTCAAATACCCAAATTGATTCAACTATCCCTTCTACTACTTTTATTTTTCCTTCTTTCTCTAGCAATCACACTTCACTAGACAGCTAGGCAAAATTACCAACAACTTGACATAGGAATGGACTTGTGAATCAGAGATAGATTACAATTGGTTGTTAACTCTAATTGCAGCCACCTTCTTGTTGAATCTGACTCTAAGGTTATTGTAGACCTTATCAATAATACTAATGATTATTCTCATGCCCTCTCCCACTTAATTTGTAGTTGAAGAGTGTAATACTCAAAAATAGATGAGGTGGAAATTAAACACAACTTTAGACAGAGCAATAGAGTGGCAAACATGACAACCAAGAAAGGTGTTGCTCAAGCCCAAGACTTTGTCTAGTATTTATTTCCCCCTCCTTTAGCATGGCTAGGTGATACTAGAGGAGTTAGATTTCCACAACTATTATGAACTGATACTGTGTAGTCTTTATTTATTTATCTATATTTCTAATCAAAAATACAAAAAAAAAGAAGAAATGAAATCATTAGAAGTAGCCATATTTATGGACCTACAATGAAGCATTCAATTTATCAGGATATTCTTGCTTGGATGGGGTCCGTGGACCTCTTAGTCATAAAAAGGTCACATTAACCCACATGAGTGATATAGCCTCTATACGACCAAAGGATCCAAGATACATGTAAAGAAACCTAGTCCAAGCAAGAATTTTCTCAATTCGCTTTACTATACATGCGTATTTGTTTATTATTACTTATAGACCAATCAAGTGTTTGAGAATGCGATGTTCTCAAACCAAAGAGATAAATAGTAGTTAAAGGTTAATGGATAACAGGAGAGGAGATATTTCAAAAATTAAAAAAAAAAAAATTGTGGAATTACTTTCTTTGACCCACAATGATTTGAATATCACAAAAGAGGATAAATTGAAGTAAACCCCAATAAAAGTTGGGTAGTTGCACTTTGTCCCTAACAAAAATATTATGCACTTTTCCCTAATGAGAATATTCCATTTGTACTTCTAACCAAAAAAGAAAAAAGAAAGTTTAGATTTAAAGAAAAATAAATTAGTCTATTTTGATCTAGACAACATTATGATCCTATCAAATTATATTTGACCCCTTAAGCTTGGGATAGACAGATGAGCCTTAGCTTATAGGGATGAGGATAAGTAAATTAGTTAATTAAATCGATTATTAACTTATTAGAGGGGTCTATAATTTTTAATAAGTTTCAATTTCAAATTTAGTTACATATAAATTTGGTTAAAAAATTTTTGAATTCAATAATTTGTTGTGAATTCAAATGACCACATTTAGTTTCGGTTAGTCGGACCATTTACGAACCATTGGGAGACGACCTCATACACAAAAACTTGTCCATAAAAAAAAAAAAAAAAAAAAACTATCTTACTCATTTTGTTTAATTTATAAGATTAATATCATGTAAGATACAAGTATTAGTACGTACCTATGTATAAGACTATATTATGTTACTTATAAGCAACAATTCATGGGATTAAAAGTACTAGTTCAATCACTACCAAAATATATTACGTATAAAATCACATGATTTATTGTATGAAAATATAATAGTTGTATGAATTAATTTCAAGAGAACTAAAGCCAATAGCAATAGTTGATATAAATTAGCGCTTGTAATTGAATAATTACATTATATGCTACTTCTTTTAATCTTTTAGTCCTTTTAATTATTTGACTTATAAAATTATGTTTTAAATTACATAATATATGAAAGGTACAATGTACATTAATTTTTCAATGTTATGTTAATAAACGTAATTATAAACATACTAAAAACGTAGTTCATGTATTATTTGTATATAAAAAATATAAAGAAGGCTATATTTTTTTCAACTATTATCACTTACATTATTAGATGTCAGCTAAATTCAAAATTAATTTGAAGATACTAAAATTAGTTAATGACAAAATTTGAACTTAGTTGCTAATCAGTTAATCGAATTTTCCTCACCCCTAGTTTGTTGTCATAGTTTTTTGCAATGATACATAAATTATTGAAGTATTCAATCAACCTAATTTCACTTTGCATCATCTAACTTGTAATCCCTCATCACTTGGAACCTCTTTATCTTTTAGATACATTATATGTAACTGCTACACTTATGTCCGTTTTACTATCAATCCAATTTTTAAACACTTGCTAAATTAATGGATGTTCTATCCACACCATGCACTTGAAGTGGAGCATTCATCACTTCTTAATATTATTAGAAATTGGACTAAGAGGACGATTTTGACCGTTTAGGATGGAATGTATTCAAAATTGAAATTAGGAGTGCAAAGTGAGAATTCGTCATAATTTAGGGGTGCAAATGTAGAATTAGATTTGACTACTTCCATTGATATGATGTGCCTAACATACTCCAGTTTAGTAACATATGTTAAATATTAGATTGAATTGATATGGATGTGAGTGTTGGGATACAATGGATCCAAAATATAAAGTAGGGGTGCAAAGGAAGAATCCGATATTATTTAAGGGGTGCATAGTTAAGTTAGTCCAATCTAATTTGTTATTTACTAAGACGTAGTCTAATTGGATAAAAATTTTATATCTCACCCCTTATTCCATTCTCTATCCCACCCTCTATAGTACTGCCAAGTGTCTTTTACTTATATCAAAACTTATAATTATATTGAATAAAGATTGGTAGTTGATTAACGAGTGTGATAGTGAGTAGAATAGGATGTGGAATAGAAAATCTTCGACCACTTTGGCTCATCACATTTGTCAAATTTCAACTCTCCATAATTATATTGAAAAAAGATTGGCAGTTGATTACGGAGTGTGATAGGGAGTAGAATAGGAAGTGGGATAAAAATCTTTAGTTATTTTGGCTCATCACATTGGTTGAATTTCAACTCTCTATAATTCTGATGTTCGTCCGTTTGTATTTTGTATTTTGTGAAAAGTATGATTATTAGATACAATTTGTCAGCTAGCAAGACCAATTTCTCGAGTGTATGTGTAAAATCTTTTAGATTTTCAAGTATTTATTCGCCAAACAAAGCAAGTGATGAAGTGACAAAATGTGACAAGTAGCACCATATTATTGGTTATTTTCTATCTATATAACTAATTACCTAAAAATATTAATATAAGTTTAAATATTCAAACTTAACTTATCTCCTCACACATATCAAATACATTTTTTTTTGGAAAAACAAATAAAAACTAATTTTGGTTCCTTTCAAATAATTCTTAATTTCTATGTTATCCAGCCCTATACACATAGAAAAAAGTTTAGCTTATTAAAAATAAAAAATGAGTTTGTGATCACAAAATAAAAATTTTAAATGCATATTTAACACCAATGAAGTAGTTTTTTTGTTAGTAAAAATGAATACAAACTAATTAAGGTTCTAACAAGTAATTCTTAATTTTTATAGTGTTAGCTCATTTATAGCCGTAAACTTTTTTTTCAATTGTCATTTATTTTGTTAAATACAATGGTCTAATGTGTATAAGAGACTGGTGATTATAATTCAAAAAATAGGTTGATGTTATATAATTTTACAAGGAAATGAAGATTACTGTAGCGTCTAAAAGAAGAAAGGATATCATGAAATTCTTATGAAGTACGAGGCATTTAATAGATTTATCATATTTTCAATCATAGACTAATTTATTTGGCCTTTAAATACAAATATTCATATTAAATGCCTCGTACTTCATAAGAATTTCAATCACCCACGAGTCTTCCAACACGCTACAGTATTTTTTACTCCTCCTTTTGAAATATGTAACTTTTTCACCTTATGCTCTTTTGCATTATTGTTCCTGTTGCTTATTTTAGAGTATATTTATGATAACAAAGTGTAATTTAAAATGTACTCACCTGTTATTATATAAACATACCATAATGTCACTCATCAACTTGATTTTAAAAAAAAAGGTTCAATGAATACTTGTCTCTTATACACATTTACTTTGTGTAAAATTTTAAAATGATTTTAAATGGATGGCTATATAGCAAGTCAGTTGTTTGTTGAATTATACATATACATACACACACACACGTAAAATTATTTTTTCAAACATATTATTTGGATAGCAAAAAATACAATTTTACCCCTCAAACTTTATGTTATGATCTACTTGGATCCCCATGTTTCTAAAAAAAAACACATTTAATCCTCAAAAATTTTCAATTTCTACCAATTTAGTAGAAATTTGAAAATTGGGTAAATTACAAATGGAAAAAGTCACGTGCAATGCACGCGACTGTTAAATCTAACCTTGATTATAACACCTCCCAATCAATTTCAACCCATTTAATCTAATGTTAGAAAAGTTATATCCAACGAAAGGATAATAATAACACAATTATAATTCAATAATAAATAAAAATAATAATTTAATTTAAGGTTTAGAAAATCCTATTTAAGGTCGAGGCACATTAAAGCGCTCTTCTTAAGAATGATACATCCAATACTGTGTCAGATAAACTGGAGTTTATATAAATTATACAATCATTGTATTTCTCAAATCTGGGATCTGGCCCCAAATCCGATGTGCCCTTATACTCAATTATTCGATATATAGTTTAGTAGAATGCAGTTTATTATAATAATTGTAATAGTATGGAGTTTAACTAAAGAGAGAAGTAAGGTAATATGTATGTATCATATGTGTTTAATATTCTATTTGTATTGGAGAAGAGTCCTATTTATAGTAGTTTTTAGATAATAGAAAATAGTTGTTATAGGTGAGAAATTTTAACGTTACTTTTTTTCACCGTTGCATTCATTAATATTTTAGTATAGGTTAGAATAGTTGTGTAGTTATTATTTCCTGATTTTATAAAATGGTTATATTCAAGATGCTTCTTAAGAAATTAATTGGAAGACTTCTTCCAACTATTGCAAGTGGGTAGGCTACACAAGAGTCCTACTTACAAATAAATTTGTAATTATATTTAAGTCTTTTCATAAAAATATGGTTTAGGAGCTAGATTAAAATCCCTCAAAAAATCTAGATAATAGGATATGGTTCTGAAGATTTTTTTTTTTTTTGTAATAAGTGGTTCTGAAGATATCCTATTTTGCTAATTCTGAAGATGTTTCTGATGCTTGTGAAAATAGGAGTGTTGGTTCTAAATATAAGAATGGTAAGTCTAATAATGGATGGTAGTTACACAAATACTTTTTTAAGCGAGATAGTTGTGTTGAATGGTTTTCCCTAACTAACTTAATTATTATATGAATGATAATAAGGATGATGAAATATTTCTTAATAATATAGAGAAGAATGATGAATGGCTACGCATTTATAGTCAAAGGACAAAGTAGAAATATGGTTAAATAGATTAAAATCGATTGAGAAGTGTTGTAAGCTAGGATAGATTTAAAGTCACATGTAATGCACATGACTTATTTCGTTTGTAATTGATAAAATTTTCAAATTTGTCCTAAATGGTTAGAAATCGAATAGTGAGGATTAAATGTATTTTTTTGAAATTTTGGAGACCAAAAAAGACCATTACTTTATGCTTTATACAATAAAATTGTATTTTCTTTTCATGTTTGATACTTGAGATTTAACACCCACGTGCTTTGCAGTTGACTTTTTCCATTTGTAATTGACAGAATTTTCAAATTTGTCCTAAATTGATAGAAATTAGAGAGTTTGAAGACTAAATATATTTATTTGGTTCCTGAATCTTTAGGAATAAAAATGGACCACAGCCCAAATTTTGAAGACTAAAATTGCATTTTTTTTCCTATTTGGATATTATTTATTTCCTTATGCTCTATAATTTTTAACGTCCTTTTGTTGATAATTTTTGTCTTGATACAAATGAATATGATTGCTTGGCATATTAAATCAGGACAAATGAAGTATTCTTTTTTTTTTTCACAATCAATTCTTCCATTTGTATTTTCTTGCATAATTTGTGTTCTAATTATTCATCAAAATTAATAATGTGTGCATTTCTATGGGTTATTCAACTATTTTCTTAACATGGAATTTAATGTAATAAAAGCTACCAAAGGTAATTATGTTATAAAATTGCAAGAATAGAAGAAAATAAAAAAATAATGTAGAAGAAGGTAAAGAAAATCACGCCCAAACTTGAACAAACATAAACAAAAAGTAACATAATTAGTATATTGTTTTTATTTTCATTTTTTCATGATTTGACCTCATTCACATTTTCAATAATATATAAATGTCATTTTATATTTATTTCTAGAAACTTGCACAAAAAAAAAAAGAAGATTAACAGTCAATCTCCACCTACCTCCTTGGTAACTCAAACCTATGACCTAGGCCATAGGAGAAGTGTAAGTGTAGTCTTACGATTTGAGCTACACTTTATTGTAATTCTAGAAAATTGCATTACATTTAGAGAATATATAATGCATTTCTTGTAGTCTTACTATCACACTAACAAATGTGAAGTTGATGAATAACACCATGGTATGTCAATATAATAACGTTTATTCTACTTATTGAACTAATAAATTTATATGACTAATATTCTTTTAGTTTTAGTTAATTAGCTTCATTTTCTGTTTTATTTAATCTTACTTTTAATATATAGATAAAGAAAGTCCGTCACTAAATCTTATTTCTCTTATTGTTATTGTGAATTTCTTGTCAAACATAATATTTCGGGAGGCAAGTTGTACGGAGTGAGAATAACCGGCCAACAAGAGATATAGATCTTCCCAGATTTACCAAACGGGGAAAATCCGTCAGCACATAAACCCAGTCGGACATTACGGACCTCCATTGAAAAATCCGGATGAGTCAAGTCAAAGTGCTTCCAAGCCTCTGCATCTGAAGGGTGACATATTAATCCTTCTTCTGTTTGGTGGTTTGCATGCCAAGTCATATGCGGAGCTGTAGCTTCAGATGCGTATAATCGTTGTAATCTTGGTGTCAGCGGGATGTAGAATAATTGTTTTAGAGGCCTTGGCTTCCCATTGCAACCAAGTTTGGCCATATATCTAGGAAGTTTACACCACCTACAAGAGGTTTCCTTCTCATCTTCCTTCCAGTACAACATGCATCCATCGGGGCATACGTCTATCCTCTTAACTGGAAGCCCTAAGCTTTTAACAAGTTTTTTAACCTCATTGAAGTCATTGGGCATTATGTTGTCTTCTGGCATCATCTCCCGCATCAACTGCACTACTGAATTGAAACAGTTCTCAGACATGTTATTTCAAATTCTCAGCCTTAATGTTAAGAATACGTGAACTTGCTGATAACTGAGAGTGGTTTTGGCAACCTGACCATAGTGGTTCATCAGCTGCCTTTAGAACATTCCAGAAACTATCACACAGAGCTTCCTCAGTCGTATCATCTATAAATGGTTGTTCATAAGGCCTTGACTGGCTAGTACCGGCCCTATGCTCCTGTGTTTGCTCATAAATACTGCTTTGTTGTCCACAAGAAGCATTACATCTGGCTGCATCAAACACCATCCTTTGATAGGAATTTAATTTATCGTAATCATTGCACGGCTGGGTTACTGGAACGTGCACATGCTCGGCATTGTACTGCTGAAACTCTTCGCCGTGACAAGTCCAATTATAATAATCTGCCACAAATCCGTATCTGTATAAGTGCTCCCGCACTTTATCTGTAACTTGAAATTTACGATTCCTACACTTGGCACACGGGCACCTAATTTGGGGCTCATGCTGCATTTGTCCACTTGCAAATGACAAAACACACTCTTCCACACCGGACAAAAACTCGTCTGTACATCCTCTATGATTTGGTAGGTTCTTATTATACATCCAACTTCTAGTTTGTTCCATGTTGTCCCTACACGTGGACACAAGAAAAATAACCATTTATTTTTTTCCAAAAGTATGTAAATCCATAATATAAAAAAATTAATGACTTAAAAACACCATGACTTACAATATCAATATAATACCAACCACACCGTATTACACCAAATTTTAGCAAATATATGAATACATTGAAAAGTATAAATGTTACATATATACTTCTAAACTATAAAAAATTTGCACACATACTATTTGAATTATTAAAAAAGTATTTGTGTAACGTACCTGATCGCTATAGATGTTTGGGCAATCTTTCGACTTTCTGTATACTATCACACCACGAATCTTACAGCATCCTTTATAGTACCATCAACCAACACGATTTCATTAGTAAAATAACATAAATTGAGCCGTGAAAACTAAAAATAACTTGTATAAATTCGAAAATGCCCATATAGTTGACAAAGGAGAAAAAAAAACCATAAATGGAGAACTGAAATGGCTTTCAAATGGAGAACACGACTATTTATAGTGAAAATTTAGCGACGGAATTAGCGACGAATAACAATTCAACGCTAACAACAATCCTAACACGTGTAACACATTACATATGTGGTGAATTTAGCAACGAAAAACAAAAATTCGTCACTAATTTTGTGACGAAGTTAGCGACGTTCTTTTTTTGTCAGTGGTTCGCTGCTAACTTTGCAATGATTTTAGCAACAAAGTTTCTTTTAGATAAATAGCATCGAATTTAGCGATGAATTGGACTTCATTGCTAATTAGCAACATCTTTAGCGACGAACAAACTATTGCACGCCAATTGTATGCACAGTTTTTAGCGACGAAAATAATATTCGTCGCTATTAGCGACGAATTCGGTGTGTAAAATTTTTAACTTTTCCGCTCAACAATTGTTTAGGCGGGATAAAGGTTAGCGACGAATTTAGCGACACATTGTTCCAACCATAGCAACGCAGTTAGCGACGAGTTTTTTTGTTGCTAATTTAGCGATGAAAATAGCGACGATACCCCGTTGCTAAAGTTCGTGCCCTTGCGCGCTATAACTTGTGACAAAATTTGCGACGTAAACTGTGTCAAAAATTTTTGTTACTAGTTAGCAACAAATTCAGTGACGAAGTAGCCACGAATAGTGAATTCGTTGCTAATTAGCAACGAAAAAAATTCGTCACTAATCGCGTATTATTTTGTAGTGAATGGTCAACAAAAAATTTACATTTTTAAAGGTCAAGTACAACAAATATAAAAGACTTTGTAGTAATAATATAACAAATGCAAATCTACAACATGTTCAATCATTTTCAGCTTATTTTAATCATGGAATGTGCTAACAATCATGGTATGCATGCTTTTAACTACAATTCTTCTTTTTTTTTTCTTCCTTATAAAAACTATATAATGCTAAATTTCTTCATTTCCTTATTATAAAAATAGAATAATGAATAAAGATATTACATATGACACACTCGTATAATATGAGAGATAAATATTTAACAAATAAATACTCAAAGACTAAGTTTCATTCATTTAAACTTTTCATTACAAAATTATGTATAATTTATGTGGACACTTTGTCTAAGCTGTTTAGCATGTATAATTAGCATGTAATTTAATTTTGAGGGTCACTCATAGAGGTAAAGTCACACTAAAAGTTTAGTTTTCAATTATTATCATTTGGTTAAATATTAAATGATTATCCTATCAACTCATTTGCATTATTTGAGTTTAAAAGGTTATTTTTCGGCCAGTTTTATAGTTAACCAAAAACAAGAAAGATAAGTATAGGAAACAAAAAAAAAAAATGGTTTTTCATTAATTTCTTAGATATAATATCCATAACCTATAACGTAAAAAATGGTTTTACGATTTTTTTTGTCAGTTGATCAAAATAATTTTCTTATCCGATATAAGATATTTAAATTAATCTATTTTTGGATTATTTGTATTTCGCCATGCTTTGAATTATTAATTGTTACATGTATTCCTGTTTGTTTTCCACATTTTCCGACGATATTTCCTATCTTCTAAGCCTACCAAATTGTACATAAATTGATCCATATGTCAAGACTTTCTAATCCCTTTTACTCTCAACTTTGAAGTTTCCACCTTCAAAAAGAAAACCACACTTTGAGGTTGCCAGTTACCTAAAATAACATAAGGAATTTGTTTTAACAAAAACTTCCAAACGGCTAGCAAAATCTTGATTTGATTTAGTACTCTGGAGCTGTACTCTTATACACATCTGAGCACCATTACCAACTTGAATTTGGACATTGTATTTCTCCTCTCTGCATATATTCATATTCAAGTCCCTCTTTTCGTCATCTAAATCTAACATATAATTCTTGTGCAAAAGAAAGAACGAAAAGATGCAGATATTCGTGAAATCTCAAAGCAGCAAGACCCTTGTTCCCGAAGTTAATAGTTCCGAGCCAATCCTGATCGGTCAAGGCAAAGATTCATTAAAGAGACGGGATTCCTCTTCACCGCCAAAGCTTGGTCTATGCGGCCAAACAATTTGTTGAAGAATGCACACTTGCTCATTTCAACATCGAGGAGGATTACACCCTATTGACAAGGCCAAGATATACTGACAACAGGAAATACGGTCCCACTCCATCATGGGATCATCTCTGTAGTAAAAAATTTCTTTTAGTGGGGCAGATTTTGTTTAATAATTTTTTATAGGTTAAAGCCTATGTGATATGTCTATATAGATGGGTATAATCTTTATGTGTAGTAAAAATATACGTTAAACCCATATGTATTTTGGATTAAAAAGTAAAGCAATGAAAATCATTCAATTTAACGGAGTTTGAAATACAGTCATGACCTATGAGAGTATTTATCGTTTTTCCTCTAAAAATATTAATTTTTATGACAAAAATACCCCTTAACATATCATCTTTCAACAAAAACCACCACTACCACCTTCACCCACCCACTATCAACACCACTACCACCACTACCCTCTAGTACTCATATGATCTGAGATACATGGTAAAAAACTTCGAATATGTTCATCAAGGTTTGAAATAGAGTCCGATTCGAAAATCTCAACAGCAAGAATACTAGCTTTCCCTCTTTCTTCTTCTCCAATCCCCAGCTGTAACCTCACCTCCTCTCATAGCCAGCAGTCCCTTCCTCCTCCACCTCCTTTTTCTCTTCCAACTCCCTCTCGATTCTCCTTTCCCTGTCTTCCTCCTCCATTTCTTTTCCCGTCACCCATCACCTATCCTCCTCGTAGCCTCTTTCCCCTCCCTCACCCCTCTTCCTCCTCCTCCTCTTTCCCCGTCACCCATCCCCATTCCCTTCTCCTTCCCCTTCCCCTTCCCTTTCCCCTTCCAGGAAAAATCTCTCTGTTCCCGTCACCCATCCTTATCCCTTCCCTCTATTTTCCCGTCACCCTTCCACCACCTATCTCTTCAGGTCCCCACCTCTCCCTCTCTCCTCATTCATCTGCAACTCCATTTCCCTCTAATTCCAAGTGTTTTTTTTTTTTTTTGGAAAAAAAAGAAATAATCTTTGATTTGGTTGGAAGCTTAGGTTAATCTGCTTTATTGGTGATTTTTTTTGTCTTTTTCCCATGTAGATGGATAAAGAATTTGATGAGGAAGGATTGCTAGTGGTTATTGATGGTGGTGGTGGTGGTGGGGGAGAAGAAGGGTGATGGATGGGAGGGTAAATAAGTAATTTCATTACAGTCGGTTAATTTGGATGATTTTCTTCCATATCACTTTTCAATCTTAAAGTATATAGTGCTTTAAGCAATATTTTTAAAACACATAAAGATTATGGGTTATATGTGACATAGCACATTAGAATTTATGGTAATTTACCTTTTTTGTATGATATGTTAGTTCATTTTCCTTGGTAACTATTTGCCAATGCTTTATCAATATAAACACTGTCGACTATATCAATTTTTTTTTTTTTTAAGTTTCTAGGTGTGTTTCAAAACTTTTTTGTAGATTAGTTTTTAGTATCTTATCAAATAGGTTTTGGATATGAAAATTAGTGAGATCTCCTTTCAAAATTTGTTCAGGACTTGACCCAAAATTGTTTCACTGCATAAATCCCAAATTAATTATGTTATAACAATACGTGAAGCGAATTGATCAATTCTTAAACAAAGATTGCATTACTAAATCCACTTGAATGCTAAGTACCTGTTTTATTTTGTTCTTCAAACGTTCCACAAACTGGCGAGTAGCGATTGTATTTCGGACATGCCATATCCTTGGGCAATTCCAAGAAGAAAAATAGTTCAGCTTGAAAATTAGGAAGCTTTCGACAGTCAAGAATGGGTATTGCTAAATTGTGCTACTCAACATGTATTCCGCTGCAAACAAAAATTAATATGAATTTTTAAAATTTTTATCCTTAATTCAAAATATTTAAAGTTTCTCACAATAGAAATGTTACTAGCATAAGTAAAAAAAATAAAATTTGTCATATTTTCTTAAAAACCTGTTGGGGTATATAACTCAAATTAGTTTAAAATCATTTCTATTCTGACACCCAAAACTAATTATACTAAACACTAAAAAAAATATTCATCTCAATCTGCCTCAAGTCTTTAGATATGTATGTAATCATTATTTCTTATTTTGGATAGAAACATGTTCGATTTTAAGTGATCTTTCCTTTCTACGCCACCAATGCATATCAAGTGTGGAAAAATAGCGGGGGTGTTCAAAAGTCAATCAACTTGGACCATCGAGTCGAGTCAAGTCAAAAAATAAATTTGATTTCCAAAATTCGATTTTCGACTTGACTTTGTCTCAAAATCACATTAACTATGTATTTCCAACATTCTACTTGTCTCTTATAACATCTAGATGTGTATAAGAGACAGCATAATTCATCTTGAGCACTTTCTATAAAATGAAAAGTTAGTAACTACTCATTTCTTCTTACGTTATAAGTTCTTATTATATGGATCAATTTATACCTACAATTATATGTTAGTATAGACATGTCGTGTGCTTAAAAAAGGATCTACAATTATAATAATATATTAATATACCCCATGTAAACAAATATTTTAGTCACAATATTCGAAGACTGTCTCTTATACACATCTAGATGTGTAATAACAGATTTTTTCTTAATACTTAAATATCTTTTCTTGTTTATAATATTGGAGTTATGTGTATTTTTGTACTTATACATTAATATAAATGTACAACTTATTAATGTAACATTCTTGATTCAATAACTAATTAAATGCACTCCTTATTTCCTTTTAATATACACAGATAAAAGAGTTAAATAATTATATATAATTAACTATTTATTAAAATATCTATATATAACATATCTATACATATATGTTCTGATATTCATATACTAAAATCTGTATAAATTGAAATAAAAATATGTTTTATATAATTCTAATTTATATACTCGTACTACATAACTTATTAGCGTAATATTTTTACTATCAACAAGTATATAAAATTCATTGCTAACTTATTATTAGTATCATAGATAGATAGAATTAAGTAATCAATATATCTTATATACTTATACGATATAACTTAACAGGAGTTGGTGATTCAATAAAATTTTACTATGTGAAATTAATTTTAGTAAATGGTTTTCAATTTATGACTTTATAAATTAATTCTAATATATATATATATATATATATATATGCTATATATCTTATATACTTATAGGATATAACTTAACAGGGGTTGGTGATTCAATAAAATTTTTCTATGTGAAATTAATTTTAGTAAATGGTTTTGAATTTATGACTTTATAAATCAATTCTAATATATATCTTATATACTTATAGGATATAACTTAACAGGGGTTGGTGATTCAATAAAATTTTACTATGTGAAATTAATTTTAGTAAATGGTTTTGAATTTATGACTTTATAAATCAATCTAATATATATCTTATATACTTATAGGATATAACTTAACAGGGGTTGGTGATCCAATAAAATTTTACTTTGTGAAATTAATTTAAGTAAATGGTTTTGAATTTATGACTTTATAAATCAATTTTAATATATATATATATGCTATATACACTAATATATATATATATATATATTCATATATTAAAATTTGCAATACACACACACACACACAAAGATATGTGTGTGTAAATTTGTACATATAATCTATTTGAAACTTATATATAATATATTATGAATTTCATTTTTGTACACACATATTATATAAAGGTGATAATACAAAAATTGGAATAATTAAAAAATAAACTACTTGATAAAGATATACATAAATATAATATAAGAAAAGTAAAACTATTTTGTAAAAAAAATAAAAAATGAAAAACAGTTGACCAACCACCACTCTTAAATCTTGTTTTTGTTGAATAATGCTATTGTAATTTGATTTTATATATATATATATATATATATATATATATATTATTATCTATGCATTTGTATTTTGAATTTGTGGAACTTGTATTATCTTGTCTTTTACTATATGATAATTTGAATTTATCGAATAATAGTTTGAAATTTATGGGATGATGTACTAAATTTGGAATTAGAATATGGAATGGAAGACGATTTATATTCGATTTATTTGAATTATTCGACTTATCGGTCAGATAAGTCAAATTTAAATGACTCACAACTTGATTTTATTACATGACTCGAAAGTCAAAGTTCAAGTTAAGAAATCGAACACCAGTCAAATGAGTGTAAGTAATTGTATATAAAATTTGATCGGTCCATAGCATAATAAGCTTCTCACAAGAAAGGAGGCAAACGACCATTGTTGAGATTGGGAATAAAACTGAGTATAAATAAGACATTGTTACAAATTCTATTGGTTGTGGATGTCTATTCATTTATTTTAATTTTGATAAGTTGTAGTGAAAGTCTATCTATATCTAAGTATCTGATAACTATAGATACAAGTTACATTATTTACATAATAACTTATGGGTCATTATATTCTTATAAATATGTGCACTATACGAGGAATTATTATTTTCTCGCAACCTGGCGTTTGTGAGATTACTTACTCAAATAATTTGATTAAGATCACAATTTCCAAATTATAAAATGAAGAAAATCCGTCTTGATAATGCTGGCGAATTTACATCTCAAACATTTAATGATTTTTGTATATCAATTGATATAACTATTGAACGTCCTATAGCGCATGTTCATACTCAAAATGGTCTAGCAGAATCACTCATAAAGCGCTTATTAATAGCTAGACCATTACTTATGAGAATAAAATTACCTACTTCTACATAGGAACATGTTATTTTACATGCAGCAGCACTTGTACGTATCAGACCAGTAAGTTATTTGAAATTCTCTCCACTACAATTGGCTTTTAGTCAGGAGTCTAATATCCCATCTAAGAATTTTTGGTTGTTCGGTATAATGTTCTAATTGTTCTACCACAATGCACAGAGATGGATCCTCAAAGAAGGTTGGGAATATATGTTGGATATGAGTCCCCCTCTATAATTAAATATCTTGGACCATTAATAGGGCATTTATGTGATTTACGACACATTTTGCTGATTGTCATTTTGATGAAAATACTTTCCTAACATTATTTAGGGGGAGAGATAAATAGTTCGATAGAAAAATTTAATGGAATGAATTATCATTATCGTACTTTTATTTTCATATAAAAAAATGTGAACTAAAAGTTCAAAAGATAATTCATTTGCAAAATATTGCGAATCAATTGCTGGATTCATTTACTAACCTAAAACGAGTTATTAAATCTCATATACTAGCTGAAAATGCTCCAATTTGAATTGAAGTTCTAGTAGAACAACCTGTCACTGTCTTTTGATAGTAAATTATGCCATTGGCGTGGTAGACCAATCGTTTTCAAAGATAAGAATTCTCGAAAGAAGAAATGAGTAACTATTCAAGATGGTCATATAATAGAAAGTGCTCCTGAAGAGACCCTAAACATAACTAATCATAAAATCCCAAAAGTGGACGGGTACCTAAATATAATGAAAATAAAGAGATCTCGATAAGTTATATCTCTAGATATATACTAGAAAAATGTGGAACCGAAAAGATATTGTTGTCGACAACAACTTTGTTTATAACATAATAGCTGATATTTTGAATGAAAACGAGGATCTTGAACCTAAATCTGTCGAAAAATGTCGACATAAAGATTATTGGCCAAAACGGAAAGATACAATTCAAGTAGAATTAATTCACTTTCAAAATATGACATTTTTGGACCTGTAGTCCAAACACCTAAAGGTGTAAAGTCGTGGGGTACAAATGGGTATTTGTGTGAAAACGAAATGAAAATAATGAAATTCTGCGATACAAAACACGCCTTGTCGCATAAGGATTTTCACAAAGAACCGACATTGATTATGAAGAAACATATTCTCCTGTGGTGGATATAATCACCTTTAGATATCTTATTAGTTTGGTAATTCATGAAAAATTTGAAATGCGTCTAATGGATATTGTGATAGCATATTTATATGGCTCGATTGATACATAAATCTATATGAAAACCCCTAAAGGATTTAACATTGCCCGACGCATATAAAGTTTTTCGAAAAAATTATTCAATAAAACTACATAAATCCTTATATGGATTAAAGCAATTTGGGCGTATGTGGTATAATCGCGCCTTACTAAGTATCTCTTGAAGGAGGGTTACAAAAAGGATCCAATTTGCCCATGGGTTTTATAAAAGGAACTGGATCAAAATTTGTGATAATTACTGTATATGTTGATGATATAAATATTATATGAACTCTTGAAGAGTTTCAAAATACAATGAATTTTTTAAAAAAAGAATTTGAGATGAAAGACCTAGGTAAAACAAAATCTTGTATAGATTTACAATTTGAGCACTTAACGCATGAAATTTTCATTTATCAATCAACTTCTACAGAAAAAGTATTAAAGTGATTCTATATGGATAAAACACATCCATTGAGTACCCTAACGGTTGTAAGAAAGCTTGATGTGAAAAAGGATCCTTTCTGTCCTTGGGAGAATGATGAAGAAATTCTTAGTTCCGAAGTACCACATTCTAAGTGATGTAGGCGCATTATTGTATCTTAATAATCATACATAACCTGATATAACATTTGTTATAATTTTGTTAGCAAGATTTAGTTATTCTCTAACACGAAAGTAATAGAATGGTGTTAAGCATATATTTAGATACCTCTGAGAGAATATTGATATGGGTTTACTTTATCAAGTGAATCTAAATTACAATTAATTGGCCATGTAGATTAGAATATTTATCTGACCCACATAAATCTCAATCTCAAATGGATTATTTATTCATATTTAAAAATACTACTATCCCATGGCATTCAACAAAACAAATTTTAGCCGCTACTTCTTCAAATCATGCTCTTAATTGCATATACATGTGTAAGTAGAGAATGTATTTGATTAAAGTCATTAACCCAACATATCCAGAAGATATGTGGTTTAACATTAGAAGAAAAGTTGCCAACAATATTATATGAATATAATGCAGCATGCATAGCCCAGTTAAATGGGGCGTTATATTAAAGGAGTATAGAATGAAGCATATTTCTCCAAAGTTTTTCTGCACTCATAAATTTCAGAAGAATAGTGATATTGATATTCAACAATATAATAATCTAGCTGATTTATTCACAAAGGCGCTACGAACATCAACATTTGAGAAGATAGTTTATAATAATGGAATGCATCGTCTATAAGGATATTAAGTGACGTTTCGTCCAAATGGGTTTGTAAGGTAAGGTTTTTAATGAGACAACATGCAAAAGTGCACTATAAATTTTGTGTACTCTTTTTCCTTCACTAAGTTTTTTGTTCCACGGGATTTTTCCTAATAAGGTTTTGAACGAGCCACATGATCTAGTTATTGACATCGAAGGGGAAGTGTTACAAATTCTATTAATTGTGGATATCTGTTCATATATTTTAATTTTGATAAGTTGTAATGAAAGTCTATCTATATTTAATTATTTGATAACTGTAAATACAAGTTACGTTATTTATATTATATAACTTATGGGTCATTATCTCTTATGTAAATATATGCACTATACGTAGAAATCAAAACACAAACTGTTAAATCTTCCATTTTTTCTTTTCTCTCATTCTCTCAATTCTTATACATTTTTTATATTTTGTTTAACTTTTACAATAAATTATAAGAGAAGTACAAAGGATGATTTTATTAATTGTGTATGCATATCACATGTTACCAAAAATAATAAATTATTAATGTAACATAGACGGAACCTGTTAGTAGGATCAACTTATATGGAATGTCTCTTATATTTATCTAGATGCCAATCTAAGAGTTAGCCATTGAGCTAGTCTGTATACCAACAGTTGGAAACGTCCATAACCTCAAACAACGAGTAACTTACCCGCCCTAAATTATTCTACTGAAAAACTTTCTTTATTCAAAAAGTAAATAAAATAATAAGTTATCACTAGTTGTACTAAACCGTCTAGTATCCGACAAAATTTAAAAGTTATATATAACATTTTGCCAAAATCTTCTTCAACATTTATGCGTCATTAATTTGCAATTGGAAGTCCAACCACTTCTAACGAAACGTGCATTGGAAAATCATCCTAGGGCATTAGTCTGAAAATCCAGTTAGGTTCCCTCAAGATAAATTACTACCTCAAAGAGTTTCTAGAGGAAAGGGCAAAAGGTGGTGTATTACTCCGAAAATCCAATTGAGCTACCTTAGAAATAGGTTAATAGATTTGTGCATTGAAAAAGATAAAAGTGTTTCCCAAAAAAAAAAAAAGCAAAAAAGATGAAAGCGTGTGATCGATAAATACTAACAACCGGTTAATGTAGCTCCAAGCACTTCTGTGGATCAAAACATCACATTTTTTAGTTGATAACGTTAGGTGGTCTCTCTTCACGAAAAACTTTATTATAGTAAAATCCTATCAAATGTCATGTCGAATGGTATATCCAAATCAATAAAATTCTAATATTTTAAAGTAGTGGCCTATCAATTTATTTTATTTTTAACCCCACAACTTTAAATAGTAGAATCTCATTGATTGAAAAGCCTATATAAGCAGGAGAAATTTTATTATGACATTCCCATATAAAATTTATATCTGCTTATATAGGCTTGGGGAAACGATATCAGCAAAACGTACCATGTTTCAAAATTTGGAAAATAACCAATTTTATTTTTCTTGCAATTTTTAATTTGGAAATATAAAGTAGCTTTTCTTTCTTTTCTTTTTTTCTTTTTTCCCGTTACACAACGAGACAACATATAAAGAAGTTTCTTAACTTCTCTCTTAATTAATGCCATAATTGTGATCATAAGACAAAAAAGAAGTTTTGGAACATGATCAGCAAATCTTTCCTTAAACCATATATATTTTTCCTTTTCTTTCTATGTTAATAAGTAGTTTATGGTATGCAATCACAAGAAGAAGCGCGATTCTCTCAATTGGTACAGACATACAAGAACATTCAATTTACTTGTCAATTTCTTCAAATTGTGTACATTTTTCTCTACATACATACACACGAACACATATTTAAGCACGGAACGTTCTTAGATCTGGAGAAGATATGATATTTAGTCACTTATATACTAGAGCTTATTTTATAATTTACTAGTAAAGTGTATCACTAAAAAGACTAAAAAATTGACTATACCTAGTGCAGCTGTTGTATAGTATGTAAATATGCATAAACCAGTAAATGTATTTTTTAAAAGGTAAATGACCAGTCCCTCAATTTTGGGTAGAGATCCTACTTTATCTCTTAAATTAAAAATAACATCCATCCCCATGGTTACAAATATGATCCAATTAGAATACGTTAGCACGCATGATTCACGTGACTTGACAAGGTCGAACCCATGAGTTGGACTTTAGAGGCAAAGTTATATAGACATATATTTGAAGAGATATTTTATGATTTTTGGTAAAATTTAGTGGAATAAAGCCAAAATTTTATATGCATGTTATTGAAATTTAAAAAAAAAAATCAAGGAAAATAATAATGTACTTTCAAACATATGAAGGATAAGACGATATAAATATATATTTGAAGGATAATGTCTATATTTTTTTAAAATTTGTGGGAACAAAGCTTAATTTTTTTAAAATATAAAAAAATTAAAAAAAAAAATTCAAGGTGAAAAGCTAGATTGGTGAAAAGCTAGATTTGGAATTTTTTTGTTTTTTTTTTTTTTTTTTTGTAGGGGGGAGGGTTATGAGTAGAGACGTCCGTTCCCGCCCCTATGACTAGGGAAAGGACTTTTCGGGAATTAACACATCAAAATATCATGCGAGATTTTTTAAAAGATATTGTCCACGTCACGTGATAATATGTGATAATGATTGTTTCTTTTATTTGTACAAAAATAATACATAGAACCTTATTCTTCAAATATATAATCTTGGAAAATAAATAAGATCTCTTTTAATTCAAGTATCTAAATAAGATGTCCACCCAAATTTGAAGGGGGACGGCTGTGCCATATACTATTTTGAATAGATAAAAAATAAATCTTTAAATAATATATACTACTAGTAATTTCTAATAGATTGATTGATTAAAGGACTTGTTTAGGAAATACAAAAAAGTGCAAATTTGTGGAATTAAGTTACTTAAAATTTCAAAGATTCCAGTATGATTCTCGCAAATAAATGGACTTGTAGTCCCTCTATTAAACCATTAAAATAAAATAACATAATCAAGATTTTGAGTTCAAAATTAAAATCACCCATTAGATGCCGAGAAATTTTTTAATATAGAGAACCTCGAATCGCTTCCTTAATTAATGGGAGCCTTTTATTTCCAATTGCAAATTAATGACGTAAATGTTGAGGATCATCCTATTCAAAAAAATGTACCCTGTATTCCAAATGGCAGACTCCTATTGGTTGAGAAGCAACTATTGGGCTAGTAGTTGCTCCTGACCAAAATAAAAATTCCTATCTTGTGCCATCAAAATGCTGCTATTTTATCAAACATTATAGTTTGGGCTTATTCCGCTTTACACACTCTAACTTCTACATGATTTTTATTTTGCACTCTAAACTTATTTTTTTGGAGATATTGCACCCTGAACTCTCAAATTTTTAACACTAATATTATCAAAATTAATAGATGTTCCAACGGTGCACACCATGCATCTAACATGGGATATTCGTCAATTTTTTAGGACTGTTAAAATTGGACCAAAGTGGAACGAATTCAAGATTTAGAGGTGCAATGTGTCCAAATTTTAAAATTTGGGGTGAAAATTGAGAATTGATCATTAGTCAGGGGTGCAAAGTAGAATTAGTTATGAATATTTCCTTTGGTACAATACGTCTCTAAACAAGCATGTGGTATGTACTTTTTTTTTTATAATTAAAACCACCCATTAAGGTTGGGGATGGACATTCTTTTATTAAATGAAATAAATTCTACAAAGGATGGAGATTAGGCCAATATCCATTAACTTTGGTGATAAAATTTGAAGTGAAATAAGACAAATATGAGAGTTCAAAATACAATATTTTCAAAAAAAATAAAGTGCAAAGTGAGTATAGACTACTAGTTAAAGGGTACAAAGTGAAGTAAGGCCCCATAATTTTATGATACTTTGATCACTTACGCGTGTCTCTCATAATATTACAGGCAAGTAATCCTTAAATAAAATTGATTTTGTTTAGCGATAATTTCATAACCTTTTCTTTCCTTAAGTTCATGCTAATATCACTCAAGAATCTTGAATCTTTATTGTATATTATTTATTCTAATCTCTTGTCAACGAGATTCCGAGTTAGTATCAAAGTGCATATCATGACATTTAAACCCACAATCCTTTAGTCATATAAAAAAGGGGAATTTTAAAACCTCCTTTGAGGTTATTTTCAACAATTTCAATTGACACTCTTTTAGTTTCTAACAAATTTTTTGGCTCAATTATTCTTTAGTGTATTTATAAATTTATTTGTTGCAATCTACAAAATATTTAAACTTGTAAAAACATATCATATATTAGATAATAATTGATTAATTTTTTTGGAGAATCAAACTCATAAAGTCTAATTTAAAAAAACCTCACAAAACAAAATAAATTAAAATGTATTTTATTGATAAATTTTCTTTGTCAAAATTAATTTAGAAAAATATTTGTGCACATTATTGTGCTTGTGTCTACCGATTTGAATAAAAAGTTAGAATACTTAAAAAAATAGACGATATAATATAATATAAAATTATAATTCGTGTTTTTTGGAAATCACAAACTCAAAAGAAAATAATATAGATTATGATTTGATAAATTTCTGAAGTTTATACACAAAAATATATGTTCATGTAGTGTTCTTTTGTGTATTTATTCGAACAAAAATTTAGAATGCCTAAAAACGTGTGATAAAAAATGTGATTCGTATTTTATATGAGAAATTACAAACTCGTAATTGGAAAAAGAAAAAAAAGTATTTTATTGATTTTAATTAACAAAGGACATAAAAAGTTATAAGCCAATATATTTGCTAAATATTATATTTGCACCTTTGAATTTTCTTTTCCTTTTTATCCAACAATTAGAATAACTTAAAATTTTGTTACTTGGGATAAAACTGGAACAAAAAGATTTGCTCACTCCTTAAAGCAATTTTTATTCCTTTGGGCAGACAAGTTACAAAAAAGTAGAATTAGGGGACGTAAGTGATATTTTAAAAAATTTGGGGGTGCTAGTGATATTAGTATATACCTTGGGGAGGTTTATAAAATTATCCCTTTAGTTTAACTATTTGTTAATGTTGATCATCTTTACATAAAACTGCTTGAGTTTAACAATTTTGTAATCGTAATTGTGATACGCAATATGCTGTATTCTTTCCACCATTGTTAAAATACAAAAAAGAGAGATTAAAAAAAAAAAAAAAAAAAAAAAAGATTTAGGAGGCGGATAATGGATTACGTGGGTTGGGGGATTCTAATGTATGGTATTTGATTGACAGAGGAATGAGTAATGCAAAAAATAATATGATATATGAAAAAATAAATAACAAATCAATTTGAAATATTGTGTCATGCCTACAAGGGGAAACAATGGAAGCCAATAATTCGTCTTCATGCAGATTATCCCGAATAACATAAAAAATTTCAATCCATCAACAAAGAATAGTCAGCATATGTAGTAGAGATAAAATTTTATTTCTATTAGTGTATATAAAATAATACAATCTCTGCAATATAACTAATACTGTATATAATTGAAAAACCATAAAAAAGTAATACTTAAATATTTTTTATTTTATTTTAATTTTGTTATTCAACTAATAATCATAATTAATATCATCCTCCATATGGTTATAATGCAGATGATCACTTTCACTTCTCCTCAAGCTCCTCTTCAGCCCTACATGGGTTCTTGGCCATCGATTTCTTAAGTCTTTCATCAGCTTCTTGCATCTTGTACTTGCGTTCCCTGTCCTCCTTTTGTTTCTCCCCTAGTCGTTTGTACGCCTCGGCCTTCTTAGCCGCGTTGTCAGCGTCCTTATTCTCACGCCCTGACATTGTATTGCTATTGAAGTTGCTAATGTTGCGTGGTCTCTATTCTGCTTTTATAGGCTTGAGAAAAACCATATCAAGAAACATACCATATTTCAAAATTTGGACTGTTAAGAGAAATAACAAATTGTTGTTTGTTTTAATTCCTTATACTATTTTATGGAACTACTATAGAGGTTCTCTATATTAATTTATGGAACTACGGACTCTAATTTACGGGTTTCTATTTTTTTTTTAAAGGTTAAAACCACTAGAATACTGAAAAAGAAGTTTGGTTAAACCTTTAAAAAAAAAAAATAGAAATAGCGATCACAAAAACATCGAAGTTCCGAAAAAATACGATCACGCACCAATATTTCTGTCTCTTAACAAATCTAGATGTGTATCTCTATATTAGTACCTTATATATAGTATCAATCAAAAGAAGAAGCCCAAGTCTCTCAATTAGTATAGGCATGCAAGCATGCGATTTACGTGCCAATTTCAGTTCACTTTGCTCTACATGCATATACACGGACACGTATGTATGTATCTATGGAGAAATTTTTGAAATGTTGCCACTACACCTCATTTTTAGTGTAACAAAGTGAATCCTAGGAAAAACAAAATGTGTAGTGCATCAGTTCACGTCGTACTGAATAATTCCCAGCACTTTTGTAGTACGTATAAACGAATAAAATTTATTTTTTTTTAAAATAAAAACAATTCAGAAAATAATATATAGAAATTTCTAATAGATTGATTGATGTGAAATAAAAAAAAAAAAAAATTAAAAATTTGTAGAATTAACTTCCTTGGATTTTCAAAGATTCGTATACAATTCTCTAATTTCCTCCATTAGATCATAAGAATACGGTAATATAATCATGATTTTGGTATTCAAAAATTAAATAAAGAAAATTTTATCCTTCCATAGAATACCATACTATTGTACTTTGAATGTACAGTACAACAACATACCCTTTGAATATATTTATACAATATAAATTTTAAAACACAACAACATGATACTCTAACGTGACCATAGGATTCCCCATTTACTAATTCATCTTATCCCTTCAAAATGCTGCCATTTGATCAAACAATATAGTTTTGTCATAATTTGATCAAATCCATCAAAATACTACACGCAAATAAATTTGAATGACAAATTATCTCTACATAAAACTGGTTACTAGATATTTTGATCAACTCATTAAGGTGGAGTTTATTGTATAGTTAGAAAATCTACATCCTTCATGTCTTTAGTGTATTATGAAAGAAAATTCTCTTTTTAATTTACTAAGAACTTTTTATTTCTCCAATTCGGTCATTCAAGAATTTTTAGGATATTATTGGACTTCTCAAATAGATGTTTATATGTTTTGGAGCATCAGATGTGATATATAGTGGTATTAAATGGGTATTATGAATCACACTTTGACGAGACCAGCCTCGACCCATTTAAAAATTTATTTAGGCCTAAGTTCGCCCATCAAAACTTATAAACATTAATTCATTCTTCGCTAACTTAATTAATCAGTTTCGAGTGGAGAACATAACAGCTAAAACTCACTTAGATTTTTTTTTTTTAATTTTATACTTTATTTTCATATAATTTGGGGTAAATATAAGGAAATCTCCATGTAAATGGGTTAACTATGTAGTTCAGGTTTTTCCTTTATAATTTACAAACTGAGAATTTATTTCCTTATGATTTAAGTTTTTTTGTAAAATAGTTGGAAGGTTAAAAACCAAACAAATTCGTACCAAAGAGTAAAAAATACTAGTAAACCTATTACCCCTCAACCACTATGAAATTTCCTTCACCGGAAGGAAGGGATTGTATTTTTTGTTAAAATCCATAACTAACCTTGATTATAGGTTTTAAATGACTACATAACATTGTAAATAGAAATTTTCAACCGACTAATAGTCACTTCAAGAAATATTTAACGATTTCACTTTAACCTAAAACACAAAAGACAAATTAATTGTAAATTTACAAAACATAATATGCTAAAATGAACATTAGCTAAACTACGAGGGGTCCATATAATTTATCCTATAATGTGTAAATTACACAACTATGCTCTAGCTCTTAGTCTATGTGCTATAGCCATGCAATATTATGTTTGGTGCTATTTTCTATATATAATCACATCATAATGATATACATAATTCATTTAAACAGTGCAGTAGTGCATATTCAACAACTGGACTTATCAGAACATTATACAAAGAGGTATTTTACTTGGTGTAATAAGAGGAATTAGAGGTGGATAGAATGATAAGCTGAAGAGGTTGAAATTTAAATTAAGAAGTTGTCAACTCCCTGATAGGGTGCTGCAAAAGAGACAGCAATTAACTCACAATCGGTATTAATGCAGCAATACCCCCTGATGTGGGTACACAGGCAGTAGAAATAACTAGCGAAGGAATATTATGAACTTCTTTTGGATGAAGAATAGTTATTTAATTCTATATCCAGAGTAAAGTGGCTAGCAGAAGTGATAAGGATGTAATGTTTTTTCATGAAAGTTTTAAGCCTCACAATTCCATTAATAGGATTGTATAACTTACTACTTATCAAGGAGAGTTGGTGTCAGCCGTGGAACAAATTAAAAATATAGCTGTGAAGTTTTATCAAGAATTGTCTGGTTAGACAGTTGGGATATGACTTGGAGGAAAGGAAAAAATTTTCAACAAATAAAATGTGTTAGATAACAAAATTTTCTTACTTTTTAATATATTAAGTGTCACTTAATTTATATACAAAATTTTGAGTGAAAATTGTATCGCTTAATTTGCTAAATTATTTACTAACATATCAAAATTCACTTAATTTTTTTTTATTTCATATTCGTACACTCTTTCACATACACACAAAAAACATACAATCTATTATACATACAAAAATACATTTATCTTCTCTCTCTCAGATACACACAAAACACACTTTCATACATGATTGCTCTCTCTATTTCACACAACAAACATATAAATTTCTTTTCTCGCACACATTTTCACACATTATATTCTTCCTCTCTTATACATTGATACACACATGCACATAGTATCTCTTTCTCTCTTTTCTCTCACACACACATACATTATACACTAGTAAACTATTTTTTGTATTAAAAAGACAATATTTAAAAAATTAACCAAATATAAAAATATGTCATATAATAGTATCATTGAACTATATAATATATATAGTATAAAATATTTCAATTTTTACTCAAATTCAATTGATTATCAAATAGATACAACTTTATGAATACATTATATTAAGATTTCATCACTTAAATTTTCAGTGCTCATATTTCAAATTTCATATTTTAGTTTCATCAAACGTCCCCTAAGTCCTAAATAATAAATACCTTCACCAATGTCCAATTGTTACAACAAATACTGACACAGGATTTAGCCATATTACTAACGAACCTTATTTGTTTTGCCAAATAATAGATTCCCAAAGGACCTTCTTCAGTCTAAAATACTTGAGATTTTGCTAAATTACTAAATAATTTATGCTTTGGCAAGATAATAAATAGCCTTCTCGTAGTCATTCTTCTTCAGTCTAAAAATAATTTTTATCCAATTTAAAGAGAATTATTTATACACCTAGTTTGGTCAAAGTTCAAGGAGAATTTGCTAAAACGTCTGGATATTCAGTGGTGTATATCTATCTGTATTAACTAAAAATAGGTTAATTACACTTGTAGATAGCCAAGTAAATACTTATGAACAGGAGAAATAATCTAAGAACCTTAAAAATTCAACATTTTGGGTTTATTGAGGAGACAATTCAACATGAGCCTATATCTTTTACTTTTTGGGCAAACAATAAATTTTTATTGATACTAAATGGGCATGAAAAGTTCCAGCAAGTGAGTTGTTACAAAACAGAAAACTCAGCTTACTCGAAATGAAACAAAATAACATTTACAGCCAAAAGAAACCAATCTATGCAAATCACTTCAGCGGCATTCCGCATTCCAGGCCAATTTCCAAATATCTTCTTGTTCTTGGAATATTATCCCCGAGAATCACCACATTTCTGACAGTATTCACTATAGTATTAATCACTTGTGCAACATTTACTGATTTCTGCTTGAAGACTACCTCATTTCAGTTTTCCAAATCTCTTAAACAGTGGTTGCAAGGGCCAGTCTCTTGATAGATTTATCTTCAAAGCTATTAGACTTCAAGTTATTTGATAGCCGTTTAGTCACTTCATCCTAGCCGTGGTTGGATGATGTATGTCGGGCACATGGTCCGGACTTTGTTTCAGATGCTTCTTGATATCTGTGCAAATAAATATAATATTTGCATGCACTTGAAATGAAAATTTAAAACTGTTGATAATTTGATAGGAAAATTTTTATATAGATCCGATTCACGGTAAGTGGGATAAATTCTTGGTTCACATTCATTCACATCAGTCTGAAGAAATTTATTTTTAATGAATTAAAATGATGAGGATGAATGTGGACCAAGAAGTCCATTCCACTTACCGTGGATCGAATCTATATAAGAATTTTTCAAATGCTCTAGAAAAGAATTACAAAGAAAGAAGGTGAATTTAGAAACCTACTTGGTGTATTAGATATTTAGATAAATATCTCACAAGTGCTATATAATTCCAAATAGGTAAAGATAGGAAAATAACAAATATTCGTTGCAGACCTTATTAAACCACAAGTGATCAATTCCACTTTCTCCTGGCATGGTTCGTAGACCAAATCAGTTGTTACAATGGGTCTTCAATCTGTTTCTTAATTTCCAATAGTTCCTTAAAAAGATATCAACACACATGTACCATAATAACAAGGCTTTCACTGGTTTAAATAAGAGGAGATAATTTAGGATTCCAACTCCCAACTTTTAGTAGTTTGCGTCGTGAATGAACGAAAATGTTAGAACCCGGATGCAAAACATAGGCATCAAATTTGTCAAACACATTCTGCATGCTCCATTTTCAGTTCATAAAACTCTATTCAATTTCATTAGAATGGCAAGCATGATAATGTCACATATTTTTCTACAAGGTGGCCTACATTTGGTTGTCAGTCTTTTGGGAAAAATAAGTAGCAGAAATGACATTCTAATGGTTAGTGATACGTGTCAGACTCTAATTTAAAAATTAAAAATATTTTACTACATGTTGTCATAAGTACACAGGTCGCGTAATGATGTTGATATAGATAATTGAAATCATTCTCATGAGGATCAAATTAGTCAATTACCGAATATTTAATATCAATCACTATTCAGATGATCACAATTAACGAAAATTATTTTTGGATTTTTCATAGCTTTTTTTTTTTGGATTTTTATAAAAATAAATTAAATGACGAATTAATCCTAGAAAATTACAGAAGAATAAATTTGTGTAAATTGAATGACAAACCAACTAATTTATCTATGAAAGAATTAATTGACGGAAACCCTAAATAAAATTAATTGAAAATTAAAGAAAGCAAATTAAAATAGATAACAAATTTGAATTACGAATTAACTCTAACTAAAATTAATTAAAATAAACAAAAAGCAATTAAATAATTAAAAGACAAAACTGAAGTAAAAATAATTAACTAATAAATACTGAAGTGCTCAAATCATTGGAAAATCATCATAGGTTCTCTGTAGAATTCATGAATCCCAAATCACAAAGTGTAATAAATCCACGAACAAATTTTCAAATTTATTGAAATTTGAAATTTGCTAAAGAATTTAATGCACTAGAATATAAAATTTTCAAGAAAAAACCCTAACAGCTCTTCTCCAAAGTATCTAAAAATTAACTACTAACATAATGAGGAGAAATGAACTATTTATAGAGATATGTAGGTTCCTTGTTTATAAAAAGGTAAATACTTAAGTAGATTTGGTCTTTGACTCCTCACTGTTTACCTTGTTGTGTGGATTAAATTTTATAAAATTTATGATATCAGTTGATGTAAGTAAAATTTTTTAAAATTTAATACTGACCACATAGTTTACAAGTAAGAGCCAAAAATCGAATCTATTTAAATATTTTCTCTATTAAAAAATTGTGACCCCACGTTTGATTTCTTTTGATACCCTTGCTGCAGCCCACGTTTGTAACCTTTTGCGCCTTGAATTCATTTGCTGCCCTGTTGATGTATCAAATCATCCTTCCTGCAGCAAGGATTGACTTTGCCAATGGATTTTCGGCCAAGCTCATTTGAGCCTTTTTTTTTTTTTTTTCTTTTCTTGTCTAAGATTACAAGTCTTCATTTTTTAACTTTCAAAATTATCGTTTCTTGCGCAATATAAATATACAAACATTACTAATAATTTTGTATGAAAAATTTAATACTAAAAATTACCAAAACACATTAGAATAAACAAAACTTAATTTTAACCTAATATCTCTAAATCACATACAAAACATCTAAAATTAGAGTTACAAACCAATAAATTAGGGTTCATAGTAAATAAATTATTGCCAAATTCCTATAGTTATCAGTTAGCAACTGAGTTAAAATCCAAAACAACAAAACATTTTTTTTTTTTTTAGCTAAATTTAGTAACTTTCATTGAATGTGAAAAGAAGCAATAAGCGTATACAAGAGTCGAGCTCAATATACATCAGGCCAAAAGACCAACACAAAAGGAATAAGCATCCCCATACGAAATTCAAGTTCTATCGGCATTTATGTGTTAGTCCCCATTCCATCACTAAGTCCCATATTGTCCTTAGTTAATGGAACATTACTCCAACATTACGTTTGGATGTACGGATTTAGTTGAATATAATTTAAAATTTAAATCTATAATAAATTATTCAGATAAGGTAATTAATTTAGTTGTGGATTTAAAATTTACTAACAAATGAGAGTGTAATTTTAATAGTTAAATGAGTGGATTTGAAATTTATCCAAATTTTATGTCATTTCAAATCTACCAAATTCAAATTCATGTATTTCAAATCATTTCTTCAAATTAAATCCACCCATCCAAACACAATGCAAAAAAAAAAAAAGCTTTTTTCTGTACAGTTTCCATAACAGCAGCGGTGATGGAGATAGGAGATGAGGGCAATTGCTGAAAGATTTTCCCATTCCTAGCCTTCCAAATGTGATATACAGTAGCACCTAGCATCCATTTCTTCACTTGGTTGACAAAATTCCTGGCCTTCCAATATTCACTCATCCATTTCAGTTCATCAGTTAGAGGTTGTTTATCCCTCTGGGTCAAGCATAATATCTTAACCTTGTCCAAAATCTTGTAGGTTTCATCACAGTTAAAGAAAAGGTATTCCATGCTTTCATTTGCTCCACAAAACACACAATCAGCAGACACCTGCATCCCCAGCTAAGCAACCTGTCCCTTGTTGAGAGTCTTTTGTTACATGAGAGCCAAAACACAAATGAAAGCTTTGGTACAAAGGTGTTTAGACCATGCATTTTGTCTCTATGTGCAAGTGTCTTCAATTAAATATTCCCTCTATGCTTGAAACACATATTCATTTAATAATCAACAATTCTACTGAATAGAACATGTTATAAATATACGGGATATTTTATCTAAATTCTACTATACACCTTAGATGGTAGTTGAACCAATTATTGTATTTTTACATGCTTAAACTTCAATAAGAAAACATCACATAACCATATCATTTTTGCTTCGCATTTAACCATTACATTGTATTTTAAAACATTGCGGTGGGTAAAACTAAGAAATTTTATGTGGTGGGGCAATAGTAGAACTAGATACCAGAGCAAGTCCTTTACATGACATCAAACAGAATAGATCTTAAGTTCAATAACAAGAGCCATTGGATTACATATAATAACAAAAGATATGCAAACTAAAAGGGAAATCGCCTTTTGATTGCTCTTCTTTATTCAGGAATTTGATTACTCTCTGTAGTAACTTTTAAATGAATATCTAATCAAGGAAACAATATTGTAGAGCCATTCGAATGAGCAGTATTAACTTTCACCGGCATACAAACTTAAGGAAGGCAGGGTGAGAGGATCTCTATCTCAATAAAAGGTACACAGATAAAACTAAAAGTCCAATCTTGGAACAACTGAAATCAATTATAAAACATCACAAAATCATTTAGTCTACTATTCCCAGGAAAAAATTTCTAGCAGCTATGATGATGTTCTACAGACACATGAACTTATACACAACACAGCTTATGCCTGAAAGTTGGGTCCTTTTCCTTATTAGTTGTTTCGTATCTATATGTGGCTAGTGGACTTTTTTGTTTTCTCAACAAGATCAAATTCGTAAGCTAAAAGTAATGAACAAGAATTACTTACTTACTGAAGAAACTCATAACACAGTTTTTAATAACTATACACAAACAAATGACTCAGTTATTTTAATTGCATTGATAATCAGGATAATAATAAATAATACAATACCAAGTATACCGCACAACCAACAGAAATATAATTAATTTACCTGTCACTAGTACAACTCAGTATTATTATTTATTGCTTCCAAGAAACATTTGACTTAGTAAGAATATGTATAGATAAAGACAGCAGCAAAATAACATGAACATGAAAAAATCAACCAAGAAACGTTAGACCTTGATGATATGCATTTATATATCAACCAAAACATACCTATTATGTTCCTAAGCCCTAACCTTCCATTCTCTCCTGACTTAAAAACAACAAAAACCCATAGTACGCTGACCTATAAAATCTTAACTTTCACTATAAAGACCAAGAAACAAAAGAATATAAACGCACCTTCACTCAAATTTTCACTTTCCTTACCTCAAAACTTTAGATTCGCCAAATTCATATGAGAGTTTTTTATTCTTATCCAATAATGCCAATTTGTATTTGATTTCTAACTAGTTTGGTCAAAATTCGATGTTCTACAATTTTTGTCTGGAATCTCTTTGAGTTTTTAACAAAGAAGGACAAACTGTATATATCAATTGTTGACATGCTTTTAAATCGTTAAGTGCTAAATTTGGACAAATTTTCAAATTTTTTTAAAATTTTTTACCAAAGTCTCAATTTCAAAAAAAAATCACATTTTGAATAAAATAATCATTTTAAATCATTTTTTGAAAGTCAGGGTCGAAATGGTCTTTTTGGTATTAAGTATCATTTTAAATTCTTAAGGCTTCTAAGTTCAAATTCATATGTTTTAACATTTAGATAAATTTTTGACAACTTTCAAAACTCGCATTGGGCAACTTTCAAAATAAAAATATTTTTTAGTCGTCGAATGTGTACTTTTTAACGATAGCCCTTCAAGTATTATTTTGAACAAAAAATGATATTTCTACGATATTTATTTCTTTTCAAAGTGGCTATCAGTACATTATCACAAATTTACTTTTAGTATAAATTGCACTACCAAACATTAATCAATGTCCATTCATCGAGCCCCATGTCATATGTTTCAAAACCAAAAAATGTTATTCCACCACTTTACTCCTTTTACCAAACCAACACTTAAAATACTCTCATGATCTACATAGACCAATCACATATAATCCAATCCTTTTTTCCTTTCAGACCCACTCAAGCACTCAACTCCCCATTTGCATATTTGCATGTCTCTCTCCCATCCCAATCACTCCACACAACACCCCAAGACCCCAGAACTCTCCCTCTCGATGAAATCCTTTTCCCTTTTCTCGGCCAAATCCCATCCCCAACTTCCCATTTTTATTTTACTTGCAACTACTACAACATCTTCATTTATCATTACCATCTTCATACATTTCAGATCTTCATCATAAAAAAAGATACTCTCAACCACCCTAAACCCTAACTTATTTAACATCCAAAAATTTAAATAAATAAGTGTATTTCACGTGGCATGAATGAAGTAAAAAATAATATCTTAGGGATTTATGTCATTTCATCGATCATTAAAAGCCATGTCTAACATGGTTGGAAAAAATGCAAAACAAATTCCTAATAAACTAAAAATTTGTATACCTTCAAATCAAAATAAGAAAAAAGTGGAAGGCCAGGATTAAAGCTATTCTTATCAGATGGATAAATGAATGCTAGGTGCTACTGTCAAATGATTCTGAAATCATAATAGTAAATTTTACTAGAGAGCAAAGTGTTGGAATTGGAATCCAGGCCCAAATTGGAACACTTCCTCTATTTTAAGATTTAGGCCTTTCCAATTTGTATAACTTAATTTAAAATTTTGTTTATTTTAGAAGGCCAAAATTAAAGTCAACCCTGAATATTGGTATTAAAAGTAATTGGTACTTGTGCAAGACTAAACAAAAACTACCACCGGTAGTTACCTCCTTCAACTTCCTAAATTACTATTTATCATTTTATATTATCATTTCATATTCAGTCATTATTCATTACCTCTATCAAGAATCCCATGCAAAATAAAATATCCAAACATTTCTTATTTACAATAATTCTAAATCTTTAGAAAATTCACTCAACTAGGCACGATTTCTCCATCGTAATATCGTCCACTGAATTATTTGTACATTCTTTAATTTTATCATGTTTTATGAAACTGAATTGCTTATATTTTTAGAAGACAAGTCCCGTAAAAAACATTAAACCTTTAAGATGCATTGTGTATACTAGGATTCTTCATCCCTTTACACGTTATTTTTAGAAAAAAAAAAAAAAAAAAAAACACTCTTCATTTTTATGGATATGCATTTCCTTCTTCACAAAATGCACATGATTAATTCATTTTCGGTTCTTTTTATGCTCTATGCAAATTATAGAGACCATTTTACTTTCATAAATATTCTACAATATTTATTTGCATATATATATATATATATATATATATATAGACACACACTAGGAATCGTGCACGTGCATTTCACGTGTATCGATGATTTTGGTTTGAGAGGCATTCTTATGTATTGATATCAAAAGACATTGCTAGTATATTATGTGTGAATTACAAAAATGTAGTAATTGAATAATAATTTAAACTTAATTTTATTTATGTATATCGTAGATTGTAATGTAATTACTGTATATATTAGATAAGACTAACAAAATTGTAGAGCATTTAAATTATTTTTGGACAATTGAAGAAAGTATAATAGTATTTGACCATAGTAGGTAATACAACTATACCTGAATATTGTCTTGAACCATAGTCCAAGGAGAAAATGATTGTTCTAAACTATTATGAATAATAAATATTTATTATAATACTCACACCACCACTCTATTATGGTCAAATACTATTATACTTTCTTCAATTGTCCAAATCTAATTTAAATGTACAATTTTGTTAGTCCTTATTAACATATCTCGATCTTTATTTTGATTTTGAATGTTGATAAGTTGACTTCTTTTTTCATTTTTAGAGCTAGAGATCTTTCTCTTTAAATTTGAAGAAATTCATCATCTTTATCATCCGCATCTAGACTTCGACTATGTTGGATATTTTTTGAATTTTTTGTGAAGAGCTTTTATTGCTTGAACCTTTATGCAACTTTTTCTTTTCTTGGGATGATTCTTTTCCTCTTCAATTTCTACAAAATCATGTGCTATCATTGAAAATGCCATTGTTTTCATAAAACCTTTTTCAATGATAGATAATTTTTGGTTGCACGTCAATAGCAAGTAGATAATTATTACGATGGAGAAATCGTGCCTAGTTGAGTGAATTTTCATAATCCGCAAATAAATTAAATATGTTAAGTAATATTGTGGCATAGATTATTAGATTCACACTATGTATCTAAACCTTGCTAACTGACTCTATATACTCCTGTGCTTGGCACCACACAAATTCGTTTATACCCGCTCTTTAAACAATACAATATTACTAAATTTTCTCCTTTAGTGACTGCTAAGATTATTTTCAACTTGTAAACTGTGGTTGGATATTGTTTTGTTATTGTGATTGTTAAAATAGATTCATTTCACAAAAGAAGTACTAAATGCATTTTTAAGTTATCTTGGAATGCAATTTGAGATATGATGCTCACATTTAGGATAATTCATTCCATCGCCAATGTTTTTATACTTGTTTCTGACATTTTTTGCATGAGTTATAATATGGTAGATCTTTATTTTCAATATCTACGATAGTTGCAATGAATTTGTAAAATTTATTTTAAAAAACTCTGTTTTGTTTACATTACTAAAGCATACGCACTGTTTTTTTTGGAAATTTTTATTATTTACTTAAGTCAATAATTCAAGTTTGGGTATTGATATCATGGAGGTTGATTTCTTCGACATTGATGATGTTGCTTTTCTTCAACATGCATTCAACCTTTGTAGCCCTTTTTGATGTTTTTAAACCTATAGAAATATAATATGAATTAGATTTAGATAGATATTCCCCATTTTCTATTGTTAAGTATCATTTAAAAATCAACTATAGAATAATCTTTTAGTGTATCATTTTTTTTACTCTTTACTAACCAATTTCACAATTCTTCTACTTCAACACAATCAAGATTTAATTAAATTGTGAATGTAATTGTGCTAGACATTTGAAATTCTTCTAATATAATTATTGGATATATTAGTATTTATTTAAGAATATTGTATTGTTGATGTAATTATGGTCGACAAGTAAAATTCTCCTAATATATATTTTATAGTAGTTATAATTTAATAATAATATGGTATATGCATCACCTTAATTTGCCGAGCAGGTAAATCTTAATATTGCATGAATTGGTCTTTTATGCATTATTTGTTGTAGAAGATTACCTCTTTTTTAGCCATGCCTCTTATAATATGATTTTGATTTGATGCATTCTATATTATTGGCATTGTATAATAAGTAAAATAATAATGACATAAATGATCAACCATTAATGTTAGAAAAATAATTTGAAGGTTCTTAACTGTTCATTCATAATTGTGACATCTCTCCTTAGATTATCAGTATCAATTTTGTATTTCTTAAGCATAAAAATACTTGGAGTAAACATAGGAATAAAGCCTAAGATATAGGCACGGGCAATAACATATATATAAGTGCATTGTCTCTTATACACATCTAGATGTGTATAAGAGACACCAATGCTCGAGTAATATATCATTACCAACAATCCTTTCACAAAATTCTAGACTTTATGCATCTTTAAAAGTGATAAGATTTGCAAAACCTTTCTTGTATGAATGTATGACACATCTTCTTTGACTTGTGTAAATATATGAAGAACAATATCCATATCTTTGTTTATGTGTGAAAAATTCTTGTCTATGTTTTTTTACTCGAGCATTGGAAACGACATATGATTTATTGTATTAGAACATGTCTTCGAACTTTTTAAGTATTTGGTCAAACTTGATGTCAAACATATTAAATTTTTATCCCTAAAATACATCAAAAAACTCAACTAGAATAAAAGATTAATTTGTTAACATAATTTGATTTTTTAGATGATATATATTTGACACTTACCTCTTTCAACTTGCTGATTTTTGTACGGTTCAACATTCATCTTTATCACTTATAGCACCCTTATTGTCCATATATCATTTTTGTCTTTTAATTTGGAAATGGAAATACTTATAGTGGTTATTCTTTAATTCTCTATATTGCATATCAAAAATATTAATATAATGATAATAATACAACTTCACAAAATAAATTGTTCATATGTAGATATACGACTCCAATAAAAAATGACGAATAATTAATGACTATCATTACATAGTGTTACAAAATTATCATAATATCTTGGTTAATTAAATTTGTTGGATGCCATTTTGTGCTTTAGGTAAATATATTCAAGTAACTATTCAAGTAACTCTTGTCTTAGTGTATCATTAAGGTAATAGGTGATGGTCAAATGATAATCTCTTTTGATGAGGTGCTTTGATGAGTAAGAGAGATGATAAACAAACAAACAAACCAAATCTTAATCCCACTAAGTAGGGTCGACTGCATGAATCCTGCTATGCCATTGTGTTCTGTCATGGACCATATCCTCCTCAATTCCAAGATGGGCTGTATCTTTCCTACAAGTTATCCACCAAGTCTTTTTTGGTCTTCCTCTATCCTTCTTATGTTGACTACTCTTTCTAAAATCTACTCGCCTGACAAGCACTTCTACTAGTTATCTTAACACATGACCTAACCACCTTAAGCGTGTTTCTCTCATCTTCTCATCAATAGATGCTACTCCAATCTTCTCACGAATATGCTCATTCCATATCTTATCCATCCTAGTGTACCCACACGTCCATCTTTACATTCGTATTTTTGCTACTCTCATCTTTTGCTCATGTGTATGATTCACTACCCAACACTCAGACCCATAGAGCATCGCTGACCTAATTGTCGTACTATAAAATTTACCCTTAGACAGTCGTAAAGGAATTTTGTGGTCACATAATATTCCCGATGCCATTCTCTATTTAGTCCATCCCACTTGTATCCGATGTGTAACATCTCAATCTATACCACCATTACTCTGAATAACTGATCCTAAATATTTAAAATTTTCACTTATGGGTATCTCTTGATCTCCGATACTAACCCCTATTCTATTCCTACGTGCACCCTTGCTAAACTTAAATTTCATATATTTTGTTTTTGATCTACTAATTTTAAACCCTTTTGTCTCAAGTGTTTCTCTCCAAAGCTCGAGTTTAGCATTAACCCCACCTTTTGTTTTGTGTACTAACACAATATCATCTGCAAATAACATATACCATGGTAATTCCTCCTGTATGTGCCTTGTAAGTTCATCTATGACCAACACAAATAGATAAGGACTTGGAGCTGAACCTTCATGTAAACCTATATTTATAGGGAACTCTAGTGTCAACCATCCTAGTGTTCTCACACTTGTAACCACATCCCAGGCGATCTAACATCTCCTTTATTGATTCTATATATGTTACTCTAACTCCTCTTGTTTCTAAAACTCTCCACATAACTTCTCTAGGGACTCTATCATATGCCTTTTCAAGATAAATAAAAATCATATGTAAATCCTTTTCTTTATCCCGGTATCTCTCGGTAAGTCTCCTTAAGAAATGTATGGCTTCAGTAGTCGATCTCCCTAACATAAAACCAAACAAATTATTTGACACCTTAGCCTCATTTCTTAACCTTTTTTTTATCACCTTCTCCCAAAATTTTATCGTATGGCTCATTAACTTAATACCTCTATAATAGTAAAAAATTTGGAAGAAAATAATAAAAGCACAGCAAACCAAATCATGAAAGTTACGACAATGTTAACCGAATCCATTGACGTAAATGCAGCAGTTAATGAAAAATAAAGAACAAAGAAAACTAAGTGCTTTAATGGGCTAAATTTTCTTAATATCTACAATTACTTTACATATTGGAATAAAGTCCAATCAACTTTTCTATGTCAAAAATTTCTAAATCCTTGCTTCCATAAAGAGTTCCAATCTAGTGTTGTAGTTGGTGTTGTCTTTTACCATTATCGCTGCTGAACTCTACATAGTTGGTCGAAGTGAGATTTCATAATTTCTATACTCTATCTCCAACAATGATTTAATAATAGGAAACTAAAATGATTAACTAATAAGTATTTAAATAAATAACAATAAAAAATATAAGTAGTTTGCATAATGACATCTCCATGAGAGAAATAACAAAATATAGCGAAACTTTACTTTTCACCTCTTAATTTAGTTGTTGCTTTCGTACGCATTTTGTCACCAACTTTGACTAACATACCTTATCACCAAATTTATTTACTTGATATAATTATGTTTACCCAATAATTTTAAACTATAAAAACAATAAACTAGTAAAATTATTATATGACAACTTGAAGCAATTGTGAATGATAGAAAAATTAACATTTAATAATTGACATCAATCATATATGCAAAACATCCAAATAGAGAATCAACTGAGAAGTTGATGTCAACGGAAAATTTTGAATTTTAACTTGTCAAATGTATCAATGAAACTAATTTCTTATACCTTACCTCTCAATTATGCATATAAACTTCTCATTTGTCCTGTCTAAGGAACACATCTAGATGTGTATAAGAGATTTGCTTAAATATTAAAGGAATAATAAAAGTTCTAGTTAAACTAATGAGATAGTTTATAATATTGTTTATTACATTATATTAAGAAAAAGTGCTCTTTCCTTGAAGACAAAAAACGTTATACTCTTTTATTGAATATGAAATGATTTTCTTCTTATGTACTTACATATTCAAAGTTCCTTACATGTTTAATTAGAATTGATTTTCACTTAATTATTAGACTTTAAAAGTCAATTACTCTTTTCTTGAAACAAGAAGGTTTAGCTCTTTTTTGGAAGATAAAAATGTTTTCTTCTTATGTCTTCACATAATTAATTAGAATTCACCTCACTTAATTATTGGACTTTAATAGTACCCAACAATACCCATCATTTTGTGATAGTTCAAGTACTAAACTAAGGGGTGTTTTAGGAATAAAAAGTATCAAAAATGTTAAACTCATTAGCAATTTTATTCTAATCCTAAAACACATATTTTAATATGGTTCTAAGAATTAATTAATGATGTTTTACAATATGCACACATATCGAGTATTCCTCGATCACTAGTCAAAATCAATGACACACATAGATATTAATTGGTTGAGTACTATGGGAATCATTCTATAAGAACAAAAGTATTAGAAAACATCTTCTTTTATTCCCTACTTGTGATTTGGGTTTCAAATTGATTAACTTATAAATATAATCTCATTCCAGTTCAAAACAAACAAGTGAGTGGAAATAATATAGATCCAAACCAGCAATAGGATATATGATTCTCATTTCCATTCCAATGCCCGATGCGAACCAAAAGTCTGCTTCCTGTTCGTACCCCTCATACCTATAAACTAAACACTTCCTTATTAACATAGCGAAACTCATAGCCTCCGAATCAAACCAAACAAAAAAAGAGGAATGACACAAAATCATATCGATAGTGGGGTTAATTAATGAAATCCCATATATATACCAAATAGCTAATAAGTTTTAAAAAGAGAATATCTTCTTTTTAGTGAAAAATAACAAAACTGCAACATCTACAATTGCTCATTCGCATCCCTTTAATCTCCCCATAGACTAGAAAACTGTAAAAGGTAATGATAAGTCAACTATGCACTAAATGGTGTAAAATTTTCACTACAGCAGCACTTCCGTATGGACTAGAGACCAAAGATGTTTGTTTCAATTGCTTGAAATAGTTATTAATTTGCAGTGGCTGAAATTTGTTTCTCCTTGAATTTTGCAGATGTAATTTACCGAGAATACACACTTTTCTACTTGATATACAAGGCTAAAAAATAATTCTTTAAAGTCAAACTTGGTGTGTATGTTTGTAAACTCAGTATATTTCTTTATTCAACTTGTGCAATACTTTGCATATTATGTAGAACCCTTAAATTCATATGAACAATTATTCGTCATGTTCATCCACAAACAAGAAACTTTTTGAATGTTAACAATTATCATAAATATGTATCTACTAACACAGAATGTTTTTTTACATTACCAAAATGTTAATTTTAATCCTTGAAAAGCCAGTGAAGTTGTCTCTGAATGTGTCTCCTTATTTTTAGGTCAATTTGTAGACTATTATTGCACTTGGGGCAAGAAAATAGAATTGCTTGTTAGGATGGTGTGTCAATTATCTTCGGGTGAGTCAACTTGGTATGGTGGTCTCTCCCCTTGGATGCCTTTCAAATTTTAAGGATATTAAAAATTACAAAAAAAAATAAATTATCTATCAATGAAGGTAACTACCACTAAATCACTATCCCATTAGTTTTTCACGTTAGTTTTTCATTTCTTAACTTTTACCATTTTTTTTCCTAATATATATATATATTGCAAACACATTGAGCGTGTCATTTCAACTAGTTGCTTAAGGGGAATTGACAATAAGGTTAATGTCAAATGATAAGTGACCACAATTAGAGTCGAACCTAGCCTATTTTCTTGAAATTGATGAAACCTTTGCTCTTTATCGATCACTGTTATTAAAAATATATATATATGTTTGGAACGCAAATAATTTTACAGAATAATTTTTTACTTTTTTTTTTTTTTAAAGCTTAGAGACAAAGAAAGAATAATTGGAATCTAAAAATATCCCAAAACAAAACTTGCATTCTACTTAAGCTAGTATAACTTTATAAGTTCTATGTGTAAACTTGTTATGAAAATATTCGACTAAAATTTTGTCATGGGAAATTTATATCTTGGCAATAGAAAAAGTTAAAAGAAGATTTTTTTTTTTTCAAATTAGGCGGAATAAATAATATACTTGATTAGATTTGACTAGGGGTAGAAATGAATATAAACAACTCGGGCACTAAGGTATTCACACTTATTTAATCATTTTAATAGACATGTAATTTGGTTCGAGATTGGTTTGTTTATGTGTTGAACTAATAATTGAAACTAGCTTTATCGAATCGAATTGAAACTGAAATTGTGTAGTTTGAATTTTTTACAAATAAATTTAAAGTTTTTTGTAAAAGAAGATGTTTTCAAAATACTTTTAAACACTAAATTTTATTCATAATTTGACTTGATTATTAATGAAAGCTATATATAGGAGAAGGATATACAAATTCAAGTTCAATTCAAATATCGAGCAACTTTATTGTTTTACCACCCTTGATTTGACCTTATCTTCTAATCTGATAACTTATTTAACATCCAAAAATCTAAATAAATAAGTGTACTTCACGTGGCATGAATAAAGTCTAAATTAATATCTTTGTTCATTTAAATCATTTCATCAATCATTAAAAGTCATGTCTGGTTGGAAAAAATGCAAAACAAATTCCTAATAAACTAAAAATTTGTATACCTTCCTATTAGAACAAGAAAAAAAAATCAGTTTACACGGTTAAATTACATTGAAAATTTTCCTATTAATACTTAGGTCTTTATCAAATGTTCCTATTTTGATATCAAATAGTAAATAGAACTATAAGCAAAAAAAAAATGAATTGGATTCCATGCCCTAATTAGAACACTTTCTCTGTTTTGCATGGTAAAATTTAAGCCTTTCCGACTGCAAGGGTCTCACATTAATTTTTTTTTCTACTTTAGAAGGCCAAAATTAAAGTTAACTCTGAATATTGGTAACAAAAAATAATTAAAAGTAATTGGTACTTGTGCAATACTAAACAAAAACTACCACCAGTAGTTACCTCCTTCAACTTCCTAAATTACTATTCATAATTTCATATTCAGTCATTATTCATTACCTCTACCATGAATCCATGCAAAATAAAATATTCAAGCATTTCTTCTTTACAATAATTCTAAATCTTCAAAAAATCCACTCGACTAGGCACGATTTCTCCATGGTAATTTCATCGGCTGAATGATTTATACATTCTTTTATTCTATCATGTTTTATGAAACTGAATTGCTTATATTTTCAGAAGATAGGTCATGTACAAGTAAAACATTAAATGTTTAGGATGCTTTGTGTATACTGGGATTCTTCATCCCTTTCCATATTATTAAAAACAAAACCGTCTTTATTTTTATAGATATTCATTTCCTTCTTCACAAGATGCACATGTTTAATTCATTTTCGGTTCTTTTTATGCTTTATGTGGAATACACTACCATTTTATTTTCACAAATATTCTACATATTGTGTGTGTATGTAGACACACACTAGGAATCGTGCATGTGCATTGCACGTATATCAATGATTTTGGTTTCCAAAGCATTCTTATGTATTGATATCAAAAGATATTGCTGGAATATTATGTGTGAATTACAAAAATGTAGTAATTCAATAATAAGTTAAACTTAATTTTATTTATGTCTATCCTAGATTGTAATTACTGTATATATTAGATAAAACATACAAAATTATAGAGCATTTAAATTATTTTTGGACAATTGAAGAAAGTGTAATAGCATTTGACCATAGTAGGTAATACAAATGTACGAATAAATATTGTTTTGATCCATAGTCCAAGGAGAAAAATTTGTTCTAAACTGTTATGACTAATAAATATTTATTATAATACTCATACTACCACTAAAACATTAAACAATAAAAGAAAGCAAATAAATATTCTGATTTTACCAAAGTTAAGATTAAATATAGAATTAAAAGTCAACATTTCTTGATCTTTATTTTCTTTTTGAATGTTTTTGTGTTGGCTTCTTTTTTCATTTTTAGAGCTAGTGATCTTTCTCTTTAAATTTTGAAGAAATTCATCATCTTTCTCATCCGCATCTAGAACGTCGACTATGTTGGATATTTTTTAAATTTTTTGTGAAGAGCTTTTATTGTTTGAACCTTTATGCAACTTTTTCTTTTCTTGGGATGATTCTTTTCTTCTTCAGTTTCTACATCATGTGCTATCATTGAGAATGCCATTGTTTTTATAAAACCTTTTTTATACATAGAGTAGATAATGTTTTGGTAGCACATCAATTGCTATTGTTGCTGCACAAAACCATAATCCGCAAATAAATTAAATATGTTAAGTAATACATATGGCATAGATTATTAGCTTAAGAATATCTGTCTCTTATACACATCTAAACTCGACTCAGATAAGATGTGTATAAGAGACAGGCAATATATTATCCAAAATGTAAGCACAATATCTCAAATTGATTCAAAGGTTTATTAAGATTATTTTAAACTTGTATAACTGTGGTTGGATATTGTTATGTTATTGTGATTGTTAATGTAGATTCGTTTCACAAAAGAAGTATTAAATGCATTTTTCAATTACCTTTGAATGCAATTTGAGATATTGTGCTTACATTTTGGATAATATATTGCATTGCCAATGTTTTTTTACTTGTTTTTGACATTTTTTTTTTTGCGTGAATTGTAATATGGAAAATACTTATTTTCAATATCTATGATAGTTGCTATGAATTTTTAAAAAACATTTTTAAAAACACTATTTTGTTTATGTTAGTAAAGCATACGCACTCTTTTTTTCATTTCTTTTGGAAATTTTATTATTTACTTCAGTCAATAATTCAAGTTTGTGTATTGATATCATGGAGGTTGATTTCTTGGACATTGATGATGTTTCTTTTCTTCAACATGCATTCAACCTTTGTAGCCTTTTTTGATGTTTTGAACCTGTAGAAATATAATATGAATTAGTAATAATATTCACATATTTCTAGACAGAAGCATCGTTTAAAAATCCAACTATAAATATTTTCATTTCCAAATCCAATGTCTCATTTGGTAACCAATTTTGTGAAAATTCTACTCCAGCACAATCAAGACTTAATTAAATTGTGAATGTAATTGTGCTTGACTTTTGAAATTCTTCTAATATAATTATTGGATATATTTGTATTTTTTTAAAGTGAAAAATAAAGAATAAAATAAAGGCAATTTGTTTTTTGTTTTTTTTTTTCGTTGAATATACAGAAACCAAACTGTACATTGGAAATGGAAGTTTTCTATTCTATATCCTTTCCCTATATATATAATACTCAGTTGATAAATATTAGTAGTAACAACCTACAAAACTCAAACCCCAAATCCCCACAAAATCTTTCAACTACCTAGCTGTAGTAGGTGTTTTCTTGACTAACCTCCAAATTATGGGTTTCTTGCCGTCTTCGACATCCCCAACTAGTAAATCGATAGGATGAAGGAGGTAACAGCCATTTGGGTCCAATCCATTTCTGGCAACTTATACACATCTCTAACTACTCCAATGACTTGAAATCCCTCATGGCCCTAACTCAGCTCCAACTCAACAACCTCTGCTTCACCAAAGACATCGGCAAAGCCTTTGGCATCCTAGCCGGCATAGCCTCCAATCGCTTATCCACTCCTATCATCCTCCTCATTTGCTGCATCGAAGGCTTTATCAGTTACAACGTCCAGGGGCTTGTAGTTAGCCACCTAATCCAACTTCTTCCTTACTAGGCCATGTGCATATTCTCGTGCATGGGCGGCAACAGTACCATATGGATGAACACTGCCATCCTTGTAACTTGCATACAGCGTAACTTTCGCAAAAATCATTGCCCGGTATCCGGAATCATGAAGGGTCACGTCGGATTAAGCATGGCGATATTCACCGACATCTATTCAGCTTTATTCTCCGATGACATGGCTACTTCTCTACTCATGTTAATGGTCGTCCCTTTTGTTGTTTGCCTCATAGCTATTGCTTTTCTTTGAGAAATCCTGCCATCTCCCACCGCAAGAGAAGAAAGAGAGGAGTCTAAGTATTTTGGAATCGTAAATGCTATTGCAGTTGTTATAGAAATTTATTTACTAGCATTTGACGTTTCAGGGGTTTATGGGTGCATGTTTTCTCAAATCTTTGCGGCGGTATTTTTTGGATATAATAGTATTTATTTAAGGATATTATATTATGGATGTAATTATGGTCGACAAATTCTCATAATATATTTTATAGTAGTTATAATTTAATGATACTATGGTATATGTATCACCTTAATATGCCGCGCAGGTGAATCTTAATATTGCATGAATCGGACTCTTTCATCCATTATTTGTTGTAGAAGATAACCATCATTTTTAGCCATGTCCCTTATAATATAATTTTGATTGGATGCATTTTATACTATTGGAATTGTATAAAAAGTAAGATAATAATAAATAATCAACCATTATTGTTAGGACAATAATTTGAAGGCTCTTAACTCTTTATTCATAATTGTGACATCTCTTCTTAGGGTTTAATTATCAGTATCAGTTTTGTTTTTCTTAATGAGTAAACATAGGAATAAAGCCTAAAATTTATACACGGGCAATAACATATATATAAGTGCATTTTATCTCAAAAAATCATGAATAAATACAAAGCATATGAAAAAATGCATTAATGTATCCTTACCAACAATCCTTTTACAAAATTTTAGATTTTTTGCATCTTCAAAAGTGATAAGATTGCAAAAATCTTTCTTGTGTGAATGTACGACATATCTTCTTTAACTTGTGTAAATATATGAAGAACAATATTCATATCTTTGTTTACGTATGCAAAATTCTTATTTATGTTTTTTTACTCGGAGCATTGGAAATGACATATGATTTATTATATTAGAACATGTTTTAGAACCTTTTAAATGTCTAGTCAAACATGATGTCATAGATTTTTTATCCCTAAAATAAATAAAAAAATTAATTAGAATAAAATATTAATTTGTTAACGTAATTTGATTTTTGAGATGATACTTATATTTGACACTTACCACTATCGACTTCCTGATTTTTGTATGGTTCAGTATTCATCTTTATCACTAATAGTACCCTTACTGTCCATCTGTCATTTTTGTCTTTTAATTTGGAAATGAAAATACTTATAGCGGTTATTCTTCAATTTTTCTGTATTGCATATCAAAAATATTAATATAATGACAATAGTATAACTTCCCCAAATAAATTGCTAAAATATGTGATATACAACTCCACTAAAAAATGATGAATAACTAATGACTATCATTGCATAGTGTTATAAAATTACCATAATATCTTGGTTAATTGCAAAAAATTGAAGTTTGTTGGATGTCATTTTGTGCTTTAGGTAAATATATTCAAGTAACTTTTTTCTTAGTGTATCACTAAGGTAATAGGTAGTGGTCATATGATAATTTTTAATAAAGTGCTTTGATGAATAAGAGAGGTGATAAACTCAATAAAAAATTTGGAAGAAAATAGTAAAAGAACAACAAACCAAATCATGAAAGTTACGACAATGTTAACCGAATCCATTGACCTAAATGCGTGATTAATGGAACATAAGACAAAAGAAAACTAAGACCTTTAATGGGCTAAATTTTTTAAATAATTACAATTACTTTGCATATTGGAATAAAGTCCAACCAAAATTTTTAAAATTTCTAAATCCTTGCTTTCATAAAGAGTTCCAATCTAGTGTTGCAGTAGGTGCTATCTTTTACCATTGTCGTCTCTGAACTTCTTAATAGCTGGTTGAAGTAAGATTTCACAATTTCTATACATTTTCTCCAACAATGATTTTTAATAAGAAAAGATAGCACCTGGTTAACTAATAAGTATTTAAATAAATAACAATGAAAAACAAAAACAATTTGCATAATGCAATTTCCATGAGAGAAATAACAAAATATAGCGATAGTTTACTTTTTGCCTCTCTTAATTTAGTTGCAGTTTTTGCAAACATTTTGTCACCAACTTTGACTAACATATATTATCACCAAATTTATTTATTTGATATCAACTATATTCATCCACTAATTTAAAATAATGAAAAATAAATTAGTTGTTAATTATTATATGAAAACTTGTAGCAATTGTAAATGACTTCCAAACAGAAAACCAACTGAGATTCTGATGTCAACGGAAATTTCTAAATTTTAGTTTGCCAAACGTATTGATGAAACTTTCCCTCTCTATCAATCATTGTTATTAAAAAATATGTTCGAAAACATTAATGATTTAATAGAATAATTTTATTTAAATTTTTTGGTAAAGCTTGAGGACAAAGGAAGAATAATTGGAATTTGAAATTATCCCAAAACAAAACTTGGAGCTAGCATTCTACTTGTTAGTTCTATACGTAAGCTATAATTTTTTAAATTCTATGTGGTAACTTGTTTGCCCGCATTATGTTGTGTAGTCAACAATCAACATCATGGTTTTAATTTTTTTCCTTTTTAATAACAATACAACTTTAGCTGGTACAGGTTTCGATTCCCAAACAATGGAGGGAGTAACAACCACTAATAATACATGGTGAAAATTATTGGAAAACACAATAAGATATTATTTGTAATTTTTGATTAAATATAATTATTGTTATAAAATAAAACATTAAACATATAAATACTTACTTGGTGAAAATAAATTCAATCAATATGAAACAATTGAAATAGTTGTTGCCAAGGATTTAACCCTTCATTATAAAACATCCAAAGTTTGTTGTTCTTTTTATGTAACCAAGAAATCTCCCTATTGCTTTGTAATGAGCAATACTAGGATTACTTGTGCATCTTGAAAATTTACAAATAGTGTATGATATATCTAGTCATGTACATTGCTTAATACATAAGTATATTATACTACCAATAGGATTAGCATATTCTAATTGTATTATTGATCTTTCAGTATTTACTGAAAGTTCACTTACTATATTAAATGGAGATGAAGATTCTTTAATATTCAAATGATTGAACTTTTGAAGCACTTTTTTAACATAGTGAGTTTCATTTAATGCATAAGTCCCACTATGTCTAGTCACCTTTATACCTATGATAGTATCAATTTCACCCAATCCTTTCATTTTGAACTTTGAAATTGGCACTGTCTCTTACACACATCAATACCTTTCAAGTTTGAGACAGTTATGACATAATATCATACCATAGTCTTTTGTAAATTGAGATTAAGTATCGTTGTGTGTGAAACCATATCGCTAGATTACTGAATCAAACTCTAATGCCATTGTTTTAGTGCTTGCTTCAATCCATAAAAGGATTTAACCAATTTGCAAACTTTATTTCGTTACCAGATAGTACATAACTTTCAGGTTCGTTCCATGTACACCACTTCATCCACCAAATCACCATTCAAAATGCAATCTTAACATCCATTTGATGAATACACAGAACATATAAAGAAGTTCAAGCAAACAACACCCTAATTGAAGTTATTCTTGTTATGGGGGCATATGTATCAAAATAGTCCATACATTCCTTTTGTTTAAACCCTTTAGCCACTAACTAACCTTAAAGGTTTGTAAATATGATAGCATATGTATTCTATTATATTCTAAATACCCGTGTATAGTCAATAGGTTTAAAATTGGGAGGCAAATCAACAAGTACATGTGTTGTTACCAGGATAGAATTCGTTTCTTCTTCTATTGCCTCTTTCTAATAAGTAACATTCCTTGAAGATATTGCGTCACTAAATGTTTGAAGATCTTCATCAATATTTAGTATCATAGATATTTGTTTATAAATATACTTCCTATCTCATTCTCCAAGAAAAGATACTTTTTGTAAATACACAAAATTAAGATTCAATTGCTTTTTAACTCTACCTCTTTGAATTCTTTGCTAATATCAATTGACAAATCATGTTACTTTCTTTTATCAGAAGAATCATCAAAAGAAGAATCTATTTATTGTGAAGTACTGGACTCTTGATCGTGAAAATTATGAGTATCACTGAAGAACTTGTCCTCACATCTCTAGACTCCACAATTAAATTGGAACATATATCAAGTAATCTATAAGCTTTATAATTTTTAACATATTCTAGAAAGATACTTTTATTAGCTCTTGATGCTAATTTAGTTCTTTTCGGATCTATTACCCTTTAGAAAGCTAGGCAATGCTTCATAATGAATATATTCCATATTTCTTAGAAGGTATTCTACTGTGTAAGTAACAAGATATTAACAAATCTTCACCCCATAGGTTCATTGGCAATTTGGCAATCAGTAGCATGGCATTTACCATTTCTAGTAATGTCTTATTCTTTCTTTCAATCAAACCATTTTGTTGTGGAGCATTAGGGTGCACTTGTTTGATATATAATACCATTTTCCTCACAATAATAATAAAAGAACTCTTTGACAAAATATTCGCCTCCTCTATCACTTCTTAAACATTTGATTTTCTTTGCAAGTTTATTTTCTACTTAGCTTTGTAGATTTTAAAATTTTCAAATACTTGATCTTTAGTTTTCATCAAATAAACATATGTAAATCTAATAATTTTCATCTATGAATGTTATGAAATATTTACTCACGCCTATTGTTAACATATCATTCAATTCATAGTATTAGAATGAATAAGAACTAAAAGATCACTCTCTTTCTACACTAGCAAGTAGTTTCTTAGTCATTTTTGCTTGTACTTTAAAGAAACAAATTTATCCATACCTTGTTTCTCATTTATGCACTTGAATTTTAATTGTAATACGTGGACTTTTTCTATCTTTTCACATCCATATATATTTGTTCTTCTCTCTTAAAATACTCATGTATATCCTTCTCTCACGTCTATTGATCATTTTGTCCTTTCAAGATGTTTTCCTAAGTCGGCAGGTTAAAGTGCAATTAATTGAAACTTGAGGGATCAAAATATAAATTCTGGAGATTCTTAAAGCCTTCCTTAAGAAGCCATTTGTCAACTGATACTACTACTTCATTCTCTTAACACTTAGAAATTTCCCCCAAAATGTCTCAAAACCTTTCTTAAAATCTACTTCACAAATTTTCAAAGCTAAGCTAGAATCTTATTGCCCTAGTTCAAATTGAGGTGTAAGAGTGTTCCTAAATCATCATAGCAGCTTTGTAGGTAGATTATGGCAAGTTATTGCATGGTTTTGGTAGTAAATTTCAAGTTTTGCCAAGTATCAAAATTTTTCCAATCTTGTCATTTGTGATTTAATCTTGTTACTAAATGTGTTCTTGAACTGGAAAAAAATGGAAAAAAAAAAATGTGTTCTTGAACTATCGAGCCTTGAGTTATGGTTGTAAAACACTTATAAAATATTTGAAATGAAGGATTTGAATGAGATTTTCAAAGCTGACCCATGAATTGAAAGTGCTTAAATCTCATGATATTGTTAGTCATTGATTCTTCTTGCCAAATTGTTCCCTATTTTGTCTAGTCTTGATTTATGGTTAAAAACACTTCTTAAACATGATTTGAGGGTTCTTAGTCTTGGGGCTGGTAGCTTGGACAAATTTCACATTCATGGTGTTTAAGCTAGAGTTTTGGTATTGAATCACTCTTTCACTAGCCTAGAACTTCCACAACTTGTTCCTACTTGTTTTAACACTTATTTTTGAGAATTTGGAGTGATTTTTTATAATCAAAACGAGCTGCTTCATAGCTATGCTGGAATGACCAGCTAACTTATTTATAGTCACCTACTAGCTTGTTCATGTTCATAACCTAAGGATAGAGCTCTCAATTTACACTCTCTGTGCCCAACCATCCCCTCTAGGGGCACTAGGAAGCATCACGATATTGCTCCAAGTTTACCCTGCTCACACCATCTTCGGTATAGTACTCTACTTTTGCATTCTGAGTATCAAAAAGAAAATCCTCCTCGACCAAGTCAAATAAACATATCCTTCAGGTTTAAGCTGGAAGAGTACCTACCCAATTATGGACATATACCTAAGTGGAGACTTAAACCCTAGCAGAGACACCTACCTAAGTCCTTCAATGTCAACTCACCCCTATTTGGGCAAATTCAATTCTTCCCACGTGAAGTAAAGGCTTGACAATCTAAGTTCATGTGCAACAATTAGACCAACTTTTCAAGGCAAAATTCAAATACTAGCATGGACAGATGATAAAGGGGTAGGGAGGGGCAGCAACCATCTCAAAATTTTGAAAATTATATTTTTCTCCCCTTAAAACTTTTTAAATTATTATTATACTATTATAAAAATTATCCATTGCTCTCGTCTCCAAAAAATTTACACAATATAAAAAAATTGTTCCCCGTGCATGTATTTATATAGTATTATTTCTCTAGAGTTTCAAAAATATATTATTTTTCTTGAATTTTCTTTTTAAATTTCAATAACACGATTAAAAAAATTTGACTTTACCTCTTAAAATTATTACAAAAATTATAAAACTATCTCGTCAAGGATATGAATATATAGCTTTTGCCCTCCCTTTCAGCTCTCCCTAAGTTTTACTCCTATGTCCGCCCCTGCTTCTTAGGTGAGAACTTCCCAATCTAAATCTACTCCCAAGAGTGAGACTTACCCTTCTAGGGGCAGAGTTCAAGTTTCTTAAGTGATTAAAAAAATGGAGTAATAAAAACCGCCCAAGGCATACACCACACCGAAAGAAAAAAACTACTCAAGTCACTATATGAAATATTTTGTGTTTAAGGGGACAAGTGACAAAACAAAAAATGTCAAGACTCATACCATCCATTTTTTTGACTAAATCCTTGCTTTTTCCCCACTTCACCTACTCCAGCTCTTCCCACTCTACTTCACTTCACCTCACCTACTCCACATCCCCCTACCTCACCATTCCTCAACCTTTAGCTTCCCTACCTCAATTTAATCTTCTCGAGTCATCAATATCAATCGCAAGAGTGCTTTTCTCCTTTTGACATCAAGTATTACCTTATACTCAAGTGATACCTCTCACTTAGGTGATACCTTTACACTCAGGTTGTACCTCGGACTCAAGTGGTACCCTGTTGAGTGAAAGGGCAGCTGATTTATTGAAAAATTAGCTTATATGGGCTCTACATTTTTTCGTATATAGTAATGGTTGTGAAAGATGATAAGAAATGAATTACGGTTCTCATATATTATTCGTATAATTCTTGGCCTCTTCCTTTTTTTGTTTATAAAAGGTAAGTATTTGAAGATAACAAAGATTAAAGAACATTTATTTGTTTAGTTAATTTTATTTCCAAATTTACAGTAAAGGCATTAGCCTAATCCACTTCCACATAACATCAAATATAATATTTTGTTTTCGATGGTTGAGCCATAAACAAGATGATAGATGTAATTATTTAAATATGTCATTCTGCACAAGTTATTGCACTAATAAAATTGTTTACAAGGATTGCATCTAGACTCCATTAATCATTATACTATTAACAATTTTATTACTCATTACAATTGAGTTTCCAAGAAATACAATTTACATGGTTTTATATTTGTATTTTTACATTACGGGGAAAAATTGATAAATATTTTTACCGTGCAATTACCTAGTTATTGTGATATTGTCAAATGAAGTTGAGCTTGACCACATTAATTTTTTGGTGGCAATAACAAGTTATACATTCGGTTGGAAGAATGGTGGGACATTTTAAGAAACCAACATATATACACTTGAAAAGATTATAGTGTAAAACTAAACCAGGCCCACTATTTATCCCTAAATAAATGCAATTTGAGCTAAATTTTGCAATAAAATTCAAGGCAACTGATCTTAGTCCTTACCAATTATCAAACTTAATGAGAACAAAATTCTTAAGTGATGATTGAAAGTATTTGGTATACAATATTGGTTTCAAGTAGATTGGAAAGCCCTTATTTTGTATAATAGAGTCGAGATGTTACATGGCCAGGTTCAATTAGTTTTATTTAGGCAAAAAGTTCGAATTTTACCCCCCAAAGTTGTTCCATTTTGAATCTTAGAGTCTTAGCCAAAATACATTTAATTCTTAAACTTTTTAGTTTCTATCAATTTAGGAAAATTTAAAAATTTCGTCAATTACAAATAGAAAAATTCACGTGATTGTTAAATCTCAACATCCAAAGATGGAAAAATACAAATTTTGCCCCTAAAATTTGGGTCATGATCCATCTTTGTCCCAAAAATTTTAAACAAAATGCATTTAATCTTCAAACTCTCCAACTTTTGCCAATTTAGGACAAATTTCAAAATTCTATAAATTATATACGAAATAAGTCACATGCACTGTTAAATTTAACCTGGGTTATAATTCCTTCTGGCCGATTTCAACCCATTTAAGTTGGTGATAGAAACGTTATATCCAAAGAAAGAAATAATAACACAATAATAATTCATTAATTAATTAAAACAGTAATTTAATTTAAGAATTAGAAAAGTTTATTTATGGTCGAGACACATTATGATTAGTGCTCTCCTTAGCAGTGATATTTCTCTACTACACTGTGTTGACATGGCATTCCTTCCTTAAGATATAATGACCTCTAAGCAAGTTTGATATAGCCAAAAAAAAAAACTTCAGGGTTTTAGTCACGGCAATTGTTGTCATTGAAGGTTAAAAAGTTGTCACAATAAGTTATTGTGATGAAATTTGTGATTGTTACTGAGTCGTCACAAGTTATCCCATCACTAAAACTCTTGTGACAACAATCAAATTTACCACTCCGCATTCATCTTTTACCAATAATGATGTTGCCACTAAAGTTTAATTTATTCCCAAAACCTATAAAGTTGTCACAAAAGATATTTAAGAAATAATAAATAAAATAGCTTTTAGTGATAATATTCGGTGGAAATAATATGGATTTAGTCACAACAAAAGTGATAGGTAAAGATGAGAAAATTTGACAAATGTTAATCGTATGACATCTTTTTATTGATGAATTTTTATTGTCGTAGGTGTAATATTTTTTAATGCTAATTTTCTCATGTTGAACTCCTGTTATTTACCATTTAGCTCTTGAGTATTCAATATCACTTCAAAAACTTGCTAATGAAGAGCATTAGAGAAATGCAAAATCAATCAAAAATAAAATAAAAGAATCATCCTTTAATATACAGTCTAGAGTTGGATGAAGTCAAAGTTAGAGATTTACCAAAAACCTACAAGTGAAAAGAAAAACGTATCCACAATCTTGAAGTAAAGGTGAAGCCACTTCTAACCAAGTGATGTATCGGAGCAATCACACATTCCAACCTACACAACAAAGAACATATATATCAATAAATATTCCCATCCACCGTGGATACTCAAAATGAAATGTGTTAACAAGAGACAAAATTGCTTTATGAATCATATTTAACTTCTCAAATAAAAATCCTTTAAATGAATATAAAAAATAAAGTGAAATGTTAAAAAATAAACAGTAATAAACAAACATTCCCTAATAAGTTTATCATGTAACTTCACAAAACCCAATATTTTTATGGATCAAATTTTCACAACTACATTCTAGTAATGGCCAAATTCAAAACCACATAATGAAAGAAAAAACCTCAGGAAGAAATAAAGAATACTACAACTACAACATATTCCCCTTACCATAATTTTTAAGTACAAGAAAACAATAGCTAAAAGAATTCCAACTAACTATCACTCCATATCAATTTCTCCTTTGAAAAAAAAGCAATAGTAGCAGTCCTTGCCTTACTCCAAAAACTACCCCGAAAGGCAAATATAGGAAATATTGTAGTTACTTCAGCCAGTCAAATTTGTAGTTCCATTAATATTTTTCTTCACCCATCAAAACATTGTAATTAAGTCTCAAAATCTCATAAATACTCCACTATGTTATACAATTCTTTTCTATATTTTTTCTAATACTTGAAGCTTCATAAAAAGTCATTAGAAAAAGTTCATTACCAATCCAATGTTCAACCAAACTTTGTTAAAAAAATTTCTTTTCAAAGTGGCTCCATCTACTAGAGACACTGGAGGTGAAATGAAAGCTAATGAGGAAGGTATATGTCTTAAAATTAAGGGTAACTAAATGTTAGGCCAATAAGGATTATTTGTATATGCTATGTCCATGGGGTAAAAAAAATCAAAGAAAGTACATATGTTTAATTTTATCACTATAGTTGTAGAAAATTAAATAGTTAGTCAACATAATTCTTAAACGGTCATCTCGAAAAGAAAACACCTTATAGTTTAAAGAGTTTGGCTATATTGCTCGACTCTCTCAATGTTGTTAAATGTGACATACTCTACAGAATTTGAAAGAATTGTATCCAGGGCAAAATTCACTACCAATTCTTGAGATGTTGGAGATTAAGGATTGTAGGTCTTTCTTGCCCTTTCACATAGGCGACCTACCTGTCACACTAAAAAGACTTGTATGTGATGGTTTTGGTAGCAATCTTCAATTAGAGAGTGAAAGCAGCCAATGTGCGTCTCTCCTTGAGTCGTTGAACTTATATAAATTCGATTCTCTCTAAAGTAGAAAGTTGTGTCACTAGGCTCACATCCGAAGCTTAAAGGTGTTGAGATTAGGCATTGCAAGACTATTAAGATGCTCTCAATTCCTCCACGTGGGATTCAAAGTAGTTGCAGTAGTCTAATTTCACTACAATCCTTAATAATCGTGCTATAATGATGCTCTAGTGTCATTTCTGGAGGGATGATAGCCCCCAATCTAAGACAGTTTCATCTCATGTATTGCTAAAAGCTCAAGTCATTGCCAGTACGGATGGAATCCATCCCCACATATTTTCGAGAACTGGTCATATTCTGTTGCCCAAAAATTGAATGCTTTCCAGAAGGTGGTTTGCCCTCCAGCATAGAATCCTTTGCTATTAGCTATTGCGAAAAGCTTTTGAAAAGAAGAAACTTTATTATGGGAATGTCTGACCAAATGGCACGCTAAGTAACATCCCTAAACTAATAAGATTCTAGGATTTTAAATGGTGAGCCTAAAAATAAAATGGGTCATTATTTAAAATATTAGGAATCTCATTGATTTGAGAGAGACGCCACTTAATAAAAACTTCCTGTAATAAAGTTTGTCCCAGAAAGCCCAATGGTGTGGGATTTGCCGGCTTGGCCTCACTCGCAACCTTAATAATTGAAGGCTTAGACAATGAGTTGTTTCCAAATGAGGAGTGGCTGCTACCTGGCACTCTTAAATCTCTGAATCTATGGGACCATAAGAATCTGAGAATGCTGAAGTATTCGAGTCTTCGACGCATCACTTCTCTTGATATTCTATATATCTATGAGTGTCCTCTAATCCAGTCACTGCCAGGGGAACTCCTCCCTCACTAGTTGTTCATATCCCTTGTGTGAGTGTTGACGAAAAGCCCTTCCCATGATGGACCCGAGGTTAGAAAACTCTGTCATCATCCAGTAACTATAATTTTATGCTACTTCTCATTTTCAAGATTTTTATTCTTCTTGAAAGTAAAAAATACACTTAAAGTATTGCATTGATTTGTATGATTCCAATAGGCATTCATTACCTGTCTCTTTTGTTCAATTCCACTTTTTCCAGATGCAGCTGTCTATGTAATTATTTCATCTTTTGGTATGATTGCATTACGAATAGCCTATTTTGTTAGTAGGGAGTATAGAGGTTATTGAGTTTCCTCAAGTGGTAAACCCAAATAAATTTAATAATATCATACAAAATATATAACTCACTTATAATTCAAATATTATACCAAACATTACCAACACAGGACATTAACAACAAAACACTAAATCACAATTCTACAAAAAATTAGAATATAGGATCAGCTGCATGAATCATGTTACGCCTTTACACTCTGTCATGGATCATATCCTCCTCAATTCCTAGATGGGTTATATCTTTCTTACAAGTTATCCACCAAGTCTTTTTCGGTCTTCCCCTACCCCTCTTATATTGACTACTCTCTCTAAAATTTACTCGCCTGACAGGCGCTTCTACTGGTCGTCTTAACACAAAACACTAATAACATAACTAAAAAAAACAAAAAAAACCAAAACAAAAAAAGAATGCGAAAACTTTTGCCAACACCATCACCATAACCATTTTGAATAAAGGGAGAGAATGGTAATGTAGTTGTTGCCCTTAATAATGTCTAGCGGAATCACTAAATAATACATTTCACTAAAATAGAAGAAAACCGAACTGGATGTACAACAAAGGTTTGGCATTGCTGGTTCAAAGCAGCAATGGTAACTTCCAATACACAGGGAGGTACAATTTAAAAGAAACCATCTGAATTCTGAGAGTAAAATATTTTCAGTCCTTAATTGTTTATTTTCTCGCACTTTTATCCAGTGGACCTGCACAAAGAAAAGAGACCCAAATACATAAGGAAAGATAGTTAATTGTTTTTCATTCCAGACAAAGTTTTGAAGTTATCTATAATATTTCTTTACTACAGAAAGATTTTATTGATCATAGACACTGCAAAATATGAAATTGCAACTATGTATCACTTCTCATGGAAGACATAACATTGGAGCATTACGTAAAAGGCTAATTCAGATTCAAAAATAAGGACTGAAGACAATTTTCAAATAATTAATCAATGAAATTTACCCAAAAAAAAAAGTTGTGCTTACTTACCTTATGTAAGAACCCTGGCTAGTTCTAGTGATTTAGTGATCAAAGATCAGGAGGATAGATGAGAAGCTTGAATGCACTGTTCACCATTCTCTGACCTTGCTGTTTTTGCTGTTGAATAAGCCTAGCAGAAACTGCAGCAGCCGGCTTTGGCCAATAGAGCTCCATATTCTGGAGGGCAGATACTTCCCAAAAACCATAAGGGATCTCCTCGAGGTATGTGCAGTGTTTAAGAACTACTCTTTCGATTCTAGGAAAGTGGTGACCTGAAGCATGCCAATGAACCAAATCCGACCTCCCAAGTTGCAAGACTCTAAGCAGGCGAAAGCCCCCATCTAACGGTTCCCATTGACTTCCCTTGAAAGCATGGTCTTTTAACTTCAGCACTTCAAGATTTGGCAGCATACCTAGTGTGGACATATGCACCCAATCCTCTAGCAACGTGTCAGATAAAGTTATTTTCTTCAGATTTGGGGGAAACTTGTAGGACTGTGGGAGACAAGGTATGTTGCATTGGGAAGGATGAAGAGGAAATGTGTCATTTAACAACTTCAGTGTTTCAAGGTGGTCTAACTTAGCAAGATTATCAAACAAACTCGTTCCTCCTCTTTCCTCCACAAGTGTAACTAACTTACCCCGAATTCCTAGTTTCTTCAAATTGGGAGTTCTTGCTAATATGTTCTCTGTGCAACATTCAGGCACAACTGTGCAAATAGTTTGAATATTTCTTCGTACAAAAGGGTCTTCGCTATCCTTCCTTGTTTCAGCACGAGGCCCGTGTAAGCAACTTAATCCACTTGTATGCAAATGTCTGAACTGTAACATTTTCCATAAATCTGCTAGAATGTCAAGATTCCGAGATGTTGTTCCAATAACGAGTGTTTGCAGATTCCAAAGATTGCAGATTGCTGAAGGAAGAACCTTGAAGTGACCAGCAAAGAGCTAGAAATCTCAAGTGTACCAGCTGTACTATCTCATTGGGGAAGCGGGAGAAAGTAATTGACTTCAAATCCAGTATCCTAACCAGTTTAAAAGCCTCATGAATGAAAGATGTATGTTCTCTAGGCACGTCTCTTTCATCTAGAGAGAAGCAGAAGAAAGAGCGAACATGAGGACCAGAAGGCTTTGAAGACACAAACTCCAAAACATGTGAATGGATACAAAGTCGGCGGTAGTAATTTGGGATTGAGGTCAAGGAGGCACGATCTTGTGTACCTTTGATCACTTGCAAAAATTTTTCTTCTGCGCCTTCCCTTATGCATAAATCACGAAGCATATCATGAATTCGACATGACTTAATTCGACCATTTGCCCGCTTCTTTTCCACGATAACCAGATTTCGATCAACAAGATCCACCAAATACTCTTCTGCAATATCTTCTATACTTTCCTGTCCTATTTGTTGTATAAATCCCTCAGCAACCCATAATTTCAGTAAAATTTTGAAACAGGGATCTCAAAGTCTTCAGGAAAAGCCGCAAAGTAGATGAAACATACCTTCAAGTGATCAGGTAAGTGCTTGTAACTCAATGCCAAGACATCCATGCATTGCTTTGGATCTTTAGCTACATATGTACTTACACTTTCAGCAACTTTGTTCCACCAATCACGTGTTTTTTCTCTCTTTGAAAGAAGTCCTGAAACAACCACAATTGCTAGAGGCAGTCCACCACATCTTTTTGATATACGCCGTCCCAGCTCTTGTAGCTCAAGAGGACAGCTACCTTCTCGGAAAACCTTCTTACATAGTAAGTCCCAGCTTTCTTCATCAGTTAGAAAACGTAAACAATGAGGATAACTGTAAGGGTTAGCATGCATAGCCACCTCATTGTTTCGACTAGTCAACAATATTCTACTCCCACAAGCAGTATTTGGAAAAGCCATTTTGATATCGTTCCAGGCGTCCATTGTCCACACATCATCTATGACAATGAGATAACCATTTGACAGCTGTTGCTCCTTAAATATCCACATAATTCCTCGGCCAGTCTATCATCATTCATTTTGTACGCTTGGTCAGTGATGTGGCCCATGGAATCTAAAATGCCAAGAAAAACTTCTCTTCTACTATATTGTTGAGACATATAATACCATGCACGAATATAGAAGTGATATTCAATGGAAGGATCAGTATACACCTTTTTTGCCAAAGTCGTTTTACCAAGTCCTCCCATGCCTACAACTGATATGACTTCTAGCTGCTCCGGTCCTTTAGTAAGTCGCTCAATCACTGTTCTTGCCTCTTCATCGAAGCCTACAACATTTTCTTCCTCCACAACAGGTGCTCTTTTTCTGGGTGAAATTTTACGGGAAGGCCCTCCACCCTCTATGCTTTGAATTCCAAACATCTTCTTATCATAAATCTCTTTCACCCGTACTTTAATCGATTTAATCTGTTCTGAGACACTTCGCAGCATTTGTGTATGATCAAAGGCATGAAAAACTTTTCTGCATATGGTACTTCTAGCCTTTTGCATTGATGCATTAACCACAAAAGTGTCAATGATATCTTCTGCTTCATAAGTCACATCTGTAATTTGTCGAACCAACTCCCTAACATATTCATATTCATTACGTTTCTCCCTAGAGTCCTTAAGGAAAGCCTTCATCAAGCTAAGCTCCCTGTGAAGAGATTCAACTTGATCCTTTACCCCAGAAAGTAGGTCTACATGGTAGAGAAGCAAATCCTTCAGATTAGCTAAGAGAAACTCTACAACTGCATCTGCCATCTTTCACAGGTTCTGGTTCTTCAACTAAACAATCAATTACCTAAGTGAAAAATAAATGTCATTAATTTGATGTAATTTCTGATACTCTAAACAGAGGAATAAATTTGTACTATAATTATCTATAAAAAGCAAGATCAGCTAGCAGTAGACTCTCTTTTCTCTTAGCAGATTAATGCATATGAGCTTGCAATTTGCATTAACTGACATCAGGCGGATGAACAAAGTGAGGCTATGCAACAAGCTATGTTAAACAGCCATGAAGTCTTCAAAAAAAATTTCTGGACCTGATAAAATAACTGGAAATTGAAGTCAATTCAATAGACAGAAATGAAATGTTCACACACCAAAGCTGTCAATCCACTGAAAACTGAAAACAAGTTGGGCAGCTTCTGATCCAGGAAGGCAATTGAAAGTCCCAATTGGACACAAGAAACAAAAAGATTAAACTACAGAAACATATAAGAAAGCATTAATGTTCATCAACCAACAAAGTTAAGGTAAAAGGAAGAAGCAAAGTCACAAATATCATAATGACTGGGCAAGGAAAAAAATAAGAAAGATTAAAGCATCTTTTTGTATGTGTAATTAGAAAAGTCGGTACACAACTCAAAAGCATAAAAAAATGAATTCTCCTCCCATATTTATGTAAATGGGAACACTTCCATTCGCAGCAAATCCTAAATTAAGCAAGCCAACAGTACCTGTATTTGCACAACCCAGAAAATAGGATGAACCTCATGGCACAATGACCCTAATGAAGTACCATAAAAGAAAGAGATGTAACAAAATAAACAGCAAAATTTGAAGGAATGAGAAGACTAGAAACAATGTAGAGTGAGTGTCTTGAGATGGAATTCACTTAACCAAAGAGAAAAGTGAATGGTGAAGAAAGTTAGCTCTTGAATCTTTTTGTTTTATGTTTGCAAAAACTTCAATTCCAGTATCCTTTCATTGTTAGTGTTAGAAAAACATTTATATGCTCTAGCTATTTATTTGAATAGAAACATACTCTACCATGTGAACCTGAGTTTTTCTTGGAGAATTTATATGCTCTAGCTATTTATTTGAATAGAAACGTACTCTACTGCGTGAACCTGAGTTTTTCTTGGAGAATCTAGGATATTGCACAAGCAACCTGATCTATCATTGACGCCAAGAAAGAGAGAAAGAAGAAAGACAACCAACAATTTGAAATAATGTAAGCTAACTTCTATCACTACAGCTGACAATAGCCACAAAGGAGGATGACTAAAGCAGTATAAGGAGGTGAGAAATTAGATTACGAGACCACAATTAGCATCTTATTAGATGAAACTGTCTTACGAGTAAAATTGATATCCAAATCCCTTTGAACACTTGTATTTGACCATAGAAAAGAAATGATGTCTACTCCAAAGTAGAATCACTTCTGTCTTTATAAGTTAACCTAAATAACACCCATGATATATTTACATATGAAACTCGCTAGGAAGGGTTCCACCAGTTAGCATTTTGACAATTGCCTAACTGCAATTAACAAAACATTTTTCTTAATTATCTTGGAAGGACAAAAACAAAGTGGGAATTAAACCTTACAATCGGAATATGATTTTACTTAAGACTTTGATGGTTTTCAGCATGATTGGATCTGCCGGAAAGAACATTAGAAAGGTGCAAACAGATTTACAGGCTGTGATTAATCATAACCTATCACAAACCTTCAGTATGGTGTCATAAGGTATGACGAGATATTATAGGGAGAGCTGAGCATATTTCGATTTCTGACCAAAAAGGCTTCATGATGCTATCAAATTGAATAAACATTTTACAACTTATTGACATAAACAAGAATCACAGAATTCCAAATCTGTCAATCTCCTATTTGAAATCAAAAACTAACCATCAGTAACACATCACTCTGCTTCCACAGGAACTGTTCTACTGACATTTTACATACATATTTTTTTTCCATTTTATAGAACAAAAGCAAAAACCCATGACAAAAGCAAATCATCAAGCATTAAAATACAATAAAGAAACAGAATTTCAAAAAGGGCCAAGTGATAATTGATCAAAATTATATGACAAGTCAAAATATAGTAGCAACTGAAAACCGCAAAAGTAAAACTTGTCAAATAAACATAATTCTCACACTGATTTCTAAAGGGCTTCAAAATATCCCAAAAAAAAGGCCAAATTAAGCAAGTGAATAGTGCAGCAACCAGTAAGCACCAAATTAGAACTAAAATTAAGCAGATTAAAGTTATATTAAACAAAAAGGGAGAAGAGGAGAGACTGACCAAACTGAAGACTGAGGAGTAAGTTTATTGAGATGGATAGATGGATGATTGTTTGTAGCTGACGAGAATGGTGAATAATGAAGAAATTTGCTCAAAAATTATATTACATTTTCTTGTCAATTAGGAATTAACAAGATTTTTTTTTTTTTCTTCCTTATCGCTTTTTGTACTTTTTTGCCTCACAAGCATTTCTTGATTCTACTGGGCCGAGTGAACTTGGTGTGAGAACTGAGAAGCATCGAGGAAATTGCATAGACGACTTTGGTTCTACTGTGGCAGTCAACGAGACCAGAAGGCAACCGGAAGCGCAGGAAAATGGAAAATGATTCCGTGGAACAAGGTGTACGATGGAAAATTTAGCTCGTGATAAATAATTCTTCACGTCCTTCAATTTAAAAATAAAATACTATAGTTTTAAATTTTTAAAAAAAATAAATAATATAACAAATTATGTATCACAAAAAATATAAGACCATATGATCGTATACTTGATCATGGAAGAATTTTCCCAGGAAAGTTGGTAAAGCAGTTTTAGACACGGGCAATGATATTGCCAAAAATCTTATTGCCACAGCACATTTTTATTGAATGACAAATCTAGCCTCCATCATTTTATTGTTTTTGTGGACCCCGCCCCAGCTTCTCTCATCCCTCCTCTGTTCAACCCAGTGGTTCTGCTCTTCGGTTTCCTCTGCCTCTCCAACAACTCCCAAACAGCAAACGCCTCGGCTGTAATCATCAACACGTACAAGCCTCCTATAATTTCCCTTTCTCCTTGCCTCAAACTGTCACCTCTACATTGGATGAACCTGGACGAGAATAAAGACTTCACTTGTGATGAGTGCAGTGGTGGACCGCTTATTTGGCAGAGAAAGCGGACTCATAGGAGATATCTACGGCGATGCCGATCTTGCGTTGGCTGTTACTTGGATGGGAAAGAGAATCGTAGGGGATTGGGGAGGGACTGAGTTTGATTTTGGCAAGTGGTAGCAGGCTTGATTCTGCCATAGTGTGGTAGTGATTTTGGTTTTTTGTTGTCGGAGAATAGGAGGGGTTTGATGTTTTGATTTTATCCCGACTTTTCTTGGCTAAAAAAATGGATGGTTGATTGGTGCACTTAGTATGATGGAGTTATGAGAATTGGGTGGTTGGTGAGTAAAATAAGAGTAAAGAAAGAGATGAAAATGAGAAAAGGAAAAGGTGGAGGTAGGAGGTGGTGGTAGGGGAGGGAAAGGGAGGGTGGCGGTGACATTAGCATATGAGAGGGTGAAGAGCTGAGAGGAGACTGTGATACTGGGAGCCCACAAAACAAATGAAATTATGGGGAGTGACTTTGCTATTTAACAAAAATATGCTGTGTGGCAGTAAGATTTTTTCTGTGGCAATATCATTGTCCAACACGGCATTTGGAAATTGGAACTGAAAGACTCCAGGGTGAATCAAGGATGTACAAAAAAGGGTTAATTTCACATTCCTACCCTATATAAGGTTTAGTATAATTATAGAAACCTCCCCTCAAGTATAAAAAATTAGACTTACTTTCCCTATTTTAACTTTTAAAATAACAAAAAACATACAACATTAGTAAAATTTTACTATGATTTTCCTAATATACCCTTTTGTGATTAAAAAGTATTTAATTTCCACCTTCAATCTTCTTCCCAAATTCCCCAACCTAACAAACCACCACCGCTCCTCCGCTCCCCCCTGCACCCTAGGTTCTGTTTCTTTCCTCGCTTAATGTCTAGCAGCCAAAGCCCTTCAGCTTCCATCATATTTCAAGCTACATTTCCCCATCATTGTCCAAATAACCATATTATCAACATCTACCTACTAATTATCAATTGAAAATTTCTTTTCAACTAAAAAATTTATAATCTCAAGCAACATCTCTCTTACTTTTAAGAAGGATAAATCAACAACTGCAACATCCACAAAAGCCACAATTACATCCATATTTCTCAACCGGTTTTCCTTTTTCCATTGAAATACATCTATAAATCAATACACAAACAAAAATTAGGTAAAACTATGGCAAAAGAATTCTAACTTGCAATACTTGTAGAAGACTATAGCACTTGTGTTTAAGGTCTCCTCATCCAAATCCTTCTTTTGAGACATAATCCAAGGATATTTCTTGTGGCCATTTGTTCAACTATGCATATCATTTATATCATGAATTCGATGGATTTCTACATATTCTAAATCATGAAATTTTTGGTTGGGTGGGAGACAAAGTGAAAGAGAGACAATTTGAGAGCGCTATTTGCTTGGCCATGGATTCTGTGGATAGTGGGCACGAAATAGCGGGCAATGATGATGGTGGATTGTTGGCCATTAAAAATTCATAACATAGAGTGGTAGTAGATAGGAAGAGGTTGATGATGATAGAGGTCTAATGGTAGTGGTTGGCCGATTAGGTTCATTGGAGAGATGTTGGGATAAAGAGAGATTATAGCAGAGAATGGTAGGCAGGAGGAGTTTCTCTAGTGGAGGAGTGATGGTGGTGGGTTCTAATTAGGTAATTGGAGAGGGGCGTAGCTTTTTTTTTTTGTTTTTTTTTGTTTTTTAAAATATTTTTTTAAGCATATATGAAGGGCGCTATAGTCTTTTTATTTAACCAAGAGGGGTAAGTGTAATTTTTTATACCAGATTCTTGTAATTATAATAAATCTCGGGAGAGGAATATAAAATTAACCCATAAAAAAACCCAAAATAATCTATATGTATACTAAAGCAACAGAGTTTTTTTAGTGTCAATCATTTTATTTTTACTTTTTCCTTATTTTTATCCACTAATAATAATAATTAGAAGAAGGTTTTACCAAGTGCTATGAGTGATATCCCAAAGATACTCTAGCAACTACTATGATTTTAGGCTCGCTACTTTTCTTGGCGAAAGTTCATTGGTTTGTGGATATCTAATATGTGTATTTATTGTAGTTGCTTCTGGATGTGCCATTTGGACATTTTTTATTGATTTGGCACTGACGTGGCACTGGAGTTTGGCTCCCTCAACATTTCTTCTATATGCAGAAGATACTCATTCTTCGCTGGTTTGAAGTGAAATTACAATAAGGTCCTTTTCCATCAAACAGTCAGACCATACATTTGGTGGTATTTTTATCAACTTATGCACAACCTGTACTTGGAAAGAATAAATTCATTCTACCTTAAAATTTTCACTTTTATTTAATATAAAGTATGGTTATAAACCTATATGTAGAATAAACCTCCTGTCAACCTTTGGACTCTTGGATTTGATAATAAATTTAATTACATATAATATCAACTATTAGATTATTTTTATTCTTAATTAATACAACTTTAGAATCAACAGCTCTTTGTTTGAACACAGTTATTACTATTCCAAATATTTCTTCCCTTTCTCCTTCTCTTCCTTCACTGTACTGCGTTCTTTATCTCTTCTTAGATTTTCTTCATTACACCCTCTCTTGCTTTCACCTCGTGGCTTTTTTGTTAGAAATCTCCACACCTGTATCTGACTGTAGACGGAGAATGTACTAAAATCTACTTTTTACCACTTCTTTCTACCAAAACCGTCCACAAATCATATGATTTGCTTATCCAAATTTACACCCAGATAAGAGCCTTCTACTCAGCAGATCAAAGAAAAATTAAAGGTTCATTTACTGATTTGCACTTCTTGCATTTTGACAAGACTTTCCTCTTTTTTTTAAAAAAAAAAAAAAGAAAAATATTACAGTAAAAATATAATTGTACCTCTTCAATTTCGTACATGAAACGTCATTTAATGGATCTATATTCCTTCAATGCTATAAACTGATACTTCTTTTTTATGTTCTTACTTCAGTTACCATTTTTTTGCCAGATCTGTTCTCTTTAAGGCATGTTCTTACTTTTGTTTCCATTTTTAATCACCCAACCACCACTTTTTTTCGGCTTTTAGGAAATTTTTGTCCCAACCACCACCTATTTTTTCTGGCTTCTAGGAAATTCCCATCAGAAATTCCCATGCCATCTTATTGAGATATAGTCTAATATAATTGTACTTGCATCATTTTTTACCACTAAATGATACCAAAACCCTTGAGATTTGACCGCATTTGATCTACTTTCTTCAAAAAATCAGCAAGCTCCTTTATCACAAATAACCATCATATTGAAGGATTTTGTGCTCTTTGCGGTCTTCTTATGGCAAGCTTTTCTTTTCTTCCCCTTGTCTCAAGGTTTTTCATCTATTCTAAAGTTTTGAATAATTTTTTGGCCACTTGACCAGACCAATGAGGTAATAAATCATGAAAGTTTTGTTTATATATTTTCTGAATTTTACAGGTTGCCTTCTATTCATCTCTTATGGGTTTGAGGCTTTTTTCCCTTATGGTTCACTACTTTGGAGAACTTTGTTTCATACTTTCAAATCAGTTGTTTTTCTCATAGTTTGGGTTTAATTTTCATAGTTGGATTCTTCTGATTTCTTTAGGTTCTTTATGTTTCTATTTTGTAGACCTTTAGGATTTCTGATGCTGTCCTACTATCATGGTTTTACCAGGTTTAGCATATCGTTTTTATTTCTTATTTTCTTTATTTTTGCTTCATTTTAGTATCTAGATTTGTGTGTTTTCTTTTTTCAGAATCTTATATGGCTCATTTTTTCCATTTACTTTTTGTTTCGCTTTACTTTGTAGTAGTATGGCTTTGTTTCATTTATTATTGTGGTTTGATTTCTATAGTTTTGCCTATTTAGTTTTATCGGGTTCCTCAAATTGGGATTGATAATGGATTAAATCATGCTATGTTTCTCAATTTTTAATTTTGTCATTGGTTTTGTTTGAAAGGTAAGATTTACTATATGATTTTAAATGCAAAATTTAGTGAAATTAGCCATACTGATGCATGCATTTAGTCTATTGGAAATATTTTGATAATAATCAGAATTTTAAAACTTTAAACATAGTGCTTGCCTTGGTTGCCTTGGTTGCCTTTATATGATGTATAGATAATCAGACTTTTAAGTGTTTGCTAAAATTCAATCACATATCAAGATAGAGTGTGCAATTTGCTTTTGCATAGTAAGCACTTTAATTTTGTTATTCTAATGCATTCATATTATGATGCTGCTATGTGTTTTTAGGAGAAGTCTACAGTAATAGTTAGTTTGACTAGTATTATGATGGCAAAAAGGGAAAGACGAAGAACTAAAACTTCATGTAAATTTACTTCATGGCAATTCCTTAGGATCATCTTTTGCTGTTAGGACGTTGGCAATAACCAATATATGAAATCCTAGAAACTTAATGAATCTATTTGGCATAAAGATTAAAAAAAAAAAAAAAAAAAAAATTTATTACTTAATTTATGATATATTGTTAACGGAATTTATAATTCACTTTGGGTTAGATTAAATTTTTTTTAGGTAAGTATGGCCAAGTTAGAACCTTTTCGAGATATGGAATCGTCAATGATCTATAGTATCTTGATGAAACTAAAGGTAGACATTCTATTTTTAAAATTACTCAGTAGCAAAATTGATTATGTGAATGTAGTATAAGGAAAACTTGGAAGCACTTGAAAGCGTTATATCATTCTTAAATACATTTCAATCTATATCAAAACAAAACTCTATCAATCTTCAATAGTCACTTATTCGTGAGACTGTAATGAAAGAGGAATTTTTAGTGTGCTTTAAATATTTGGTAACTTTTCCTTTTCTTAAGCAAAAAACTTAATGCATCAATTTGAGGAATGATCTAAACCCAGGAGCATACATGGTTGCCAATTGGTTAATTAATGAGATGTAAGTTTTTTATTCACATTGGAACATGGCAGAATTTTATGTGCAAGTAATTCTGTGCTTTTTTAGTCAAGGTTTTTTATGAATTCTTGTGCTATCATTGCCTATAGAAAACTCTTGGTGGTGCACATGTTGATTTGAGGACTTTTCAACAGATTAAACTTGCAATCATCCTTGCTAGAGGTATAAATTATTTTTAGTCTCAATTAAACTACCACAAGGACTGGGCCTGCTCTGCTATATCTCTCAAGTGTTCTACATTAGATTACTCCTAGCAATTAATTTTCTTTTATTTATATTTAATTGTGAAAGAAAGTAACACCTCTGTGTGGAACACTAGTTACTCTACATTATACTAGGAAGGTGCTGATAAAAGCTATCAAAGGTCTATACTTCTGTATTTGTATAGATGTTTCTAATCTGCACATGTATATACATTTTTGTTGTACACCTAAATATTTTGTATTGATAAAGAATTACAATTTTTAGTACATTTCTTTTTAAGAAAAATCATGGGCATTGGCCGTTGGCTGCACAACGAGGTTGTACTAGTTAATATCATATATTCCTATGTCACTTGTCTATATTATAAAGTAGGAGACTCTTTTTGGTGTCCGTCACATTATAAATTCTATTTTACTTTTTATTATCACTAATAATACCATATTAGACCACCACTAAGTACCAACTAGCCATATAACTATTCCTTCTTTTGTACTTGATTTTTTTTTTCCTGATACATTTTTATTTTATTTTATACACAGATATAACACAATTGAGTGTGCACTTTCTACTAATAATTATAACTAGCGATTAGTGCACACTCTATGTGTGTACTTTTTTCAAAAAAAAAAAATTATTTTGAATAAGATAAGGGGAAAGTTTTAAAACTACTTGGAGGGGTATATTAGCCAAAATATTAATTGACATCACACCAAAAGATGGACCCTTACTTTATATATAGTATAGATAATTATGCGAACATTTTACCAAGCACTATGAGTGATATGCCAAAACTATTCTATTAATTAGTATAATTTTTAGGCTTCACCGATTTCCATGGTGAAAGTTCATTGGTTTGTGAATATCATTATCATATATTCATATGTCACTTGGTAGGATAAGAATCCTATCTATTTAAGGATAGATGGAGGAATCTCCATTTATCCTTAAAAAATAAAATTAAAAATTATTTTTAAAAATAAAAATTTTAATCAAATCATGTTTTGTATATATGCCTTGCAAAAATAAAAAATAATAATAAATTTTTACCATTTGATTAAGCCTCAAACCTCCCTCAATTCTATTTTTCATTAAAATTTGAAAATTTTTGCCCCATCTATATTTGACATATAATCAGAATGGCTTGAATTTTGGATATGATGATCTAATCAGCAAAATAAAATTGATGATTTGTTTAGATTATTTTATCAAATTTTAATTATATAGACATAAAGAAATGAATAAAAAATGAAGGAAAAGAAATGAAGATGATCATTGTCCCATGTAGTAAAACTTTCCATAACACCAATAGACGTTGAATGTATACATAGGTATACATATAGATGTTTGGACGACTTGCATGTAAATTCTTTAAAAAAAAATTTGTGGAAGCAAACTAAGGAGGTTTTTGGTTTAGGGTAGAAAACTTCAATGACACCTAAACACTTACCTCAGTTTCATTTTGACTCTCTAACCATTAAATGTTTAATTTTAGCCCTTTGAGTTTTGAAAAAAACGTTCTTTTGGCTTTTCTGTCTGCTTTCTTTGTGAGAGCCAGGCAAAAAAGATATGACTTTTTTCAGGAGAAAAGTTAGAAGTTTTGCTAGAAGAGCCAAAATGATATACAGTTTTAGTAACACCTTGAACTTAAGTTTGAAATTACAATTGCTTAAGCATCAAATAATTGTTTGCATTATTCAATATCCAATCACTTATTTTAATTTTTTATATTTTTCAAATAACTCAAATAATGTCTCGAATAATGTATCAAAATAATACTTTAAATAATACAATTTATAGGGGACCATAGTTTTAATAAGACCTTGAACTTAAGTTTGAAATTACAATTGTTTCAGCATAAACTACGACTTAAATAATGTACCATATAATTTCCCAAACCCCATCACATCGACCGTTATCTCTCTGCAACCACAAACCCGGTCCACACATGTCTCCTACCTATAGTCGGTGACCCCATCACGAATCATTTTTCTTCAACAATTAATCAAGTACCAATCTAAACATGTTTCGAAACCCCAGACATCTTTGCTGTATTTTCGGCAAGTTCAAACTGGAGTTTTTACAACACTCAAAAATTATTGTTTTTGTATTCCTCAATAAGCCAACTCATCGATCTAGATTAACTCTATAGCCTAATTCCAACTTGCCATGTGTAAATAAACTTGTAGACATTCTCGTATATTTTTAAAATAACCATCATAATTTCCTCAAATACTAAAACTTTTCATCAAATCATGTCCACACAATACTTTTTGTAATTAAAATATTTTCTCAAAAAGTTACAGTAACTACTGACTTCCTCTCTGCTACAGTAAAACTTCCTCTCTGCTACAGTAAGCTCTAGGATCCCAAATTGTAATTTCACATCCTACATCCAATTAGAAGCTGTCGTGTAGATTCCACTAACCATCTCCTCCAATCACTAGTTGATACGTGGCTAGGAAGGGGCATACTAATATTAATAAAGCCTAAACTCTAGTAGATAATGGGAAGGGGCAGGTGAGGGGAAAAGGTAGAGAGGAACATGATGGGTAATGGTTTTGGAAAGGTAAAGAGGGAAGGAAAAAGTATAAACCATTTTCAGATTGAATGGGAGAAGGGGAAGGGATCTGGAGACGGAGAAAGGATTAGGGAAAGGGAAGCAGGAAGGCAAAGCAAAGGGGAAAGGAAGGTAGAGAGGAGACAAAAAGGGTTAGGGAGAGGAAGAGCAGATGGTGAGGGAAGGCGATAAAGAAAGGGGATGGGAGTGGAAGCAAATGGGAAAGGGGAATTGACCGAGGAGGGGGTCATAGGGCGGTAAAAGGTGAGGGGAAGGAACGGCTAACCGGTATGGGGGAAGGGTTAAAAGGGTTGTGGTGAATGGGGGCTTACAATGGAGAGGGAACGGTTGGTAACTGATGGTGGGAGGGAAAGAAGGAATGGAGGAAAAATTAGTAAAACAGAGAGTTTCATTAAAATTATGTCGTTGGATTTAAAGCTACATCATTTTTGTTAGAATGCTTATATGACAAAATCATGAGTTCTACTGAACTAAACATCTAAATTTCCTTTGACAAAAGTCACTTTTTTTTTACGTAGGCCTGTATCAGTCACGAATTTAAGGGCCATTGAAATTTTTTATCCTTTGGTTTATGGGTAACAGATGTTGTTTAGTAAACAATATGACTATTATTCTATGGGAATGAAAGTTTAAAAAAAAATACATACTTTCATTCCCTACTTGTGACTTAGACTTCAATTGATTTACTTAGGGACTATTTGATTCTCATATAGAAATGGGAATGAGAATCATGCCACTATTGGTATGGGTTTGTGCATTTTCCGTTGTTTAGTTTAAACTGAAATGAGTTTCATTATATTAATGAGGATGTAATTGATTTATAGTATGAGAGGGAAGAATGATTATCAAATTTGATAATTTTTATAGATATTGTTTGATTGAGTGCTATGGAAATGATTCTATAAGAATAAAAGAGTTAGAAAATGCTTCCTTTTTAGTTTCAAATTGATTACTTTATTAATATAATAAAACTCATTCTAATTCAAACCAAACAAGTGAGTGAGAATGAAACAGATAATCCATATCGATAGTAGGGTATATCAATATATGATTCATATTCTGATTTCTATTCCCAAATATAAATTAAGTACTTATTAAGTTAATCAATTTGAAAGTCAAGTTATTTTAAGTTTTCAACATCTACAATTGCTCATTTGCATCCCTTTAATTTACCATGCACTGGAAAAATAAAAAGGTAATGATCATTGAACTATGCACTAAATAGTGTGAAATTTTCACTACAGAGCACTTCTGTATGGTCTAAAGACCAAAGATGTGCATTTCAATCGTTTGAAATAGCGAATAACTTGTAGTGGTTGAAATTTGTTTCTCCTTGAATTTTGTCGATGTAATTTACTTGGAATGTACTAGACTAACAAATAATTCAAGAAAGTCAAACTTTGCGTGTGTTTGTAAAATCAATCTATTTCATTATTCAACTTGTGAAATATTTTGCACATTATGTGGAAAAATTCATATGAATAATTATTCATCATGTTCATCCACAAACAAGAACTTTAGGGTCAAATGCCAACAATTATCATAAATATGTATCTGCTCATCTAGAATGCTTTTTTACGGTAATGAAATGTAATGGTTAATCCTTAAAAACAAGATCTTGTTAGGGTGGTTTGTCAATTATTATTAATATAAGGGGAAGAGGCAATAAGGTGTTAAATGACAAGTGACAACACTTAGAGTGAACCTAATTCTTGAAGTTGATGAAACATTTGCTCTCTATCAATCATTGCTATTAAAAAAAAAATATGTTTGAAACACAAATGATTTTACAGAATAATTTTTTTAAATATTTTTTTATAAAACTCAGGGGCAAAGAAAAAATAATTGGAATATGAAAATATCCCAAAACAAAACCTACATTCTACATTTATAAGCCAGTATAACTTTATAAGTTCTATGTGTAAACTTGTTAACAAAAAATTCGACTAAACTTTTGTCATGAAAAAGTTATATCTTAGCAATAGGAAAAGTTAAAAGAGGAATTTTTTTTTTTCCAGATTAGGTTGAATAAATAATATACCTATTTAAATTTGACTAGGGGTAGAAATTAATATAAACAATTTGGGTGCTTTATTGTTCAAACTTATTTAATTATTTTAACAGACTTGTAATTTTATTTGAAATTGGCCTGTTTATGTGTCGAACTGAATTGAAACTAGCTTTATCGAGCCAAATTAATACTGAGTTCAAGTAGCTTGAATTTTTTACATATAAAATTAAAATTTTTAACTTTTCGATCTAACTTAAAAAGTTAATGAACGTTAAATTTTGTTTAAATTTGACTTGGTTATTAATGAAGCAAGTCTAGACGAACTCTTATCGAGTGAAATTTAATTTGAATATCGAGTAATTTTACTGTTTTACTGCCCTAGATTTGACCTTGTTTTCCAATCCAGTAACTTATTTAACATCCAAAAACTAAATAAATAGGTTTACTTCACGTAGCATGAATGAAGTAAAAATAATACCTTAAGGATTTATATCATTTCACTAATCACTAAAGCCTTGTTTAACCATGGTTGGAAAAAATACAAAACAAATTCCTAATAAATTGAAAATTTGTATACCTTCAAATCAGAATAAGAAAAAAATTCAATTTATGTGGTTAAATTACCCTTAAAATTTTCCTATTAATACTTATGTCTTTGCCAAATGATTTTGGTATCAAATAGCAAATAGAACTAGAAAGCGAAAAAACAGAAATGGAATCCAGGCCCAAATTGGAACACTCTCTATTTTGGATGTGAAGATTGAAGCCCTTCTAATTTCAAGGGGATTAATTTAAAATTTTGTTTACTTTAGAAGGCCAAAATTAAAGTCAACCCTGAATATTGGAACAAGAAAAGATTAAAAGTAACTGATTCTTATGCAAGACTAAGGAGGTTAAGTATAATCCCATTCGCATCTTCATTATTAAGGAGAAGAAGTGCTCAGGAATATTTACACCTTATTCTGATAATTTGAAGTTTGCTTCTTACAACTTCTTACTAGGGTTAAAGATACAACTTATATGTGCATGAAACTTTCACAATAATAAATTTAGTCAAAATAAAAATATTTGTGCAATTTATTTATTTTTATTTGATAACAAGTAATTATTTGACTTGGGAAAAAATTAATGAAAGTAATTATTTGTTGACGCTTATACATTTTATCAATTTTTTTTTTAAAGTAAACTAAATATTTCAGAAACTAATGAGAACCCATGCTAATGTATGTGCAAATTCAGGAATAAAATCGAAATGTTACTTACCCAAGAAAAATAAATATTGAAGTATGATTGGAAGTTAGGGGGGTATGCGACGTTTTGAGAATCTAAAGGTAATTATTATTTGGCATTAGGGTATAATTGAAAAACACAAAAATTATTAGACCAAATGCTCTTTCTTTAGGGGAAAGGGTACACTCAATGTGTGTGCAAAATAAAAGAAAAATGTAAGAGAGAAAAAGGTGGAAGTTATTAAATATTATTAGGAGTTTATGATTTATACTAAATATGTTGTAAAAAATATTAATGAGGGTAATAAAATGAAAATCTAGGAAATGACTTACACCAAAACTCTTGCTCATTCTTTATACATATAAGTGATAAAAGGCACACGTTATGTGTGTGCAGTAAAAAAAATAACTATAAACTATTTTTTAAAAAAAATTTCTTTACACTATTAGGTAATAATAAAATTCTCTATATTTTTTTAAACAACAATTGATATATAGTTTTTGCCTTCTTGGTTAGTTATATATGGTTACAAACAAATTTTAACTTTTAAATAAATATAAGAAAAATAAAGGGTGATGAGTATTGGTAGTTTTTTTTTTTTTTAACTTCCTTTTTTTAAAATTTTAAAAAGACAATTAAGGGAGAGACTACCATACCAATTGAATTTTTTCTTTACATACAATATAGATATAGATACTAGGAACTACCCACGTTCTTTGCACGTGATATGATAAGAAAGCATAGACAAATGATAAACTAATCATTAGTTAATTTCTTTTAGTTAATAGTGTAATAAAAGCTATATTGATAGTTTGACAGAAGAACTTATCAATTTGAATTAGTCACATTGACTCATTTATATTTATATACTATAATAAAACTCGTGATTATATAACCCTTATATGTTGAGAGAAAAATATATATAAAAAAATAGATTAACCTACATGCCAATTTTTTTTCACTTGAAGGTAAAAAAATTTCAAAGAATTTTCAAAATAAAAGAAAATGTGCATGTAAGAAGTCATTGAAAATCACATATTTTGTAGCCATGTAATTGTTTAATAGAAAAATTTTGAAAACAGAATGATGAAAGATAGTTAATTGAAGTTTATGTGTTTAGTTAGTCTATAATAAGTAATTTGATGGGAATTAATTTGTTAGACTCCATAATGACCATTTTGTATAATGATTATCAAGTATTAAAATAAGGGTCTTTTAGGAATATAAAATGTCAAAAATACTAAGACAAGTTAGTACTTTACATTATATAAGTGTCTCTGTGCATGTGTTGCAAGTATCGATAAACAAATAAAGTATTAAGAAATTAATTGATAATCAAGCAATACAAAACAATAAACATATTAATTGGCCATTATAAGATTGAAGTGAAGAGAAGAAAATTTTTGACTCGAGTGTGGAAGTAAATGGTTTTGGGAGTCAAATCTCAATCTAAGCATGCCAATGTGTCTACCTTATGAAATTAATTTTTTTTTTTTGTATTTTTATCATAAAAAATAGTTATATTAAGAAGAGAATTTAAAGAGAAAAACACATAGGAAAAAGAGATTGGAAGTTTTAAAACTACCTAAATAAGGGTAAAATAAAAATTATATAAAATTATATCACACCTAATAGTGGTATTATTAAGTTGTTATATTCGTGGATGTCTTACTTCACTAGTACATTTATCTTTGGTTTCCAACAATTTTCTCTTGCTTTATATATAGTATACACTATTAAGAGAATTTTAAGATTAAAATATATAGGAAAAAAGGGATGGGAAGTTTTAAAAGTACCTAAAGAAGCGTAAAGTAGGAATAACATAAAAGTGCTTGACATCATACCACATAAAGAATCTTACTTTGTGTATAGTATAAATATTAAACACATGCTTTGCACGTGATAATTAAGAAAGCTTAGGTATATAATAGATCATTTCATTTAGTTAATCTCTCTTTCAATTATTTTTTTTGTCGCAAGTTGATGATATCAAAAAACATATCAATTTGAATTAGTCGCGTGACTTACAGGTACTTATATAGTGTTACAAAACTCATGATGATATAAGCTTTATGAGTTGAGAGAAAAATATATAAAATCATAATAAACCTTCATGGCTGTTTGTTTTCCTTGAAGGTAAAAAAATTACAAAGTATTTTCAGAACATCAAAAAGTTTGCATGCAAGAAATCATTGAAAATCATACTTTTTCTAATCATATATTTTTAAGGAAACTGTAACTCCATTTAGAAATACTAATAAAAGACAATTAGTTGAAGATTAAAGATTTAGTTAATGTGTATAATAAGTAATTTGATGAGAATTAAATTTTTTAGTTTGTGGCCATTATTGTCCATAATTCCCTTTTTTTGTGTGATTATTCAAATATTAAAATATTAAAATAAGGATATTTTTAGAATAAAAAATATGTCAAAATACTATAGTAATTAAGTGGGGCGTGTGTGTCTATATATGTGTGTGTGAGTTAGGTATAAATAAACTAATCAAGTAATAATAATTGATAATCAACAATATTATGCAATAAAAAAATATTAATTGGCTAGTATAAGATTGAGGCAAATAGAAGAATATTTCATACTCGAATTTGGAAGTAAATTATTTTGTGAATCAAATCTCCATCTTGGCATGTTAATTAGTATATACTAGTGGTCATTGCTCACCCTATGTGTGTGCCATATAAAAATAAATTTATTATATTTTTATATTTTATAATAAAATAATTTAATATTGAGAGAATTTTAAGAGAAAAATATGTAGAAAAATGGGATGGGATTAAAACTAACTAAAGAATGGTAAAATAAAAAATAACATTAGATGACATCTACATAATAGGGGTTCTTGCTCTATATAGAGTATAGATAGTAAGGAAATTCTTACTTGGATTGGGTCCATAGCATAGTGTGCCATGGACCTCTTGGTCCATGTTAAGACACCTCACCTCATTTTATTTCACCTTACTCCAATTGGTGAGATGGCATAACATGCACCAAGGGGTCTATGGCACTATGCCATAGACCTTGCCTTAGACCTGATCCATGTAAGAATTTCTCTAGATAGTATATATATAGGTTATTAGGAGAATTTTAGGAGAAAAATATGTAGGAAAAGGGAATGGGAAGTTTTAAAAATACCTATAGATGGGGTAAAATAGGAATAATATAAATGATATCACACCAAATAGAGACTCTTGCTTTATATATAGATACATAATAATATTCATTTAGTTAATTTATTTCAGTTAATTCTTTGTCACAAGTTATCATACCAATTTGAATTAGTCAAATGTGATTATATAGTTTAATAGAACTCATGATGTTCTAACAAATCATTAATGATTTGAGAGAAAAATACATATAGGACTATAAATAAACGTACAAAATAGTTAATGATTAACCCTTTTGTTTAGGTTTTGAGCTAGCCTTTCATATACTGTAGTATAACTTTTTTATTCTAAAATAAGCACACTGAAATGTAAGAAGTAAGGCAAAAGGCCATACAGTCTACTAAATTTTCACAAGTTACTGACTTTGCTTACTTAACTTTTTTTGTAGCCAAATTGATCACTCAACTCCCAAAATTATCTTCTAAAGTCCATTCTGCCTATTTGAGGCGTTAAATTGAGCGTTAACTGTAATATGTGAATGGTATGTGAGTTTTTTTAGAGTAAAATGGTTCAAACACTATTCATCTTCTTCTTATGTCATTCATCATGAATTGGTCCAATACTATTTCACTTGACAGTCGCCTAATTTTTCTTCTTCAAATATTTTTCTGGCTTTTTTTTTGTCAAAACAAAAGGGACACAGAAGATGCTCCTTGTGTAAAGAGACTCTACAACATATGTTTCCGTAAGTGAATTCATGTAAGGAGCCAGGCGTTTGGTTAGGCTCCTCCATTCAAATGGAGTACCAATATGTGTTGCAAAAGATTTGAAGGTGGACCTATTGATCCACATAACATTCTTGTCTTTGAGCTGTCCTTGCAACTTTAAATGTTGGGATGTTTGTGATAATGGCCCCAAATCCTAGGTCGTTGGACAGCTCATATCATGAAATTGCTGGTCAGATTCTGGGCTCTCAACTAGATTCCAACCCCAAAGAGTGGGGATTGTCTCCATTTAGGAGCCAAGGAAGGGAACTAATATTCTTGAAAAGTGGTGTCTCAAAAACTTAATGGTGTGTGGTAGTGGTGGCAACCACGCAGGGGGAGGAGAAGGCAAGGGGAAGGGAGAGCAAGATGGGACAACAAGGAAGTGGGAAGGATGTTCGTAGATGAAGAGAAAGATGTGTTTGGTGGTGGCGATGGAGGGGGAGGCAGAGCTTGGTAGGTGGAAGAGGAAAGTAGGTTTTGGAGGCAAGAAAGGCGAGACGGAAAAGGGGAGTAGTAGGGAAAGGAAGAGTGATAGGAGAAAAGATGGCTAGGGTTCTGGAGAGAGATAAAGGTGTTGACTAAGGTGGTTTTTGACATTTTTGCCCCTTTAAAATTCATGCTTGTCACATGTTCTTGAGATAACATCAATTTGATGTTTGAAATGGATGGAATAGGTTTTAGATGATAATTTTAAAAGTTCAATGACCATTTTAGCCACAAAAAAGTTCAGTGGGCAAAGCTAGTAACATCAAAAAGTTTAGTGGGTATTATAGCTTTTTTCCCTAATAAGTAAAAAGAATAATTTTATCATCTTTATATATGTGGAGAGTAATTTTAAGTTATAGGATTTCGACTTGCGTATTTAATTTGTTGTATCTTCTAGTCATATTATACTCTATTTCCCTATCTTTGTTTCTAATAAACTTACTTGTCTTGTTGAATTGATATACATATAATAACTTTATCACTGTTGCATTTGACTAATAATAGTTTTAAATTGATATAAGATCTTAAAAGACACTAAGCAAGTTAAAATTAAAATATGTAAAGGTTTCTTTGGATGTTATAAATAAAAAACAAACATTTTACTGTTTATACTTATTGAAAAATCTGTGTACCATACAAAAAATTTTCCCATGTACTTCTACTTAAAAAATATACACTTCGATACTTAGCCTATATAATGCTACTTATATAGTTATTTATCTCTATGTATTTCATACACATAGATTGTTTTAGATAAATATTTATGGTTGATTAATTATTTCATCTGTGTTGTTTTTAAGGTATTAAATATGTTGTCTAAGTCCGCTATTTGAGCCATTGCATGTATTGTATGTTTACTTAATTGATATGTGTGGCTCAAATGCAATAGTTGAAAGGTTCCCAAACATCATCAAAGAAAAAAAAAAATAGCATCTTGGGCTTGCAAGTGAAGGTGATCTAGTACGGAATTTATCTAATTACCCCTTTCCTCCGTTCCAAAGTTATTGAAACTAAGTTTTTGTTTTTCCTTTCCTAGGGAATGTGGTTCCAAAATTCTCAAAAGAATTATTTTAACGAGATTGTATTTGTTTAGAGAGAATCATTTACTTTAAATGAATATTTTGTTTCCAATATTCATCATCCAATGGTTGTCATAAAATATTATAGAAAAAATGATAAGTTATTTAGTTACTTAAAAATTTTCACTATTAGTGATTGCATTAAAAAACTTGGATATTTAGTATATGATTTCCTTATATGCTCATTAATTAGTACTCATTGAACTACAAAAATGAAAAATTAAGCATTGCTTTCTATCCTAAATGTGTTCAAACGTTGTATATGTAATATAAAATTTCTTTATTTTCTAAATTTCTTATAAGGACTTATAACTAAGATGGCTAGTGTGTTAACATAACCTAATTCATAAACTAATACACTCTATTAAAGTAGCTTTGTAAATGAATGAAAATAAACAAACAAACAATCTAATAGTTAATATACAATCATATACAAGTGTTACTCAAAGTTGGCCTTGAGAGCATGTGTTCATTTAGACAAAAACTTGTGAAATGTAAATGGTTCTAAACAAAGTTAAAGAAAAATTTTATTGAATTGTATAAGACTTGCTTCCTTTTTCTAAAATTTCCAACTTTAAATAATGATTTTGTTAGAGTACACAAAAAAAAAAAAAATCAATAACTTTATGGTTTTATTTTATATTATATATAAAAGAATGTACTTTTAAGACATCTTGTGTTTTAAGACTTACTTTCCTTTACTAAACTTTTCAACTTTTAGTATTGAACGTGTTAGAGTACACAAAAAATAAGTTTAATAGTTGTGTGATTATTAATATCTTAAATTTCAATACTTAGTTTTTTCCTATCAAACTTTTTGGTTTCCACCCAAGATCATTAATGATCTAGAAATTAGGTTATCAAGAATAAATGTAATTATTGTGTTAGAAGTGATCCTATTACATGACTTTTTTGCCCTTAACAGTAACAAAAAGCTTCAAATATTTTGAAAATAAAAAGTACGTATCCAAAACGTTATCAAAAAACACACTTTTCTAACTATGTATTTATTAAAGAAAAAAGATAACTCCATTAGGAAATAGAATTAAAAATATCATTAATTGAATATTAAAGGTTAGTTAATATATAATAATTAATTTTATGAGAATTCAATTAATAATAATAATTAAATGGTCTATTACTTAAATACTACTATATATGATTTACTTTATCGCATCAAACTTTTTGGATTCCACCTGAGATCGAGAATGAAATTGGAAATTAGGTTTTCAAATAATATTGTGTTAGAAGTCAACCTATCACATGAATTTTTTTTTTTCCATTGACGGTAATAAAACTTTTTCAAAATTTTTTAAAATAAAAAAGTACATATCCAAATTAAAGTTATAATTTTTTCAAATCATATATTTGTTAAAGGAAAAGATAAGTCCAATGGAAAACTTAATAAGAAAAGACTATTAATTGAATACATTAAAGTGTTAGTATGTGTAGTAATATATCATAACTAATTTGATGATAATAAAATTAATATCAATAATTAAATAGTCAATTACTTTAATACTAATATAAATTATTTTCATTTTAATTGTGTTCTTTATTGTCCATATTACTCCCTTGTTGTGTGGATATCAAGGATTTGAAAATGAGTATTTTGGGTACAAAAAATGTCAAAACACTATGAATACGCAAAAAAGAAAAAAAAAATCAATAACTTTAATTATGGATTTATATTATATTATATACATAAGAATTTACTTTTAAGACTTACTTTCCTTTACTAAAGTTTTCAACTTTTAGTTTTGAATGTGTTAGAGTATACAAAAAATAAATTAAATACCTATGTGATTATTGATATCATAAGTTTCAATACTTATTTTTTTCCTATCAACCTTTTTTGTTTCCATCCAAGATCAAGAATAAATCCAAATATCAGGTTATCAAGAATAAATGTAATTTTTATATTAGAAGTGATCCTATTACATGACGTTTTGTTTTCCCTTATAACGGTAACAAAAATTCAAAAAATTTTGAAAATAAAAAAGTGCATATCCAAAATGTCATCGAAAATCACACTTTTTCTAATTATATATTTGTTAAAGAAAAAGATAACTCCATTAATAAATAGAATTAAAAAAAGATCATTATTTGACTATTAAGGATTAGTTAATATAGTAATGAATTTGATGAGAATTTAATTAATTTCAATAATTAAATGGTAAATTACTTAAATCCTAATATGATTTTCTTTCCCATCAAACCTTTTGGATTCCACCCGAGATCAATAATGAAATTGGAAATTAGATTTTCAAATAAGATTGTGTTAGAAGACTTTGCAACACATGTCATTTTCTTTCCATTGACGGTAACAAAAATTTTTAGAATTTTTGAAAATAAAAAAGTACATATCCAAATTGGCATTAAAAATTATATTTTTTTCTAACTATATATTTGTTAAAGGAAAAGATAGGTCCAATGGGAAACATAATAAGAAAAGACTATTAGTTGAATAATTAAAAGGTTAGTTAATGTATTATGACTAATTTAATGATAATTAAATTAATATCAATAATTAAATATTCAATTACTTTAATACTAATATAACTTACTTTTAATTTATTAGTGTTTCTTTATTGTCCATAATGCCCCTTATTGTGTGGATATCAAGGATTTTTAAAAGGGTATTTTTATGTACAAAAAATGTCAAAAATACTAAGGTAAGTAGTCGTTTTATGTATAGTACTGATATAGATAGATATAGATATAGATATACATATACATATATAGATAATTACTAATTTATGAAATAGTTGTCACTGTTTCCACAAACATCAAGAAACTGGATCATGCGAAAGCGCGAACTTGCCGCTTTGTGGCATAATGAATTGTTACAAATTCTTACCTGATTTTTCTCCCTCTTATTTCTTTTTTTTTTTTAATTTTATTTTATCATCCTCTAATCTCCTCCCTCATTCCCCTGGGACATTTACCCCTATCGTCATTTTGATTCAAGACATATATTCTTATCTTACATAACTTTCATGTCAATTATAGATGTAAGCACTATTTGTTTATTACAGTATTTTATCATTTTCTAGTATTTGTGCTCTTGATGTTCATGAATCAAATTAGAGATTCAAACGATTATCTTTTTTAATATTTGCATTAATAACTAAATTGCTTCTCATCAATATGCATATTTTTATGTACATTACATGTTCTTGGTACGGTAGTCGTACTGGCTTTTAGATAATGTGGATTCTTATAAACATTAGATTTCTTATGTTCAATTTTTTTACATTTCATATCTTTGCCTCATAATCCATTTCAAATTTTGTGTAATTCTGTTTTTATATATTCATGCTTATCTATGTTTGAGTGATTGATTTTACCACTTTACAACGATATCTCGCATTGCTTTGGAGGCTATAATGTGTCTGGCTTTGCATATATTTATCATGTTGCAAATATTTGGAAATTATCTAAATAATATTACAAGAATTAAGAAGAATAGAATATTAATATTTGGAATCAAGGCTTAGTACTTCTTCTTTTCTTTTTTCTTTTTTCTTTTTTTTTTTTTGTAAGCAATCAAGGCTTAATTAGTATTGTACTTCAGCTAAATAATGAAAAATCTAAACAAAAACAGAAAATATGAGCATATAATCATGACTTAATTTAATTTAAAATATCAATTGCCATGATAATTGAAAGAAAAAGAATGGGAGAAAAATGCTTTTACCTTATTAAATTATGATATCTTAGTAGCCAAATGAATTTCTATCCCTTCATGCCTACAATTGTTAAATGAAACTTCTTCTTTTTTTCTTTTTTTCTTTTTTTTTTTTTTTTATGTTATGGTTACATATTCTCACTATCCTTTGCACATAAATATACAACAACACAACCACTTTTCTATAGAAAATGGAGACCAAATAAGTTATCTACCGCTTAATCTTGATCGACATGATCATTATTCAATTATTGGCTAGATCAATAAAATTATTGCTCCAAGATTTATGCAATGTTTTCTTTAGATCAAAGGATATGTTTTTTATCATATCATAGCTAGGGACATAAAATTTCATTTGTCATTAATTTTGTTTCAATACCTTTTCCAATTGAATTGATTTTCTTATCAAAGTTCAGCATGAATGTTCTATTTTCACAACATAGCATTGCATCAATTTCTAAGTTGTTGCAGACTTTAATTTATGTTTTAGTTTCATTCATGACCTACTTAACTTGAGTGATGTGCAGGTTCGCCATGGACCATACTAATCTAAATCTTGGAGAAGATACCCAACTCACTGGTAATCCAAATTGGACAATCAATGTCCCAGATGTAAGCTTCTTGAATTCTTTATAGTATGAAAACTATACGTTTTTCACTTAATAATTGCTTTTGCATCGAACAATTACTCTTTTCCTATGTCACTAATACACTATGCATTATTTGGGGAATTGATGTATTTCTCCCATTATCAGACACTGATTTAGTATTCCCTCCGGACGGAGGTAGGACCCAGCAGATTAGGAAACAACTATTTTAATACGTATTGAACGACCGCTAAAGCGAAAATAATTTTTTTATAAAATAAATAATTTTACATAAAATTATAAGAATCCTATGGTGATTGCTAAAAATTTATAGTAAAATGAACTTTTAAAACTAAGGAATAACACACAATGTTCAATTTTTATACAACATGTGCTTATATACATATACAGTAAATATTGTATGTCATTTTATTCGTTAAACTTCAAAAGTCTAAGAAATTTTTATGCTTTAGGTAACTTATTCTCAATTTTAAAATGATGTATCATATCACTTGAATTTTTTAAGGGGTCAATGTAAAGTAAAAGAAAAATTTTACAAATTTTAGTGGTTCAATTGTAGAACAAAGTTAAAATTTTAGAATATTTCCTTGCCCACTAAGTAAATTTTCAAAGTTGTGGGCCATGTGGCTCTGTCCATATAGTTTGTCACAATTTTACTTTTTAAAGTTATACAAATCAATTTTGTAACGAATTAAAATTTTATATAAATTTTTTAAAACAAATTTTCTTCAATAAAAGTAAAATTTATATCGAATATTAACACATCTAAAATTAAAATTATGAATTTTTTATAAAAAATTATACAAAATGAGTTTTGAAAACTCGATGCATTGACTAAAAAAGCCAAACAATATAAATGGGACGAAAGTAGTACGTGTTTTTCATTTGTCATAGAGACTCTTATTTGGTTGTATTCTCATTTTTTTTAACAGATAAGAACAATTAAAGTGAGCAATATCTCACTTTCTGCCACTGACAGAGATATTCAAGAATTCTTCTCTTTTTCTGGTGATATCCAGTATGTTGAGATGCAAAGGTTTGCCATCTATACGTGTTTGTTAAGTTAGGTTTGTTTGAGAAATTCAAATGTTAAATGATAATGGATTTTCAGGGAGACTGAAATCACTCAACTTGCTTATGTGACTTTCAAAGAAGCACAGGGCGCAGATACTGCAATGGTTTTGACAGTACGTTAATTGTCTACTATATTATGACAATGATGTTACGTTTTGATCTCTATTCTCAAGTCATTTTGAGTATGTTGTTTTCTTTAATAGTTGAGTAAAAAGTAAGTGAAATTTTGCTAAGGTTCCATCTTTTTAGATATCAAAGTATTAAAAGAAAGAAACTTACCTGCCTTACACAAGTTTCTAGCATGATTGAATGCAATAATATTTTGTGAATAAAGCAAATGTTAATTGCTTATTACGGGTTATTCTTTGTGTTTATCCTCAATTATTAGTGGAGTATGGAGCTTATGTTGATTTCTTTTGTCTTAGGGAGCCAAAATAGTCGATCTATCAGTTTCCATAACACCAGTCGAAAATTACCAGTTTCCACCTGATGCTGTTCTAAACATGGTAAGTATAGAATTTAGATTGCTTTAGTAGCTTTTGTTGAAAAAGGATCAATTGTTGCAATTCAGAGAACTAAAACACCATTGCATTTTTGCACCTATTTATGTATACTTTAGATTCTAAATATACGTGAAATATTTGCATTTTATATCACTCTATTGCCTGCGTAATTTCATAACATGTTGGAGTTTTAGCTATGAAAATTTACATGTGTCTAAACACTCTAATGCTAATATTTGCCCCTTATAGGAATCAACTTCCACTAGCTCTGTTGTTCATAAGGCAGAAGATGTGGTAAGCACAATGCTTTCCAAGGGCTTCTGTTTGGGAAAGGATGCCTTAAACAAGGCAAAAAGTTTTGATGAGAAGCACCAATTGACATCTACTGCCTCAGCTACTGTTGCTTCCATTGACAATAAATTAGGCCTCACTGAGAAGTTAAGCATGGGAACAGCTGTTGTTAACGAAAAGGTGAGGGAAATGGATGAACGTTTCCAAGTATCTGAAAAGACAAAAAGTGCTCTAGTAGTTGCAGAGCATGAGAGCTAGTGTTGCAGGATCTGCTATCATGAGTAATCGATATGTGTCAACCGGAGCCTCATGGGTTTCAAATGCATTCAATAAAGTTGCTAATCTTGGCAGCCGAGGGAGTGAGCATGATGACCAAGGAAAAGGTTGAAAAAGTTGAAGAGAAAAAAAGGGAAAACCTACAAAGGGACCATGTAACAATGGTGAATGAATTTGCACACATCCATCTTGATCAATCCTCTGTAAGAGATGTTCATCCTATTCATTCTACTGATAGCAGTAAGCTTGTATAAGGGCAAATTTTATAGAATTTTTTTGCCAACAAAGTTAAAACCTCTTTTTTGTTGTACAATATTTTATCACCAGGGCCTAAATTAATTCCATGTTGTATTACATAATACTATATTTGGTTGTTACCTCTATAAATATCCAGGATATGTCGTTTGCATTTTAAGATGTATATGTTTTCTTTTCTTTCTTTTTTTTTGGGGGGGCAACAATATATGTTTTTTCCTATTAAATAGATAATTTACCATTTAAATAACAGATTGTCATTTTGTAGTAGGTTCACAACTTTAATACAATATTTAAGATTAAGCAAAACTGTTATCTCCAATATGATTTAATCATCGCCTTAAGGGAAAGACAACTAAAGTTCATTATTAGTAAGACGTAGCCATGCACAATCTAGTTACGGTTCCTTATTTCTCCATCACAATCAACATTTTAAAACTTTATGCATCAGACATTAATAATTTTATAATGAGCATTTTGAATTGTAGTATTTGCCAATTATCAGGTTTCGAGGAGATGGATTTATCGTTGTTTTTTGATATTGTGAGGCAAAACTGAAGGTACCATATCCTATACTTACCCACTCCATTAGAATTACCAATATCAAAATATTTAGAGCATACCAAATCCACATTCCATATCTACTTATCTACTCATGTCGATTAGGAATTTGAAAACTTTGGACATTAAGCAGCAATGCCAGGTAGGTTATATTTTTAAACTTATGTTGCTGGCAAAATTGTTAGTGTATGCCCTAAAACCAATTAATTTTAGGGATAAATTACACTTTTATATTTATGTATATTTTGTAATATGGCATTTAACGAATTGATATAAAATATTTATATGTAAAATCATAAGAAGTTATGATGCAATTATATTTTATTCGTGTATATCCCTAATCGTAGTGTATGACACTAGTAGATTAACATAAGAGTATGTGGATGCTTATTAAGAATAAGTGCATCGGATTGACCCGCTAAGAGTATTCCACACGGATTATTATTTAAATATCTGTGGATTATACACATCTAGATGTGTATAAGGTCCTTTGACTTGAGGTCATGAGTTTATCTTGACTGTGGATTATTATTCTTTGGCTCTATTAGTCGTTACTCTTAATGAGTCGCACATACTGTAGAATTCGGGTATAATATGAATCATGAGAAGATAAGATATGACTAATAGAGGATTCACCACTCCTTATAATAGGAGAATATATCCCAATATGGCCACTTCTTGAAATACGATTCGGAATCTTTGCACAAAGTGAAAATAGATTTAAGAGTGTCTTAAATTCTATTTCAAGTGAGTTATATTTTGGAAAGAAGTAAAATTATAATCATTAGATTCTATAAGAGACAGGGATTATATCTGTAATTAAACACTCTTAATTGGGATATAGGTTGGTAAAGGATATTAATTACAGGAGAACTAGTCACGGATGGGTGATGTCGAACCACTTGACATATCTTAACACTTGGGTGGTCATGATGCTTTGCTAGAAGCCAATCTTGATCTATAAGTGTAAATAAATTAATTGGAGAATTAATGATAAATTCAAGGTGTTTAATTTATCTAATCCTAATTAATTTAGGCTTATAATTTATACTTATTACCAACGTGATTGGGAACCTAAAGGGTCACACACTTAAGGATAATTAATTCATGATTAAAATGATTTGATAAGTATGAGATACTTATGGGTTAATTTATGAGATAAATTAACTTTTGGGTTTAATTATAATAAGTTATAAATATTAGGAGTTAATATGTAAGACATATTAAGAGTTCTAATGGTTTTATAATTATTCATATACCCATGACCCAAACTGATTAGAATTTGATATAATTCCCTAAATCCAATTTGATTGGAATTCTATATTATTATATATATATATGATATATTATAATATATATATATAAAAAGAAGTAGTACTATTAGTAGTACAAGGACATTAACGGCTTTGCATCAAAAGCCGCAAGGAAGAAAAGCCATCAAATTCTTTTTTTAAATCGTGATAGTCACGGTTTGAAAAAAAAAAAAGGGAAAATAATTTAGGAGCTAGCACTCCGTGGTTTGGGTCAATCAATCTTGTGAAGATTCTTGATTTAATGATCTGTGTGGATACCATTAGAGGCAGGACACCTGTGCGGCTTGTGGATCGACGTCCCAAACATATTAGAGATTTACTGCAATTTAAGGTACAATCTTTATACTTTTCTAGTACTACGCATAAATTAATCAAGGTGATCCGTGATAGGAAAGTAAAAATTTTAAATTCCGCTGCGTTATCTCTGATTTACTTTCTTACAAAAATTCCCTCATAAACTACTTCCTTATTTAGTATTTGAACAGATAGCATGGCATAGTTTCTAGATTCATGATACTTTTCGGTATGCAGTACAGATACGAGTATGCCGTACGTCACATTGCTAAAAATGTGATACACTGGGGGTAGATTTAGTTGGTACATACTTTAAGTTCATGGTACGCTTGATTAATTTGATTGGTATGCTCTAATGTAACGCTTTTAAAAAAGTTAGAATCTCATAAAAATTTACATAAAGTTATTGAGATTTATTAGAATATTATTGTAATTATTATCAACAAAAGTATTATTCCAATTAATTAACTCCATGTCAAATTGCATTACTATGAAACTAATTCGTAATTGGTATTTTTGATCTTGATTTTGTTAGTTAGTGGGAGTGTTACTTAGTCTATCACAATTAGAATAATTTTGGAAGAAAAACCAAAAATAGCTAATTTATATATGTAAGTAAAAGTCAACTTTTAAAGTACTTGATTTTTAAAGACACAAGTTGATCAAATGATAATATTTAAATAAAAGGAACCAAATTAGTGTTAGTAGAAAAAATGATAAAACTACAAAAAAATTAAATTAAATTAGTCAATCTTTCACGAATTAAGCCTAAAAGTAGTTCGTCAAATTTGGTGAATCAGTACTGTACCATAGTGTTTTAAATTGTAAAAGTACTACAAATCGAAATATGTGAACTGATACACGATACGTAAGGTTACTTAGTGAATTCAGTGACTACGATTTGAGCCACAATTTCAACATAAATCCCTTTACCACCCAAACTAATGGTTCTTTTGCAATCAAGATATCATCAATATTACTACTTCCATTGCTTGTGCACAAAAACAAACTAACCATCTTCGTAACATAGCTAGACAATGCAGTTTAAGCAAAGAAGCATGCCAGAGCTTTTTGCTCTTAAACATGGATGTTTTTTGGTCATGGTATGAAGAATTGTGTGTGTGAAGTTGTTCACAAGTCCTTATCCATTCAAAGTGCTCCTGGAATTAGAAATGGTTGAATAAAAAAGACAAGTTTCAGTAACTGACAAGGTGGTGCACCATAAAACAATTATCAATGAACTGTCAATTATAGAATTGCATCAATCTTTTCAAGTTATAGATTATGAGTCATACTATGGATTTTGCTATTTACCACTAGGTCATCAAGTAAAGAGTAGTACAGAACTTAATTCCAGAGCAAATTAGTAGTAAAAGCACAATAATAAGAAGTTTTTGTACTTGTTCACATGTAGCCTTTTCTTATCTATACATAAGCAAGACCATGATCTTTCTCATCTCCTTTTTATTTTACCAATCCTATTTGAAACTATTTTGAATGACTTTGTGGGCACACAAAGAAAGAGAGGGATTTAAGAGCTTTAGCACAACTATTTAGTTCGACATATGACAATTGCATCATGATGACATTAAGCATCTCTGCAATGAAAACAAATGACTCGTGAGTTAAATTCTCTAACTGTAAAATCAATTAGCAAATCAAAATTAGCTATTAGTGAAATATCCAATTGAAACTGTAATTTAGAAACATTATCTACCCTGTAATAAGCTACTAAATAAAAGAAATGTACAATTTCTTCCTAAACACTTTCTCTTTTATGAACAACTCTACTAGCTAGCTTGTGCCATTCTATATATTGCTATTTTATGGAAGAATACAATTGTGTATCACTCGATCTGAAGTCTAAACAATCGCCTTGATCAAGTTACTATCCTACTCTGTCTGATGACTTTTGTATGAAATGTTGTAAATGCATGAATAGTAAGGAAACGAGTAACTAGGTTATGTACTTCACCATCCATGCCAAGTTCTATCATGAATAAAAGTTTGTCTGTTACAACTCTTCAAAGGAGATGATGATATAAGAGGAACAACAATGCAAGCATATATATTAAGTTCCAAAAAAAAAAAAAAAAAAAAAAAAAATCCTTATAACTTAAAAGAATATTATGGATTTAGTCTTTGTACCTTTATGCATTGAGGTAAATGCTCACCCTTTGTTTGAGCATGAGTTTGCATGTACATGAAAAGATTTCAACAATAAAAACTCGAGCTTCGAACTTATTTACTCTCTGATCTTTCAAAAAAAAAAAAAAAAAAACAATACGTTAACTGCATACTCTTGCACACAGAAAGAGCTAATGTTTCTATGATTCACAAATTCATCTGATAAAAAGTATGGCAAATTACTATAAATTAAAGCCTCATAAAGGCTCAGAAAAGAATTTTATTTTGAAGATCTCAAGAAGGCTTTTGGACATCAAAGTTAAGAAATTATATAGGCAAATAAAAGAGAACCACTAATGAATGATTTTCAAATTCAATCTAAAGTAGAAGTAGCTTCTGCGGTGTAATAAAATAACAATAAACAAGTATGGAAATAAAAGAAAAAATTAGAACCCAAAAATTATGACAAGTAAACCAAGCAAACAATGTACAGATGCATACGGTAATGCCATAAAAAATATGCTTCTTGATTTGCTGCTATAGATGCAAGAATGACTTGTCCAGCTGCTACAGTTGATGGGCATTAACAAAGTTGTTCATGGCCTAACTGTGCTAGAACAACGTATGTCATGTAGTCACACTCTTCTCTACCTTCTCAGTAGCTCCTGTAACTTTTGAATAAAACCTGATTCATATGTAGTATTGTCATGAATAATGCAAAGAAAGAAATATATTTCTTGAACACTGATGTTGTACCATGAGTATAACGGAGGAAACAACATACCACAAGTATTGTGCTTGAATTTTCTTTTAACTTAAATGCTTTGAGATTTGTGTGTTTGCATATGTGCTTTTAGAGAGCAAGAGAGTATGTGTTGTGTGTGAAATCAGAATTGATTTGAAGGAGTTAAGAACGTTGAAGGGGTTTATATAGTGTGAGGGTGGGGTCCACTCCACGATCAAATTTCATCAGTTCATTTGTGGGTCATGTGCATGGCCTATGGAGGAGACTTGAGACTTGAGACTTGAGACTTGAGACTTGAGACTCATGTGAGTTCTCAATGCCACGGAATCTTTTACTCACACTTGGTGTTATACTCTCTCTCCCTACTTAACGAATTATCAATAAATTTTGTAAAGTAATTTTAATAAAATAATTTTATTGATTCATTTGATAATGTGATAAAGGTGTGGCACAGAATGTCTTTAGCAGTTTTGAAGGGAGTTTGTAGCTAACAGTATCGCTGGTTGATATGCTTCACCATATATTAGGAACCAAACCAATGATGCTTAATGGCACCGTTAAAGGATTCATTCGACTTATTATGTATTAGGAATGAGAGATAAAAGTGCAAAAAAATTGAGGAAAATTACTTGGCTTCGTTTGGTTTGCATTTTTTAATTTATTTTTAATAAAAATGAACTTCATTTCCTAGTCACATTTTTATCACGTGTACAATCTTTTCATTAAAAGGGTACAATATTGCTTTTTCAAAAACTCATCTAGAATACAATTAAGAAGGATACATCCATATGTGTTTGTTCGCACAAATTTTTTTTTTTAAAAAAAATTACATTTTCCCTCATGTTTACAAATTGTATCCGCAAGATTTGCAAGATTATGCTTGGAAAATGTTATAGTTAGTTATACAGCACATCCCCATTAACTACCACAAATTGGTTATTTTGTATCTCAAATATTTTCTTGTCAAACAAGCATGGGTAGAAAAGTAATTTTCTATCTCCTCATCCCTTTTGCATTTCACCTTTTCACACAACATTCCTTAGTCTTAAATAATAACCATCATAGCACAAAATCGCTTATCCATTGCAAGTGATTTAATGGAGATTGTGTAGAAGTAAAATTATTTATGTCGATTAATTAATTAGTATTCTTGGTTTGCACCTCTAAATAAAGGTATAATCTACTCAAGCGGAGTAAAAGAGATTAAAATGAATTTTCAAATTTAGTTGTTAATTTTTTTTTTCCTTTTTAGTTACTTAAGCTGATTTATGACTATCTTAAATCTAAATCTGGGAGGGCACAAACAAGTTGATATTCCACATATACTTTTCTAAAAAAATTATATTGAACTTGACAAATTAACAAATAGTGTGATGGCTCCAATAGAGTATCGTAACATATTATGCAAAGCCGAACTTAAATTGAGAATACAATAATTTCTTCCAGAATAATATTTTATAAAAAACAATATGATAAAAACACTAAAGTATCACTGAATTTGTAAAAAAAAATGGCTAAACACATAGAATGATTGGGGGTTAGTAATTTTCCCACATCAGGTCGTGTTAGTAACTTTTTTTTATTTTTAAATAATGATTATATATGTCTACAATTGTAGAATTAAGTACAATCAAAACATCAAAACACGCACATCCCTACTCTCTCTGTTGAGGCTTCCTTATTGGGGGTTGCAGATTATTTTTGAGTAAAGGTGTCAATAGTGACTTATCATACTGCTCATGGCCAACAACCAATGGCATGTTGGTTTGGTGGCCTTAGCAACTAGGAGTAGTATAATTTCGTCCATTTTTTCCGCACTAACATACCTAAATTTCATCTGGCCTATGCCCAAAGTAATAATAATAATAATAATAATAAAAAAAAAAAAAAAAACCATATATCTATACAATGGAACTCTATACTATATATAAAGCAAGAGCATGAGTTTTGGTGTCAGTCATCTCTTGATTTGCCCATTATACCCTTCTATTCAAATTATAACTACTTATAACTTCCTTCTCATCCTTCACTCCCTGTTATCTATATTTCTTCTAATTTTTTGAATATTTTTTTAAAAATTTCCACTATTTTTTTTGAAAATTTTTTGTGCAATTTTTTAATTAAAAAGTCTCATACCCATAAGTGTGTGCTTTTCCTACCAATCTAAGAAGAGGGAAAATTCTGGTGTTCGTCACTTTTTTATTTGTCAATTATATCCTCCCACTTCATTTGTTATATCTTAATTAACTGTCTATAACTTCTCATAATTCCCTTCTCACAAATCAATCTTCACTTCTAATATTATTCTTTTATTTTTTTTGTTAGCATTTCCACTTCCTACTATTTTTTTTTTTTTTTTAAATTTGTGCAAATTTTCTCTTTTGTTAAATTACACCCTTTCAACTATACCCTCATTCTTATAGTGTAACTACTATAATTTGCTCTCCACTATTCCCCTCAACTATCTATATTTTTATTACTTTTTTTTAAAAAAAAATAAAATTACACACCCATATTTTTATATTTTTTGGGTTAAAAGCAAAATACCCTATCCAACTATTACACTAGCTGCAAAATGCCCCCTAAATAATTTTAATAGGCATTTTGCACTCTTCACATGTGGTCAACTAACTAAAATATTATTTTTGATGAAAATTGACCACTATACCCCCAATACATTAGTTAAGTTAAATGTCATTTTTTCCCTTTATTTATTTTCTTTCTCTTGTTTCTCATTTATTTTTTTTCTAATCCTTTTGCCCATTGTTAAAAAATTATATTACTTCTAAAATTTCATTAACTATAATATCTAATTTTATATGTGTCTTCTGATTTAATTTTTAAATTAAAATACATGTATATTAAAACAATATATATATATATATATATTATTGTAATACATAATTTGCAATGAATTTTTAATGCTAAAATTAATTATTGAATAAAAAATATATAAAAAAGATAACCTAAAACACTTAAAAAGTTTATTCTAAATATACAAATAAAAATTTGCATGCAGAGTCATTTGGTTGAAATATTTTGGCCAAATTTATTGTACCTTATATTAACTAGTTATAATATTTTATTATACTGCATTATTGTTACGTCAAAAATAAAAAAAATTTATATGAATAGTAAATTCTATAATTTATATGTATGTTAAGAGTAATTATTTTAAATTTTTTTTTGTACTCGATACTTATTTTTTCGTAGTTGGTTTGTTTGTAAAAGTATATCATTAATAGCTAAACAAACTATACATTAAAATAAAAATATGTTACTTGTAATATAAAGTACATTTATTTTATAAATTAAATTATCTACACACATAAAAATTAGAACTTGTAATTCATGTATAATGAAAATTAAAGCCGTAAAATTATTTAGTAGTTTGGGGATTGTACGACCCTTCTTAGCCATTATAAAAATATTTTTAAACTTGAGCATATGCCGTATTAAAATTAATATCTGAGAATTTTGCAAGATTTGTGAAAGTTAAGGATGTATTTTGCTTTTAGTCCAAGGGACATTTTTGTCCAAATAATTTAAATATTAGAAAAAATTGTTCCTTTTTTTGGTAAAAATTAGTCAGAGAGCCTAAAATGGCTATTAAATTTAGGAAAAATTGCCAAATTAGTCCCTAAACTTTTTTATTTTCGTTGATTTAGTCCCTCAACTTTTTCTTTAGCCAGGTTAGTCCTTAAACTCTTTTTTTTTTTAGCCAAAATACTCCTTTTGTGGCTGAGCCACCAGCAAACTCTTTTTTTTTTTTTTTAAAGTAGCTCCCAATCTGAAGGGCAGAATAGGAACTTCACCAAATTTTTCTACATCAAACCATAGATGCCGTTGTTGTTTTGCCTCAGCTGCTTCTGCGATCAGAGAATTGGAGAAAATTGAAGACCTAGGGCTGAGAAGATTACTGCAAAATTCAAGAGATTCAACCAAAAAAACTTCAAATCTTCAACAATACAAAGATTAAAATCTTATACTAAAATGCAGAAGAGGACGAGTTCGGAGGTTGGAATTTCTCAGACAAATTTTGGTGAGTAAAAACCTCCATATTTAGTTATTATACCATCTAATTTTGCCTTTTCTTGTGCTTTTGATGTTTGGTTTTTGTTTTTGATATGTCAATAGTGTTATGGTTGTGTTTGTGATGTGGAAGAAGAGTGCCTGAAGTCGAAAAAATTGGTTAAAAAAAATTAGGGTTATGAAAATGAATAAAAAATGCAATTGATTTGTTAAAAGAGAAGGTTGGGAGGGGTTTGGATAATTGAGTTAGGGAAATCATCATCAATTTCAGCAAGAAGTTATATATTTAGAGGAAAAGTAAGTGCATTCTTCAACCAAATTTAAAGGAAGAGTTAAGTGCTACAATGGAGATGAAATTGTGTTCTGGAAGTGTGTGAACCTTGCGGAATTGTTACATCTTGGACAGAAATCAACCCAGCTAGGAGGTTTCATGGTTGCCATAAATGGAATGGGGTAATGGTGTTCCTTATTATTAATATTCTTATTAATTTTTTATTATAATTTTATAGTTAATGACAGTGATATAACATTTTTTTTTATTTATATGCAGAAACATGGTGCATGTGATTTTTTTCTATGGTATGATCCACCCATGTGCAAGAGGACCAACAATATATTGGCAAAACTATTAAGGAATTTGAGGAATGCTGAAACTGAAAACAAGAACTTGAAATTGGAATTGTCCAAACTTAAAGATAAAGGAAGAGCACTATGGATTGTACTTGCCTTGAGTTGGATGATGGTGTTTGTGCTGTTATTTGAGTATGCAAGAAGGAACCAGGGAGCTCCAAATTTCAGAATGTTAGAATAATATCAGAATGTTAGAATAAGCAGTGTAGGTTAATTAGGTTCCTTTTATGATATTATGTATGAAGTAGTTGAATGAAAGTCAGATTTAATCTGACTAGTTTGTATTTTGAATTATGTATTTGGAAGTTATTATGGAAGTTGGATTTACTATCTGACTAGTTTGTATTTTGAACTATGTATTTAGAAGTTATTATGGTTATAGTTAATGATAGAGTTTGCTAAATAGATGTTATTTGTTCTATCAAGTTTATTGGTTTTGTAATAGTTTGATTTATGATTTGTGGCAGTGATAATGTTTTGAAATTGTCCAGCAAGTAAAAAGTGAAATGGCCAATACATTGGTAGAAAATGTGAAGAAAATATGTGTAGAAGTTTTTTGCAAGTTTTTGGACAGCATTGTAAAATTTTTTTGGATAGATTTCTGTAATTTTTTAGACAGATTTTTGTAGTTTTCTGGACACCATTCTGCAATTTTTTGGATAGAATTTTACAATTTTCTGGACAACATTATGCAATTTTTTGGATAGAATGTTGCAATTTTCTGGACAGCAGTCTACAATTTTTGGATAGATTTCTGCAGTTTTCTTGACACCATTTTGCAATTCTTTGGATAGATTTCTGCAGTTTTTTGGAACCATTCTGTAATTTTTTGAACAGAATTTTGCAATTTTCTGGACAACATTTTGCAATTTTTTGGACAGAATGTTGCAATTTTCTAGACAACATTCTGCAGTTTGTTGGATAAATTTCTGCAATTTTTTGGACACTATTCTACAATTTTCGGGACTGATTTTTGCAGTTTTGTGACACCATTCTACAAATTTTTGGACAGATTTCTGCAATTTTCTAGATAGAATTTTACAGTTTTCTGGACAACATTGTGCACTTTTTTGGATAGAATGTTGCAATTTTTTGGACAGATTTCTGCAATTTTCTGGATAGAATTTTGCAGTTTTATGGACAACATTATGCAGTTTTTTGGATAGAATGTTGCAATTTTCTGGACATCATTCTGTAATTTTTTAGACTTCTGCAATTTTTTGGATATTCTGCAGTTCTTTGGATAGATTTCTGCATTTTTGTGGTCACTATTCTACAATTTTTTGGACAGAATTTTGCATTTTTCTGGACAACATTCTGCAATTTTTTGGACAGAATGTTGCAATTTTTTGGATAGCATTATGCAATTTTTGCAGAAAGATTTCTGCAGTTTTCTAGACACTATTCTACAGTTTTTTGGACTAAATTTTGCATTTTTCTAGACAACATTCTGCAGTTTTTTGGACAGAATGTTGCAATTTTCATTAACCCTCAAGCGGTTTAATGAATGCAAATTTAGTTTTAAATTAAAATATTTTATCAAAATATAATTATGAAATTAGTCACATTCGATATCATTCAGGATGAATAGAAGAGTTAGAATATCAATATTATCATAAGTTTAAAAAACATAAACAATATCAATATATTCTCTCTTTATATAACTAATTAATTTACACAATATGTTAAAAAATACGAGGTTAAACACCAAATTTTAAATTTACACATTAACCCGCAAACGGTTTAATGTATTGACATTTTTACACATTAACCCGATTGCTGGTTAATCTGCGCAAAATTAAAACAATAAATTCATACTTGGACAGAATTTTGCATTTTTCTGGACAACATTTTGTAATTTTTTGGACAGAATGTTGCAATTTTCTAGATAGCATTATGCAGTTTTCTGGACACTATTCTGCCGTTCTTTGGATAGATTTGTACAGTTTTTTGGACCCTATTCTGCAGTTGGATAGAATTTTACATTTTTCTGGACAACATTCTGCAGTTTTTTGGACAGAATGTTGCAATTTTCTAGATAGCATTATGCAGTTTATTATGCAGTTTTCTGGACACTATTCTGCAGTTCTTTGGATAGATTTTTGCAATTTTCTCGACATTGTTCTGCAGTTTTTTGGACAAAATTTTACATTTTTTCGGACAATATTCTGCAATTTTTTGGACAGAATGTTGCAATTTTTATTAAGCCGCAAGCGGTTTAATGAATGCAAATTTAGTTTCAAATTAAAATATTTTATCAAAATATAATTATGAAATTAGTCACATTCGATATCATTCAGGATGAATAGAAGAGTTTAGAATATCAATATTATCATAAGTTTAAGAAATATAAAAACATATCAATATATTCTCTCTTTATATAACTAATTAATTTACACAATATGTTAAAAAATGCGAGGTTAAATATCAAATTTACACATTAACCCGCAAGCGGTTTAATGTATTGACATTTTTACACATTAACCCAATTGCGGGTTAATCTGCGCAAAATTAAACCAATAAATTCATACTTGGATAGTTTTCTGGACACTATTCTGTAGTTTTTTGGACAGATTTTTGCAATTTTCTGGACACTATTATGCAGTTTTTTGGACAGAATTTTGCATTTTTCTGGACAACATTCTGATTCCTCATTTACTTGAAATTGGTCTCCATGAAAAATGTTTACATCATATGCATCAGTGGCTTTGACATGTTTATGTTTTTGTCCAGCCTCATGTTGTTCAGGTTCCTCAATCCCTTGTTCTTCACGACCAACTTCTTTAATACCTAAAACAATGCTTAAATCCCTACCAGTAGTTGCTACAGATTGATTATATATCACATCATCATCATCATCTTTAACAAAAATCATAATCACTATCATGGAATTCTTCACCATCGAAGGATCCAGAATCTCCTTTGCTATCCTCATTATCTCCTTCTGCAATTTCTCCTAACTGTCCCACTTCACTATCTAAGAATGCAATATTATTTGCTTGTGTAATATAAAGCTCAACACTTCCATTTTGTTTGCCAATGGCTGCCATGTCTACCATATCATCTTCCATCTCTATTTTTCTTAAACTAAAATCACCATTTACCACTGGAATTTTGTACATAAATCCTACATTTGTTCCATACCCAAGACCATTAGTCATATGAATTAGGACTGAAAGTTTCATGTCAATAGGGTTACAATCATCAAAGTAGTCCAAACAACCCCCAACATACTTTTTCTCTATTTCTCCTGTAAAAACCCCACCATGGTGGACTTTAAGTGTAAAAAGTTCAGAATTTTGTCCATATTATGTTCTCCAAATAAAACAACAAAAAACTATTGTTAATTAGACAACACATGCTTAATTAGATAGATATTAATGTCTGCAAATCTTGTAACATGAAAACAACTATAAATTATTTTTTTTCTGCAGCTAAGGGACCACATGAGCATAAAAAAGATTTATTACAATACAAAAATTTTAGTTTTCACATGTTACCAAAAACTTAAACCCCACATCACAAACACAACCATAATACTACTGACATATCAAAAACAAAAACCAAACATCAAAATCACAAGAAAAGGCAAATTTAGATGGTATAATAACTAAATATGGAGGTTTTTACTCACCAAAATTTGTCTGAGAAATTTCAACCTCCGAACTCGTCCTCTTCCGCATTTTAATGGAAGATTTTCATCTTTGTTGTTGAAGATTTGAAGTTTTTTTGGTTGAATTTCTTGAATTTTGCAGTAATCTTCGTAGCCCTAGGTCTTCAATTTTCTCCAATTCTCTGATCGTAGAAGCAGCTGAGGCAAAACAACAACGGCATCTTTTGTTTGATGTAGAAAAAATTGGTGAAGTTTCTATTCTGCCCTTCAGAAATTCTGCTACTTTAAAAAAAAAAGAGTTTGCTGGTGACTCAGCTACAAAAGGAGTATTTTGGCTAAAAAAGTTTAAGAACTAACCTGGCTAAAGAAAAAGTTGAGGGACTAAATCGGCAAAAATAAAAAAATTTAAGGACTAATTTGGCGATTTTCCCTGAAATTTATATAAAAGTTGAAATGACATTTTACTTTAAATTAAAAAAAAATTACACCAAAAAAAAATTACACCATAATTAAGTGTGTCTTTATCACTGGTATATATAAAATGGAGATAAGATTTGAAGTTACTGTGGGCTTAAACCAAGTCCAACTCCAACTCCAACCACCTAACTTTCTCATTAAATGGACAAAAATTGGCTTCTGCATTTTTACGCCCATTTGCACCACTGGCTCCGTCGCCTCCTCCACCATTGACTTCCATTGACCCCTCTTGGCCTTCTCCTCCACCGCAATTCACCACCTCCTCCGTTTAACATCAACTCCTTTGAGCTCTCGTCTACGCCGACAATCTGAGGTAATTGTAAATTTTCTTATTATTAGCAGAATTAAAGAGTAGTACAATTAGTATATTTAATTCAATTACTGCTAAATTAATTGAATCAGCGTATTCTGTGCCTATTACTCCTGATTTTAGGGTTTTTACGGGGAGTAGAATATGATTCAAAAATTGGAGTAATTATTCTTGCAATTATTGAAAATTTACTGGAATTAGGTTTAAATCTGTGGGGATTCATCCTTGAGATTATTATTGGTTTACTAGAAGAAAATAAAATTATTGGCAATGTTTGTCTATTTACTTTTTGATGGTGGGGGCAATGCTCTATTAGTCTTCAAGTATGCTCGTCGAATGTGTTCATATATTGTTGTTTTTGTCGAATTGTAGGAAGTAGGATTGATTGCTAAAAGGTAAAGGTAGATGGGTATGTCGTCTGTGAGCACGGGAAGTGATGCGATGAAACTATGTGTATTTGATTTGAGAAGGGGGCAGAATGAAGGAAGCAGGAGCTCGATAAGATCTTGTTTTTCTATCCTGCTGATTTGCCCTTTTCGACTCAACTTTCGGTCATAGGACTCAGTGAAGGACTCATCACGTTCACAAGGTCAGTTACAACCTACTTAATTTCATGTGCATATAATCATGATGAAATGATGATATAATACAGGTCAATCCTACTTTATGCACGGATTTTTTGAAAATGCTGCTATTTTCATGTGTGGGATTCATGAATTGGATCTCGACTATGTATATCATAAGCTTCTATGTATGGCTTCTGTTAGTGCAGAGGTATGTAGGATTACAAGCTACATGCATCTGGAAACAGTGAGTATGATGAGATTTTTTATCACTGACTGTGACACCGATTGATTTTGATTAACTTTGGTTCTTCAATTTTTACATTGTCTTTTTTCTTGAGTGAGTCATTTTATTTGAAACTTAGAGACTAAGTTCAACAAATATGTGGAAAAGATTCACTGTGAGATACTGATGGCATCACATGTTACTGCTGTCATAGTCCAAAGAAGGCAAATGATAATGATACTTTTGTTTGTGCTTCTACTAGTTGGTTCAAAGTGGAATTTCCAAGGCATTGTATGCAGCATTAAGTTCCAAGAAGTGGACTTTTAAGTTGATTGGAAGTTGATTGTCATTGAGGACACTTGCTATTGCCTTTAATTGCCAAGCTGTTTCTTTCCTCTCTATTCTCCCTGTCCCTACTATTGTATCAACCTATTTAATTTTGTCACTGAGGATCCGTGCTAGTGCCTTTAACTTTGTTTCTTACTCTTAGTTTTATATCTACCTTTTTATTGGCCTGTTGAAGGAAACTATTCATCTTCTACAGGATATTCTCTCCGGAGGTTGCTTGTGAGGTCATTGAAGCAGAGATGCACTCTCATGTTTTTTATGAAGCTGAGCCAGATATCTGGATGGTTATGGTATGGTTTCTATCTAACTTTTTACGTTCCTTGATAGGTGTAATGTAATTTAGGATAATCACTCTACTTTTATTTTTGTTAAATAGTACTAAATTTTATTAAATTAAGGTAGTTGTAAATAAAAAACTGTTCCAGAATAACAAATATATACTTGTTGACTTCCATCCGAAATCATGTTTTCCATAGAGCTTATATACATAAAGGAAGAAATATATGTGCAAGACCAGTTTACAGTGACTCCTAATTACGATCTCCATTGATCGAATTGTCACTGCTGCCCCACATAACAAAAATGATGGACTGAGTCGTACATACTCAAAATACTACTTCGTTGAGTATTTGCATTTAACCTTTTCCAAAATTTGAATTTGTTTAATTGTGTAGAATTGATGAGTGGAATTTTTGTATTAATCTCAAAACTACGTAATTTGGATATTCTGCTGCTAGAACTGTAACTCTGACGCACATAACTTATACCAGGATTGGCACGCTACTTGGCAAAAAGCTTCGTTCTCCATTACTTGAAAGACCAACTTACAAAATCAGAAGCTCTCTTGAGAAACACACACAAACTGTAGACATACATGTAAATGGATATGCATATCCTCTCCCATATTTGAACTTTTGATTATCTTAACTTTCAAATTACATTAGAAAATGTGGCTGGATCAGTTCCACTAGCTTTCTGAGCATAATTCACCAAGCCAAAATCTTTTTATTGCTTATTTGATCAAACCACCCATGAATATCACTTCTTGATAATTGCTCCTAGCTGCAAATCTAATTCCAATTTTCTCCCGCTTTTCTAAATTTTTTCTAAGATGCAATAGTTCAGCTTCAAATTGTAGGAACTTATACTTATCGGTGAAAATAAAAAACAAAAATATAGGAAGGAAATTTAGAAGCTAATTATACAATAGAATCTATTATCAGCGCACACATGGTCAAAATTAGAGAAGCAAGTATGAGAAGTTTGAGATATCGGATTCTTTGTTTCTAAGTTTTTAATGTCAAAGCCGATATTGAGTAATATTTGCTTCTCTGTGGCATGTGATAGCTGGATGCTGAAAGCTTCCTTGAGTCTGATTCTCTAGTACCAACAGGATGGGTGTGAATCATGTGATGAGTTCCTCCATGGATTTTCTTTCTTTAACCAGTTGTGTATACAGAAAAGTAGGTGAACATTGAGGCATTCCTCTTCTCTTGCGTTTCCCTTAAAAAGGAGGTGGCTTGAAGAGAAAGAGGGGGCTGGGGGGGTAAGAAGGCCATGGGAAGACAAGCCAGTACTGTTTTTGGGTTATGGTATGGCAGAAATGAAGTTTCTTTAGTTATCGTACTTATTTTACAAGCTATTTTCTTGTGAGGTCATTCAAGCAGACTGGTGGATAATGTCTCTTCAATGATTTCTACTTCGGCCGTTTAATTATTTGAAGAATTGTAGTTTTGGAAGTAAGCTTGATCAATTAGTATGGAAAGCTTCTGTACAAAGCACTTAACAATGGATGTCTGTTGATACAAGTTCATCAATCTGATATCCAAGTCATTCACTACACTTCTGTTACAGAGGAAAATATGTAATTTTTGAACATATGGTAATAAATATTTATGTCTCTTTTTATGAGTCTCTTTGCCATATTGACAGGACATGTGGTTTTCCATATTTTAGGTAGTGGAGAAAAGTAAAGAATCAGAAGCAATATGGCGGATTGAAGCCTTACGAGGAGTTCTTAAGGAAGTGCACTCTCTTTTTGTGATGTTTCATGGATCTATTAGAGCATTGCTTGATAAGGAACCTGCTGGAGGACTTATCCGAACTCATCTGTATTACTTCATCATGGACTATTTGAGTGGTGAGATGTCTTTGTAATGCCATCTAATGTTTCCTGTAAATGCATTGGTGTTAAACGTTTTAAATATATCACTGTAAGTTACTAATTGTCAGCATTTGAAAAGCGGTCTCCATTCGACTGTTGCTGTTGGGGTAATGAGCAGTTGCTGTGTCAAATGAATTTCCGTTTGATTTGTGCAGTAGAAGCAATCTGGAGTTGCTGTATACCTCACACTACTCATACATTTTCTCTTTGAGGTACACCAGATTTCCTTACTGTGAAGAAACTTCAGTTGCCAAATTTCCGTGAATCTCTAAAACAGCGTGGAACTGTACAGATGTTGACCATAGGACGGGAAGTTGCCCTTGAAGTTCAGGTTTGTGTTTAGGTAATTTATTGCATATCCTCTTGGACACTAGATGCTATATTTTGCCAATACTAAACAAACTAGTGTCAGATTGATACTTTGGTGATTAAAAATCGCTAGTTCTACATCTGATATCACTTTTTGGTGGAATGTTCACATTATGTATAATGTTTTCACTCTGAATAGTTACATTTCATTATTCTGCATGAAATTGGTGATTGTAGATAACATTTGCTTCATGTTGTTTCCTTTATGATCCCTAGTTTGTATGAAGGTTAGGGACATATTGTGGCTCTCCCTCCTTTCCTATAATCATGTGTATGTTAAACTTCTACAGCTCTTTTTCATCACAAACTGAAGCTATCATTTGATGTAAAGTGATGTGACATATCAAATGCTCTTAAGCATTATGTGTATCTTTTTATGGTATCAGCTTAAACTGAGAAGTATTATTGCTATGTTCAATATGACTTAAGTATGCTTACTCTCTTGAGGTTTATCACAAAACCGAGAAATATTACTTCCTCTTCTGCTTCTGAAATTAAACTCTTCTCCCCTTATGTCTTATATCACATCGCATCCTATGAGTTCTTTTTCTAAATTTCAAACATCTTTTTATGCCATTTTGTATAGTTTAATAAGAATGCTAAATCATTAGGGGTAAGAACACAAGTTAAGACATTCCTCATTGAGTTCATCTGAAATTAACACAATCAAAACCTACATGTAGGTTTTCATCTTTCATTTACCCAATAATTAAATGGTCTGTTTATTTTTTGTTGTCATATTGTGCATTAACAAGGGCAAAAGTGGAAACTGACACTCTACTGCACTAGTTACAGCTCTGCACACTGTTGATAAGTAACACATTCTTTCATAAGCAACTAGTTTTATGAAACAGTTCAGGACTACCTGTTTTTAGTATTTTCTTGCATATTACAATTTGGGATATGATTTTTTCCCTACTTTCTCTGGACATCAGAAGCTTGATGGCTGCTTTTATTTTTAAATTTCTCTCAAATGGGGGTCGTATACTGACTGAAAACATGTCTTAAGTGTTCTTGCTTTTGCAATCATTCTTTTCGTAATTTATACTTGAATCACCTGCTGATTTTGTTCATCCAAGAAATGAATTTAGGTGGTCTGTACCATTTCCAATATACTGTAAATATGGTTGTGCATGGTATGTTTGCCATTTTTACAAATGGGTTGCATTGCGCCCTACAGTATTCTAAAATTTCAAAGGTTCCTAGCAGCCATACGCTTATCGCATCTTATACATAATTGATGCTGCCATCCCAAAAATGATATATTCCTTTCTTTCAACTGCCATCTATACAGTGCTTACCATTTTTGGTCTGTTTTGACGTTTGCTTTCTCTAATTTCCCTTAGACACTTCCTAAGGCTTGTTTAAGGCTCCCTGTTTGAACCGCAAATGAACAGCACCTCGATCTCTTTCTTTGCCTGGATTTGAAGTTCTCATATCAATCTTGAACTTTCTTGGCCCAAAAATGGAGTAATCTTGAGCAACCTGTTGGATTCATGATCAATCATAACACAATATTAATTATAATGTGATATTCTTTGTTTTCTCTCAGATAACTATATAATTATAGAATGATATATGTGTTTCCTTTCGTTCTCTTTATGCACGGAAGGACTGCCTTTCTCTCTACTATATATTAACACACGAATTCTGATTATTTCCCTAGTCTTTCCTCAGACTAGCAATCGTGGTGCCTAGTAATGATGAAGAATCTTAAGTGACAAGATGGATTGCAAGCATTATTGATAATAAACTTTAAGAGTCTTTTCTCCCTCATTTTGTTTAGCTCAGGAAAATGCCAACTGTTCACTTATTTCTGCAGTAATTTCAACGATGCAATGGACTGTAGAATGATAGTTAGGTCAACTCTTTCTTTCTTCCCCCTTTAAAATGCGATTCTTATATGCCTCTTTCATGTACTTTTTGTTTTCAAGGAAAGAATTGTGTCTGAAAATTATGCCTATGTTGATTGCCCTGTGTCACCAATTTCCATAATATGATTAAGGAGGCTTTTTTTACTATTTCATATCATATCGTATAGTTTAGTTGATTTACTATTTACTAATACTACGTGTACAATATTTTCTAGTTTTCCTTGTATATTTGTCTAGTTTGCATATGCTGTATCAAATTTTGTTGTGTGAAACACAAGTGTTTGCTGATTCAATATGAGGCAGATTTCTTGTTGAAAAAGGCCCAATTTCTGCCTTCTGTTTTTGCAGTCACTTGTCAAAGCATTAGAATCAAGTGCCGGAAGCATCCAGTGTTACTCATTAATCATGTACCAGGACTTACTAGTGTCCACCACTCTTTCTCCGGTATGATGTAATCTGTTGTGCAAGTATTCTCTCCCTCTCTCTCTTCTCTCACAGACACACACATCTGTCCTCAATGTAACGAGGGGAAAGAAAACTGGCTTTCATGTTTTCTTCTTTTTTCAAAAGGATTAGCAAATAGACTTTTTTTTTTTTTTTTTTGCGCCAAATATTAGCCAATACACTATAGGAAGACTATGGCTCCTGAACTGTGCAGGCTTGATTGTTTTGAAAGGTTAGAAATAGCTACAGAATTGCAACGCTTAAGCTGATATTTCAACCTGGTGATCACAATTTCTAACTGGCCTTTAACAATAAACTGATTTATTTGTCAGGATGACACTGTAAATCTATTTACTTATGCTGTCCTAAGGCTGTCGCCGCATGCTTTATCTTCTGGAGTAAGTTCATGGTCCTATCTTCGAAAAGGAAATATTGCTCCTGATGTTTCTTCTGGGCCTGTGTTACCAAACTCTGGTTCTGCTCTGGATCACAATAATGGTTCACGTGAAACTTCTCATGTGGGAGATGACAGATATAATGCGATGAGGCTCCTTCCTTAAAGCATGATAAGTGGTCCAGAGGAAAAGACGGTTTTCTTGTTGCTGATGTTTGGGGTGCGGAGGTTGATTGTTCTGCTCGTACCTGCCCAGCCATCTGGCTTCATCAAACAGAGGAGAGAATGTATCTCTGTGCTTACCAGCATAGGAACCTAACCTTAATATTTCTTGTTCCTGTTACATCTATAGTCAGCGAGGAGCAAGGAATATCTTTTATGAAGCAGCAAATTATTGAGAACGTGAGTTTGTAATCTCTAGTGACTTCTTCTGCTTCATTCTTTTGACATCTGAAATGGACATTTTCTTTTTTTTAAAAAAAAATTGACATCTGAAACTCTTAGCATCCTAATGACCTGATACAAAGTACTGTTGTCTGTGATTAGCACTTTAAGTGTATTGATAAGTTTTTAGTGCTATCAAAAAGGTGTGACTTTGTGTGTGCTTGTGTTTTGGAGCATTTCTCTTCTTTTGTGCCTCTTTAGCCTCCATTAATGGGCTTATTATTAGAATGGATTAGATGGGCACCTGAGTGACCTTTGGTAAGCTGATCATTCTATTTGATATCTATTTTATGTTTTAACAAGTCATGTGAACTTGGGTAAAGCAATAATATAGGTGGTCGAATGACTGAAGCCCTCACTTAATTGTTACTTTGTCCTTGTCAGATTAGGTTTTTCCATTGCTCTGATGCTTTAGTTGATGCATCTTCTTTTAAAGTATATGCTAATCTATCGAATACTAATTCAAGAGATACTAGAGAGCAGCTCTTTTGGAAGCCTATGTCCCCTACAGATGAGCTGGGGTGTATGGATCCGGGCTTGCTTGATGTTGATAAAAGAAGTATAGATTTAATTTTCTTTCTCCTCTCATGCAGTGGGGATATTATTGTTATTTTGGCAGGCCATAGATGGAAATTGATTTTGTTGTTGCTAGCAAAATGACTAGGGAACAATGAACCAGAATTAGCAGTAGCAGTTAGTGATTCATCTAAATTTTGTACATGGTGCTTGTCTTCCTAATAATTAAAGATGAATGTGTTTCAGAATTATCCTCACTTCTTAAAATAAATCTATGAACTATTGTTATAAGTTTTTAGTTAGAACCATGCTTGAGAAAAACTCCTTTTCAATATCTTCTTTATACACACACATGATGCAGATGGACCTTAACTGGAGGGTTGAGGATTCAGATGCTCATAGAATCCTTTTGAGATGAAAAGTGTGCTATTGGAAAGATCACTGACAAGTCAATATGTATCTGTATTGACCTTACAACCTTTATTGGACTTACTTCTAAAGTCATCATGTAGAAGGTTTTCAATATTGTTGTTTTCTGATATATTAGTGGACATTCGGTGGTTTAGTTCTTTCCCTGGGGTTAAAGATATTATGTTTATGGTTCTTTTAAAACTTTTTACCATAATTGAATTAATTACATGGTTTCCAAAATAATATAGCTATCCTACCAATTGGATTTTAATCAGGATATGTTTCCGCTCAAGTTAAAGTCATAATGTTGAGAGTTCCATTTCTCTGGATTTGGATCTTGATAATGCTAGTTCACCAGCCTGGTTTACGTGGGATTTTCTGTCATTTCTTTATATGTCTGGAACTTTTGAATTGTCATTTGCTAATGCTGCCTCTGACTGTCTATATATCTTTCATTGCTTTCTGTAGACCCTGCCTCTTTTTGAGATGTCAAGCTTTTCCTGGAATGTCAATTCCTAGATTTTGAGTTTAAGTATTTTAATTTGAAAATTAAGGATAGTTACCTATTTGCTAATGATGATGCAATTTTCCCATTATTCCAGGCCTCGCTCAAGATCATCAAAGTTGAAGAGAAACTGTCAAGAGGATGGGGTGGTGAGAATGCATATCATGTGAGTGGGTATCGTTACTTGCTAGTTGATGGCGATAGAAGTACATCTAGAGCTACTCCACCTGGAAAAGTAACAACTCTGACAAAGGTTAGTTCTTTGAGTCAATTAAAAGTATCTATATCACTCGATGAAAACATAAGAACTATGAACTGATCACCTACTCTTGCTGTATATGGCTTTGACTACTAATTCTGCATAGTCTAGCCACTGTTCTGTTAGGCATGTTAGCCTAATAAAGATTGGATTTCCTGAGTCCTTCTGGTGGTTGGGCCACCATAATACAACCTTTCTACCACTTTATTTTAGTGATGTTTTGATAGTTTCTTATTGGTATTTATGTAATCTGTATTCTTGACTGTGGAGTTTGAGGTGCGCTTAAGTCTTATATGTTAATATTGTTGACAGGAATCTTTAGTTGCTTTGAGTAAGCTTCGAGAAGAGGTTGATTTAGAAAAGAGCAGGGTCAAATGGGATGGTGTAGGTCGTGAGAAAGATCTGGAACTATGCATTAGGGCCAAAAATAATGCTTGGGTGATTGCCAGGCTTACAAGAGGGAAGGAGCTTTTTTTGGTCCTCGAGAAAGCTAATGAGACGCTTCTGTATGCCTCAGATGCTGTTGAGAAGTTCAGTAACAGGATAACACTTTTCATGTAGTTTACTTTAACATCCAAGTATGTTGAGTTTACTTAAGCAAATTCTATTATGTAACATTAGAGAAAAGGGAAAATTATGGTTACTTATATCTGATTCATGATAGGTAACTATTAGCTTGCCATTAGGAAAAATTTCCATTTAAACTGAATCTATGACTACTTTAACTGCACTGAGAAGCTATGTTGATTTATTTTTCTTTAGAATCTACGTCTGCCATTGAGTTTCCTGGAATTGAAGCAGATTGATAATCAATACTATGTCTTGTCATGAATGGTGTATTGGATGAAAACTCTTCTTTCCTGTCTGAATTAATGAATACTAGGTATTTGCTGCTTATTTGAAAAGCTTTTAATTGTCTGGCTCTAAGGTACATAATTTCAAGGTCTCCTTTTGCAGAAAGATCTTTTTGCACTTGCTATTTGACCTTTAATAGGTTCCGGCTGGCCCTATTTATGTACTACGTTTTTAAATGGATTTATTCCTTTGCAAATTGATTGTTCATAAAATACTTGATACGTGTCAAACCTAATTCAAATATTAGTTACGTACTATCACACGATTCCGTGAGTGCATGGGTCGCGTAGTAGCATATAGGTAATAGAGATTGTTCCTACTCCCATGAGAATCAAATTTAGGCCAATTACCAAAAACCTAGTATCAGTCACTATTTAGATGATCACAAGTTAAAAAGAGTTATTTTTGGATTTTTGTATTTTTAATAAAAACGACGAACTAATAGCAAATTATGGAAGAATAAAATTGTGCAAATTAAATGAACTAAACTAATTTCATTACGAAGAATTAATTGATTGAAATATTAAAATCCTAGCTAGAATTAATTGAGAATTAAATAAAGCTAATTCAAATAAATAATGAAATTCAACTATGGATTAACCCTAACTAAAATTAATTAAAATAAACATAAAGCAATTAAATAATTGAGGAACAAAATCAAAGTAAAAGGTAATTAACCGATAAATAATGTAGTGCGAAGAATCCCTCGAAGTTTGTCACAAGTTCTCTAGTAAATCCACAAATCCAAAAACACAAAGTAGAATAAATCCGCTATGAAATTGAAAAACTGAATTATTTGAGAATAAATTGCAACAATAGTCTCTTGAATTAGAGAAATCCTAGTGATTGCTAAATATTCTAAAAACTAACTGCTAGCTACTCTAAAACTAACTACTAGCTACTCTAAAACTAACTACTACTAACTACATACTTTGACGAGTTAAAAAGGGCTATATATATATATATATATATGTAGAGTAATAGCATGGGCTTCATGGGAGCTTGTTTAGGAAAGCCCAACTTCTTTTTCTTTTTGGTACCCTGTTTCCTATTCGTTCAAGGATTTGGCTGTTTTTTTTTTCCTTCCAAGGACTTGGTTTCCTATTTTGCAAGCTTCCAAATAATTGTTCCCAACTTCATTGAACTTCCAAAACTGCCCTTCCTACCTACATAAACAAACACCAACCATTGCTAACAAATTTTAAAAAACACAAAATTAACACCAAAAATTACTAAAACACATTAAATCGCACAAAACCTAATTTTAACCCAAACCCTAAATCACACACAAAACACCTAAAATTAGGGTTACAAAACATCATATTAGGGTTCATAATAAATATCCATTAGCCCCAAATTTCTATAGTTATCAATATTAAGGAAGACTTGAGAAATTTTTTTAGTATAAACAGAAAATTGTTAAACATTTGTAGAATTTGTTGGTGAAATTACATTGAATGAGAAAGTTGGACCAATGTGGGGCTACCCCTTTTGTCTTACCTATTTGGGAAGAAGTAAGCTTCTATATATGTATTTATACAAGGAAAGTTGGCATAATCTTGACACTGAAGAGAAGTAGGCTCCTTTTGAACAGATGAAGTAGTATACATGCTATTTTGAATTTCTTATAAGTACTTGACATCTGGAAAAGGTAAACTTCTTTAATGCTTTGTACACCAAAAAGGTAGCTGCACCCTTTGTGTATGACTGAGAAATGCAAGTTTTGAATGGCCATATTTAACCATTTTGAATATTGTTTTTCCACTTTATTTGACCATACAATATTGTCCAACAGTTGCATGAAAAATTATCTCAAGTTAAAGATTCATATGCTTGGGGGAAATTGTTGAAGTTTATAATGAATGGCAATATTGGTGCTTAGATTTAAGCTTGTCTCTCATATTTTATTTTATAATATGATAAACCTTCACATGAATTTTGTTAACAGTGCATTCTAAAAGAAGTGTTTATGGTAACAGTTTCACAAACATGAAGTTTAAGATCCTATATTTTCATACTAAAATATTCATATTTAGTTCACCAAGTGGAGTACTAGCTGAACTTTTCTGCCAAAATTTCCATTGTTAGGAAAATAATGTTGTTATGTTAATCTCTGGGTTTTTTATACTTATTTCCAACTTTGACTTTCCATTTCTGGGTAAAGCATCTAGGAGTCCATAAACAATTTTCATTGTAAAGTTTTGACCAGCCTGACTTATGCTCTAAGAGCATACCTCTCCCCTTGCTTTATTGTGAAGCAATTTTTCGTCTCAAATGATCTCTGCTAATGTAATTTTTGGTCATTCTGTTTGATTTGACCATTAAGATACATGGTTTCAGTCAATTCTAGGGATGTATGAGTTCATTCATCAAAAAGGATTAAAAATAAATTAGAAACCATCTTTTTCATTTTTACTTTTTATCTCTTATTTTTCATCGATTTCCCAATGAGCCCTGCTGCCACTGCCGACCCCTAAATGATCTTCAGCTCCCACCTGAACTTCAACTCCCCTGACCATCCCGTCCAAGTTTTAAGTTTCCACACTTCCTCCAATCAACATTGTGAAAGTAAATGCCAATAATGGAAATCACCCGTCACAACACCTGTTGTTGTTTATAGAATAAAATATAACGAAGCACTCTTTTTTTCTTCAACCCAATACGTGTTCTTATGTTAAAAATGTCATGGTCACTTAAAACCTTATATATTACAATGATGTTTAGCTGCAGGAAGATTTGACTCATTAAGAGAACTTCAAACTATTTTATCAAGCACTTGAGCACCCTTAGGAGCCATGAGACATTTATATAACCTCAATTTGGAGTTTGGTTAGAATTAAAAGCCCCACTAGCATGATTTTTTTTCTTAAATTGTGGTTTTATTCTGTGATCTTTTAGGTTGGTTATGCCTTAGCTATCTGTTTTGATTGATTACTAAGTCCAAATGACTGTATTATGGATTTTGATGACATTCGGTAGTTGTCGTGGTGAGAGCTTGAGGGGCTTGCAAAAGAGGCGGATGACTGGCACTGCCAGCTGGTTGTGTGTTGTGGAAGAAAGGGTAAGAGAAAGGAAAAAAGAGGGAAAAATAAATAAAAAAGAAGCTTACTCTAGATGTTTGGGTTTTTTTTTTTTTTTTTTTTCTTAAATGTGTTTTGTATTTGATATATTCACATGAATGTCCCTAAATTTGACGGAGTAAAGGGCATTTATCAGCCTAACTGACAGAAGGGCCAAATTAAGAGTTGTTGATGGGTTATTTGGCACGAAAAAAGTTGTTTGATTATAAAAACTTCTCAATCGCAATTGTTTAATGGCCTAATAGGTAGTTGCCCAAATATATCTAGAATTTAATGGAGGGGGTTTTGAGTCATTCTCTGTCCAGTGTTCCCTCCATATCAGATCTTGTCATTAGGATACTTATGGAGTCTCTAATGGTATGGTAACATGTACCATTTTTAGGAGGTCTACATGTAGTTAACCTTGTAATCATGATAGTATGTGATTCTGAATTCTAATCCAAGTTGAAACTTCATAATGGTAGAGGGGGGCTGGTAGATTACAGCTAAAACAAGTGGCCAGATGTCATTTTTAATGATTTAAGAAGGTGAAAATGTACAAGATGGGAAGAAACTGAAATATTTGCTTCTAGAATGGGAATGTTAGACCTGTAGAGTTGTTAAAGTAATAGGTAGAGCTTGTTAAGATAAGTATCAGAATGAAGTGCATTTCCCAAAATTTTTTATCTAATCTACGCAACTCTATAGACCAAGATATTGTTAGTCTTCCACAACTGAAAAGGAACTTCCATGCTAAAATGCTTAGAAGATCTGCGACTAAGCTGGATTTAATGTCAAACACTAACACTCTCCACTCCCCATTTCTTTGGGGAAAAAAAAAAAAAAACTAACACTTTCCAGTCACGTTTGCCAGTGAATTGTTAGTTTTTATGACTACAAGATTCATGTTTCCGAACATTCATCAGACACGTTTAGAGCACGTACCGAGCACACAAGAGGTAGTCTAGTGGAAGCCAAAAGTGGGATATGCTTATACGATGATAAAATTTTGCCTGATTCATTATGCAACAGTTTCCCTTTTAACAAATAATAAAGAGGGGGAGATCCTGTTAAAGGAAATTTTTTCATGAATTGGAGATAACATGTGATGGCCTTGTAACATGATGGTAGTATTTTATACTTTGAAAGACATTTTAATTCTATGGCATAATATTTATAAATATATAATGCTCTTCCTCTGATCAAAATTTAGAGATGTCATTTGTAGTATAATAGAAAAAGCTGTACAAAGTTCTGGTCCATGCAGCATACTTCGGCCTGAATTTCCAAACAGTTGTCATAATATGTTGCCTTTTATTATTTTATGCTAATTCTCAAGCTTAGGTCTTTGTTTTGTAGTCTATATACAGTTTGTGTTCATTTGTCATCTAGTGCTTTCTTTAATTCATCCTTTTCCTCCATCTTCTTGCTGCAAGGAAAGAACTTGAAACCAACTAGAATGTTGTTTGTAGAAACAAGCTAGCACTGTAGATACTCAAGCCTGTGTTGGCATGTACTTTTGCAGGTACTGCAATGGAGTTTTTTCTGTGGACTAGGGTTTGACTATTTGCTATGCAAAGAAGGCCATACGGTTGCCAAATGTTCGCCTTGCTCCTTTTTTGTTGTATCAGAAATATCGTCTGTGTAGAATGCTTTAAAAATCTTATATCTAATAAATTTTCTCATCCATTTAGCTAGGTGTACATAATTTTCTTAAATTTTGCCTGATTGCTGTAGTTTCCCGTTTCAGCTTGTACTCCATCTTACATATACATTTCCTTTTGTTTAAAAGGAGATGTGTTGGGGCCTACCGTTGAGTTCCTGTATGATGATATTTCCTGCAAAGCTCCTATTTTGCTTCTTTGTCCTACACCGTGGGTTGTTAAAAGAAAAACATGTTTGATTTTTTCGCCCAAATGGGATAATACTGCTCGGTTGGCATTGGAAATGACTTGGGAATTGGGATTACTGATCATTATTGTCAGTTTTTGGGACGATCGGTTAACAAAGTTTGCTTGAGAGTATACTTGATCAAATTATCAAAAAGAGAGAACTTAAGTACAATGTACTTCTTATGTTTCATAAAAGTGTATATTTTTTATTTTTTTATTTTAAAATATTTGTCATATTCAAAAAGTTAAAGCATAATTATTATATTTTTTCACTTTTATCTTTTATTTTTTATAGAGACAACTGTTAAACTATTCAAAATTTGAATTTTAATGAAGGGTAAAATAGAAAAGATTTAAATAAGGGATAATTTTATAAACCTCTTCGAGATTTATACTAATATCACTTAATATTTCTAAATTTTTAAAAATATCACTTATCTCCCTTCTCTTGTTAATGTGTCCTTTTATGGTACTAAAATGCATAAAATGACATTTATACACCATATATTTTAGCCATATTAAGAAAGGGTAGTTTTAAAAATCACTCCTAAGGTTTTTGATAATTTTTACTTGACACCCTTTTAGTTTCTAATAATTTTTTATCTACTTATTTAAAAAAAAAAAAAATGTGCATACATTAATTTGATTACTTCTATATGTTTTAATACAAATCTTCACTACGTAAAAACATATAATTAGTATTTTGTTCGGAGAATTACAAATTCATAAATAAAAAAATATTTTCTTGATAAATTTTGTGACCAGTAAATTTATGAAAATATTGTGCATATTAATGTACTTTTGGACATCGATTTGAATAAAAGTTTTGAATACGTACAATACATCATATGATATAATAAATAAATATAATTACTATTATTTTGTTTGTAAATGAAACTCGAAATTAAAATATGTATTTTTCAAAAAAATTAATAAATTTATTTATAAAAAAAATATGGTTATGTAATGTTCTAGTGTGTGTTGATTTGAATAAAAAATTGATGCACAAAAAAATTACAGTATATTATAAAAAATAAATATGATTCGAATTTATTTTTGAAATCACAAACTTTTAAAAAATTAAATGAATTTTTTGATAAACTTTTTGGCCAACTTATTTACTAATAATTAGAAACGTATTAATGTGTTTTATGTGTCGTTTCGAACAAAACTTTAAAATACGTAAGTATACATAATATATAACAATAAAAAATATTATTGGTTTTTTATTTTAGAAATCATCAACTTGTAAAATAAAAAATAATTAAAATATATTTTTTGACATTAATTAGTGAAAGATATGAAAAGTTACAACCTATTGTTATTAATTATTTTATACATTTTTTTCCTTTTTTTTTCAACTATTTTAATCAATGAAAGCTTTGAACCAGGGGTAAAATTGGGAAGAAAATAGTCTCTCTCCACGTAAATTAATTTTTTAAAAGAATGGGCTGACAATGTATAAAAAGTTTGAAATAAGGGAGGTAAGTGATATTTTTTAAAATTTAGGGGTGCTAAGTGAAATTAGCTTAAACCTCAGGGGAGGTTTCTAAAATTATCCCTCACTATTAATTCATTATTCTTAATAAGTTGGATTTTATAAAAACGACGAAAATTATATATATATATATATACTATACTTATACTGCGAAAATAAAGATGATGGAACTAAATGGTTTACAAACTGATGAAGAAGTATAAGATTTCAGACTTATTACTACTTTACTGCTTAAATAATCGGAGAGCATTTATTTTGATTTTTCTTTTAAATTTCGATAATGCCCTTAAACTAAGCACTAATAACTACCAGATATTGTCCTTAATTTTCCATAACTTGTAAGAGAATGTTGTGTGCAATTTTAAAATAGTTTAATTATAGTTTTAGGTTCTTAAATATATTCATTTCATGTAAACACAAATGAGTTTTTAAAAAAAACAATTTAAAAAAAAAAATTCATTTGTATATTTTGACTAAGTTTATTTTGTATGAAATTGCAGACTTAGGTGTGCTTTTAGCCATAATTACTACTATAAATACTAGCTAATTTGATGTAATCAAGAATATCCAGCACAATTTGGTGCAAAATTTTAATTAATTTAACTACCAATTTATTTATTTATTTTTGTTAGTATTTGACTACAAATTTTATGTTCACAGATATCTTCTATTGCAAGTAAACTACACATAAACTAATTCAAAAATAACTTGTATATGTGCTAAATTATGTCTATACACGTGTATACATAATAATTAATACAACTTTTTCACTAAACACATGCTAGAAAAAAGGTTGTGAAATAAGTACAAGCAAAACCATTTTAAGAAAAAAAGAAAAAAAATGTTGCGTCACTATACAATCGGTGAACCGTGAGCTCGCTACCTGGAGATAATGAGTGTATGGTCATCTAGTAATATCCCATTAGCATTACTTTTCTTGTCAGACTCCAAGTCCCTACATAGATGCTTTCATGAATTTCTCGAAGCACATATTTGGCTTCGTTTGATATTGGCATATTGGCATTGAAGTAAAGGACACAAGTATGACTTTTTGTAAAGCGTTCCTTGAGCAACCTCGTACTTCATCGGTCGTAGCCGCGGTCAAGCTTTTGTTCTATCTTCGAGCAAGATCTCTTCGGTCAAATATTCCAAAATTTGCTTTATTCATCTTAGATCATCATCAATATCCATTGTCTTGACCAGCGTTTTGAAAACCGCACCGGACCAGCCGGTTCGATCGGTCGGATCGTGAACCGGAAGAACCACCGGTCCGGTCTAATTATATATCCGGTTTGTCCAAAAAATCAGACACAACCGGTGAAAAATCAGAAACCGTTAAAAAATCAATTTTTTAAATTTTAAAATAAAATTGCCAATTTAAATAAAGAGAAAAATTAAAAAATCATGAAATAAACTCCAAAATGGCAAAACATTGAATACACCAAAATCTAAACTATTAAGTTATTATTTTTTCATCTTTTTTATACTTATTTTTGTATAAATTTCACTTTTCTTATTAGAAATTTGATTAATATTTTTGGATATTAGGACTATAATTCTCCAAAAATAGTGTTTCACTTCTATTTTAGATTTTATATAAATATATTTTAGGTCATTTTAAATTATATCACACTTTGGTAAAAAAAAAAAAAAATCTAAATTAGTGAACCGCGAACCAGACAGGCCACCGGTTCAATGGCCGGTCCGGTTTTCAAAACATTGGTCTTGACCTCGTCTATTGTCCTCTGAGCTGTACTTTCACCAGCAATTCTTTGGTTAACTAAGAATTGATTGCCAAAACTATCTTGGAAAGGGCATCGACATTACTTTTCTTGCCTCGGGATATCTTTACAAATTCCATCTCTTTGAAATGTTCCATAAGACTGTTTAACCTTTTGGGGATATTTTTGTAAAATTATGCCTTGGGTCTCGAAATTAACCACAAGCAAGGAGTCACTATTGATCAAAAGTGCCTCGACACCCATTTTTTTGCCCAACCTCATGCTAGTGAGTAGAGTTTCATGCCCAACCTTATTATTTGTGATTTTGAAATTAAACCGAAGAGCATGAGGAAAGTGATCCCTCTTGGAGGTTTCATGTCAAGAATGACCAGTAGTTCTTGGGGTTTGCGTCAATTCTCCGTTAATGTACACAAGAAATTTTTCTGAAGGAGCCTTATTTGCACATTTCTTAAACTGTTAGAGGTTTCTAAGAGGTTGGAGATGACATCCTCATGGGTTCAACTTTTGACAACCATGTCATCCGTATACACCTCTATGTTTCGACCAATCTACTCTTTAAACAATTTGTTAACCAATAACTAATATGTTGCCTTGGCATTTTCAAATCCGAATGGCATTGTCTTATAGCAATATGTGCTTTTGTGACATAGTGACGAATGAAGTTTTTTCTTAATTTTCTTTAGTTAGATAAATTTGATGATAACCTTTTTAAGCATCTAAAAAGTGTGCTATTTCAAGGTTGATCAACAAATCTACTACTATACCGATCCGAGACAAAGATAATTGTCCTTGGTACAACCTTTATTAAGAGTGGTACAATCAACACACATATGCCAACTTAAGTATGGCTTTTTTACAAGTATAGGATTTGCTAACCAAACTAGATATAAAACCTCTCGGATAATCCGAGCAGCTAGCAACTCATCTATTTCAACTTCTATCACTAAGCGTCGCTTGGGTCTGAAGAATCTCTTTCTTTGCTTGATTGGTTTGAAATCCAAGTCAATTCTCAGTTTGTGTTCGACAATGTCCCTCGGGATGCCCGACATATCTTTTGTTGACCATGCAAATACGTCCTTGTACTCATGGAGGAGCCTGATCATGTCAACTTTTAGCTAAGCTAGTAAAATGGTGCACATCCTTAATTTTCTAGTTGTTCCAACATGGTCGAGTCAAATGAAATCTCCTTGATCGGCACCCTTTGCTTTGGCTCAATCATCTTCCCTTTGCCTTTCTGGTTAGGGGCCTCAATCAGGCTCATGAGTTTAGCAGGGAATTTTTCGGTCAGATCTAGTTCGATGTCCATAGTTTGAGATTTGCTCCAAAGGGACATCATATAACATTCCTGAACTTCTTGCTAATTGCCCAAACACATAGTTCTGAATCATTCCTTGAAGGAAAATTTGATCCCCATATGGTAAAACAGAAGGAAGAATGGTAAAAGCATACTGGGATGGCCGACCAAGAATCATATTGTAAGAAGAAAATATTTTGTCCAACAAAGCTGATCATGTCATTTCAGTATCAGAGTGGCTCCTTGAGCTACAAAAGCAATGTGATAATTACTTCAGGGTTGACAGAATCCCTAGTAAATCTTACAATGGAGTTTGGACTAGGAGTATCTGTTAATTTCTAATGCCCATTCTCTCCCAGACATGCCAAAAAATGTTGACGGCTGAACTGCCGCTATCCACGGAAACCTTGTGGACTCGATAGTCCTGACCTTCACATGAATAGTTAATAGATCAGCATGTGGAAGCTGATTGGTGATAGGGTCTTCATTAGTGAAGGATATATTTAGATTAATCTAAACCCTCATGGTTGGATTTTCTCCTGGTGTGATTAGTCGAGCATAGTGTTTGCTAGCATTTTCAGAGTCACCTCTAATTCCATTGTCAGCAATTGTGTTAATCACCCTAGCCACATTATCATTATTGGTTGGAGGCCCATCTGATTGTTGTAATTACTGTTCAACCTCTAGAATGAATTCTGGTTGTTGTATGGTCGAGAGGGGGGGTCTGTTGTCATTTTGAAAAAGTTGATTTTGGGAGTTGTTCTGTCAAAGCTGATAAGCTATTCGAGGATATATTCCTGCAAAAATCTATCCCTAATGTCTTTTTCAATTTCGATTTTTAGGTCATTACAATCCTCTATGTCATAAGACCATGATATCCATCATGAGCATAATAACGAGATCGATCCTGTTTGAGCTAATTTGTCCTCATTGGAAGAGGAGGATTCAAGATTCCAGTTTTTTGAATTTGAAATAGTATTTATTTTCGGGAAGTGTTGAAAGGAGTGACATCTTCATCTGGAATGACCATGGTTTTTCTTGGTCGAAACTTGAAAGTTTGGTGGAACCTGTTGCAACTGAACGACAATGTGAAAGGATCTCGATCAAAATCTATGATTCCCACCAAGTTCATACTGCTTTTGTCAAGCAATTGTTGAACTCGCATATTTACCTTGGCCATCAGCTCCTCTTTGGTAGCTGTTGGGGATTTTTCCACTTGTACTTCTGGTCTCTTAACAGTTTTTGGATTTGGATCTCATCTGATCAAAGACTAATCTTGCACGATGTGATTGTGGGACTGAAGCGAAATGAGCAGGGCTTTGGTCTCGGTGTTGAGTGCTATTGGCAGTGTTTTCATGTTCAAAAATTCGACCAACAAGTGCATCGAGTTTGCTCAGCAGCATTTGTTTTCTTTTTTTGAGACTCCATGAATTATTTGACGGCCTGAAAGTTGTTAGAGAAAATTTTGAATTTTTCATCTCTTTGATGTTGTTCATCGACTTGCGATGTTTTAGCATTTGGTTGGACCAATTCATGAGCAGTGGGCTCATGAATCAGTTCAGTGACATGGTTGTTAGCTTTTTTTTTTTTTTTCTTTTTGTTGTTATTTTCCTTCATGATTTTTGACTGAAATTGTATGGAAAAAAGATCACAAATTCACAAAAAATGAAAAACAACAAGAGAAATCAAGCACCATTTGTTTGATTTCTACAAACGGAGTCATTTGATGCGAGTTAAACTAGAGAGATAAAGTAGAGAGAGAATATATTTACATTAATGATGGTTGAATGAGAACAATTGAGGGGTGAACCCTATATACATTTTGGCTAGGTGTGCTCAAGGGTCCAAAGCCCTTGGCCGACTTATCCTTGGCCGAACATTGGCAACTGTTTTGAATTAACTTTACCAAATTTGCATTATTGCCCATGAGCCTTCTATTATATGTTATATGGGCACATACTATTAGGGATCATCCTCTGTGGCCTGTAATATCAGACCAAATTCTTGTATGCACCAAAATATAATAAGTATGGATTTTACATGGCCTCATTATAGATCCCACAATAGGGCCCATCCTTTTTGTATGTTGATGCAGGGTGCACACAAGAAATTTCCGTACCATCAGTGAACTCAAATTTGTGCTCGATGATGAGAACATGAAACTCTGGCGATGACGATCTGAAGCTTAAACAGATATGAGGTCACGTGAAGAGTTTGAGTGAAAGCCACTTCGCACTTTCACTTTGTGTTTGACGCGACCGATACGCCACCAAGAAGTTGGCAACTAATTTAGATTTGAATCCTTTTGCATCAAATAAGAAAAAGATTTTATATTTTTAAGAATTAAACCTTAACATGTTTTGTCCTATTTTTTTTCTTTTTCAAATGGCAATAATGTACTAACCTATTTCTATATATCTAAATCTAAGAGGAAGGGAGAGGTCCAACTGCACCAAGGGACAGAGAACTTAAACTCTATCCTAAGAATGCGAGGGGATTTGAATTCCCAAGCTCACACCCAAGTAAAGTGCTTGATGGTCAATTCACTTAATGTGATTTGGTTATGTTTTGTCCTATTCGTTCAAGGATAAGGTAATTTTGAGAGATTTTATCGCTTAGACGGTTATAATTTTTTAAATGAAACCAATCAGATTTAAATGTGTAGCTCAAACCATTTTATACAAGGATTTAGGAGGGACCAACCAACCAAATGATATTTATAAACTAGACAAAATTACATACACTGTACGTGTGACACAGGTATGAAACTTTTAAATTATTGAAATTTTAAATTTTTTTAGAAAATAAATAAATAGTTATGGAATAATATTAAAGACTACTAAATCCATAAATTAATCTTTTGAATTTTTTATGTAAAAATTGTATATACCGTAAATGTCTATTCAATGTATAACATATATCTTTGTTTTTTGATTCTGTAATTACTTTCACACTTTTTTTTTTTTTTTTTATTCTTTTTACTTGTCATAATAATTGTCCATATATGCTATTTAGTACAATACTAAAATACATTATTTTCTTCTTAAAAAAGTTAAGCAAATTTTATATTTTATGAGAACAACGTGTCATATTTGAATTCTATAATTGAAAAAGAAAAATGAGCCATTAACACAAGCACATTTGAAAAACTAATGGTTTAACTTATTTGTAACGATTATTGACGACCAATTAATTAAATTATTATTTATAAAATTCACTAGTATAAATTGGTCATAAAACACAACTTTTTGTGAATAAAACAAATACATGATAATAACATTTTTATAAAGAAAAATCTTATACTTTCGCACAAGATAGTTATAGAAAATGGGCAAATAGATACATGATTAAGTAACGGACAAGCTTAATTGGATAAAGTAATAGGGTAGTTTTTTTATATAAGATAAAGGAGTCATATTAACAATACTAACACACTTCAAGGACCAAAAGTTAATTTAATTATCTGTTATGATTTGTGATGACCAACTAATTAAATTATTAATAAAAATTTTAATTATAATACATTTTTATTAAAACATAATAATCATTTTATAAGAACAATAAATACATGATTAATCAAATTATCTAGGAAAAAAAGATTTATAAAACAACAAAAAAGTCTTACTATCTAATTCACAACTGTTAAGTTGAATGAACAATTAGAGGAAAAGAAAATAAGTTAGAGAAATAAAGATGATATTAATTATTAGATTAACTAAGATCTTAATCATAAAGATTATTTGGCTTATAATATCATAAAATTCTATACAAAGATTATGCTAGATGCATTTACAAAAAAATCTTCATGTATGATATCTATTATCGTCTAGAAAAAATTTGCCTAAAAGTATGCAAAAGCTATCCAGATAATTATGTACGTTTACTTGAAGTGCATGTAAATTCTAACTAATGCTTAATTGTTATGTCATACACAAGATATATCACAGACTTTTGGATTAAAACATCTATGAATTTAAAGTACACTCAATTATTAGTTTATTAAAATAACTCTACAAAGAAGTACAATATGAGAATATATTTACAAGTGATGCCTATAGCAGTTATTTTATTAAGTCATTCCACAATTTTTGTGATAGAGTTCGTTCAACTAATTTTTCTCTGATTTTGATGCATTTACACAAACAACTCTTAAAGCATTTTGAATTATGGTGTATGTGCCTCATGTTTTTATCTTTTATACCATTAACTGTTCTTTGATTTCAGAAATTACCAGTTAAACGTCTACAACAAAAGAATGAAATAAAATGAGTATCATATGTTATTCTCGTAAAATTGAAAATTTATTTAATTTTAATAAGAAAAAATATTTTTAGGTTATTTTGGGAACATATATATACCATGATTATGGGAAGGATTAATTACATGTGACCTTTTTAAAGTTTGCCAGTACTTTTTATCCCTTGCTTTGTATGTTATTAAACATTTAAAATCATCATTAAGATATTAGTATGGGCATTATGACTTTTATAAGGTTCACCACTAAAGAGGTCTTTTTATTGTTCATATGAAAACTTACAACATAAAAAATATGTGGTTCGTCTAGTATTTATTTGAGTTGGTGACTTATCAAAATTTAAGTTCTAACCTAAATACGAATGCTTAACTTTTGTGTCAAAATTTCCAACTTTAGCTAAAACTCAATTTAGGCTTAACTCATTTTAAATTAAATATGAATATCTGTCAATCTAAGGAAAACAATCGAAATCGACTCGAAATCATTTTTAAAATTACATTTACCAATTAACTCATCTATTTATTTTGTCAAAGAGTCCACTAAATTCTTAAAATTTTATCATTTTTGTCATTTCGTTAGTATAGAATATTAGTTTCTCATTTAGTCTAAGACTATATTCATAAGTATCGATCAATATAGATGGTGAAAAAATAATTAATAATTTTATTCTTTTTTATACTTATTTTCTTTTTCATTTTTAACATTATAATATGACTTACTTTTATATTATGTAAATTTACCTTTTCTTAAGCATATTTCAAGAAAAAGAAAACTATTCTTTTGACATTTTTTTTCGTAAAAAAAAATTTTCATCTTACTCTAAAATACATGCAACTCTCGCGAGAAATTGTAGTTCTAAGTACATCAAACGCAACGCATAAATTTTATATAGCTTTCGTCACAACTAATTTTTTTGACATATTGTGTAAAATATATATACATGTAGAGAATACATTTTGCATTTTTTTTTGTTTCTTAAACTTATGATAACATTCACTTTAGGACTCCATTGATGTAACATACTCTTTAATCATCTTGAATGCATCTAATGTGATGGCTCTAAAACTATATTTTGATAGTCAATTTACTGTGAATTTAAATTTTCATTTATTAAATATAAAACAAAATTTAAAGCTAAAAAATGTATGAATTTTATTTTGTTATTTTTTGCACACTCTTTCGATCAATTCTATTTATGTTGCTAACCAAGACATTTAGAAATATATATTTTTGTTGTTTTGTTAAATAGTGTAACAATTGTATTATAGTTTCTAAATTAAATTGACATGTAAACTTAGTTTGTATATGAAATTATTTTAGAGCATTTAGTACTATGATTTTATTTGCATAAATTATGTTATTTTTCACATTACATGCTTAATTATGTGTTCTATATTGTCATGAATATAATTTATATGTAGCATTCTTGTAGATCTTGGTTATTTTAGAACATTTGAGGCATTCATCGTACTATGGTTGAACTTCTTGTTACCTCATCAATAGTTGCTCTAATCCAATACTTCTTTATTATTTTATCAAATAGTGTAACAGTTGGAATTGTAACTTCCAAATTTGACATGTAAACTCAATGTATACCGGAAATTATTTTGAGTATCTAATATATGATTTATTTACATAGTGCCATTTTAAATTATATTAACAACTTAATTAAGTACTTTTTTACATTGTTCTTCGGATGTGTTAAAATGATTATCTATACTATCATATATACACGAGTTGTTTCTTCAAATTTTTTTCTCCCTTTTAAGTGTTACTCCCCTTTTTCGTTATGTCTAAAATACCCATCCTTAATGAAATATAATTTTCAACTCCCAGTAGGAAACATATTTAAATGTTCTTCCCTTTTTGTAATGTCTAAAATATCAATCCTTAATGGAATATAATTTCTAATTCTCAATAGGAAAACATATTGCATATTTAAATGTCCTTTCCTAGTTTGTGATGACTAAAATACCCGTCTTTAATGAAATATAATTTCTAATTCCTAAAAAGAAAACATAATTAAATTACTCGCCATGTATTCTACCTATTTTTTATGATACTACCACATATTTTTAGTCCTGTAATCTTATCCTAGATAAACTACTATTTTTTCTCCTTTTTTGTATATTCCCTTAATTAAATATATGCATGCCTAAAATGGTCTTAATGAAGTACAACTGACCTATCTAAAATATTCCCTTATTTAAGTGTTTCTTCCTTTTTTTATATTGACTAAAATATCAGCCTTTAATGATCCCAATTCCTATAAGAGACATAATTAAATGAATTACTCTTCATCTATTCCAACTACCTAATTTATTTTTGTGATGTACAAAATACCTATCCTTAATGAAATACAATTCCCATTAGGAGACAATAACTAAATTATTCCTCATCTATTCTGACCATCGGTAATCTACTACTTTATTCTTCTTTTCTGTTATGCCTAGTATACCCTTAATTAAATAATTTCATGCTAATATGTGCTTAATGAAATATAATTGACCTACATAAAATAATTCTCATTTAATCCTACCTGATATAATTTACTAATTTTTCTCATTTTTTGTAATGCCTAACATACCATCAATTAAATAGTTTCATTCCTACATGAAGAATAATTGAGATATGTAAAATACTTCATATTTACTCTAACAAGACTACCTTTTTTTTTATTTTTTATAATACAACTATATATCTATTATAAAATAATATCACATATTAGTGTTATTAACTTTACTAAAAGAATTCAATTCCACTAAATATTTAACAGAAAAGAAATTGAAGAACATGAAATGTCTTTATCAAACTTTATTCATTCCGTTTGAATTTATTTGGTTTGAATTCAATAATACATCTTTTTAATATTAAAGTTTTACTCCAATTTAAAGATCACAAAATTAATAATCATATGCCAATTAAAAATTTAAAATTTAACACGTCTTTTTAATAGCAAAGTATTGCTCCAACTTTGGAAACTATAATGTAAGTTTTTACTATATTTGTTAATACAACAAAGAAATATTGGTTTAGAGTAACTATTAGTGAGGTAAAAAAAATTTTAACCCACGAAATAATGCATGTCCAAAATATTCTAGAGTGATCATTGGAAGACCTACAAAAATACTGTGTATAAATTATTGGAATGACAATATAGAAAAAATAAGTAGGTAAGTAGTTTAAAAGACAACATAAATTATGCAAATAAATTCATACTATTAAATAGTCTAAAATAATTGCACATATAGATTGAATTTGCTTGTCAATTTTGGAAAATACAGTGCAATTGTTACACAACTTAACAAATCAAGAAAAATATAGATTAAAGGTCTTGGTAAGAAACACAAGGAATTAATAAAAAAAGTACACAAAAATCCAAAAAATAAAATTCATACATTTTATTAGCTTTAAATTTCTTTACATATTTAATACATGCAAATTTAATTTCATAGTAAAGCATGCAATATATCAAAATACAATTTTGGAGTTAATTACATTCGATGCCATTGAGAATGAATGTAAGAGTTCAAAACATCGATGGAGCCATATAGTGAATATTATCATAAACTTAAGAAATATAAAAAATTACCAATATATTCTCTATATGCATACATATTTTACATGATATGTTAAACAAAGTTAATTGTGATAGAAATTATATAAAACTTATGTGTTATTTTAGATGTCTTTAGGACTATATATTTTTCATTAGAGTAACACTCATTTGATTTTAATAGAGTAAATGACACACTTTATCTATAAAATGATGTTTGACACTTGATAGTGATTTTATCTTTTAGTAATGATAAAAGATATATAGACATATTTAAAAAGTTCATGTATGGAAAAGTCTTTATTTTTGATTGATCCATATAATCTAGGAATCTAAAAGAGAAATATAAATTATATTGAATCGGAATTAACCATATTTTATACTATTCAAGGTGATGGATATTGTAGAGCATTAATTGAGTACTGATGTGAATGTTATCATAAGTTAAAGAAATATGAAAAGTACCCATATATTCTCTGTATGCATAACATTATAGACAATATGTTAACAAAAATTAATTGTGATAGAAATTTATGTAAAATCTCATTTAAAGTAGTAACACGTAATATTTTATATCTTTAGGACTATATGTCTTTTCATTAGTATTGCGTGTAGTTTAGAATAAGATAAAGGATTGTTTTTCTTGAGTTTGGTACATTTCAGAGAAAGATTAAAAATAAAAAAGAAAACTTATTATTTTAATTTTTATAATAAATTTATTATACTTTGTGATACCTATCATAATTTTGAGAATATATTAGTTTAATCTATTTAGTTTTCTATACATAAGACATAATTTATGTTTTATGTATTTCTGTTTATATTTTAATTAGATTCATTTGCTTCTTATTTCTTTGAAATTTTAATTAACCATTTTTTATAATTGTCATCCATATGTCGTTGGATTTCCTATAAATACTTTTGCCAATAAAATAATTTCAAAATATTTCATCTATAAAATGATATTTGATACTTAATAGTGATTTTATCTTTTAGTAATGACAAAAAATATATACCAAAATGATAAAGAATATATATAGAAACATTTAAAAATTTTAATACTATGCAAAATATTTTATCTTTAACTGATCAAGTAGTTGGTGGTGTCGCTATAGAAAATTATAACTTAGGCACCTAAAAAGGAAACATAAGTTATAAGATGCAAATATCATATGTTGTACTTTCTCACAAAAGATAAAGTTTATTTAATTGTATTTGAAAAAAATGAAATTTATATATAGTTGTAACAAATAACAAATAATATGAAAAATAAATAAACGTGAAAATAATTAGAAAAAAATAGCAAAGATATTATTTGTTTACAATATATAACTTTAGCGTCAAACTCAACATATAGAATTTTTATAATTGGTACTTTATGTTATCATTCATTGAATATATATTTATTTTTTTTAAAAAATTAGAAATTTCAACAAATCAGGAGTGTTAGATATTCAATATTACTCTAAACTAATATACTACAAAATGGTGTTATTAAAAATAAGGATTTTGTAACCAATATTCTGCAAATTCTATAAAATGATGTTATTGAAGATAAGGATTTTGTTACCAATATTCTGTAAAGTACAGTTTAGGTGGTAAGAACCTCTATAATCTATTAGTCATGAGTTCGAGTCACTAAGAGAAAGAGAGTATTTTATTAAAAAAATGATAATATTAAAGAGATAAATACAATTAACAAATACTTTTATCTCAATTTAAGATTATGAGTTCTTTAAATATAAATTTTATTTTTTTATTCGTAATGATTATTAATTTTGTGATTTTTAAATCGGAGCAAAATTTTATATTATAAAGAGGTTTGTTGAATTCAAACCAAAAAATGTAAAACGAAATGAATAAAATTTGTTGCACATGCAACAAAAAATTTCTACTATCTTATTATATTTATTCCAAAATTTTATATAAATGTAAGGAAATTTATTATTATTAATTTGAAATATGAATATAATAAATAATAAAAAATAGATATTTTTATCATATTAAACAGAGAGTATTTTTAGATAAGTCAATTATACTTCATTAATGATGACTTATCAAAAAAAAAAGAAAAAAATTCATTAAGGACTTGTGAGGCATGAAATTATTTAATTAAGAGTCTATTAGGTGCGGCAAAAAAAAAAAAGAGTTGGTGATATTCTTAAAAATAGGCAGTTAAATATAATTTAATTATATTTTCCTATGCACGAGATTTATATTTTATTAATGGTAGGTATTTTAGAAATCACAAAAGATGTACAAACAAAATTAGTTATGTATTCCTATCGTGATTTGTATTTTATTAAGGGCAGATGTTTTAGGCACTACGAAAAAAGAGAGAAACAAAAATTGAGAGAAACAGCTCGCATATATAATATATTATTATTATTATTATTTTAGAAATCACAAAAGAGGTAGAAACAAAATTGGTTATGTTTTCATATCGGGATTTGTATTTCATTAACATCATATTTTAGGCATTACAAAAAAAGAAAAAATAAAAATTGGGAGAAATTACTAACATATATAATATAGTATAGATTAGGCCTGTAAATGGGTTGGATTTGGGTCAGAATGGGTAATTCTGGACCCGGGTCGGAATGGGTAATTCTGGACCTGGATCCGATTAAGAATTTTGAATTCGAATCCGAATCCGGTCCAATTACCCGATAGGTTTGAATTTTAATATTCGTTTCCGAATTCTACCGAGTCCGGATCCGAAAGATTGGATTTACCAGCCTAAAAATCTTTTCCAAAGCATATAAAAATTTGCAATTCTTAAACATTCTAAAATTCTATCCAACCTTCAATCCCAAATCGTTAAATCAGAACAACAACAACAATTTTACCATTCCAATTCCACACATAATAATTCTAAAATATTAAAATAGCACAAGACATAAACATCAAATGACTAAGGCAGCAACAAGATGGCGTCGAAAGTCTGTTGACCACAACGAGATGCCGTTGAAAGGCTATTGACGGCGACAAACAGCAACAGGCTTAAAAAGATGAAGAAAAGAAACAAAAAGAAAACTACTAAAATGATAAGAAAAGAAAACTAGAAAATAGAATAAAGAAAAGAAAACTACTGCTTTGGGTATGAAGGGACTGAAATGAATGGAGGAGAAGAAGAGAAAAGAAAAGCAGATCTGAAAACTAGAAAAAGAAAGGAGAAGGAAGAATAAGGTGAAATTGGAAAAGAATGGAGGCGGCTTATGGATCTTTATAAACACTACTGAATTTACCCTAATGAATTATATATATATATATATATGTATTTTTTTCTAATCGGATTCAAGATTTAAACGGATCAGAACTGGTAAATTCATATCCAATCCATTTATATAATAGTCTAATCAAATATGGATCGGATTCGGATAAACGAATCTACATTCAAATCCATACCAGAATAAACGAGTTAGAACCGGATCGGATTCAGGTCTAAACCTGATCCGTTGACAGGTCTAGTATAGATAGATAGATAGTAGAAAATAAGATATTGTTACAGCAACTTAGGAGGTGTTTGGTTCATAATCGGGAATTGGAATCGGAATGGGAATCATAAACCTCACTATTGGTATGGGTTTATATCATTCCCCCTTATTTGTTTGGTTTGAAATAGGAATGGATTTTATTTTTTTTCATCAAGGCCGGGTATTTTAAATAGGAATGTGTTTCATTATATTAATGAATTACTTAATTTGAAACCCATGTCACAAGTAAGGAATGAAAGTAAAAGACATATTCTAACACTTTCATCCACATAGAATGATTGCCATAGTATTCAACCAAACAACATGTATGAGTATCATTAATTTTGATTTCCATTCCTCCTCTTATTCCTATAAACCAAACACCTCCTTAGTATTTTTTCTTTCTTCAAGAAATATATCTGAGACAGCTTAAAAACTTCATCAATGAAGCCATTACGAAAATATCGACCTGGGTATAAGTTTGCACCATCCGAACAAGACCTTCTATTCTACCTTCCACGCAAAGTGAATAATGCAGAAAACGATGACGAAGAAAAGGTACCATTGAAATTTGTCGATATCTATAAAATTACCGATCCTGGGTTGCTATTCGAGGACACAGAAGAAGACTTGGTTTATATTTTCACACAGTTTAAAAGAGTCTCCCAGGATGGAACTGGAAGAAGGTTTGATCGCAGAGTTGGGTGATGTACTTGGAATGGCAGCGACAAAGGTAAGCAGGTTAAAAAAGGGAAGACATGTGAGGGAGAGACTTATAAAGATTTGGGCTTGGAATTTCAGCTTTGAGAAGAATATGAAGAAGCTTGGCTATAACATGAAAGAAATAACTTTGGATGACTCCATTCCCAGGGATGCAAAGGTATATACTTGGCTATTTTTATTTATATTTTCGAACTAATTAACTTTTCCTGCAACTACCACTTGATTTAGTGAATTTTTAGTTTCTTGAACTTATATATTATTCTTGGCCTCTGGATTACTTTTTCTTTTTTGTTTGTTACAGCCATGCATGCAAAATTCCGTAGTTGATGTTTTATGTACTTGGTTTTCTACAAGTTGTTGATGTTTTATGTACTTGGTTTTCTACAAGTTGTTGATGTTTTATGTACTTGGTTTTCTACAAGTTGATTATAAGTTCATCTATCTTAATTTCTTGAATTCCTTTTCATATTCTTGATTTGTTTACATTCATGATATTTTATGTGGTTTCTTTTGTTTCTTTTTGGTTTGTTAATCTTTTTTAGGCCACAATTAAAGTACTTATATCAATTTGCATGAGTGGTTTTATTAGTTAATAGCAGACTAGGAAAATCTATCATCGTGTTAGGTAACTGTTCCTACAAAAATTAAGTTAGGCTATGTACTAAATGTAGAGTAGTTCAAACTTAAGTTGTATAAGAGACAGTATGAAATCCACCTCTGGATTACCTAAAAACATAAGGGCAAGGTTTTATCTCCCAAAATAAACTCCCATGTTTAAGTCAATTATTTTAAACAAGAGGAAATTTAGAGACGATGAAAATGAAAAAGTGAATGATGAATCCAACTTGTCGTTTTGATATTTATACTTATAGTTGATGGGTCAAATCGATCCGTGAGTCGAACACTCATGACTTGAACCATTTAGGCATATTTGAACCCCAAGTGTAAAATTACTAAAATACCCTTGAGATTCAGGCCTGAAGTCACGTGTAATATTTTTAATGAGCGTATTATTTTAGCATCATCAGTGATATACCATTTTATTTTGAATGTTTAGACGGTAAAATACAATGTCTGTATACTTTAAATGTTATTATAGTACAAATTTTAATACATAACACTATAATACCTTAACAGGAATATAGAATTCACAAGTACTGTATTGCTAATCCACAGCTAAGAAAATATACATGTGAATTATAAAATGCAAACATGTCTATGTACATCTATGCACATACTTTTTCTCTAAGTTGATCTTTTATATGCATACGTTTTCGACAAGTTAATTATTAGTTCATCCATGTCTAGCTTAAAAAAATAGAAGTTCATCCGTCTTTCTTCAATTCTTTTTCACCTTCTTTATTACGTTCATGTTATTTTGGATGGTTCCCTTTGTTCCTTTTTTTTTGTTAGTTAATTATTTTGGCAACAATTTAAGTAGTAATTTGCTTATATCCACTGGCTTTATCTGTTCTTTTGCATATTAAATTATAGAGAAATTTTTATATGGACTGGATCCATAACATAGTGGTATAAACCCCTTGATTCAAAACACTCTACATCAGCTCACATCACATCACTTACTGAGCATGTAGAGTATTTTGGACTAAGGGGTCCATGGCGGACCACACAAGAATTTTCTCTTATGTATCCTAGGGAAATTCTTACATGCTATGGACCCTTTGGTCCAAAACACTCCGTATCTGCTCACATCACATCACTTACTGATGAGGGGAGGGACAAGGAGCCCTTGACCCGCAACAGATAGAGGAGGATTTATTCAATCACATAGTTAATCAGCAATCAGATAATTCATGAATCTTTTAGTCAAATTCAATATCCGAATTGGACAAATTCTTTTTCGAGACCCCTTTATAAGTTCTAGCCATATATATTCTGATCGCCAACTCATACTTATATTGAAGCGCATAATTGGTTGAAGATCACGAGGCGTTTCGGATAAAAAAAAAGAAGACGCCATTTCGTGACGTATTTTAGACCAAGGAATTCATGGCATCCACACAAGAATTTTCCATGTATCGTATAGCCAATCCACGGCAAAAAAAAAAATATATATATATATATATACACATGCACACAGGGTACAAACTCCACAGGGATTATAAATTAAAAAAATATATAAATATATGTGTCTATGTACGTCTACACACTTTCACGCATATATGTAAACATAATTAATCAATGTACCTAACTAAAAAAAAAAACATAATCATATGTATAATGTAATTCTTTATACCTTTTCTTATATTAATATAAGTCCCAGTGTTTTGTTTTCACAATAGGGTATTAACAAATTAAACAAATTTAATCCTAATCTCATCATCTAATTAATTTATCCTTGCAGTTCAAGGATACGTCGTGTGCAGAATTAAGAGGAAATCTAAGAAGAAAGAAGAATCCACAGAAGAGACCCTTACAAGGAGGAATATTAGAAGAAGATCCAGAATTGGCTATACCTGATGAATATATTGATGACAATAATTATTATTATTTTCCTACCCAAATAAATAGTTACAATGTTTACGCTGCCATTGCTAATTATACTGAAGTGCAACAATATTATCATGAGACGAATGAGACCATCATTCCTTCTCATCATGTCAATATCAAAATCAAATGAACATCGATTCGACGACGGCTTCCGTATGAAATTTCCCAAGAGCTAGACCAACATTTCAATAGTAGCTATGCATAATTGGACGTGATCATGGAGGTTTCTTTAACACCACCAAACTTATCTTTACCCGACGACGGTTATTCGATGTGTTATTCAGCATCATCTGATTCACAATCCATGGCGCCATTGCCTACCGGAAATCAATTGGAAAAAAATGAAACAATTTCAAGAGAAATGCAATGGAAATTGAGCAGCAGCCAATGTCAAAGCCACCATCTCCAGCAATACTTCCATTGAATGCAGAAGGTGGAGAACGTTGCAGTGATATTGGAAGGAAGTTAGAAGCTCATTTGACAAGTCTTCAAGAAAAGTCTTCAGACATAATCATAAAAAATGGAATGATTTGTAACCAAAGGGGATTAGAAAACCTAATTGAATATTTTAATTTTTAGTTCATTATATGGGGAAAACTTCCTAAAATTTGATGGGGGCTAAATTGCAATGCTGATGAACTCAATTTTGTCAGCCTGTGAGGGCTTTATTGCTGAAGTTACATCTCAAATTCTTAGGATATATTAATAGTTTTTATTTTTTTAATTCTTTTTAGAAGTTAGAGATACTCTTTTTAATTAATTTTTCTTTTTATTTAAACCACTTATAAAGGTGGAGTGAAAACCTATTTTATTGATTGAAATAAATTATACAAGGAAACCTCCTAATAATACAATTTAACAAAAAAAATACACGTATGGATGCCTTATTTGCCTTGAAATCCGCAATATGTTTCTAAACTAAATCACAATTCATTGTTAAGACTTGGAATCTTGCTCCAAATTGGTTCAAAACGTCTTTTTTTTTTATAGAAAAAACTTAGCTTCTAGTGACAGAGGAAATTTGTCTAGAGATCAGTTCATTGGCATTCCGGGCGCCAGTCTAATTTGCATGGAGTGTGTTCTTGCTATATAAATCTTCCGTCATCTAAGACTTTATGATTAATGAGATCTTTTTAGAAGATAAATTGTTCATATTTTACGATTTCTTTATAATTACTTGACTAAATTTCCTCCATTTTTTCATTGAAAGAGGATCACTATCATTAGAGATGCTCTATTTGACTTTCCAATTTCCATCTTCAGTTGGTCAGCGTAGACATTTCATCTTCATGACTAATTATCATTTTAGAACCCTTTCTACACTTGTGAATTCTAACTTGCTGCAAACACGTTTGCATGAATTCATTTTTACATGATGTGTATGACTTTCTGTAAATTTTAAGCTCAAATATTGTACATATACAACAAGAATCGTTCTATGTATTTACTAAAAGTGGACAGATGAATTTGATCTGTTATCTTTAAATAATCGACCAACGTTAGCTTGTGACCGACCGAACCTTTTTTTTTTTTTCCTTTCTTTTTGAATTCAAATACCAAATAGAATCAAAGAAAAAATCACAAAACATTGAATCCAACAATTAAATTTATATAATACATTTAAATAAAAAATTATTGAATTTAAAAATTTAATTCATAATATATACACAATTTTTTGTTATTAAAGATAGCAAATTAAATCCAAAAAAAGATCCAATTGTCTCTTATTCAAGATCTAGGTTATATAAAATCAGTATACCAAATTATGATTAAAAAAAAAACTAGTTTCTCAATAATTCAACATGAAAGTACTCTAGTACCACTTGTTGGTAAATTAAATAAATTTTAATAATGATAACTAATATTATCATAACTCAGATCCTTTATGTTTGATTCAAGAAAATAATTAGAGACTAGATGCAGAACTATACCTGAAAATCCATAAGAATGGATACGATTCTTAAGTCTTTGTATTTATGGTTCTTGATCTTTCAAATTATTGCGTTTGTATTTTAAAAAATAGAATTCTCACTTTCTGATGAAGAGATGTTAGAGAAGTTATGATACATAAAATTCGGGGACCATAATCAATATATAAGTATACAGTTTTCTTATTTCCTAAGTTTTACCCATCATAAAAGAGTCGAAAATAAAGCACGTAGAGTTTGTACATATAAAAGTCTATACTAGTTAATTGACTTTATGCCCATATAACTTTAAATCGTGTTAGATCACTTTAAATTAAATCCATTAATTATGATAACACATAATATACATAAATATATATATATATATATTTATTTACATCCAAAATTCAATATTAACGGCCATAGTCACTCTTTATCTTTTGTCTATATCATCAAAAACTCTTTCCCTGTGTGCATTTACCGTACCTTCTTCTCTAGATAGTACTGACAAACCCAATTCAATTCATATTAATTGGGAGGATTGGTGCATGGTATGTGCTTTAATGAAATTCAAGACTGAGTGGGATTCTTGGCACTAGATTGCAACTGTTCGAACACTCAGTATAGTCACATCTGGAAAGGCCTTCCCAATTCAATATCGATACATCATTTCATCCAAAAATATGAACTAAAATGGCATTATAAGACAACAATTTGTTATTTTTACTTTTTGTCTTATTATTTATTTTATGATTTTAAACAAATTTATTGTATGATACTACGGCTACCAATGTAAAACTGTCATTACTGCGACCGATACTATGACTTTGAACTACCATCGAGATGCCAAGTCAAGTTTAGGTTTAACAAAACCTGACTCAAGGTCAAACCCAATTAACAATTAACCTCAAGAGATCTATCCAATTTTTTCAACTAGTGCGTGGTATTGAATATACTAATTTATTGTGCAAACTTATTCTACTTTACACCGTTAACTCACCTTACACTCCAAATTTAAGTTTTGAATATATTGTAGCCCCAACTCTCATATTCATACCACTTCAGCGTAATTTTTAATATCATTACAAAAATTAACAGATATTTTAATTGTACACACCAAATACTTGAAGTGAAGCATTCGTCAAATTTTAATGTGACTAACAATTGGACCAGAATGATACGGATGTGAATATTGACGGTGAAATGCGTCCAAATTAAAAATTGGGAGTGCAATGTGAGTACTAGTTAATAATAAGTTATGGGTGAGAAGTGAAATTATTCCTAATTACCTTCATTGATATGGTAAGTCCTTAAATAGGCACAGGATGTGCACATAACTAGCATTGAGACATTGTAGGAGTTAAAGTTAGACTAAATTAAAATAAATTTGAGAATTAATAGTGTAATATATTTAAAATTAAAAATAATAGTACAAAATAAAAATCGAGTATAAATTGAGAGTTACAAGATAGAGGAAATACATATTACTTAAATTCTATCTCGAGTAAATTACATTTTACTTGCAATGACCCTCGGAATGCTCGACATATCTTCTGTTGACCATGCAAATATGGACTTTTACTCATACAGCAGCCTCCATCATGTCGGGTTTTAGCTTGGTTTGCAAAATCATGCAGATCCTTAATTTTCTTTTTGACCTGGCCGGTCAAATGAAATCTCCTCGATTGGCACTCCTAACTCTGGCTCAACCACTTTTCCTTTGCCTTTCTGGTCAGGGGCCTCGCAATCAGGGCTCTTGGGTTTAGCAAGAATTTTTTCAGTCAGATTTAGTTCAATTTTCATAGTTTGAGATTTGCCAAAGAAATATCATATAACATTCATGGGCTTCACAATTATTCTTAAAAAATTATTTGCATGATTCATAATTCAAACACTAATTCAAATTATTCAAAATTTTTTGTTATTTGTCAAATAACTCAAATAATGTCTTGAATAATGAGCCAAAATAATACTCCAAATAATTTAATATATATGGAGCCATTAATCTTGGGTAAGAATTTATTATTTTAGTTTTTTTTTTTATAAAAAATTCTAATAAAGCAAGACAAACAGGAGCCCTTGACATTATTCAATAAGCAATATATGCATGAGGAAATGAATAAACTCTTTCTATATAATATCTATTGACAATTGGAGTCTACCTTTCATTTTATATAATTTCTCTTAAGACCTCTTATTTTAAAAATAAATTTAAACTATCAACATTAGAGTGATTATTATGTTTTAAGGATAGTCTGTCTTTTTCAATATTAAGGCAGCAATCTTCCAATTTTTAAATGTATATGATCTGATTTTTTCAATATAAAATATTAAATCAAAATATTTTCAAATATTTTAAAAATTTTAAACCTAATTTGAAGTGAATTTTTTTTTTGTCTACTATTTAAAAAAAATGATTAATTCTAAATGACTTTTTAGGAGACTTTTTCTTTTATTTATATCAATATGAATATTCTCATCAAATTGTTTCAACGTATAATCATACATTTATCATGAAGTTTAAGTTTTATGTTTAGGATATCAGTGCAACAAAGTGTGAAATTAAGTGATGAGAAAATACTGGCAGATGATTAAACTAAAATACCAGATTGATAGACGAAAAGAACAATGAGGTAGAAAAATTAGAGTTGGTAAAAAGTAAAATTAGAAGCAACAAATTTAATAATGAGATCATTGGGAGACTAAATTAAAAATTGCGGGGAAATTAGGAAGTTACTAGATAGTTGTTGGTAAATTAATATATATATTTTGATTATTAAAAAATAGTATTTTATAAGAACAAAATCTTCTTTTATTATTATTATTATTTCTCCTAAAATTTTGGCGCCTCAAATACCTCTAGCCGAAACCATTTTCTGACAGGATTAAGGAGGGATCAACCGAAACTATTTTCTAACAGGATTAAGGAGGGACCAACCGAAACTATTCCTGGGCTTCCTGCTCATTGCCCAAAACACATCCTTCTGAACGCCAATGTGAAAGGATCTTTATCAGCACAAGTGATTACTACCAAGTTCAAACTACGTACTTTTGTCAAGCAACTGCCAAACTCGCATCATTACATTGGCCATCAACTCCTAGCTATAGGAGATTTTTCCACTTGTTCTTTTGGTCTCTCGACAATTTTTGGATTTGGCCTCATCCGATCAAATATTGATCCTGCATGATATGATCGTGGGACCGATGAAGAATGAGCAGGGCGTTGGCCTCAGCGTTGAGTGTGCTACTAGCAATGTCTCCATGTTCTGAAAAGTTCGACGAGTGCGGGGAGTTTGCCCAGCAGAATTTGTTTGCTTTTTTTGAACCTGCACGAACTATTTGAAGGCATGGAAGTTGTGAGGGAAAAATTGAAACATTCATCTCTTTGCTGCTGTTCACCGACTTGCGATGTTTCAGCATTTGGTTGGACCAAATTCAAGACAAGTGGGTTCATGAATCACTTCAAAGTCATGACTGTTAGTTTTTTTTTTTTTTTTTCATGATTTGTGATGATTTTTGAGTGAAATTGTATTGAAAAAAAATTACAAAATCTCAAAAAATGAAAAGGAACAAGAGAAATCGACTTTGCGCTTGGCGATGACGATCTGATGCTTGAACAGATCTCAGATATTGCTCTCACAAAAAGAATTATCCGAGCAAACCTAGCCAAAAACAAAAGATCACGTGAGGAGTTTGAGTGAAACGGAGAAGTTGGTGACTGAAGATCTGAATACTTGATATTTGCACCCAATCAGAAAGGGATTTCATATTTTCAAGAATGTAATCATTAAACTTTATATGTTGTGTCCTGTTCATTTAAGGATAAGGTAATTTTTGGAGATTTTATCACTTGGACTGTTATAATTTTGCTTAGCCAAGACTAGGTGATTCAATGACTTTGAGGTCTAAAGCCAATTTAGAATATTTTTATCTACTAAAGAATATCTATATAAACTTTCATATAAAATTTAATTTTTTCTAACCCGTTGAGATGTAAAATTACTAAATAATTTTTCCTAATCAGTTTCTTCTAATACTTCTTTCTCAATCGAATTAGCTAATCCATATAATCTTTCTTGACACATCAATTGGTTCTGTATGGATTCACTTTTTTTTTTACTACAGTTGTTGAAATATTTGTTTGGTAAGTACAAATATTTTTTGGTCAGCTTTTTTATTTTTTCCCGAAACACTATTTACTGTTTTCACAATTTAAAATTTTCTTTCACTATTTATTACTTACACTATTCAAATAACTATTCACACTATTCACCGATACACGTATTCACATACTCGCCCATTAAAAATCATTCTCTTATTATCATTAATTTTTTTGTACTATTCATTACTGCTCACTGGTTTGAATTTTTTTCAAGTAAAGAACAATGGGAATGTAGATTCGGGCATCCCAACCTAAGTTTGAGTCTCTAAAGTATGGGCGGAAAAGTAAAGTTTAAAACAGTATATAAGGTTTGAATTTTCGAATTTAAGTTGATAAATTCAAACTATGGCCGCGAAAGTGGAATTTAAATTGATTTATAAAGTTTAGACTACCGGACTTATGTTGGGGAGTCTAAACTATGGGTAGAAATGTATGAATTTTAAATTGTATTTTTTATTTTATATTGAATAAATACATGTTTAGTATATGTATGTGGACATATCTCATTTTTCGAGATTCAGATTTCCAACGACTAGCAAGTAATTACATTTGTGTGTGATTTTTAATACTTGATTTGATAGTACAAAAAAGAAAGTGAACTGAATTATATATTTTGATAATAGTAATTTCATTCGACGTTCATGTACGTATTTTGTCTTTTTGAGTGCAAAAAATACTAGAATAATTTTTAAATTGCATTTTTTATCATATATTAAATAAAGCATATCTCATTTTTTTGAGATTCAGATTTCAAATGATGAGAAAGCAATTACCTTTGTGTGTGACTTTTAGTACTTGATTTAATGGTGCGAAAAGGAAAATGAACAAAATTATATATTTTGATATTAGTAATTTCGTTCGACTTTCATGTACATCTTTTGTCTTTTAGTGCAAAAAATACTATCCAAACACCTATTTGTAAAAAATTATTTGCATGATTCACAATTCAAACACTAATTCAAATTATTCAAAATTTTTTGTTATTTGCCAAATAACTCAAATAATATCTTGAATAATGAGCCAAAATAATATTTCAAATAATGTAATATATATGGAGCCATTAATCATGGGTAAGAATTTATTATTTTAGTTTTTTTTTAAAATTCTAATAAAGCAAGACAAACAGGAGCCCTTGACATTATTCAATAAGCAATATATGCATGAGGAAATGACTATAAACTCTTTTTATATAATAAAGCGTGACAATTGGAGTCTACCTTCCATTTGTATAATTTCTCTTAAGACCTCTTATTTTAAAAATAAATTTAAACTATCAACATTAGAGTGATTATTATGTTTTAAGGATTTTTCAATATTAAGGCAGCAATCTTCCAATTTTTAAATGTATATGATTTGATATTTGTCAATATAAAATAGAAAATCAAAATATTTTCAAATATTTTAAATATTTTAAACCTAATTTGAAGTGAAAATTTTTTTTGTCTACTATTTAAAAAAAAATGATTAATTCTAAATGACTTTTTAGGAGGCTTTTTCTTTTATTTATTTCAATATGAATATTCTCATCAAATTGTTTCAACGTATAATCATACATTTATCATGAAGTTTAAGTTTTATGTTTAGGATATCAGTGCAACATAGTGTGAAATTAAGTGATGAGAAAATACTGGCAGATGATTAAACTAAAATACCAGATTGATAGACGAAAAGAACAATGGAGGTAGAAAAATTAGAGTTGGTAAAAAGTAAAATTAGAAGCAACAAATTTAATAATGAGATCATTGGGAGACTAAATTAAAAATTGCGGGGAAATTAGGAAGTTATCAGATAGTTGTTGGTAAATTAATATAGAATTTTGATTATTAAAAAATAGTATTTTATAAGAACAAAATCTTCTTTTATTATTATTATTATTTCTCCTAAAATTTTGGCGCCTCAAATACCTCTAGCCGAAACCATTTTCTGACAGGATTAAGGAGGGATCAACCGAAACTATTTTCTAACAGGATTAAGGAGGGACCAACCGATCAAGTTATAAATAGGTAAATATTTAGCTCTCAACTTAATATTAATTCTTCCTTCTTCCGGAAATTAATATATCAAGACAGCTTAAGAACTTGATCAATGAAGCCAATACGAAAATATCCATCCGGCTATAAGTTTGCACCAACAGAACAAGAACTTTTATTCTACCTTCGATACAAAGCCAATCATGAAAGAAACGATGATGAAGAAAAGGTACCACTGAAATTTGTCGATATCCATAAAGTAACCGATCCTGGGGTACTGTTCAAGAACACCGAAGAAGATTCGGTTTATATTTTCACAGAGTTTAGAAAAGTCTCCCAGGATGGAACTGGAAAAAGATATGACCGCACGGCTGGGGATTATACTTGGAGTGGCAGCGACAAAGCCAAGGCAGTTGAAGAAGGGAAGATGCGTTTGGGATGGATTAGGAATTTCAGCTTTGAGAAGAATAAGAAGAAGATTGGGTATAATATGAAAGAATTAACTTTGGATGACTCCTTTTGCAAAGATGCTAAGGTATATACTTTGCTTTCTTTATATTTTCGTATTGATTAACTTTTCATACTTACAAGGTAAAACACTATATGTTTTTAGATGTATAATATAAACTCAAAGTGTAACGGACCGTAAAATTCTCTAGATAAGTATTAAATTGGTAATCCACATATAAGAATATACGCATATAAACTATGAAAATACAGATATATATATATATATATATATATATATATATATATATTTGTGTGTGTGTGAGTTGATTATTAATTCATTCATGTTTCGTGTAAATAAAAAAAATTAAAGTTCATCTATTTTTCTTGAAATCTTTTTCATCTTCTTGATTTATTAAGTTTATGATATTTTGGATGGCTTTTTTTAGTTAATTATTTTGCAGCAATTTAAGTAACAATTTTACATATACCAAGTGTTGTTATCTGTTTTTTGCATACTAAATTTTGTACCCTATAGCCAATCCACGGCTAAGAAAATACACATTGGCACAGACACTCCACAGAGATTATGAATTAAATAATATACAGATATATGTGTCATGTACATCTACACATTCACAGATATACTTACATGTAAACATAATCAACGTACCTAAAAAAAACATAATCAAATGAATAATGTCATTCTTTGTATTTTTTTTTCTTATTATTTATAAAAGTCCCAGTTTTTTGTTTTGATAATGGACTAAGAACTAATTAAACACACTTAATCCTAATGTCATCATCTAATTGATTTGCTCTTGCAGTTCAAGGACTACGTCGTGTGCATAATTAAGAGGAAATCTAGGAAGGAAGAAGAATTCGAAGAAGAGAACTTACAAGGAGGAATAGAAGAAGATCATCAAGAATTGGCTATACCTGATGGATATATTGATGACCGTGGCTATTATTTTCCTACCCCGATAAATAGTTACAATGGTTTCACTGACATTGTTAATTATACTGAAGTGCAACAATGTCATGAGACGAATGAGACCATTATTCCTTCTCATGATCATGTCCTCCCCTTACTGCTCTCTGCTGAAGGATATCAAAATCAATACCAAGAGACGCCCTGTAATATTGTTGATGCATGTCAATATCAGAATCAAATGAACAATCAGTCGACCACGACCGCGGCTATTGTTCCTTTTGCTGATCAAGTATATCAACAACAATATCAGCAGTATCAACAAAACGACGAGCTGATCGAACTTCTACATCTTGGTTGCCCAGCTGCGAGGGAAATCTGTATTCGCAATTGGACCTGATCATGGAACTAGCTTCAGCACCAGGTGGCTTATCTTTACCCGATGATTATCAGATGTATTCCCATTCCATAACGCCATTTCCTTCTGATCAGCTGGAGCCAATTGGCAATATTCAATTGGAAATAAATGAAACAATTTCAATGGAACAATCCAATTCACAATCCATAGCAGCGGCATTTCCTCAGTCCGCGGAGCCAATTAGAAATGATCGAATGGAAATGAATGAAATAATTCAAATGTCACCATCTACTACTGAAATATTTTCAACAGAAAATGCAATGGAAATTGAGCAGCAGCCAATAGTAATGCCACCATCTCCAACAAAACTTTCATTGAATGCAGGTGGAGAACGTTGCACTGAGTTTGTAAGGAACTTAGCAGATCAGTTGACAAGTCATAATAAAGGAAAGACTTTGGACATAACCAGAGAAGATTCAATGATTGCATCTAGATAACCAAAAGGCACTAGAAAACCTAAGTGAATTTTTTATTGGCAATCCATTGTTAATTCAAAAAACATGATGATGAATATTTACCATTATATGGAGATTTCGGGTAACTGCCGGGAATTTCCCTCCACAACTACATGTTTGTTACTTGTATTAACAATTCTATTTCATTCATTTCATTTAATATATTGTTCAATTCTTCTAACCTTGTCTAAGAAAATTGAAAATAAAATTGGTAAGTAAAATTAATTGTAGTGGAATACTTGTATTGCACTATTCAATTTCACTAATTTACAATTTTGTTTTGTTTGATATTTTTGTTTAGTGCTCATCTAGTCCGTAAATACATCTGTGCAACAACTGCAATTTTTGTTTATTCAGCAAGAGTGATTTTATATATTAAATATGGGAACCTTTGTTGGATATTTTAATAAAGATAAATGATCTATGATTATTATTTGGGAATTTGAATTCAAGTTTGGAGTTCCAAATTTCTTAATTTATTACAAATTTCAATTGCAATTCTTCTCTTAAATTTGTAACTTACTTAACGGCTTTTGTTAATTCTATTTTGACCGTTATTCAACGAATTTGAATAAATTATTTTTGTAACTGACTGTGACCAATAATAATACCATAATATTATGGTTGTAACTCATATATCTTTTGAGCCTATAAATAGAGAGGCTTCTAAACAAGAATTGATAGAACTAACTTCCTTGTTATGTCTACTAGAAATAAATGGCGTAAACATATTGTGTTGTGCAAAGTTCTTCTACTTTCAATAGTGTAAACTAATACGGTGTAAAAATAGGGTTGTTGATAGTGTAAACTGAAGTAGAATACAGTATAAAAGTAAGGTTGTTAAATTTGAAAACCAACAAATCATTAAGACAAATTTTGGTGAAAAAAATAGTATCAAAAACACCTCTTTTAAAACCATTTTCAATCAAAATATCACTTAATCTTTCATACCAACCTTTAGGAGTTTCTTTCAACCCATACTGAGCAGCCTTTGATAGTTTGAAAACATGATTTGAAAAATCTTTATTTTCAAAATCGGGGGTTGTTCAATAAAAATTTCTTGATCAATGAAACCATTTAAAAAGGCACTTTTCACATCCATTTGAAATAATTTGTAATTGTTAAAGCATACATATGCAAGAAACATATGAATAGATTCTAAACGAGCAATGGGTGCAAAGGTCTAATTAAAGTCAATCTCTTCTTCTTCTTGAGCATAACATTTTGCAACTAGTTTAAATTTATTTCTAACTATCTCACTTTCATCATTTAGTTTCTTTCTGTAAACACATTTTGTTCCTATTATGGGATGATTTGAGAGTCTTTCAACTAAAATCCACACATTTTTCTTGAATTGACTAAGTTCTTATTGCATAGCAAGAATCTAATATTCGTCTTTCAAAGCATCATCTACACGTTTAGGTTCAATGTGAAAAAGTAAGGTATAATTATTATTCAAAAGTTATAAGAGCGATTTTTTACCCCATCCAGATGGATCACCTATGATTAATTCTTGAGGATGACTTAAGACAAATTTCCATGCTTTTGGAAGATCTTTTGGTGAATCTTCTTTCCTTTCTCCTTCTTCATCCAAGTGATGAGCATCGTCTTCATTGCTTTCCTTGGTCTCTTGATGTTCTTCTTGAATACTGAGCTTCTCAAGTTTCTTTTACACACACCTACATCTTCATCATCACAAACATCTATTGAAATCACATCATTAGTCTCATCAAATATAACATGCACAACTTCTTCAATCACAAGAGTTTTTCTGTTGTATATTCGGTATGCTTTCTTGTCACTACAATATCCTAAGAAAATTCCTTCATCCGATCTTTTGTCAAAATTTCCAAGATGCTCTTTAATTTTCAAAATAAAACATTTACAATCAAAAAATTTGAAATAGCTCACAATGGGTTTTTTACAAAATAAGAGTTATAAGAAGTTTTGTTCAAGGCCTTAAAAGAACTCAATTCATAACATAAAAAGCTGTGATTTAACTACTTTGACCCAAAAATATTTTAGTAAATCACATTCATTTATCATGGTTCTAACGGCCTTTTGAAATGTTCTATATTTCTTGTGGATCAACAACAATATTTTATTGAGACACTTTAGCAACTGAAAATTTATGTAAAGTACCGTTGTGATCACAAAATTCTATAAAAACCTCCAAAATTAAATTTGGCTCCATTGTCGCTTCTCAAGCAAACAATTTTCAAATTCAACAAATTTTGTATTTTGGAAAATAATTTTATAAAATTTTCAAAGGTTTCATTTTTGTGGACAAGAAATAGTACCCAAGTATACCTAGAATAGTCATCAACAATCACAGATGCATATTTACTACCACCGAGGCTAGCATGTTGAGTTGGACCAAACAAGTCCATATGCAATAATTTCAAAGGTTTAGAAGTAGACACATAATTTTTTTGGTTTGAAAGAAACTTTAACTTGTTTACCAAATTGGCATGCATCACAAATTTTGTTTTTCAAAAACTTCACGTGTTTATTTTGGCAAACCTCTTACCAATTATTTCTTAGCAAGATTATCAATCAAATCCATATTGAAATGACAAAGCCTTCTATGCCAAAGCCAAGGATCATTAATAGAAGCGGTTAAGCACTTTACATTACCACTATCAATATTATCAAGATAAACCACATAAACAACATTGTGTCTAGTACCTTTAAACAAAACAACAAATTTCTTATCAAGAATTAAGCATTCATACTTAGTAAAAAATACATACAAATTTCTAACATATAGTTGACTCACACTTAAAAGATTATAATTCAAATTGTCAACTAAAAGCACATTTTTAATCAATGTCTCACCATTTTTACCTAAATTACCAATGCCGATAGATTTTGCTTTCATGTTATCTCCAGAGGTCACCTTACCTCTGTTTTTGGACTTGAAATTGGTGAAGAGAGATGCATCATCGGTCATGTGTCTTGAACATCCACTATCAATGAACCACTTAGCATTTTTCGGTGGTATTCTCTACCTAACACAAAAAATTAAGAGATAATTTTGGTACCCACATATTCTTGGGTTCATAAGAGTTAGCATATTGATTCAAAATTCACATAGATTCCATTCTCAATTTTTTATTTCTTTTGACATAACACTTATTTTTCACATGTCCATATTGTTGACAATAATTACAAATAATACTTTTATTTCCATATAAAGAATATTTCAATTTTACAAAACATAAACCATTCTTTCTAAAGGTGACAAGTTCTTGTTGATCAACATATTTCTCTTCTTTTTCATATCAACAATTTTTTTTCCTTTTTTTATGCAAGAATACATCAAGATCATCCAATATTTTCTTCAAAGAGGATTGTTTTTCCTTGATCTTTGTTTTCACATGCATTCTTTTCTTCAAATCAGTATTTTCTTGTGATAACCTATTATTTTCATTCACAAGTTTGGAGTTTGCACTCAATAAGGCATTTATTTTTTTTAACTACCTTATTTCTAACATATTATTCCTTTAAACTATCATATATAGCAATTTTATAATGAAGGCTTCAAGATCATCATTTGAATCATTTGAATCATAAGTAGCTACCTCATCAAAACCAATAGCCATAAAGGCCATTTGTGCCGGTTTCACCTCTTCTTCAACTGTTCCTTCGGAATTGCAATCATCCCATGTGATTTGAAAATTGTTGTAGCGGGACTTCCTTCTTTCCTTTTTCTTCTTGGGAGGACACTCATTTGCAAAGTGTCCGGGTTGACCGCATTCAAAGCACATTTCATTTTGCTTCTTAATTTGTAGTTTGGCCTTCCTTTTGAAATTATTTGAGTTGATTGCTCTTCTTTTTCTCATTCTCCGTTTATTGATGTTGTCCTTGAGAAATCCTTTGTTGAAGATTGCAAGATCACCTTCATCAAAATCTTCATCTACTAAATTGATAGAGCCATTTTCATCTTCTTCAGGAGAAGTCTTCAAGGCAATGCTTCTTTTCGGTCTTGCTTCATCATCCATCACTTTAGCCTTGAGCTTCATCTCAATTCATAAGATGTAAGAGAGTTAATTAAGGATTCAATAGGCATGGAATTTAAATTCTTTGCTTCCTCTATAGCAATAGATTTGGCTTCCCATTCTTTAGATAGAGCATTCAAGATTTTTTATTCTTCTCACCCAAAGAATATTCCTTACCCAAGGCTTCAAGATCTTTAATGATATCATTGAATCTACAATACATCTTATCAATATTCTCACGTGGTTCCATCTTGACAGACTCATAGTTGGCAATAAGTAAGGATTTCTTTTTTTCTCTCACATCATTGCTTCCTTCATGAAATTCTTTCAATTTATCCCACATTTCCTTAGCCGAAACACATCCTTGACATGAGCAGACTCGTTAGCATCCAAGGCATTGTACAACACATTAATGGCTTTAGCATTCAAGGTCAAGTTTTCTTTATCTTGTGGGGTAAGCTCATTCCTCGTTTTTTCTCTTCTTCTATTTGTGTGATCATTAACAATGGTGGCTTCAAAAGGACCTTCATTAGGACAACATACCACAAGTCCGTATCAATAGATTGCAAGAAGATTTTCATTCTATCTTTCCAACTAATAAAATTCACCCATTAAACATAGGTGATCTTAGTGATAGATTGACCTTGAAGAAATAAAGCATTATTGGTTGTCATAAAAATCTTTGGTCAAATGCAATTTAAGCAAAATAAAGAGACCAGCCCAAAGCAACCTAAGAGGAAGGGTGAATTAGGTTTATGAACAAATAAAATCTTTCACACTAACAAATAATTTGATAGCAATATAATCAATTAAGCACAAAATGAGTAGAATAAGTAAAGAAAAATGATTTAAAGAAACAATCTCCCAAGGTAGCAAGCTTGGAATAGTAATCCACTAAAATACTTCTTCAAATTAGGTAAGTCAATAATCCAAATTGTACACAAAGTAGGATAACCCTAGCTCACACAACTTCTCTTTAGTTGAGCCAAGGATTTTATACTCAACCTCACTTTTGTACAAGATTATCACTCCACTTCAATATTTTTTAATAGCACTCTTAAGTACACACTAATACAATATTACTCGAGTTAATTTGCACTCAAATTGCTTTTGTACTTCCTTGTAGTCAATGTGTAAGTTATGATTTTAAATACAAATAGATTGGCTTTTATAGATGCAATAAATCAGCTCCCAACCACTTCCAACGACTAAGTAATAAATGCTGAGCAATTAGTCGTTATAGGTTTCGGACGTCTGAGATCCTTTTTAAGCATCCAAACAAGCGTCCGATCAATAATATCATTGAGTTGAAAACTTTGTTTGGACGGCTGAGGTTGCGTCCGTTCCTACGTTCGAAGCTAGTAGGTTGTTGAGTCAGATCCTCGAATGGAATAGTGCGTCCCAAAGGTTTAATTCTATCCAAGTGTTTAAACATTAGATTGGATAAGAGGTCAGGCTCGTTCGATAGAATTTCTATTCAAACATTATTGAGCATCTGTTGTCAATAAAATCCTTGCTGTTTGCCTGATCTTTCTGATTATGTATTAGCGTTTGAGAAAATTTTATTTGGACGAAATCCTGGATCTGAGCAACTTTATCCCATTCGGATGATGTGCGGCGTCCGAAAACCCTATTGTAACTGATAAAGTAGAATTGCTACACAACTCATATTCAAACTATTAGATTGTATTTGTCATCATCAAAACCAAGATTATAGATCAACAGAATATTCTTCTTTAAAAAATGCAGTTGATGCTATAATTTAAAAAACAAATGGAGTAGCACAAATCACAAACTGCATCTCCAGTAGAAGGACCTATAAATTGGACAGCATTAGTCCAACAACATATGCTGAAAGGATAACCATATGTTCTATCCTTGTCTTTAAGAGGAAAAGATAAGATTGGTATTTCTAATTCCTTTTCCTAATTAAATTAGAAACAATATCATGATTCTGGAGATCCCAGTACCGCATTAGACATTGATATTAATATTTTTTTAAAAACAAGCAGATGTATTAACAAAAATGGTAAGAAACCTAGAAGTTAAAAATTTCTAGAAAATTCTATCAAAAGAAATTTTTCTCTGATGAAGAAATGATTGAATCAATATTTGAAGAATCTATTTCAATCAATTTAGAGAAAAAGAAAAGAAAAAAATAAAAGAAAAAAATGATGGATGATATAATATTCTGAAGACACCAAAATATGTTGATGTAAGCAATAACGTTAATTCTTAATTTGGACAAGTTCCACCCTCAACTCTCACATCCGTCTCATTTTGGTCTAATTGTTAGAAACATTAAAATTTGATGAATGCACTGCTCTAAGTATTTGGTGTACAAAACTGAAACATCTGTTAATTACATATAACAAAATTAAAAATTATACTGAAGTGCGATGAATATTAGAGTTGGGGTGCAATATATTCAAAACTAAAATTTGGAGTGCAATGTGGGAATTGAGTACAATGGTGCAAAGTAGAATAATTTCACGCAATTAATTACTATATTGAATACCACTCATTTGTTGAAAATTTTGGATAGATTTCTTTGGGTTGAGCTGTCTATTAATTGGGTTTGATATTGAGTCAGGTTCTGTTAAACCTAAACTTGACTTGGCATCTCGGTGGCGGTTCAAAGTCGTGGTATCGGTCCCAGTAATGACAATTTCACATCAGTAGCAGTAGTATCATACGATAAATTTGTCTAAAATAATAAAAAAGTAAAAATAACAAATTGTTTCCTTATAATGCAATTTTAGTTCATATTTTAGGATGGAATGATGTATCGATTTTGAATTGGGAAGGCCTATTCCAAATACAACTAGGCCAAGTCTTTACCAGTGTATAGAATCCTAGCTAGTCTTGAATTTCATTAAGGCACATGCAATGCACCAATCCTTCCTACTAATACGACTTGGGTTTGTCAGTACTATCTGGGGAAGGTTCGTTAAATGCACACAGAGAGAGTTTTTGATAATAATAGACAGAAGAAAAAGAATGACTATGGCTGTTAATATTAGTTTTGGACATATACATACACGCATACACACACATATATGTGTGTGTATATTATGTATGTGTGTTGTGTGTGTGTGTGTGTGTGTATGTATATATATATATATATATATGAGTTGTGTATTATGTGCTATCATAATTAATTGACTCCATTTTATTAAAAAAGTATTGTGTCATTTTATGATACATTCAATATCCCTTGGCTTTTTCACTGGAAATTTGAAATAGGCATCTGTTCACATATGGGAAATCCACATGTTTGCAAGATTTTTGAAAATAAATGGTGGATAAAATACCAAAATATCATTTTTGAATGGTTAGGAGTATCTTCTCCCTTGATTAGAGTATTTTCTCCACAACAAAATTCTCTTTTGATTTGAGCATATTTTCCTTAGAAAAAAATTTTCAATTGAAGAATCTTCTTCTTCAGAAAATTTAGTCAAAGAATATTTTGCTGCTATAACTAAAAAAAAATGGAGCTTTGAAATCAAAACTACAACTCTATCAGAAGGAACAATAAATTGGACAGTATTAGTCCAACAACAAATGCTGAAAATATTACAACATATTCCATCCACATCTTCAAGACGAAAAGATAAGATTGATATTTCTAATTCTCGAGACCCTAATACCTCAGGAGACATTGATATTAATATTTTTTTTAAAACTAGCAAAGGCATTAACATAAATGACAAGAAACCTAGAAGCTAAAAAATTAGAAAATTTCATCAAAAAAATTATTCTCTAATAAAAAATGACTGAATAAAAATTTGAAGAATTTATTTCTGTCAATTCAAAGAAAAAGAAAGAAAAAAAGGATAAATAGAAAAAATGGTGAATGACAGAATATGCTAAAGACACCAGAATATGTTGATGTCAACAATGACGTCAATTTAAGGATGACGTTTGCAATGATATACTCAATATAGAAAAATTGTCTATAAATATCCTTTCATATGTAATACAGAGGTAGGCTTTAGCCTAATGGTTTTATCTTTCAGTTTTTTCCTTTCCTTCTTGTAATATTTTTGCTTCCATTCTCTTGTAAACGTTTATTAAATAAAAATTCTCGTTCTTGCTTGCTATTTAAAGTTTTGAAGTTTTGAAGATCTACTATTTATTTCTATAAGTTTCTTTTATGGTTTTCTATACGCTGAGTTTCTTTGGTATCAGAGCCATGGAAGCTTAAATATGTGTTTAAGGGTTAGTCCTTCCCAGATCTAAACCTCATATGTAACAGAGTGGTTGGCTTTAGCCTAAAGGTTTTTTCTTTTAGTTTCTTCCTTTCCCTAGTGTAATCTTTTCTCCTCCAGTCTCTTATAAATCTTATTAAATAAAAATTCTCATTCTGCTATTTAAAATTTTGAACTTTTGAAGATCTACTATTTATTTCTGTAAGTTTCTATTATGCTTTTCTATATGCTGGGTTTCTTTGGTATTAGAACCATGAAAATTTAAATTAGTTTTAAGGGTTAGTCCTTCCTAGATCTATTCATAACATGGGAGGATTTTCATATTAGATTTAATTAATAAGACTTCTATTTTAGAACTTGAATATATTATTAAAATTATCAGACAATAAGACGTTTGTACATGAAATATAAAAATTTATATTATTTAGAAATCTTGATTATTTACTTGTGGGATAGTACCCAAGTTGCTGAGAGTCGTAAGACCGGTAACTAAGGAGGTGTAATTACGAAATTGCCCCATTGAAAGTTAACAGGCATGCAAGTTGACGATCTTTATTTCTTAATAATATAAGTTTTAATATACGATTTAGTCAATACGTTGAGAAACTTAATATTATGTTCAATCATTAGAAAATATATTGTTCAATAAGGATTAGAACTGGATACTAGAATGAAAACTTGTAATGAATTGAATTAGGAAAGCCTAATTCTTAAATCTAACACTTTCTAGGTTTTGCCAAGGTTTTTTTTTATGTCTTTTAAATTTTCAAATTTGCATCGATGGAATCATCATCTTCACTTATGAAATACCAAAAAATAAATAAATAAAGAAAATATTGAATTTCCTAATATAGAACAGACTTTTCAAAATTGGCATAATCGTAAGGTTAAAAATTCATATATTTATATACAGATATTTTATAATTAAAATCTATTTATGGAATAAAAACTGTAGAAAGGAGTATATCTATTAGTTATACTTTTGAAACTATACATTTGTTTAAACCAAATGATATTAAGAATATCTCTTCTTCTATTTACCATTATCGTCACACATGATTAGTTCAAGTTGCATTACAACATTTAAATAGTCAAGGTTTAAATACATCTGCTTGTGTTGCAGTTGGAGACATTAGACATAATAAATTTTATGACTCTTTGTTGAGCTTAACTGAATCTTCTTTATGCAATAGTTCAATTTAGTTTAATAGTTATCCAAATTTCTCTGTTTCTTTGACTGTAAAAATTTAGTTGATATTTTAACTTTGAATTTTCAGACCAAAAGTTATGATATAAAATCTAGTACTGAAAATATCAATATTTTATATCACATCTCTTAAAAATTGATGAATACTTTGAGTCTAGGGGCTAAACATATTAATTCTGGTAGACAAAACCCTTTGATTGAAACTAATCTATTGATATGCTAGATCTAATTTGGAACTCCCTCATATTTTAAATTGGGATCAGATCAATGTTCCAGATAAATGGATTTTTGAAAAAATCATTCCTTCTTCTTTATGTATTCCTCTATCTTCTTCTGCTCAAATCAATGAAAATACTTCTAATACTGTTAGTATAGCTTTTTATCTAAATTCAACTTCTTCTATTAATGAATTTTGTAAATCATATCTTAATTTTTTATCTTTTAGAAAAGATACCCAACTTCAATTTGAAGGTTTATAAGAAAAGAATAATATTTTGCATGGTGTATATTCACCTGGGGATTTAAATAGTAATAATCTTAAAATTGAAATAGGTTTTGAAATTAATTATCAAGTTGAACAACCCTGTTCTTCTTCTTCTAGATATGATCTTAGAACTATACATAAGAATACTCTATCTAAAGCACAAGTTAAAAAAATTTCAAAAACAGCTATTCAAAATTTTGATCTAGACAAATACACTAATTTTCAAAAAAAATTCTTTTCTGATGATATTATGATAAAAATCAGCAAAAGAAAATTCCAGAAAAATATTATGATTTTATCAAAATTACTACCTGTTATATTGATTTTTTTAAAAAATGGTTTTATGTTGAATATAGAGTATCTTTGATAAATGTTAAAATAAATATTTTTGCACTTGAAGATACTTATGAAAGATATATTTTAACTAAATAGGATCAAAATGGACAAAATAAAATATTCGTTCTATTCATCCACCTAATAAAGAAATTAGATCAAATGATGTTGGTATTTCCAGGCCTTATTTAGATCAAAATAAAGTTGATTTACAAAAATTAGCTCAACAAGAATATTTTATTGTTTTAAATATTTCTACTGTTTCAAAATAATTAAAAAATGTTTCTATTAAATTAAACAATTTTCAAGGATCTTTTGATTATGATAGAAGATCTCTTTTAAACGAAGAGGTGTTTCATATTCCTGCTATTCCTAAACCTCAACATGCTTTCATAAAACCTATTGAAATGAATTTACCGCCTAATAATATATTTTCCACTGCTACTGATGAATGTTTTCTTTTGATAAATAAAAAATTAGGACAATTAAAAATAAATACTATAATTGAAGCACCGAATGAAAAAGATTTAGACATAGATCACACTTCTGATTCTAATAAAAATCATGATCAAATTAATGAACTTATTTCTGTGTTTGAAGAAACTTCTGAAAATAATAATAATCTCTTCTCTATTTCTGAAAACAAAAGTCTTTTTCCTTTTCATAAAAGAAAAATAAAATATATGAAAACCCTAAGAAAATTAGTCCTCATTATTCTCATATTTGTTGATATTATCAAAAACCTACTCCTATAGATTTAGATTAGAAACTATTTCTCCTCTTGAGTCTCTCAATGCTCAGGTAATTTATGAATAAATATTGATAATCAGGCAATTTATCAAATTATGACTATTGGCGACCATAGTGGGAGAGGTAAAAAAAGAAATATAGAATTTAAACCATATATCATAGAGAAGGAAACAAATAAGTCTGTTTAGACTTGGTTTCAGATAGTGCATTTGTCAAGTCAAATGGCATAACATTTGCTTCATAATGCCCAAAAGAACATTAAAGCAGTTTTATACTATTTTGTTCATCAATTTGAATTTGCAAAAATCCTGACGTCAAATCAAAATTTGAATATATTGTTCTTCTAATCCTTGAATCCATTGAAGAACTTTATTAAGGGGTTTAGAGTTGATAACTAATCTAGGAGTTCGTCTTTCAATTTCTGAATTTTTATTGACATAAAAAGCAAAACTCTTCCAAGGAGAATGAGATTTTCATATTATATTTTTAATTAGTAAATCATCATTTTCTTTTAAAAAATTCAAACATTTCCTAATTCATTTGAGATGATTGAACTTTTGTTGGAATTTGCCTTTCATTAAAAAAATTTTCATAGGGAAGATGAACGATATATGTTTCCTTTGCCAAAAAGTAATAGTAAATCATTACAAACTTTTGATAAAATATTTTCATGCATATGCTAATTTTTTTGTTGAATATGATGTGGATTAAAAAAAAATCTTTTAATTGTTCCTCTATTCTACTAGTATAAATATCTTTTTGTAAAAGATCAATTTGATTGGTTTTTAATCTAAAATTTTCTTGAATAGAATTTATAGAATAAGTATTTAAATCATGTGATCGCTGTTGAGTAACAAATTCAAAAGTCAAACCTTTTTGTTTATTACATATAATTTTTCCATCACAATAATAAGGATGCATTTCACTACAAGAAAATTGCAAATTTCATGCGGATTTTTGCTGTGGATTTTTTCCCCAGGAATTATATACGGATTTTACTGCAAATTTTAATTTTCACGGTTTGGGATTAAAATTTTGCTACGGATTAAAAAATCCGCATCAAAATGAGATAACATCCTCGATAAAGTGGGAACGTATTATTTACAAAAATTGCGCAACAAAAATCGAAGGAAAAATTAAGGACAATAGCAAATTTGTCAGAATATATTTCAGAAATTTGCTACGGATTAATGTCCGCAGACACTTGCTGAATAAATTTTCCTTTAAAAATTACAAAAATTACTTTTCCTCTCCATTTCCTGCACCACCAGCCACCATTCACCCTCCACCTTCCTTCCAACTACCATCCATTATTTCCAAACCTAAATTTCATCCCTTCTTCCTCATTTCTTTCTCTCCTCAAGCAATTTTGCTCCATCCTTCCTCTTGAAGAAGCCGCGTGAACTTGGTGTTCATCTTGGATTCGATTTGTCCAGCCACCATCTCTTCTAGATGGAAGGGAAGATGGATCCAAGATGAAATAATGGATGGTGGTTCAATTGATCTACCATTTCAATTTTGGTTCTTTTATCTATTTTTTTTTTAATTCTTGTTATCCATAATTTTAGTGGGTGGTTTAAGAGTTATTTTCAGTTTTTTTATTTTTTTTGCAGCTATTTGTTGTCAATAAATCTGTGTAGGATTTTTGCTATGTTATGTTCATTTTTACACATCTAATTTCTATAGGATTTTTGCTATAATTTTTGCAGTTTTATTGTTATTTTAATCTAAAATTATATTTAATTTTAAAAATGAATAAATTTTTGAAATATTGCTTGAAATATAGATTCTTATATAGAATTTTTGCTATAATTTTTGCATTTTTATTTTTATTTTTATTTTATTTTTTTTATTTTGTTTGTTATCGTATAGATTTTTGTTGTGTTATTTACATTTTTTTTTCAACTGTTTGTTATCCATAATTTGTCGAGGATTTTTGCTATGTTATTTTCAATTTAATTCCATATAATGACAATATTTAACACCTATACTATCATATACTAAATTTTTACTATAATAAGCAAGTGGAAAATTTTGATGAAATTATATTCTTATATTTGTCTAGAAATTAATTGTTTAACAATAGACTAAGTAAGTCATTAGTTTGGTTAGGCAAGCTTCAATTTGTTGATCAATAATAGCTTCACTGTATAATAGGCTTCTTCCAAATTATTTTTATATCTTCCACATTTTTGGAGGGAGAGTGGCTAAGTTTATACAATTTTGCTTGTCAACAACCAAAATATTTAATATAGGGAGTTATTAGATGTCCTTGTGTTAGTTCAAAAATGAGCGACACCATGTCCCTGATATGCAACCTGTTCATATTCTGAGGAAAGGTTTTAAACCTAGATACTTGGTATTGGACATCACACGGGAGGAAGCACCTCAAAATAATTTAAGGTGAAAGTTCATGACAAGTATGGAATTATTGAGGTGAAGAAAATCGAAGATACGCAAATGGCTAAAAATGAAAATGGCATACATTAAGTTGAACCTGTACTCTTATACATACATATCAGTGTATAAAAGACCACTGCACGATAATCTTCTGATGGTGAAGAAGTTGATTTGGGTAGGAGGCAGTTAAGGGAAGAGGAAGAGGAAGAGGAAGAGGAAGGCGAAGGCGAAGGCGAAGGCGAAGGCAAAGGTGAAGGCGAAGGCGAAGGCGAAGACGAAGAATAGTAGATCCATAAGTATCCTAATAGTTATATAAGAAGAATAATTTTTGTACAAGAATAATTATTTTTTGCATTTATATTCTTTTATGGTTTGAATGAGGGATTTGTTCATGTTATTTTTCCAATATTGCTTACATTGGTGCCATGTGAATTTGTCTTGCATATTCATGTAATTTTTCAAGAATCCTTATATTATTGCTATGTGATTTTGTATTTGAATTAATCAATATCTTACTTGGTTTCATTGGTTGTTGTAGATGGCTGATGCAGGAGATCAAGGAGGAGAAAAAACCAAAAAGACAGGGAAAAACAAATGAGGCGGAGGCGATTAGGCGTTCTATCCTGGATCCTCTCGCCACCAGCGTTCCCCACCCCTTGATACATAATGGTAGCTCGGATGATTAGATTGTATTGGTTGTTTACTTAGATAACTAAATGCTATATATGTATTGTATTTGAATTTGTTTCGTCGATTGTTTTTGAGATGAAATTGCTCGAATGTGACATGATGATCAATGCGAATTGTTTTTGTGATGAAATTGCTGGAATGTGGCATGATGGTAAGAGACAGTCTCAAGACATTCTTTTTATTGCTTTTTAATTCCGTAGCGGAATTTCCTGCGCAAAATATATTCCTGTCTCTTATACACATCTAGATTCCCCATCAAATTTTGCTGCGAATTTTATAATCCGCAGCAAATTATTATCCACGGCCTTTTTACCCGTAGATTATTTTTGGCACCAAAATCCGCAGAAAGTCTTGTTTGCTGCGGATTTTTCATTATAATCCGCAGCAAAATCCGCATGAAAACAACAATTTTCTTGTAGTGTTTGAACAATAAATGGTATCCCTAAAATAACATGTTCATTTATGTTTGTTGTTAACACAAAAGGAAAACACAAAAAAAATTTCTTCTTTTGAAAATATGCAAACATTTGAAAGCTTATATCTAACATGAATTTATGATCCTTTTGCAACATGTGAAATAGTAGAGTTTTTCAAAAAATTCAAAAGGAACTAATCCCTCACGCATGGTGCAAATATCAGCTCTAAAATCAATCATGGCAATAGAAGAAAATACATATGTTTTGTTGATTACTAAAGTAAATTATACCTGTATAATATATTTCTATGCAAAACAAACAGAAGAAACTTGTAAAAATTTATTTTCTTCAAGATCTAATTTTTGTTTTTGTTTAGAAGATTCAAGTTCTTTCTAAGATCTATCCTCAGATTTTAGAAAATTTTTTTTTAAGAATAAATATTTTCTATTCAAGTCATTCTTTAATTTAAATTCTATATTTCTTTTTTAAGTTGATTTATTTCCCTTTTAAATAAGGTATAATAGCTGGTTTATTGAAAGAATTTTGATTTACATTTTCTAAATATCTTTTAAAGTAAATTTTTGTTGTAAATAATTTAATTTATCCTTAATAGGAAAGGTAAAGAATAATTCTTTTCCTACATTTGGACAGTATTAGTTTTTTCATTTTCTAAGAATTTTTAATACTGAACCAAATATTGTTTCCTTTGGTGATCATCTTAAAGTTCATTTATAAGATCAAGGAAAAGATTTTGACTATCAATTAAACTAAAAATTAGAAAATTATTTGCTTTCCTAAAATAGAGAAAAGAATAATCATTTTGAGACCAAGAACAATCATTGTTAATATTACAAACTTCATCTTCTTAAAAAGAAATATATTCATTCTAATCTTTGAATTACCTGTATTTGTTATAGAAATAATTAAATCTTCTTTTTCTTTATCATCTTTCGATAATTTATTAATTTTTTACAATAAATTTGTGACTTTTTTAAATCTACATTGATTAGAATAATGACCTTTTTTACCACACTTTCTACAAGTTGTGTTTTCTTTTATCCACTTTTCACTTTTTATCAGTTCTTTTATTTTCTTAATTTCTTGTTTTTTCTGAAAAATATTTTATTTTTTCTTTTATAAATATAATTTGCTTTATTCTTTTTTCAAAACATATTTGTTTCTAAAGGTGTTTTTCTTTCATTTTCTTCCTTTCCCTTCTGTAATCTTTTCTCCCATTTCCTTGTAAATATTTATTAAATTAAAATTCTCATTCCACTGTTTAAATTTTTGATGTTTTGAGGATGTGATAATTGATTTGAAGGAGATAGTTGGTTGTTTAATGTATTTCCGTAGGTAGAAGAATGTGAAATGTTACCTGTCAACAGAGGATATTCTCCAAAAATGGGTGTATGCCCATAGCCTATACGTCCGATTTGTCCTAGAGGAGAATTTACTCCCTTGCCTTGAGGATCTCCTCTGCCTTTTGGGGATCTACCAAGGCCTCTTGCTGGAGTAAGATTCATATTAATCTATGAGAATTCATGGGGTTAGAAAATTAGGAAAAGAATTACTCTCTCCTTTAATAAATTCAATATCAAAATCAAAAACAGATAAAATAGATTGTCGTCTAGCAAATAATTGTTTTGAAACAATATTTTTAGCATCTTTTTCCAAGATATACTTAGCTATAGAACAATCTAGTCTAATAAAAAATTTCTAATTTAACAAATCATCCTGAAATTTGGCAACATAGAGAATTATGTTAAGAATTTCTTTCTTAGTTGTAGCATGTTTTTCTTGTGTATTCTATTCCAAATACCATATGCAAATCTGGCCATCTCTAGTATTATGTGGATTTTTTCTATTTAAGAATTCCACCATTACCAATATTAGAACATTTGTTTCAACAATTTTGTACCATGTATAATTGGCTAAATTTAAAATGGGTAACCCTTTAGCTTTTGACTTTATTCTTTTATGCTTCTGACCGAGGAGGGCGATTCATTCGAAGCATTTGATATAAAAGCTTACAATTCTGTGCTAAATGTTGATTATATTCTCCAATGTAATTTAAACTTCCTAAAAATCATTGTTATTGAGTTTTATTTTTAATTTCATCTAAAAATTTGTCAATAAATTCAATATATCTAGTAAAAGGAGTGATGTATCAATAAATAGGAGATCTTCAAAACTTCAAAACTTTAAACGATAGAATTAGAATTTTTATTTAATAAAGAATTAAAAGATAATGGACGAGAAAAGATTAGAAGACAAGAAAGTGAAAGAAAAAACCTTTAGGCTAAAGCCTACCCTCTCTATTACATATGAGGGAATATTTATAGCTATTTTTCTAATATTGAGTATGTCATTGCAAATGTATTCCTTAAATTGATGTCATTGCTTACATCAACATATTCTGGTGTCTTCAGCATATTCTATCATTCATCAACACAGCATTTACCTTTGAGATTTTCTTTTTCTTTTTCTCTGAATTAATTAAAATGGATTCTTTTTATCAAATAGTCATTTCTTTATCAGAGAATAATTTCTTTTTGATGCAATTTTACGAATTTTTATCTTCAAGGTTTCTTGCCATTTTTGTTAATGCTTCTACTCATTTAAAAAAAAAAAATTAATCTCAATGTTTCCTAAGGCATTGGGGTCTTGAGCATCATCGTGTTGTTCCTTATTTAATTGGAAAAGGAATTAGAAATATCAATCTTATCTTTTTCTCTTAAAGATAGGATGTAACATATTGTAATCCTTTTAGTTGGACTAATGCTATCCAATTTATAGGTCCTTTTACAGGAGTTACAGTTTGTGATTTGTTCTGTTCCATTTGTTTTTTTAATTATGGCAGTAAAATATTCTTCAACTGATTTTTTTAAAGAACATATTCTTCAATAAAAATATTTTCTAATGAGAAGATGCTCCAATCAATAGAGAATTTTGTTGTGGAGAAAATGCTCTAATTATAGGAGAAGATACTCCTAAACATTCAAAATTGATATTTTGGCATTTTATCCACTATTTATTTTCAAAAATCCTCCGAATATGCAAAAGTCCAGTATGTGAACAGATGCCTGCCTGAAATTTCAAGTGAAAGAGCCAAGGAAGTGTGTGTGTGTGTGTGTATATATATATGTGTGTGTATATGTATACATACACACACACACATATATATATATATATATTTGTATACATATATATGGATACATATATATATATATATATGTGTGTGTGTGTGTGTGTGTGTTTCTGTGTACCTTGCCTAGAATAGCTGCACTTTCTTTTCTTCTTCTTGGTCTAGTCTATCTATCCGTCTCTGAGCCCTTCACCTTTCCTTATTAGAGTACAGGTCAGAGGAAGAGATTTAAAGTGAGAGGCAATACTAAATGTAGCAAGTTTCCATGCATGTGGCTCATCCATGATAACTTCTTCAGATTTGTGTGAACTAGTGGACTGATCACTAAGTAAGCTTGCTTGCTTATTTACCATTTTTCCTTGGCAGGGGCTTTATGCCTGGTCTTTTTGGGTCGCCTGACATGGGCTGATGGCGTTTTGTAACGGCTTGTCTATGCGTCTTCTTCACTGCTAATCAAATTGTTTTGTCCGACATTATACCTTACCAATTTTTTAGGTGTTGGCTTAAGCCATGCCCTTACTTAATTCCCAAGAACGAATATGTCACACACACACATTTATATAGAGAGAAGAGACATGGTGTGAACTAAAGGCCCTTGCCATATATCTTCTCTAGAAGTTGACTATGGGTTTAGGAGAAGGTCATAGGAACGCCAAGCAAAGGACTCGCCTCCATAATAGGATTGCAAGCAATAATTAGTTTGGGTTCTTTTCTGTGAGTGGCACTTATGAAAAGTAGCGATCTAGTGAAGAATGAATCTCTACATGGGAATCATTAAATCCTATAAAAGATTGTTTTCATGTATCGTGGACATTTTTTGAAAGTAAAAAATCATATATATATATATATATATATATATATATATATATGTTTCTCTGAGTGTATACATATGTATATATATATAAATACATATATATATATACATACATACATACATACATACATAAATACATATATATATGTATGTATACTAGAGAAGAGTACGTGGTTCGCACGTATAATACTCATGATTTCTTGGATATTTTTATTTTTTGAAAAATAAATAAATAATTAGTGAATGATCACATAGAGTACAAAGTGTAAATATTTTATTTGTTGAATTTTTTTTAAACAAAATGTATATATTTCAAAATACATACTTAATAGCTTTGCTCTATTCTTTATAATTATTTTCACCTTTCTTTCTTTTTTTTCGCTATTATTTATTAATATTTGTTGCAATATTATACATAAATTCCATTTATTCTCAAATCATTGAACAAACATATCTATTTGTGAGAACAACATATGACATTATATTGCATCTTATTTCTATTTCTCTTCTAGACAATTAGATAATTATTGACACTATCAATTACTTGATCAATTAAAGATACAAATATTTTCTATAGTATTAACTTTTTAAATGTATTTGTATATACTTTGTCATTATTAAAAGACAAAATCACTATCATGTACAAAACAATATTTTATTGATGAAGTATTGATACTCTTTGATTAGCTAAAAATATTTATATGAAATCAAATGATATATGGATAATAATTACAAAAATTAATTATAATTTTAAAAAATAGGAAAAAATGAATCTAACTAATATGTAAAGAACGAATACATGAAGAAAATTATTATATTAAAATCTAATTAAACTAATATATTCTCTATATTATTGATAAGTTCACATAGTATACTAAAATCATTATAAACAAATTAAAAGAATAATAACTTGTTATTTTATGTTGCTCTGAAATATACCGAATGTTAATAAAAATAATCATTTTTCTTACTATAAAATACACACAATGCTAATGAAAAACATATAGTTCTAAAAATATCCAAAATTACACATTACTTTAATTAGGATGTTATATAAATTTCTATAACAATTAATTATCGTTAACATATTGTGTAAATATGTATGCATATAGTGAATATATTGGTTTTTTTTTATGTATATTTCTTAAACTTATGATAACATCTATTCTAGTATTCTATTAGAATTTTGAAGTTTGATCACTGCATTCAATTGATGGTACAAAATATGGTTAATTTCGATCTAAAATAATTGCTATTTCTCTTTTAGGTTCCCAAATTATAATTTGTTATATACGACACCATCAATAACTTGATCATTTAAAAATAAATTTTTTTTTCATAATATTGAACCTTTTAGATGTATCTATTTATTCTTTATCATTTCTAAAAGATAAATTTGATATCAAGTAGATTCAAACATAATTTTATAGATGAAGCGTGTTAAAATTCTTTTATTAGGGAAAATATTTACATGAAACCAAATAATATATGGTAATAACTACAAAATGATTAATTAAAATTTCAAAAAATAAGAAAAACAATGAACATATGTAAAATGTAAATAACAAAGACATCAAACTAAACAAATTAAAATAATATATTTTCTATAATGTGGATAGGTACCATGTAATATATTAAGACCATGTAATATATTAAGATCATTGTCAAAAGATAAAAATAAAAGGTTGTTCTTTTATCTTGCTATAAACATAGAAAATATTAATAAAAAAATCCTTTATCTTACTCTAAAATACACAGAACAGTACCGAAAAATATGTAGTCCTAAATATATCTAAAATAACATGTAATTTTTATATAATCTCTATCATAATTAATTTTTTAACATATTGTGTAACTTATGTATCAAAATAGAAAATATGTTGGTATTGTTCCATATTTCTTAACCTTGTGATAACATTCATTTTAGGATTTCATCAATATTTTAAATTCTTCCATTCATCCTAAATGGAGTCTAACATGGTTGGCTCTGAAATTATATTTGATATAGTATATTACTATGAAATTAAAATTTGTATTTATGAATTATATAAAAATAAAGCTAATAAAATTTTGTGAATTTTATTTTTAAATTTTTGCATACTTTTTCGATTAATTCCTTCTATTGTTACCAAGATATGTAATCTACATTTTTATTATGAATTTTATTTTTAAATTTTTGCATACTTTTTCGATTAATTCCTTCTATTGTTACCAAGATATGTAATCTACATTTTTATTATGAATTTTATTTTTAAATTTTTGCATACTTTTCTAATTAACTCCTTGTATTGTTTACAAGATATTTAATCTATCTTTTTATTGTTTTGCTAAGTAGTGTAAAATTTGTATTGAAATTTCCAAAGTTGACGTGTAATGCAATTATATCTGCAATTATGTTAGAATATTTAATAATATAATTTATGTTGTCTTTTACATTACTTACCTACTTATTTTTCAACATGTCATTCCAGCAATTTATGCATTGGTTGAACTTTTTTACATCAATAATTAATCTAAAAAAATATTGTTTTATCAAATACTATAACAATTAGCATTGTATTTTCCAAAATTAACCTTTTAATATATACCAGTAAATACTTAGAATATTTAATATTCTGATTTATTCGCATAATATGTATTTTTTCTATATTAAGTATTTATTTAAATTTCTATATTAGCTTCACAAATTATGTATAGAATTCTTGTATGTTGTACAATGATTATTTTGAGATATTGTAGGCATTGCATCGTATCATAGGTTAAATTTATTTTCTATCTTATCAATAATTTCTTAAATCAATATTTTACAAAATGATATTCTTACAGAAAAGAATTTTGTAATTAAATATTATTATTAAAGATATATAAAATTAATAAATACTTTATCTTAATTAAAAATTGTGAGTTTTCTGTTTCACAGCAAGCTTTAGTGCGAATTTGTTGCTTGGTTAATTTTTTCATCATGTAGGGAAGGGAAAAATAAATCTAAATTAATCATAATAAAAATTTTAATGAGATAAGAAAATAGTGTTATATACTCCATTATTTTTTTCACCTTTATAAATACTAAATTTTTATTTTTACCATTATTAATTTTGTGATTTTTATGCTGGAGGAAAACTTTGATATTAAAAAGGCAAAGGTAAATTTAAAGTGAAAGAATCTATTAATACTAATAAATTTGAAAGTTGATCCAATAATTTAACGTATCTACTACAGTGAACAACTAATTAGTTATTATACATTGATCCTAAACCACAACAACTTCATATTGTAGCAAAAAAATATATATATACAAGATTAATTATATTATAATAGAGCCAAAAGTGTTTTTACTTTTACTCAAGATAGTTATAGATGTTATTGGCATATAAAAATATATAAATTGAGCCCAATTAACAAACATGCAAAAGAGTACTTGAATAAATAGTTATAGAAAGGGAAAATAATTATTTGTTAATTAATAATATATAAAATATAAAAGACATTTTTATTAGGAATAAAAAAAAACAATTTGAACATATGTATATAACAGTTATAAAATAATATTTTTATTTAGTTTTTACTCTAGTATAAATAAATTTTCTTCTCTTAAACATTTATACCTTCTTATTATGTATTTATGCCAAAATTTCGTACTAATATAAGGAAGAAAAAATTTGAATATACCTAATAGTTATAAAAGCTACTTTTATTTTATTTTGAATCAAACATAAATTATTTTTATACAAATAGAATTTTTACCATCTTAATACATTTATCCCCAAATTTTCATATAAAACTAAAGAATTATTTTATAGCAGTTTAAAATATGTATAATAAATAATAATAGTATTATAAAAGATATATAATCTTATTATATTAAATAGAAAGTATTTTAGATAGGCTAATTATACCTCATAAAGGGCCTGTTAGATATAATTATTTAATTAAGGGTGTATTATGTATGGGAAAAAAAATAAAAATAACAGATTATATATCTCGAGTAGGATTGTACTACTAAAAATAGGTATGATATGCTAAAAAATAGATAGTTAGATTAGAAAATGAATAATTTAATTATGTTTTTTTGTAAATTATATTTCATTGGGTATTTTAGATATTATAAAAAGGGGGAGAAACACTTAAAGGGAGAAATACTTTAAGGGAAGAAACAAAAAAAGGGGAGAAACAACTCGCACGCACACACACATATATATAGAGCTAGATTAACTTTTTATGCAACTATGTACTTCATTAAAAAAAGTTGTCTTTCAGTTGACATTTCTTGAATTCTTTTTAGTTTCTTGAACATACATATTCTTGATCTCTAGGTTACTTTTTTTCTTCCTTTTTTTTTTCGTTTTCCTTCCTCTTTTCTTGAACATGCAAAATTACAGAGTTGATGTTTTATGTTATAGCCATGCACGCAAAATTACAGTTTTGGCTTTTTGTTACACTTTTTAGTTATATATAATGGATGATATGGATGACTATTCGCATTTCTGATATAAGAAAATATTAAATAAGAGACAATTATTGCTCTATCACATTGTATAATATGAATATAACTCCAAAAAATGGAATAGAGGAATATTATGGCTTTGGATCTTTTGTTGCACTTTTCGTATTACAATTATATTAAATCATGTTATGGGGTGACATGTGTCTTTTAAATAAAAAAATATTAAATGAAAAATAAATGTCACATCATCATATAATGTAACATAAGAATAACACCAAAAAGTATAATAGAGGATCCAATGCCTTTGTACAAGTGGTTTTATCTATTGACAACATACTAAATTAAGTAGGAGAATTTTGTGGTATCATTAGGCAACCATACAGTTATTCTTTGAATGCTTATACAGGAAAATTTATGTATTTTGAATATTTGTATAATACAAGTTTTAAAATATAAGTGTATGGTACTCTAACAAGATCACAAAATTCTCCAAGTAAGTATCCGATTAGTAATCCACGGCTATGAAAATACGCATACATGAATTAACAAATATAGATATGTATATGTCTATGCATTTCTATGCGCATACTTTTTCCATGAGTTGATCTTTTATATACTTACTTTTTCAACAAGTTGAATAATAGTTCATTCATGTTTCACCTAAAAAAAAAAAAGTTTATCTTCATTTTTCTTTTTTAATTCTTTTTCATCTTCTTGATTTATTAAGTTAGTGATATTTTGGATGATTTCTTTAATTCTTTTTTTTTTGGGTTAGTTATTTTTTTGTGACAATTTTAGTAATTTGCATATATAAAGTGGTGTTATCTGTTTTTTGCTTACTAATTTATATATCCTATAGCCACTGCACGGCTTAAAAAAAAAACATGCATGCACATAGACTCGATAAACCGCTATCATAATTTTTTTTTTTTTAAATATAGAGATATATGTGTTTATATACATGTGCAAGAAATTCTTACATAGATTATGCCATGGTCACATCACAACACATGAGGTTCATGAAGTGATATGGGGTGATATAGTTTTACATGAAGCTCTGAAGCTATAATACATATTGTGGCATAGTCCATGGAAGAATTTCTCGTATATCTACTCACTTTCACTCGTATACTTATTAAACATCTTCCTATTTATAAAGTGTGAGGCTTTAATTTGGTGTCCGTCATTATATTGACTTCTCATTATATCCCTACTACTAAACAATAGTTTTTTTTTTTTTTTTTAAAAAGAGCAACTGTAACTTGTGCTTGAGAATTTTCATTCAAATTAAATACTACAAGTAGAAAATATGGGCTAGTTAAGATTATCACACTAATCCACTGGCAAAAACTTCTTCACAATCTATTTTTATTTTGATTTTTATTTTATTAATTTTTTAAAATGACATACATATAAGTGTGTGTCTCACCACTAGTAATTAATAATGTACCTTGAAAGAATAACCATATGTATTAATGTAATTCTTTAAATTTTTTCTTATATTACCACTGTTGGATTTAAAATCCCAAATAAATTAACCTACAAGAAAAGAACAACAATCGATCAAAGCTAGTAATTAAAAAAAACTAAAGTCAAGAAGAAGAATAGGAACAGTAGTGGCGGAAAAAAAATTAGAAGGCAGCAAAACATTTTTTTTTAATTCTTAAAATCACAACATGCAGCAGTAAGACCAAAGTATATGTAGGAAAAATAATAGGGCACAAGTCAGCACATTAGCTTTTTAGAACTTGGTACACTAGAGAAACACAAACGGGCAGACAAACACATTCTAATTATGAAAATAACTAACATGGGTTTAACACCATAAGAGTAGCCCATAAACTAAAATTATGACCCCACAAATATTGGAAAAATCACCAAATAGTCCCTCAACTTTTTACTTTAGCTAAAATAGCCCCTAAACCTTTTTTTTTAGTCAGGATAGTCCTTCAACTTTTATTTTTTAGTCAAGATAGTCCTTTTATGGTGGAACCACCACGAAAATCTCTTTATTTTTTTGATAAATTTCACATACACTCCCTATGGTTTAGTTGTTTTCTACATTAGACTAATTTAAAAAATTGTTGTTTTATGGCTAACTTTTGAAAAAGAAGAACTAGTGGTTGACTAAAGGAATCTAACAGTGGAACTAGTGGGTGACAGTTGGTATTTGGTGGGTGGAGGGAGGCGCTTGGATGACTGTTGGTGGCGATGGGTGGTTGAAAGGGTGGTTCTAGAGTTGGGTGGGTGACAGCTTCAGTTGGGGAAAGGGGAAGAGGGAAGGGTTAGGATTTTCAAATTTTTTTTATGTAAAGAAAACAAATGTTTCAGTTTTTTTTTTTTTTTAAATTGTTATGAAGTTTTTTTTTTTTTTCCTTTTTCATCCCTTCAAATTAATTTCTTTCCTATTTTTTTCATTTTAAACTATATTGGGGTTATGTGAAAAATAAGTAAATCTCAGGAGTGTATGGGAAATTTATAATAAAAAAAAAAGGTTTCGTGGTGGCTCTTGGCTAAAAAAAAATAAAAGTTAAAGGACTATCCTGACTAAAAAAAAGTTGAGGGACTATTTCAATTAAATTAAAAAAGTTCAGGGACTATTTTGGTAGATTTTTCCCACAAATATTTAACACTTGGTTTAATATCTACATTGCCTCCCTTAAACCAAGATTTTCAAATTTCAACATTCCCAACATTTTCTTGAAGTTCACAAATGACTCTAACTTGAGTGGTTTTGTAAACGTATTAACTATTTGATCTTCAATCTTGCAATAATCAATAGTTATCTCCTTATCTTAACCAACTCACGAATAAAATAGAATTTGATGTCAATGTATTTGCTTAGCCTATAAAAGACTTGATTTTTTGTCAATTCAATAGTAGATTTGTTATCACAAAATATTTTTGTAAGACCTTCTTGCTTGTATTGTAGAAACTCAAGTATCCTTTTCAACCATAGTGCTTGAGTAACATTACTTGCTACTGCCATGTATTCCACCTCAACTATAGATAAACCCATCACTTGCTGCTTCTTTGATGACCAGGAAAATACACTAGTACCCAAATAAAATGCATATCACGAAGTACTTTTTTTTCGAATCATGTCACCAACCACAATCATTGTCAGTATATCGAACAAGGCTAGAATCATCAGTATGAGAATAAAAAATACAGTCAGACTATGTACCTCAGATATATCTCAAAATTCTCTTAACTGCCTGCAAATAAGATTGGCGTAGGGACTCCATAAATCTGCTAATCAAGACTACTCTTAAAGTGATATCAGGTCTCGTAGAAGTCAAGTACCTGAAACTCCCAACTAATCTTCTAAATAAGTAGCATCAACAAAATCATCGGTATTATCTTTTGTCAATTTTAATTTTTTTTTCAATCGGGGTCATTATTGGTTTGACTGTATCTATTTTAAACTTTTTCAAAATATCACTAGCATATTTTTTTTATGAAATAAAAATGTTACCATTCATTTGACACACTTCAATACAAAGAAAATAAGACATTAACTCCAAATCTATCATCTCAAAATGCCTAATCACAACCTCTCTAAATTCAAAAATTAATTTGGGATTATTGTCTGTAAAAATCAAATCATCCATATACAAGCACAACAATGAGAATATCTCTACTTGGATTGAATTTGATGTACAAAGTAAGCTCATATGTGTATCTTTGAAATCTACGATCAACAAAATAATAATTCATATGAGTGTACCAAACCGTAGGAGTTTATTTCAACCCATCTAATGCCTTCTTCAACCAGTACACTTTATTTTCTTACCCATTTTGTCTCATGACTGTAGCCAAGAAAAATACACTTTTCTGCCTTGTCATCCAATTCTTCCTCTAGAAACATCAAGAACATGAGCATAGGCAAGACAACCAAATACCTTTAAGTGAGAAATATGTGATTTCTTACCAATCCAAGCCTCATATGGAGTTCGCTCATAATTACACCTTGTAGGACACCTATTTAACACATAAATGGCATAAGAGACAGCTTCTGCCCAAAAACCTTTAGGCATATTTTTAGAATGCATCATGAACCTCACCATGTCCATCACAATTCTATTGTCCCTTTTAGCCACACCATTTTGATGAGGAGTGTACCTAACCTAGTCAATTGATATTTAATGCCATGATTTTCCAAAAAATCATCACAAACAAGAAATTTAGTGCTCCTATTAGCTCTCAAAATTTTAATGAAACCACCACTTTACTTTTCCACATAATTCTTGAACTTCTAAACCACATCATATGTATTAGATTTATTTTTCAAAAAATACACCTATGTTTTTTTTGCTAAAATCATCAATAAAGGTGATAAAATACTTACTACCACTATTGGAAGGAACCTTTACTGAGCACAAATCTGAATGAATCAACTGCAATTGTTTCTTTGCTATCCAAACCTTGCTTTTTGGAAAAGGGTCTCTGTGCTTCTTTCCTAATATACAAGACTCACACTACTTGTTAGGAGGCAAACCAACAACCAAGTTTTTCCTTGCAGGAAATTTCAAACTACTGAAACTCAAGTGTCCAAAATGCAAATGCCAAAGCCAAGTATCATCAAAAGTCACATAACTAAAGCAGAGCAAATCATCACAATTACTCTAGAGAAAGAGGCCACAAATGACTATGGTTCATATTTGCATTAGCAATTAGTTCCAATTTCTCATCAATAATAGTACCACACAATGCTTAAAATGCAAATCATATCTCTTTTCGGACAACTGTCCTAAACTCAATAAATTATGATATAAACTTGGCACATAAAACACATCAGAAATAAAATTGGGAGACCCATCTTTTAAGGTAATACCATTCTTTCCCTTTCCTAAAACATGCACTTTTTCATTATTTTCGAACTTCATATAAGATCCAAAAGATTCATCCATATCAGAAAATAATGTAATTGTTATAGTCAGAGGTAATAAACCATTCATTCTTTTTTATTTTCTTCGGTCTCGGAATTAGAAAACAAAATAGTTTGTTGTTTATCACTATTATTTTTAGCCACATTTGCCTGCACTTCTCCATTACGATTTTTATTATGCCAATATTCAATTTGACAATATCCAGTTTTACCACAACAATAACATTTAATTTTAGATCTATCAAGGCTCTTTGAAAATTATTATTCGGCTGATTATTCTTTCAGTCCCTCCTAAAATTACCATTATTATTTCTTTGCTGGTAATTAAAATTACCTCTACCACGATCTTGAAAATTACCTCTGCCACCATGTCTTCTTCTTCTGAAATTTTGACCTCTTTGATTTGTTTTAGCCAAATTTACCGTCTCTTCTTTTTGTTTGGGTTAATCTACCTTAACTTGCAATGCCTACTGTTGACTCAAGACATGACATCTCACAGGTTACCAATTCACCCTCCAATACATCGAGTTTCAGAGTATTCAGGTCCTTGGTCGCCTCAAGAGCCTTTTTTTGCGTGAAACTTTGTATTTAATGACCGTAAGATTTTTTAGACAATTTTAACTTATTCGAGAACCTCACTGTTGGTTCTCATATCATTAGTAAGATCACTAATTCTACCAATAAAATCTTTAACTGGATCGGTTGGTTTTATCTGATTCAACTCATATTGTCTTTTGAGTTCTTACAATTTGATTTTGAACTGAATCTTACGTCAGCGGTTCCACGATTTGAATTCACCAAAATTGTTCAACCCTCTTTTGCAGTTTTTGCATTCATAAATTTATTGAACACATGCAACTAACCTTAGTATTGAGGTAGTGGCGTGCCTTACAATCCAGTTGTCTATTTTTCTCTAATTCTTTAGTTTATTCAACTATCAATTGTGTGCCTTCTTGGAGTTCATCAAATCTTTGATCAACAGTATGCCATAATACAATATAAGTGAAAAAATCTTTCATCTGATTTTGTCAAGTTTCAAAATAATTTTTACCATTAAAGACAAAAAATAAGACAATCTTATAAGATATATGAACAATCCATAGAATATTTTTTTATTTATCCAAGATCACTACCAATTTGTAAGATTTACAATCTCAAATAAATTAACCCATAAGAAAAGAACAACAAGTGCTCAAAGCTAGCAATTAAAATATATATATATATATATTGGAAGGTAGCAGAAATTTTTTTTAGTATTCTTAAAATCACAAGCCCTTGTCATGCAACACTGAGACCATAGCATATATAGGTGTATAATAGGGCACAAGTCAGCACATTAGTTATTTAGAACTTGGCCCACTAGAGATACACAAACGGGCAGACACACAATCTAATTATAAAAATAATTGACATGGGCTTTAACACCATAAACCAGGCCATAAACTAAAATTATGACCCCACAAAGATTTAACACTTGGTTTAGTATCTACCAACACAAGCCTCAGTTTTTTGTTTTGACAATGGAGTATTAACAAATTAAAAAATATATTAATCCTAATCTAATGATCTAATTCATTTACTCTTGCAGTTCAAGGACTACGTCGTGTGCATAATTAAGAGGAAATCTAAGAAGGAAGAAGAATCCAAAGAAGAGAACTTACAAGGAGGAATAGAAGAAGGTCATCCAGAATTGGATATACCTGATGAATATATTGATGACCGTGGCTATTATTTTCCTACCCCAATAAATAGTTACAATGGTTTCGCTGACATTGCTAATATTTTATACTGAAGTGCAACAATATTATCCTGAGACGATTGAGACGATTATTCCTTCTCATCATGTCCCGTTAATGCTCTCCACTCAAGGACATCAAATTCAATACCTAGATACGGTACCTAATATTATTGACGCATGTCAATATCAAAATCATAATGAACATCGATTCGAAGACGGTTATTGTTCCGTGTCAAATTTTCCAAGAACTAGATCAACATTTTAATAGTAGTGCTCATCTCAAAATAATACACTCACTAAAGGTATTGCACATGATTCTACGTCCGGGTTTATTATGGATATTTTAGTGATTTTATCCTCGTTATTTAAATAGTCCAAACGGGTCAAGTATTATATATTTGATTCACGGATCGATCTGATCCATCAGTTTCAGGTATAAAATCAAAATAATAAGTCAGATTCAATTAATTACTTTTTAATTATTTAATATCGAATTTTCTTTTTGAAATTTACGTTCTTGTTGAAGTATGGATATGAGTGTCAGAACCTATCTTACAGGGAATAAAGCTCCAACATTTTTATTTTCAGGTAATCCGAACATGGGTATTACGCGTGATACTTAATGTTACTTTGGACGATACTGCAAACAAGCTAACGTTGTCTCAAAATTTTCATGTCAATAAGTAGCTATGCATAATTGGACTTGATCATGGAGCTTTCTTCAGCACCCCCAAACTTTCTTTACTTGACGACGATTATTTGATGTATTATTCAGCATCATCTGATTCACAATCAATAGCACCATTTGCTACTGGAAATCAATTGGTTATATATGAGACAATTTAAAGAGAAAATGCAATGGAAATTGAGCAGCAGCCAATAGTAAAGCCACCATCTCCAACAATACTTCCATTGAATGTAGAAGGTGGAGAACATTGAGATTGGAAGTTAGCAGCTCAGTTGACAAGTCATCGAGAAAAGTCATCAGACATAATCATAAAAGGTGGAATGATTAGTAATCAAAGGGGATTAGAAAACCTAATTAAATATTTTAATTTTTAATTCATAAATTATATAGGACTAAAATTTGATGGGTGCAAAACTGTAATGCTCATGAAGCCAATTTTATCAGCCTGTGAGGGCTTTAGCACTGAAGTTACATTGTAATTTCTTAGGATATTGATTATGTGGATTAGTGATACATAGCATACTATCTAGATTGTTCTAGAAGCGCCTACGTGGCAGCCTCATTAAAGGCAATTATGTAATTCAGCTTCAGCTAGACTAACATACAGATAGCCTCATGCCTCCTTATGTAATTTTATAAATAAGGGGTTGGGATGCTACTAAAAGGGATCGAGACTCAGATAATCAAATACACTTCTGACATGCAGTTCTTCCATTTTCTCTATCCTCCTAGAATCTAATTCTAGCTTCATCAATTGGCGCCGTCTGTGGGTTACCTGAAGTGAGCAGTTTGCCCGCAGTTCGGGAGAAAAACGTAAAAAAATCTCTTTGTAGGGATAATTTCAGCATCATCCTAAATGTGTCTAAGGAGAGGGGGATGTCGTGTAATCTACATAAGCTTAAGGTGAAGCCCGCGATGACCCGAAGTGCGTTTGGGGTCAGTTGGGATATGCTGATATCCCAGTGGTTCGATAGGTTGACGAGCAGAGGCGCTATGGGGAGCCTCAGTCCTGCCTCGAGTTGTTCCTGGTAGACTGTTAGGAAACCAGGTGGGGGCAAGTGGCCTCGGTTCTCGGGGGTCGGGAGTTTGATGTGCACGTTCTTGGAAAAACGGCACCGATCCTTAAGGATTTTGATATCCTTGGGGTCAAGGGAGTTTGATATACTTTGGGTTTGAAGGTTAGGGTGGTCGTTTTGTGGAGGTTCGGAAAAGAGCAGATTGGGAGGAAAGTTTAGTGGCACTGCTACCAGAAGTGCTTCGTTGAAAGGATTTAACATCCTGTCAACGTAGTTTACCGGGGAAGGAGGAACCGGTGTGCTAATAAGAGAAGTGGGAGTGAATGTACCGGCCATAATCTTCTGTTTTGAGGGCGTGTGGGAGTTTTTAGAAAAAGCTCCTAGTGGTGTCCATTAGGGTGGTGGTGGCGTTGAGCGACGGTTAGAAATCGGCAACGGTGAAACTGCAGAGGGCGAAGGAAGAGAAACTATGTAAGTCTCTGGGGGATGAGAGTAAAAAAGAGAGGGAGTGTAAGCATCTGGGAAAAATAGAGTAAGAGTGAGTGAGGAAAAGGTGAGTAAGAAGAAGAAAAAAGATTTGGGGGTGAATGGGAGTATAAATAGGTGAGTTTTCTTCCAAAATGTTCTGTGTTTCTGGGGGGAAAAATTGACGGTTTCGAAATGGAAAAGGGCGTTTAGGAGGGAAAGGCGAGGCGTTATGGCGTGAAAAGCTAGGCGTTATGGCCTGATAAACGGGATATGGCGTGAAAATCGAGACGTGGTGCCGGCGTTACGGCGTGTAAAACGAGGCGTTTTGTAACAAAATCGAGGCGAATAATACAGTACAATAAATGCGAATTCAGTGCATGGGGACTCAATGAAAACGTCACTCTTGGGAGTTAATGCTGCTGTTACGACCCGCCGAGGAGCCATGTCAGAGGGTCGTATGACCTCGGGTCGGCAATGGATTACGAGGGTGCTCCGAAGGTTTCCATCTCGGCTCGGTATAAAAGTCCTGGTTGTCATCGGTTGGGGACTATGAACAGTCGTTGTCGGCTCGGCCCCTATCCGTGAGGTTCGGCACCAAGCCGAAGGAACTAATGATGATGTGGATTAGTGATACATAGCATACTACCTAGATTGTTCTAGAAGCGCCTGCGTGGCAGCCTCATTAAGGGCAATTATGTAATTCAGCTTCAGCTGGACTAACATACAGATAGCCTCATGCCTCCTTATGTTATTCGATAAATAAGGGGTTGGGATGCTACTAAAAGGGATCGAGACTCAGATAATCAAATACACTTCTGACACACAGTTCTTCTATTTTCTCTCTCCTCCTAGAATTTAATTCTAGCTTCATTAGATATATTAATAGTCTTTAATTTTTAATTTTTTTTAGAAGTTAGAGATACTTTTTTTAAAATAATTTTTTTATTTAAACCACTTGTAATGACTCGGTGGGGGTGGACACTCATTTTATCGATAAAAATAAATTGTATAAGGAAATCTCCTAACAATACAATTTAAACAAGAAAAACAAACATGGATGCACTTATTTGCCTAGAAATTCGTAATATGCTTCCAAACTAGTTCACAATTCATTATTAAGACTTGAAAACTTGCTACAAATTTGTTTAAAACGTCATTTTTATAAATTAAAAAAAAAATCAACTTCCAATAATCGAAAAAATTTGTCCAGGGACCAGTTCATTGACATTTCGGACTTCCAGTCTAGTTTGATCTAGTGTGTTCTTGCTGTATAAATATTCCTTCGTCTAGAATTTTTTATTAGTGAGATATTTTTAAGAGATAAATTATCCATATTTTGTAATTTCTTTGTAATCACCTGACTGACTTTCCTCCATTCTTCAGTTGAAAGATGATCACTATTATTAGAGATACTCTATTTGACTTTCCAGTTTCCATCTTCAGTTGGTCAGTGTAGACATTTCATCTTCATTGCTGACTAATTTTCATTTTCAACTCTTTTTGCAAAATTGTTCTAACTTGCTGCAAACACGTTTGCATGAATTCATATTTACATGATGTGTATGACTTCCTGTAAATTTTAAGTTCAAATATCGTACACATACAAGAAGGATCGTTCTCCGTATTTACTAAAAGGGAAAGATCAATTTGATCCCTTATCTTTAAACAATTGACTACTGTATACACATGGTTTACTGAATGTCGTTTTTTTTTTTTCCTTTTCTTGAATTCAAATACCAAATAGAATCAAGAAAGGAAACACAAAATATTGAATCCAACAATTAAATTCAGTACAAAAAATTATTGAACTCAACAATTTAATTCATAATATGACCACAATTATTCTTAAACATAACAAATTAAATTTAGATAAAACTTTGTCGAATTCAATAACTAGATCATATAAAATCACGTCTCCAAATTAAAAACAAACAAGTTTCTGAATAATTCAACATGAAGATATGCTAATACCACTTGTTGTTACATTAAATCAAATAAATTTCAATATCAAGATAATTAATATTATCATAACCCAGATCCTTTATGTTGGATCATCAAAAAAATAACTAGAGATTAGATGCGGAGCATTCTAGAAAATTCATAAGAACGGATATGATTCTTGAGCGTTCGTATTTGTGATTCTTGATCTTCCAAATTATTGTGTTTGTATTTAAGAAAATATGATTATCATTTTCTGATGATGAGATGTTAAAAAAGTTGCGATACATAAAATTTGGAGATCATAATCAATATATAAGTACATAGTTTTCTTATTCTGTAAGTTTGTCCCATCATCAAATAGATTAAGACACTTAAAGTCTGTACAAATATAGAAGTCTATACTAGTTAATTAACTTATGCCCATATAACTTTAAATAATATTAAATTATTTTAAATTAGATCAATTAATTATGATAGTACATAATTAATAATATATATATATCCAAAATTCAATATTAAAGGCCATAGTCATTCTTTTTTCTTTTGTTTATGTCTATCATCAAAAACTCTCTCCCTATGTGCATTTAACGTACCTTCTCTAGATTAGTACTGGCAAACCCAAGTTGAATTAGTAGGGAGGATTGATGCATGGCATGTGCTTTAATGAAATTCAAGACTAGCTAGGATTCTTGGCACTAGATTGCAACTGTTCAAAGACTCGGTTTAGTCCCAATATAAAATAGGTCTCTCCAATTCGATATCGATACATCGTTCTATCTAAAAATATGAACTAAAATTATATTACAAGACAACAATTTGTGATTTTCACTTTTTTTATAATTTTAGACAAATTTATAGTCTGAGACTATAGCTACCAATGTTAAACTATCATCACTATAACCGGTACCATGATTTTGAACTGCCACCAAGATGCCAAGTCAAGTTTAGGTTCAATTCTAAAATAGAATGGAAATGGGGCTTCCTTTATATATCCCAAAAGGTTTAACAAAAACCCGACTAATGGTCAAACCCAATTAACAGTTAACCCTAAGAGATTTCTATCCAAAATTTAAAAACCAATGTGTGGTTTTCAATAAACTAATTTGTTACGCTAACTTATTTTACTTTGCATCTTTAACTTATACTTAATTCTCACATTGCACTCTAAATTTTAGTTTTGAATATATTGTGCCCCCAACTCCAATATTTATCCCACTTCAGTATAATTTTTAATATTGTTACGAAAACTAATGAATGTTTTAGTTGTGCACACCAAATACTTGAAGTAGAGCATTCGTCAAATTTTAATGCGACTAACGATTGGACCAAAGTGATACAGATGTGAAAATTGAGGGTAGAACACGTCCAAATTAAGAATTGGAGGTGTAATATGAGAGTTAATAATAAGTTAGGGGATGAGAAATGGAATTACTCCTTATTACCCTCACTAATATGATGAGCCCTTAAATAGGTACATGATGTGCACATAAATAGCATTTGTGAGTTAAAAGTTAGATTAAATTGAGATAAATTTAAGAGTTAATGATGACATATGTCATTAAAATTGAAAATGATGGCGTAAAATAAGAATGAGTATAAATTAGGAGTTATAAGAGGAGGAAATACATATTACTTTAATATTCTATCTCGAGGAAAATGCATTTTGTTCGCAATGACCCTTGGACTGCTCGACATATCTTCTGTTAACCACGCAAATTGGACTTTTACCCATATAACAGCCTCATCATGTTGGCTTTAGATCGGTTTGCAAAATCGTGTAGATCCTTAATTTTCTTTTTGACATGGTCGAGTAAAATGAAATCTCCTCTATTGGTACTCCTAACTTTGGCTCAATCACTTTCCCTTTGCCTTTCTGGTCAGTGGCCCAGATTGGGCACATGGGTTCAAGAAGAATTTTTTCTGTTAGATTCAGTTTAATTTTCATAATTTGAGATTTGCTATGAAGAAACATCATATAATATTTCCGGGCTTCTTGCTGATTGCCCAAAACACATAGTTCTGAACGGCCAATATGAAAGGATCTTGATCAACATCACTGATTAACCTACCAAGGTCAAACTACTTTGGTCAAGCAACTGCCGAACTCGCATCTCTACCTTGGCCGTCAGCTCCTCTTCGGCAACTATAGGAGATTTTTCCACTTGTTCTTTTAGTCTCTTAAACAATTTATGGATTTGGCTCTATCCGATCAAAGATTGATCCTGCATGATATGATTGTGGGACAGATGCAGAATGAGCAGGGCATTGGCCTTGGCGTTGAGTGTGCTAGTAGCAGTGTCTTCATGTTCGAATGTTTTGACGAGTGCGGGGGTTTGCTCAGCAGAATTTGTTTGCTTTTTTTGAACCTCCACGAACAATTTGAAGGCGTGCAAACTGTGGGAGAAAAAATTGAAACATTTCATCTATCTACTGCTGTTTAACAGCTTGCGATGTTTTAGCATTTTGTTGGACCAAATTCATGACAAGTTGGGTTCATGAATCACTTTAAAGTCATGACAGCTTTTTTTTTTTCTTTCTTTGTTTTGTTCTTCATGATTTGTGATGATTTATTGAGTGAAATTGTATAAAAAAAAAAAAATCGAGCAGCATCAGTGAAATCAACTCTGCGCTTGGCGAGGACGATCTGAAGCTTGAACAGATACGAGCTATTGCACTCACAAAAAGAATTATCCGAACAAATCTATCCAAAACCAAAAGATCACGTGACGAGTTTGAGTGAAAGCCACTTGACACTTTCATTCCGTGATTGACGTGTGGCGACTTAAGATTTGAATCCTTGATATTTGCACCCAATAAGAAAGGGAATTTATATTTTCAAGAATTATACCTTATCTGTTTTGTCCTGTTCGTTCAAGGATAAGGTAGTTTTTCGAGAATTTTTCGCTTAGACGGTTATAATTTTTTCTTGCTCGACCCAATCAGACATAAATGTTTAGTCAAGACCGTTGAATGATTTTGGGGTCTAAAATCAATTTAAAATTGAGGCCTTTTATCTACTAAATAATATCTATAAAAACTCTCATATAAAATTTTATTTTTCTAACTGTCTTTTGAGATGCAAAATCACTAAATAATTTTTCCTAATCAGTTTCTTCTAATACTTCTTTCTAAATTGAAATAGCTAAACAATTTTGTATCATTTTTTGATTTTTTTGATAATCGTCAATTAAAAGGAGACATTTTCTCAATTTTTGTTAATCTATTTAATTTGTCTTGATAAAGATTCCGTACGAATTGTTTTTTCCGAGACATTTTTTGTTTCTTTTACTTCACTATTCACTTTTTTGCTACAATTGCTGAAATATTTGGTCAGCCCAATATTTTTTGGTTAGCCTTTTTTTTTTCCTGAAACATTATTCATTATTTTCACAAATTAAAATTTTCTTTTACTATTCATTACTTACACTATTCAAGTAACTATTCACTCTATTCACCGATATACGATTTAACTATTCACATATATTAGTATTATTTTGTTTTTGTATTATTCATTATTATTCACGGGTCTAAATTTTCTTCAGGCAAAAAAAAAATGAAAATGTAGGTTAGAACTTTTGAATTTAGGTTTGGGAGTCCGAAGTATAGGCGGAAGGTAAAATTTAAAACGGTAGATAAGGTTTGGACTTCCGAATCTAAGTTGGGAAATTTGATCTATGGGCGGAAAAGTAAAGTTTAAAATGATTTATAAAGTTTAGACTACCGAACCTATGTTGGGGAGTTTGAACTATGGGCAGAAAAGTATAAATTTTAAATTGTATTTCTTATTTTATACATACATATATATTTTGTTTTTCAAAATTCAGATTTCAAATGACTAATAGGTAACTATCTTTGCGTGTGGTTTTTAATACTTTGTTTAATGGTACACAAAAAAAGTGAATGGAATTATGTATTTTGGTAATAATAATTTTATTCGAATTTTGTGTACGTATTTTATCTTTTAATGAAAAAAAAATACAAGAGTAAATTTCTAATTGTATTTTTTATTTTATGTTAAACAAATACATGTTTAGCATACACATCCGAACATATCTTATTTTTTGAGATTCAAATTTCAAGAAGGGAAAAACTATTTTTGTATGTGATTTTTAGTACTTTATTTGATGGTGCAAAAAGGAAAAAGAAAGGGATTATGTATTTTGACATTAGTAATTCGTTCGACTTTCATGAACATTTTTTGTCTTTTAGTGAAAAAATATTATCCAAACACTTATTTGCATTATTTACAATCCAAACACTTATTCAAATTATTCAATTATTTTTTATATTTTCTAAATAACTCAAATAATGTCTTGAATAATGAGTTAAAATAATACTCCAAATAAAACAATCCACGCGGAGCAGTTGTTAATCTTTGGTAAGAATTTATGGATTTTAATTTTTATATAAAAGAATCCTACTAAAGCAACCGAAATAGGAGGCCTTGACATTATTCTATAGGCAATATATGTATGAGGAAAAGAATAAACTCTTTCCATATAATAAAGTATGACAATTGGAGCCTTAATTCTATTTGAATAATTTCTCTTAAGACCTCTTATTTTAAAAATAAATCTAAACTATCAACATCATAGCATGTGATTATTATGTTTTAAGAATTTTTCAATATTAAGGCAACGATCTTACAATTTTTCAATGTATATGATTTGATTTTTTCAATATAAAATAGAAATTCAAAAGATTTTCAAATGTTTTAAAATTTTTTAAATCTAATTTGAAGTGAAAAAATGTATTTGTCTACTGTGTAAAAAAAAAAAAATTCTAAACTACTTTTATGAGACTTTTTCTTTTAATTATTTCAATATGAATATTCTCATCAAATTGTTTCAACGTACAATTATGCATTTATCACGGAATTTAAATTTTATGTTTAAGATTTCAGTGCAACAAAAGAATGAGATTAAGTGGTGAGAAAATGATGGCAAATGATTTAAACTAAAATACTAGATTGATAGATGAAAAGAATAATGTGTAGAAGAAATTGGAGTTGGTGAAAAGTAAAATTAGAAGCAACAAATTTAATAATGACATAATTGGGAGACTAAATTAAGAGTTGTGGAGAAATTGGAAAGTTATTGGTGAATCGCTAATATAGAATTTTGATTATTAAAAAAGAGTCTTTTGTAAGAACAAAATCTTTATTATATTATTATTATTATTATTATTATTATTATTATTCTTCGTAAATACCTATAGCCGAAACCATTTTCTGACAGGATTAAGAAGGGACCAATCGAAACTATTTTCAAACAGGATTAAGGGGACCAACCGACCAAGTTATATAGGAGTATGTGAATAGGTAAATATTTAGATCTCAACTTAATATTAATTCTTTCCTCTTCAAGAAATTAATTTATCAAGACAGCTTAAGAACTTAATCAATGAAGCCAATACGAAAATATCCGGCAGGGTATAAGTTTGCACCACCAGAACAAGACCTTTTATTCTACCTTCGACACAAAGCCAACAATGAAAGAAACGATGATGAAGAAAATGTACCACTGAAATTTGTCGATGTCCATGAAGTAACCGATCCTGGGGTACTGTTCATGAACACCGAAGAAGACTCGGTAAAAGTCTCCCAGCGACATAGGAAGCCAGGCAGTTAAAGTAGGGGAGACGCGTTTGGGATGAGCTAGGAATTTCAGCTTTGAGAATAATAAGAAGAAGATTTTATATAATATGAAAGAATTAACTTTGGCGACTCCTTTCGCAAAGATGCAAGGGTATATAGTTTGCTTTCTTTACATTTTTGCATTGATTAACTTTTCATGCAACTATGTACTTCATTCAAAAAAGTAATCTTTCAGTTGATCTTTCTTGAATTCTTTTTAGTTTCTTGAGCATACATATATTTGATCTCTGGATTACTTTTTTTTTTTTTTCTTTTTCCTTCTTTTTTTCTTGAACATGCAAAATTACCTAGTTGATGGGTAAATGTTTAGAACGGGTCTATATAAGAATTTCCAAAGTTGATGTTTTATGTTATAGCCATGCATGCAAAATTACATAGCATGCAAAATTACAGTTTTGGATTTTCTATTACACTTTTTAGTTACATGTAATAGATGATATGTATATTTATAATATAAGAAAATATTGTCCTAAATAAGGGACAGTTATCACTCTACCACATGGTATAATACGAATGTAATGTAATGGGAAGCCAAGTCAGCTTAGTGGTTAGTTGGATGAGTCAGCAAGTGGTTAGGAGTCGTTAGAATTGTAACTGTTTTCTGTTATGTCTATAGCATTGATTAGCTTAGATCTCATGCTAATAAATGAAAAAAAATTAGATAGGAGAATGGTGGGCAATTTTCTCCCATTTTCTCTCTCTATTTCCTAGCTTTTCTTGATAACTATTACTTATTCATCCAGATTCATTACATATTGGTATCAATACCCCTCCTTCCTTGACCAGCGAAAAGCTTCATAATGGTGGATAGTACCATGCTTAAAACCTTGGAAGAACAACTAAGAAAACAGAATTCTAAGATTCAGGAATCTTGGAGAATATGGCTTCCATTAAGAAACAGTTTGAAGAAAGATTAGAGGCTTCAAATGCAGAGCATAAAGGCATCCTCAATGGTCTTTCAACTCAAATCGTCACTGCGTTCTTGAGGGCCACCCATGAAAAACAAGGAATCTTGGGCAGCCATGGAGGCATTGGTGAAAGGAATATCTCTCCAATAGGTATAAGAGGGATTAATGATGGAGAAGGTCAATTTGGGGATAAACGGTCAAGGGTACAAGGGAATTTTCGATTGTGAAAAATGGACTTCCCTGCATTCAATGAAAAAAAACTCTCGAGAATGGATCAGGAAGTGTTCCAAATACGTTTAGCTAATCCACATTAATGAAAACTAGAAGATGGATTTGGAAGAGATGTACTTGGAAGGTAAAGCAGACATATGGTTCCAAGGATTCAGGGCAGGAAAAGCAACTATTTCTTGGGACAATTTCTCTAAGGAATTGGTGAGAAGAGTTGGAGAAGTGGGTCAGAAAGATGCTGTGGAGGAATTCAATAAACTCCAACAAGTATCCACTGTGGTTGTCTATCAAGATAGGTTTGAAGAACTGAGAGCTAAGGTAATGATCAAAGCACCAATGCTCCTTAGAGTCTAAAAACTACTATGTATCTTGTTTTCTTAGCGGGTTACAAGAAGTAGTCAGGGCTTTGGTTAAGATTTGACAACCCAAAAACAATTTCTGATGCATTCAGATTGGCCAAATTAAAGGAGCATGCTTATGATGCCTTCTTCAAAAAGAAAAAGATGGCTGCAAAATCTGCTACTTCTTGGTCAACACCTCATTAGGCCCCAATTGTCAAGAATGTGGAGGGATGCAACTCCCTTGAGGAAATATTTAATCAAAGAAAGGGTTTTACCACCTTTCAAGAAAATTACTCCTGATGAGGTAGCTTATGGGAGAGTACATGGACTGTGTTTCAAGTGTGGGGAGAAATATGGAGTTGGACATGTGTGCATGAGTAAATAGGTTCATATGTTGGTAGGGAATGAGGAAGAATTAGAGAAGCCTACTAAAGAGGCTGGAGAAAAGGAGGAAATAATAGAGTACGGAGGAGCCAAAGTAAAAAACAATATAGAATTTTCTATACACAATCAGTTTCTGGCCATTTGTTACAAAGTACCATCAAGCTACAAGCAGAATTGGCAGGAAAGCAGTTAAGATCCTCTTGGATGGAGGAAGCTCACATAGGTTCATCAAGCCTTCTACTGCAGCTCTTTCTGGAATAGAACCAAGAAAGCCTTAAGAGTGAGAATGGCCAATAGGGATTACTTGCAGTGCAACAGTGGAGTACCTAGATTGACCTGGAAAATGCAAGGGTAGACTTTTGATAATGGTTTCTACATTTTACAGATTGAGCCTTATGACATGATCTTGGGGGATGACTGGATGAAAGCTTACAACCCCATGACTTTTGATTTCCAGAATTCGCAGGTGTTGTTTTGACAAGGAGGGAGAGCTAGTATTGTTGCAAAGGGAACTAGGAGACTCGTAGTATAACCCTTCATCAAGGTGCTCAAGTGGATAAGCTCAAAAGAAAAAAAAAAAAAAAACATATGCAAAGGAATTAGAAGCATTCATGCATGATCAGCACACTTGGGGGAAGAAAAGGTAAACTCTATGATTCTAGAAGTTGTTAATTGTCTTCTTTCTGAGTACCAAGATGTATTTGGAGAACCCCATACCCTACCCCTTCAAAGAGCCTTTGACCACCAAAGTCCTTTGAAACCTAATTCAAAACCTTTCAAATTAGCCCCCCTATAGATATCCCATTATACAGAAATCAGAAATAGAAAAGGAAGTTTTTGATATGCTCCAAAGTGGAATTGTCAAACCAAGTCACAGCCCTTATGCATCACTTGTCCTCTTGGTTAAAAAGAAAGACAACACTTGGAGATTTTGCATAGATTTCAGACAGCTTAACAATTTAACCATTAAAGACATATTTCTCATTCCTATAATTGATGACCTACTAAATGAACTTCATGGAGCCAAAATAGTTTCAAAAATTGACCTTAGAGCATGCTATCATCAAATCAGAATGAAACCTGAAGATATGCATAAAACAACTTTTAGGACTCACCAAAGGCATTATGAGTTTCTCCGTTATGCCCTTTGGCCTTACTAATGCCCTTGCTACATTTCAAGCTTTGATGAACCATACTTTTGCTCCCTATTTAAGACACTTTGTCCTTGTATTCTTTGATGACATTCTAGTGTATAGTCCAAACCTGGAAGCTCATTTGTTCCACCTTAGAACTGTCCTTCACACCTTGAGAACCCGTACCTTATTCGCTAAATTCTCCAAATGCATTTTTGGTAAACCACAAGTTGAATACCTTGGACATATTGCAACTAGTGAGGGTATGGTGGTTGACCCTGCCAAGGTGGAATGTATGATGTCACGCCCCATTCCAGAGGATTTGAAATCATTAAGAGGTTTCCTTGGGTTAATTGGTTATTATAGAAGATTTGTCAAGAATTATGGGGTGATAGCTAAACCACTCATAGAATTATTGAAGAAAGATGCCTTTCAATGGGGTCTAGGGGCTGAATCTGCCTTCTTACAGTTGAAAGTGGCCATGAGCATCACTCTAGTTCTTGCCTCTTCCAGATTTCTCAAAACCATTTATCGTAGAAATAGATGCTAGTCCTAAAGCCATGGGTGTTGTTCTCATGCAACAGGAAAGGCCCATTGCTTATCATAGTCAGGCATCGGGAATTAGGAATCAAGGTCTTTCAATTTATGTGAAGGAATTGCTATCCTTGATTACTGCTGTTACCAAATTGGGGCACTACCTACTTGATTCCTACTTTATTATCAAAATTGATCATGACAGCTTGAAATACCTCCTTGAGTAGAAGATTTCCACCCCCTTCCAACAAAGGCGGCTTACCAAATTGTTAGGTTTGGACTATGAGATTCAATTCAATTCAAAAGAAGGAAGGATAACATTGTAGTTGATGCCCTTTCTAGGAGGCAACAACCTGAAGAGGCATGTCAAGGACTTGGAGAAGTGTCCATTAATGCCGTGAACTTGATCAAGTCTACTTGGCATTTTGAAGTGACCAACTCCTACACAGGAGATCCTAAAGCTAGAGAACTCCAGATTCTCATGGAATTAGTTGTGAAGGGTCCACAAATGCTAGAATACTCCTACAAGAATGGTATCATAAGGTATAGGGGAAGGGTGTACATAGGAGATGATACTGAATTAAAATAGAAACTGTTGACAAGTATGCATAATTCTTGTTTTAGGGGCATTCTGGTATTCTAGGAACCTATCTTCCTTTGGCCTGGATTGAAAATAACAATAGAGGAGTTTCTGCAAAACTGTGATGTTAGTAAAAGGAATAAAGCAGAAAATTGTAAACCCCCTGGATTGTTGCAAACCCTACCCATCCTTGATCAAGCTTGGAAGGATGTCTCTAGGGAATTTATTGAAGGTTTGCCTTAGGTCCTTTGGTTGTAATGTGATCATGGTTGTGGTGGATAGATTTACAAAATACAATCATTTCTTGCCCCCAAACATCTCACTATACTGCTATGTTTGTAGCTCAATTGTACTTCGACAACATTCACAAGTTCCATGGGCTACCTCTCAGTATCATCGCTGATAGGGATAAGGTGTTCACAAGTGTGTTTTGGCAGGAATTATTTAGTAAATTGGGGGACAACACTACACATGTCTAGTGCATATTGCCTCGAAACTAATGGCCAAACAAAAAGGGTGAATAGGTGTTTGGGGTCTTAATTGCAGTGTATGTGCTTCAATCAGCCACACAATTGGAAGAATTACTTACTAGCTGTAGAATGGTGGTACAATTCAAACTACCACACGGCTTTACAGCTTACCCATTTTCAGGCCTTGTATGGCTATCCACCCTTATAGTTGACATTGCCGTTCATCAGCTTTGATGTGGCTATTGTGAATGATTGGTTTCAAGACAGGCAATAATGGAATGTAATGCTCAAGGAGAATCTAGCAAAGGCCCAGAATAGAATGAAACAAATGGTTGACCAAAATAGGTTTGAGCGAAGTTTTGAAGTGGGTGACTTTGCTCAATTGAAATTGCAGCCATATAGGCAAAGTTCAGTAGCTGTGAGAAAAAATCCTCAAACTTTCAGCTAAGTTCTATGTCACTTACGAAGTCCTGCAAAAAGTCGGGGCAGCTACTTACAAGCTCAAGTTGCCAGATGATTCCTCGATCCACCTTGTGTTTCATGTCTCTATGTTAAAGCACTCTACTAAGGGAGCTATTGTTTCCGCAGTGCTGCCATAATTAATAGATGAAGGGAGAGTGAGGATTGCTCCTTGGCCATTTGAGGGCAAAGGGAGGTTAAAAGGAAAGCTCAAATAGTTACTCAAGTGTTAGTACAGTGGAAGAATCTTGAACTAGAAAATGCCACTCGGGAAGACTTGACAGCTTTGAAGGGACAAATTCCTGAGTTTGCAATTCCACAATCCTAGGGACTAGGATTGATTCAAGGGATAAAATTTGTAATAAGAAGTTGAATAAGCTTAGTGGCTAGTTGGGTGAGTCAGCAAGTGGTTAGGAGCAGTTAAAATTGTAACTATTTTTTGTTATGTCTATGGCATTGATTAGCTTAGATCTCTTGCAAGCTAATAAATGGAAAAACTCAGATAGGAGCAGAGTGGGCAATAATTCATGTAAATTCTTCTCTTCCCTCAATAAAAATTCTCCTACTTTTCTCCCATTTTCTCTCTCTATTCCTGTCTTCTCTTGCTAATTGTTACTAATTCATCCAAGTTTATTACATGTAAGACCAAAAAATATAATAGAAGATCCAATGCCTTTGCATGAGTGGTTTTATCTATTAATAGCATACTAAATTAAGTATGAAAATTTTGTGATATCACTAAAGTAGCATACGGTTATTTTTTGAATCTTATACAGTAAAATATTATGTGTTTTAAATACTTGTACAATACAAATCTTAAAATATAACTGTGTGGTACTTTAATTGATCATAAAATTCTCTAGGTAAGTATCAGATTGGTAATCCACGGCTAAGAAAATACGCATATGAATTAACAAATACAAATATGTATGTGTCTATGTATTTCTATGCACATACTTTTTCCATGAGTTTGTCTTTTTAATATGCATACTTTTTCAACAAGTTAATTATTAGTTCATTGATGTTTCGCCTAAAAAAAAAATTAAAAGTTCGTCTATTTTTCTTGAATTCTTTTTCATCTTCCTAATTTATTAAGTTCGTGATATTTTGCATGGTTCTTTAATTCTTTTTTATTTTGGTTAGTTAGTTATTACTGGCGACAATTTTAGCAATTTGCATATATCAACAAGTATTATCTATTTTTTGCATACTAATTTATGTATCCTATAGCCAATGCACGGCTAAAAAATAAACATGCATGCACACAGACTCACTCCACCTCTATTCTAAATAAAAAAAAATATTGAGATATAAAAATTTTGACATGGATTATGCCATAGCCACATCACTCTATAAGAGCTTCATGAAGTAATATGGGATGATATAGCTTTACATGAAGGACGGTTCCTTGGCATAGTTTTCGTGGATAGTTATAGCGGCCCATAGGCGCGAGATGTACCTTGTGGGGAGGGGCGGCGGTCCCCGAACATAGTCTCCTCTCAAGCAGTAGCCATTTAGTCCATGGTCCATTGGAGGGTCGGTGCAAGGCCAGAAATTGAAACTATCAGAGATCTAGGCACAAGCTCCCATCCCTACTAAGTCTTAGCCGAAACTCCAGGCTAATCATCAGTTTGGCTTTACACCATTGATACTTCATTTTCACTTTGAAAAGGCATTTTTATTGGGGTAGCTTGCTTTATTAATACCTTATCTTTTGCGTATTGCTTCCATTTCCTCATCTGCACTCATCAAGCCAACTTTGCTCTTTGGAAGGTGAAAGAGTGATTGAAGCGGACATTTTGAAATGACAGCATCGAAGATATAAATATATAGAAGGTTATGAAAAGTGGCTTACTTGTTGAAAGGCACTCTTGTCTTTCAACCCCACTATACTATTCATAGTTGTAGGGGTACCTTTTTGGCATAAACCGTTTATCTCAGAGAGGTCGTATTTCTTTGGATTGGTAGTAATGGAATGATTTCATTATCTAAAATGAAGAACATTTCTTCCACCAAAAGATCAATCCAATAATACTACTCACTGTAACTGTGCTTCCTCGTTTCACCAAGAAAAGCACTTCTTACGGGGTGAATGGTGCGCTACAGGCCTACGCTTATTCTTGCGTGAGAATCTCCTACTTTTGGCTGTATCCTGCTCCTTTCTTTCAGCTCAGTAGTGAGCCCTTCTAGATCTGATTCAACGGAATCTGGTTCTTTTGGGGTTATAGTTGATGGTTCTTTTTGAATTCCATCTCTACTACAGAACCAGACGTGAGAATTTCTTCTCATCTGGCTCTTCGCGAATATGAATAAAAGGATTCAAAAAATAAAAAATAATTAATTTGAGGTAAGATAGAATTTTATTTGATTAATAAAATAGACATGTATTTATTTAATACATTGAATCGTGAGATTCTTTGAGAATTCATCTAATTTATTAAGACACGAGGCCGAAGACCAAAGGCAGAGAAAGAACAACCTATTTTGCATTTGAGTATGGAAACCACTATACAGTATCACTTTTGTATCCAGTGAACGCTCTAGATGTCTGAAGCCACAGCCACAGCCTCAATATCAATAGCCCAATCAGCATCTAAAGCACAAAACTCAACAAGAGAATTGGCTCAAGGATAAAAACTAATTGTCCGAGTGAAAACTAGCCCTTAGCGTACTTAGGACATATTGTCGGTACAGGCCGGGATTGAGACCTCTTGATTGATCAACGCGAGTGAACTATGCTTAGACGCTTCGTAAAATCGCATCGATCTACGAGAGGAACCGATAGATGAGTAGGCTTCCCCTTTTGATTAACGGAATGTGACCTCGGACACGATGGGAGTTTGCATGCCTTGGGGGAGGGAATGCTTGGTCGCTGGGGTTTCCTTTTCCTCAACCAATTCAATTGTGTCAGCCTTGAGATTGGTTGAACATTTTGTTATGAGCTGGCTGGACTAAGATGGATTGAAGGTCAGATAGATTCCTTTTGACCTATTAGCTTTCTTGATTAATAACTGGAGGGCTCGAAGGGATTGCTATATATATTAAGCGAACTCACTTCTTGCCCAAGAGATTTAACTTCTATCACTTACTTCACTTTCGTCCAGTATGGAACCTCTAGAAAAGAAAACCCAGAGTAGCTAAAGGAAGGGAAATCAACTGAGACCCCGTTAGTAGCGGCGAGCGAGAGCAAATTGGGGTTTGAAGAAAAACAAACAAGAAGCCAAACTTTCCTCTCCTTTCCAGTCAAGTGTCTACGAACCTCTCATTTTAGGCGTAAATCATATAATAAGTCCCTAAAGATTTATAGTGAATTTCGATGGGAGTTTCTCTTGAAGCAATAACGTGTTGGTCTAGTCGCCATTGGAGCCACAAAGGACTATAGAAAGGATGTTAGCACTGTTTTTTGATTGTAGGGACAAGAAGGAACAGATTGAGCTGCGCAAAAGCCATTGCGCTAACGAACAAGAAAAGGGATGCCGTTAGCACTCTACTAACAAGATAGAAAAGACTTTTCGTACTTGTTTAGTGAAGTGTGAGGATTTCGGTTAACTTGTACATTCACTCTCTTTCACTCATATACTTATTAAACATAATTCATAATGTGCCTTAAAAAATAACAATATGTATTAATTTTGTTCTTTATACTTTTTCTTATATTAACACAAGCCCAGTTTTTTGTTATGACAATGGAATATTAACTAATTAAAAAATATATTAATCCTAATCTCATCATCTAATTAATTAATTAATTAATTTACTCTTGCAGTACAAGGACTACGTCGTGTGCATAATTAAGAGGAATCTAAGAAGGAAGAAGAATCCAAAGAAGAGAACTGACAAGAAGGAACAGAAGAAGATCATCCAGAATTGGCAATACCTGATGAATATATTGATGATCATGTCTATTATTTTCCTACCCCAATAAATAGTTACAATGGTTTTACTGACATTGCTAATTATACTGAAGTGCAACAATATTATCAAGAGACGAATAAGACCATTATTCCTTCTCATGATGTCCCCTTAATGCTCTGTCCTCAAGGATATCGAAGCTATATCAATACCAAGATATGCCATCTAATATTATTGAAACATGTCCATATCAAAATCAAATGAACATCGATTCGACGACGGCTATTGTTCCCTATGAAATTTCCCAAGAGCTAGACCAACATTTCAATAGTAGCTATGCAGAACTGGACGTGATCATGGAGCTTTCTTCAGCACCACCAAACTTATCTTTATCCGACAACGATTATTCGGAGTATTATTCAGCATCATCTGACTCACAATCCATAGCGCCATTTCCTACTGGAAATCAATTGGAAATAAATGAAACAATTTCAAGAGAAAATGTAATGGAAATTGATCAGCAACCAATAGAAAAGCCACCATCTCCAGTAATACTTCCATCGAATGCAGAAGGTGGAGAACGTTGCAGTGAGATTGGAAGGAAGTTAACAGCTCAGTTGACAAGTCTTCAAGAGAAGCCGTCAGAGATAATCATAAAAGGTGGATTGATTAGTAATCAAAGGGGATTAGAAAACCTAATTGAATACAATTTAAATTTTAGTTCATTATATAGGGAAAACCCTAAAATTTGATGGTGGCCAAATTGTAATGCTCATGAAGTTAATTTTGTCAGCCTGTGTGGGCTTTAGCAATGAAGTTGCATCTTAATTTCTTAGGATATGTTGATAGTCTTTATTTTTTAATTCTTTTTAGAAGTTAGAGATACTCTATTTGACTTTCCAGTTTCCATCTTAAGTTGGTCAGTGTATACATTTCATCTTCGTGACTAACTTTCATTTTCGGCCCTTTCTGCAAAATTGCTCTAACTTGCTGCAAACACATTTGCGTGAATTCATTGTTACATGATGTGTATGAATTCCTGTAAATTTTAAGCTCAAATATTGTACACGTACAACAAGAATCATTCTCAGTATTTAGACAGTCTCTTATAAAAACCTTATTTTTATTTATTGACCAATGTTAGTTCATGATTGATCGAACCTTTCTGCTTTTTTTTTTCTTTTTTTCTTTTTTCTTTTTTGAATTCAAATACCAAATAGTAAGAATCAAGGAAAAAATCACACAATACTGAATTCAACAATTAAATTCATATAATAATAAAAAATTATTGAACTCAAGAATTTGATCTATAATATAACCACAATTGTTCTTAAACATATCCAATTAAATCCAAATAAAAATTTGTCGAATTCAATAATTAAATCTATATAAAATCACGGCTTAACTCTGCTTTTGCATTCATAAACTTGTACACGATTCTTTGCACTTTATACGGACATTTTACACCCTAAACTATCAATTCTTCTACTTCAATCCAAAATCTGATTCTGGAAATCAAACTAACAATTTTAGGACACGTGAACAACAACATTATTACATTGAAATTGTCCATTAATGGTGCATGCTGTTCATGTACCCTAAAACCATTATTTTACTAACGGAATTATATTTTGGATTAAAGTGAAAAGAATTAGACAAATCGGATTGCAAAGCATCCAGAAAAATATAAGGTGCAAAGTGAGAAACGTGTACAAATTTGGGAGTGTAAAGTGCAGAGTTAGACCTAAAATCACATCACCAAATTGAAAAAAAAAAAAACCTAGTTTCTCCATAATTCAACATGCTCCAACCACTTGTTTGTAAATTAAATAAACTTTAATATGATGATAACCAATATTATCATAACCCAGATTCTTTATGTTTGATCATCAAGAAAATAATTAGAGACTAGATGTGGAAATGTACATGAAAATCCATAAGAACGGATATGATTCTTCAAATTTGATTCTTGAGCCTTGTAGTTTTTGGTCTTCCAAATTATTGCGTATGTATATATTTTAGAAAATAAGGTTCTCACTTTCTAATAATACGATGTCAGAGAAGTTACAATACATAGAATTTGGAGAACATAACCAATATATAAGCACACAATTTTCTCATTTCGTAAGTTTTACCTATCATAAAGCAGAAAATAAGAAACTTAGAATTTCTACATATAAAAGTTCATACTAATTAAATGACTTAAACCCATATAATTTTAAACCGTATTAGATCACTTGGCATCTAAATTAGATTAATTAATTATTATGATAGCACATAATAGACAATTTATATATATATATATATATATATATATATATATATATATAAAGCTCAATACTATCTGCCATATACATTCTTTTTCTTTTGTCTATTATCATCAAAAACTCTCTCTCTCTCTCTTGCATTTAATGTACCTTCCCTAAATCGTGCTAACACACCCAAGTCGTATTAGTGGGGAGGATTATTGCATGGCATGTGCTTTAATGAAATTCCGGACTGGCTAGGATTCTTGGCACTAGATTGCAACTGTTTAAAGTCTTGGCCTTGTCGCATTTGGAAAAGGCCTCCCCAATTCGATATCGATATATGGTTCCATCTTAAAATATGAATTAAAACTGTATTATAAAATTTATTTTCTTAATTAAGTTCTTAAATCTAATATAGAAACAACAATAATTTGTGATTTTTACTTTTTAATGATTTTAAACAAATATATATTTGATACCACCGTTACCGATTTTAAATTGTCATCATTGCGACTAATTCCACGATTTTGAACTGTCACCAAGATTTCAAGTCAAATTTAGGTTTAACAAATCTCGACTCATGATCAAATGCAATTTACAGTCAACCCTATGAGATCTATCCAAAATTTTCAACCAATGCGTGATATTCAATAGACTAATTTATTACACAAATTTATTCTACTGTGCACCCTTAACTTGTGCTCAAATCTCACCTTGTACCTCAAATTTTAGTTTTGAATATATTGTATCTCCAACTCTCATATTCATCCTATTCAGTATAATTTTTAATATTGTAACAAAAACTAACAAATGTATCAGTTGTGCACACCAAATACTTGAGGTGAAGCATTCGTCAAATTTTAATACGACTAACAATTGAACCAAAGTGAGACGGATGTGAGAATTGAGGGTGGAATGTGCCCAAATTAAGAGTTTGGAGTGCAATGTAAGAGTTAATAATAAGTTAGGGGGTGAGAAATGGAATTACTCCTGATTACCTTCACTGAATATGATGAGCCCTTAAATAGGTACATGATGTGCACATAACTAGCATTCGTCCATTCTAGAAGGAGTTAAAGTTAGACTAAATAGGGATAAATTTGAGAATTCATAGTGTAATATATCTAAAATTGAAAATGATAGTCCAAAATAAGAATCGAGTATAAATTAGGAGTTACAAGATGGAGGAAGGACATATTACTTTAATATTCTATCTTGAGTAAAATGCAATTTTAGTCCTTATTGTTTGGGGCATTCCATAAACTAATCTTAATATATCGGATAAAACAAATTTAGTCCCAATGTTTCATAGAAAAATACACATCTTGACAGGACATTGAGAATTGTAATTTATTTAATGTCGAGGACCTATTTGCATAATTTGACAAACTTTCAAGAGCACTTTTCCACAAATAATTCCCTTAAAACTTATAATTTTATTGTAATATTTTTTTTTATTCAACAGTCATGTAACATGTGACTCGAATGGCCATTTTATATTAAAGTTCTTATAAATTTTCAGTCAATTTTACCTTTTTGACTAAAAATTAGAGTATTCTAGACTAAATTTATTTTTTGCCTGAAAATTAGAGGACTAGTTTGTTGACCAGTGGAGGAGATAAAGCAAGAAAACTTCCCCCACTGCCCCAAGTAAAATGATAAAATCATACATAAATATCAGAAAATTAAACTTTGATTCACTAATTTGAAAAAAGTACAATACACATATTTGGTTTTATTGGTAATTGAAATTTAAGTAATATTTCCTCTTTCCCATATGTTTTGTTGTTTTATGAGAACTCAACTTTGCAAGAATAATATGTTCATAGTGATACATTTTTTGTATCTTTCTAATTTTATCATTCGAAATTCAAATTCTAAATGGTATATCATTTGTCTCCACTAAAAGATAGGATAAAAGGGACAAATGAGTGACAATTATATATTAATCTTTGAACAAGACACATTTTAGGACAAACAAAAAATAAGAAACATAATTTATTTAATGAGACGGAAGAAAACTATAGAATTTTAAATACAAGTAACCTATTCCTATCTTGACTTCAAGACCTAAGTATCCATTAATCTAATTTTCATTTAATTATTGGTTATAAAAGAAAAATATGAATGAGGAATCTTTTTGGTGCTTTAATTTGCACAATTTCAATTAGCAAAATGAAATTGCAAACAATTTTTTATTTTTCTTTTGTTTTATAATTAATTTGCACAATCACGTACTGAATGAAATAGATTCTTATTTAAAAAATATAGCATGTAAATTACAATGTTTTCCATTTAAGGTGTTAATTAGTTCATTTAAATTTATTGCATTTTTCAGTTTTTTCGCTTCAGATCGTGGTTTTTCAAAATTAAAAGAAGGATTAATTCTATTTTGCACCTCTCAATTTATACTTGGTTCTTATTTTGTATCCCAAATTTTAGTTTTCAAAACTTTATACTCTCAACTTTTAAATTTGTCATTGCTTTAAAACTATTTTTAACAATGTCCTGGAACCAAACTGTCTTTTTTTAACACCCAAAAATATTATTGTACTTGTTGCTGAATTTATCATACACGAAAAAATTTCGTTAATTTTTTAGACGGGTTTTAAAAAAAAGAATTGAATTGAGACGAATTTGAGAGTTTGTGGTGTAAAGTATTCAAAACTAAGATTTGAAATGCCAAGTAAGAATTAGGTATAGATTAAGGTACAAAATAAAATTAAGCCTTAAAAGAAACCATTATTATATGTCATATTTTAAGATGGAACCATATATCTGTCTCTTACATGAGATATTCATTTCACAAAGAGAATTATCCAAAGAAGCCTAGCCAAAAACGAGTGAAAGTCCACTCGGCACTTTCACTCTGTGATTGACACGAGAAACTATAGTTAGTTAATGTGCGATACTTTCTAATACGGTATCAAAATATAATAAATTATATTTTGAAATATATATATATATATATATATAATGTTTTTGTATTTGACACATCATAAATTAATAGACTATATGAAAAATTACTCAATAAATCTAATAATTATAACCTAAACGCCACTGAGAAGCTGGCGACGGAAGATTGAACTCTTTATATTTGCACCGAATATGACAGCGATTTTATATTTTCAAGAATTAAACCATATCATGTTTTATCCTGTTCGTTAAGGATTAGGTAATTTTGAGCGATTTTATCGCTTAGACGGTTACAATTTTTAGCTGAAACCAATCCGACATAAACGTGTAGCTCAAACCGTTTTAAGAAGGATTATACACATCTGACTATAATACACATCTAGATATCGTATAGGGGTGTAAACGAACTGAGCAGCTCGCGAGCAGCTCGGTCAAAAACTCGACTCGAGCTCGAGTTGACCGAGCTCGAGTCGAGACAGATAAGAATGCACATCGAAGAAAAAAGGAACGATGCTAATACTCCAGAAAATTATATAATTTTTTTAAATTATTTTTTATTATATGTAAAATTACTAAAAAGTTTCCATACTTTTTTAAAAAAATTACATCTTTTACCTACGAAAAAGTCGAACTACTCGAATTCGAGCTCGTTTTACTTATTTTCGAGTGAGCTCGAATCGAGCTTGAACTATGTCAAAATTTTCGAACTCGAGCTCGAGCTCAAATTTTGAAGTCGTTCGAGCTCGAGCTCGAGTTCGAGTATCAGAAAAAATTTCGAGTTCGAGTTCGAGTAGGGCACTATTCGTGCTCGATTCGGCTCGTTTACATCCCTAATTGTAATTATATAAATAGGTTAATAGTTGGCTCTCAACTTAGTGCTCTTTCTTCTTCAAGAAATATATATATAAAGACAGCTTAACCTATTTATAGCTATCTCTCAACTTAATGTTCTTGTATATAGTCTTCTTTAAGAAATATATCAAGACAGCTTGAAAACTTCAGCAACGAATCCAATGCCAAAATATCCACCGGGGTATAAGTTTGCACCATCAGAACAGGAACTTTTATCCTACCTTCGATACAAAACCATTAATGAAAAAAACGATGATGAAGACAAGGTACCACTGAAATTTGTCGATATCCACAAAGTAACCGATCCTGGGGTACTATTCAAGAACACCAAAGAAGACTCGGTTTATATTTTCACACAGTTTAGAAAAGCCTCCCAGAATGGAACTGGAAAAAGATATGACCGTAGAGTCGGGTGTTATACTTGGAGTGGTAGCGACAAAGCCAAGGCGGTTGAAGAAGGGAATACGCGTTTGGGATGGGCTAGGAATTTCAGCTTTGAGAAGAATAAGAAGAAGTTAGGATATAGTATGAAAGAACTGACTTTGGATGACTCCTTTGGCAAAGACGCAAAGGTAAATTCTTTGCTTTCTTTATATTCTCGTATATTTACTTTTCACGGTCAGCAAACTATGTACTTGATTCAAAGTTGTCTTGCAGTTGATCTTTCGTGAATTCTTTTAGTTTCTTGAACATACATACTCTTTATCTCTAGGTTACTTTTTTCTTTTCTTTTCTTTTTCCTTCCTTTTTTCTTGAACATGCAAAATTACGGAGTTGATGTTTTATGCTATAGACATGCATGCAAAATTACGTAGCATGTAATATAACATAAAGGCTCTGATTTTCTGTTACAATTTTTTGTTACAGGTAATAAATGATATGTGACCCCCTCCCGAGGAGCTCAATGGGTTTCCGCAAAGGGGTAGTTACCCGAGGTCTTCAGTTTGAATTCCAGGAGTTACGGTCCTGCAGCTTGGGCCTAGGGGCCGCAGGGGACGGGACTAGTCGGGTCCAGAGGTCCGGACACCCCTCTTGAAAAAAAAAGTAATAAATGATGTATATTTATAAAATAAAAACATATTAAATAAGGTACAATTATCACCCTATTACATGGTATAATATAAATGTAACACTTTCCCGAATATAAGCTCCTCGGGAGGGGGTCAGCATACTGTCTTTAACACTTCACTTTTGTACAAGTTGATTATAAGTTCATCTATCCATCTTGAATTCCTTTTCATTCTCTTCATTTGTTTACGTTCATGATATGTTACGTGGTTCCTTTTGTTTTCTTTTCGGTTTGTAATCTTTTCCAGGCCACAATTAATGTAGTTATAATTTGCACTAGTGTTTTTATCTGTTAATAGCACACTAAATTAAGTAGAGAATTTTGTGGCATCGTTAGCATACCATAATGGTTATTTTTTCAATGTTTATACGGTAAAATATTATGTTTTAAATACTTGTGTAGTATAAATATTAAAATATAATCATATAATATTTTAACGAGATCATAAAATTCTCCAGGTAAGTATCCCATTGGTAATCAATGGCTAAGAAAATATGCATATGAATTATAAAATACAAATATTTATGTGTCTTTGAATTTCTATGCACATAATTTTTCCATGAGTATTAGGTGTGATCTTATGTTCATACATTTTCGACATGTTGATTATTAGTTCATGCATGTTTCGCCTAAAAATAAAATAAAAATTCATCTATTTTTCTTGAATTCTTTTTCGTCTTCTTGATTTAATAAGTTCGTGATATTTTGGACGATTTCTTTAATTCTTCTTTTTGTGGTTAGTTAGTTATTTTTGGCGACAATTTTAGTAATTCGCATATACCGATGGCAGTGGGCCGAGCCAACCTGTTAGCCCGGCCCGCAGATTACTATAACAATCCGACATTAGCACAGGACCGGGAATAGAGCCGGGCCAGGGCCAAGGAGTTCCAACCCACGACCCCGCCCAACTTGTATATTTAACCATAATCGGTCCCCGATCAACGGTTCAACCCGTTGAACCGGTCCAAAAATCCAACGAGTTTAGCTTACGGGTCAACCTGTTGGGGCCTGCGGGCCACCTATTGGAAAATGCCTTTTTTTTAAAAAAATTCTTTTAAAAAGCTATTAATGATAGTTTTACCCCTCCAACAGTTATATACACGGCTAGTTTGTCATATAATGTTGGAAAAATTTTTACTATATGATTAACAATTAATAATATAATAATAAGTATTGACTTATATAACAAGAAATAACTTGGTCAAATAAGTACTAATTTGGAATAATAAAGTACTAATAACTAATTTCGAACTTTGATTTTTGAATACTAACTAAGAACTTTAGTTTTGAATAAGAAGTATTAGTTTGGACTTTGAACTTTAATTATTAATAACTTGGTCTAATATATAAGTACCAATTTGGATTAATAAAATACTATTAACTGGTAAGTAGTAATACGAACAATAATAAATTATAATTTAAAAAATTACTAATGAATAGTAAGTAAATGATTTTAAATTAATAAGTTATTAATTTTAAAACAATAATTAATAAGTAATAATTTTAAATTATATAAATTCTAGAAGTAAAAAGAGACATTTTTTGAAGAAATAATTTTAAAATTTCTATTAAGAACTTAAATTGGAGGGTGCAGTTTTCTTCCAACACGTGGGATCTAGACCAACACCTGGGTCAGCTAGTGGGCCAGTCTCGCCCCGACCTGTCTCGACTAACCGAGGGCCTAGATCGAGGGCCGATTACGGGCCACCCCTTCCGTCTTCCAGCCCGACAACTCGCTCCAACTTGCCCGTTATAATTGCGCTTGGTATCTGTGTTATCTATTTTTTGCATACTAATTTATGTATCCTACAGCCAATGCACTTCTAAAAAAAAAAAAATAACATGCATGCACATAAATTAATTATACTTCCCTGATATCTTATATATATCTAGATGTGTGGAAAATACTTACACTAACTATATCATGGCAATATTTCCCTACAAGAGTTTCATGAAGTGACGTAGGATGATATAGCTTTATCTAGAGCAAGGGTTTTATGGCATAATCCATGTAAAAATTTCCTGTACATCTGCTCACTTTCACTCACATACTTATTAAACATAATTAATAATGTTCCTTAAAAAAATTATCATATGTATTGATGTAATTCTTTATACTTTTTCTTATATTAATACAAGCCCCAGTTTTTTGTTTTGACAATAGAGTATTATCTAATTAAATAAATATATTAATCCTAATCTCATCATCTAATTAATTAATTAATTAATTTACTCTTGCAGTTGAAGGACTACGTCGTGTGCATAATTAAGAGGAAACCTAAGGAGGAAGAAGAATCCAAAGAAGAGAACTTACAAGGAGGAATAGAAGAATATCATCCAGAATTGGCTATACCTGATGAATATATTGATGACCATGGCTATTATTTTCCTACCCCAATAAATAGTTGCAATGGTTTCACTGACATTGCTAATTCTACTGAAGTGCAACAATATTATCATGAGACGAATGAGACCATTATTCCTGCTCATGATGTCCCCTTAATGCTCTCCGCTCAAGGATGTCAAAATCTATTCCAAGATATGCCATCGAATATTATTGAAGCATGTCAATATCAAAATCAAATGAACATCGATTCAACGACGGCTATTGTTCCAGTATGAAATTTCCCAAGAACTAGACCAACATATCAATAGTAACTATGCAGAATTGGACGTGATCATGGAGCTTTCTTCAGCACCACCAAACTTATCTTTATCCGACGACGATTATTCAATGTATTATTCAGCAACTGTCTGATTCACAATCCATAGCGCCATTTCCTACCGGAAATCAATTGGAAATAAATGAATCAGTTTCAAAAGAAAATGCAATGGAAATTGAGCAGCAGCCAATAGCAAAGCCACCATCTCCAGCAATACTTCCGTTGAATGCAGAAGGTGGAGAACCTTGCAGTGAGATTGGAAGGAAGTTAGCAGCTCAGTTGACAAGTCTTCGGGAAAAGCCTTCAGATATAATCATAAAAGGTGGAATGATTAATAATCAAAGGGGATTAGAAAACCTAATTGAATATTTTAATTTTTAGTTCATTATATAGGGAAACCCTAAAATTTGATGGGGGCTAAATTGTAATGTTCATGAAGTCAATTTTTTCAGCATAATTGTGAGGGCTTTAGCACTCAAGTTAGATCTTAATTCTTAAGATATAGTCTTTATTTTTTAATTCCTTTTAGAAGTTAGAGATACTTTTTTTTTTTTTAAATAATCCTTTTTTTAATTTAAACTACCTGTAAAGGTGGGGTGGGGTGGAAACCCAATTTATTAATTGAAATAAATTTTACAAAGAAAACCTCCTAACAATACAATTTAAAAAAAAAGAAGTATGGATTCCCTTATGTGCCTTGAAATCCACAATATGCTTCTAAACTAGCTCTCAATTCACTGTTAAAACTTGAAAACTTGCTACAAATTAGTTTAAAACGTCATTTTTATAGCAAAAACTCAGTTTCTAGGAACCGAAGATATTTGTCTAGAGATCCGTTCATTGGCATTTCGGACTCCCAATCTAGTTTGGATGGAGTATGTTCTTGTTGTATAAATTTTCCTTCGCCTAGAATTTTTGATTAGTGAGATCTTTCAGGAGATAAGATTGTCTAGTAATTTGCAACTTCTTTGTAATCACTTGACTAACTTTCCTCCATTGCTGTCAAGGTTATACACATCTACTGTGTATAAGAGCTGTCTCTTTGGACACATGGATTTTCAAATAGGAAAGAAAAAAAAAAAGATTTCGGTCTAAATCACGAACTAGCATTGACTTTTAGTGTTCAACCCTTTGGAGCAAAATTATTCTTCCTGTCTCTTATACACATCTAGATGTGTATAAGAGACTGACTTCGGTAAATTTTATCATCAAATAATGTACATATACAACAAGAATGGTTCTCAATATTTACTAATAGAGGAAAACATCAATCTAATCTCTTATTTTTAGGCTATCAACCAATGCTAGTTCGTGATTGACCGAACCTCTTTTTTTTTTTCTTTCCTTTTGAAAATCCATAAGAATAGATATGATTCTTGAGCCTTCGTATTTGTGGTTCTTGATCTTCCTAATTACTACTTTTGTATTTCAGAAAATAGAATTCTCATTTTCTGATGATGAGATGTCAGAGAAGTTAGAACGATGCATAAAATTTGGGGGCCATAATCAATATATAAGTACACAGTTTTCTTATTCTGCAAGTTTTTCCCATCATAAAATAGAAAATAAGACACTTAGAGTTTGTACACATAAAAGTCTATACTAGTTAATTGACTTAGGCCGGTAAACTTTAAACCGTATTAAATCACTTTAAATTAGGTCAATTAATTATGCAACACATAATACATAATATATATATATATATATGCCCAAAACTCAATATTAACAACCATATCATTCTTTTTCTTTTGTCTATACCATCAAAAACTCTCTCTGTGTGTGCACTTAACGTACCTTCGCCAGATAGTACTAACAAACCCAAGACGTATTAGTAAGGAGGATTGGTTCATGGCGTGTGCTTTAGCTCAATACTATCTGCCAATACATTCATTATCATCAACTCTCTCTCTGCATTTAATGCTAACACACCAAGTCGTATTAGGGGGATTCCCTTTAATGAAATTCCGATGGCTAGGTTCTTGGCCTATAGTTTCTCGTGTCAATCACAGAGTGAAAGCATTTGGAAAAGGCCTCCCCAATTCGATACCGATATATGGTTCCATCTTAAAATATGAATTAAAACTAAAATTATTATAAAATTTATTTTCTTAATTAAGTTCTTAAATCGAATACGAAACAATAATTTGTGATTTTTACTTCTTTAATGATTTTAAACAAATATCGTTGATACCACCGTTACCGATTTTAAATTGTCATCATTGCGACTAATTCCACGATTTTGAACTGTCACCAAGATTTGAAGTCAAATTTAGGTTTAACAAAACTCGACTCATGATCAAATGCAATTTGAACAGCTTAACCCTATGAGATCTAGTAGAGTGCTAACGGCATCCCTTTTCTTGCTGTCTCAGTAGGTAATTTTTAATATTGTAACAAAAACTAACAAATGTATCATTGTTACACCTCAAATATTTGACGGTGAAGCATTAAGTCAAATTTTAATACGACTAACAATTGAACCAAAGTGAGACGGATGTGAGAATTGAGGGTGGAATGTGCCCAAATTAAGAATTTGGAGTGCAATGTAAGAGTTAATAATAAGTTAGGGGGTGAGAAATGGAATTACTCCTGATTACCTTCACTGATATGATGAGCCCTTAAATAGGTACATGATGTGCACATAACTAGCATTCGTCCATTCTAGAAGGAGTTAAAGTTAGACTAAATAGGGATAAATTTGAGAATTCATAGTGTAATATATCTAAAATTGAAAATGATAGTCCAAAATAAGAATCGAGTATAAATTAGGAGTTACAAGATGGAGGAAGGACATATTACTTTAATATTTATCTTGAGTAAAATGCAATTTTAGTCCTTATTGTTTGGGGCATTCCATAAACTAATCTTAATGATATCGGGCAAAACAAATTTAGTCCCAATGTTTCATAGAAAAAATAGGGACAATTGACAGGACATTGAGAATTGTAATTTATTTAATGTCGAGGACCTATTTGCATAATTTGACAAACTTTCAAGAGCACTTTTCCACAAATAATTCCCTTAAAACTTATAATTTTATTGTAATATTTTTTTCTTATACACAAAATGTAACATGTGACTCGAATGGCCATTTTATATTAAAGTTCTTAATTTTCAGTCAATTTTACCTTTTTGACTAAAAATTAGAGTATTCTAGACTAAATTTATTTTTTGCCTGAAAATTAGAGGACTAGTTTGTTGACCAGTGGAGGAGATAAAGCAAGAAAACTTCCCCCACTGCCCCAAGTAAAATGATAAAATCATACATAAATATCAGAAAATTAAACTTTGATTCACTAATTTGAAAAAAGTACAATACACATATTTGGTTTTATTGGTAATTGAAATTTAAGTAATATTTCCTCTTTCCCATATGTCCACATTTGTTGTTTTATGAGAACTCAACTTTGCAAGAATAATATGTTCATAGTGATACATTTTTTGTATCTTTCTAATTTTATCATTCGAAATTCAAATTCTAAATGGTATATCATTTGTCTCCACTAAAAGATAGGATAAAAGGGACAAATGAGTGACAATTATATATTAATCTTTGAACAAGACACATTTTAGGACAAACAAAAAATAAGAAACATAATTTATTTAATGAGACGGAAGAAATACCTAATATCTATCAAGTGTAATTTCTAATATTTATTTTAATTTACATTTGCAAAAATTTAATTACAACTATCAATAACAATAAATACCAAAAATGCAAAAGAATTATGACTTAAGAGTTACTCTTAATCTTACATTTTGTCTCGATCGGTTATCCATTTAGTATTCTATAGTTTATTGTTAAACTGAAGGGTTTTAAAGCATTAACCTATTCCTATCTTGACTTCAAGACCTAAGTATCCATTAATCTAATTTTCATTTAATGCCATGAACCCTGTCTCTTATGTCTGTCTAGATGTGTATAAGAACAGTATAAGATCACCTGTATTAGTTTTCAAACATTTATACTGTCAACTTTTAATTTGTCCCGCTTTAGTTCTATTTTTAACAATGTCAAAAAAATTTAACGAAATCTTTATTTTTGCACCCAAAAATATTATTGTACTTGTTGCTGAATTTATCATACACGAAAAAATTTCGTTAATTTTTTAGACGGGTTTTAAATGAAAAAGAATTGAATTGAGACGAATTTGAGAGTTTGTGGTGTAAAGTATTCAAAACTAAGATTTGAAATGCCAAGTAAGAATTAGGTATAGATTAAGGTACAAAATAAAATTAAGCCTTAAAAGAAACCATTATTATATACAGCCCTGCGATGAGAATATGCAGCTCTGGCGATGACCATCTGAATCTTGAACAGACATGAGATATTGCTTTCACAAAGAGAATTATCCAAAGAAGCCTAGCCAAAAACGAGTGAAAGCCACTCGGCACTTTCACTCTGTGATTGACACGAGAAACTATAGTTAGTTAATGTGCGATACTTTCTAATACGGTATCAAAATATAATAAATTATATTTTGAAATATATATATATAATGTTTTTGTATTTGACACATCATAAATTAATAGACTATATGAAAAATTACTCAATAAATCTAATAATTATAACCTAAACGCCACTGAGAAGTTGGCGACGGAAGATTGAACTCTTTATATTTGCACCGAATCTTCTCAGATATAATATGACAGCAATTTTATATTTTCAAGAATTAAACCATATCATGTTTTATCCTGTTCGCTTAAGGATAAGGTAATTTTGAGCGATTTTATCGCTTAGACGGTTACAATTTTTAGCTGAAACCAATCCGACATAAACGTGTAGCTCAGACCGTTTTCTACAAGGATTAAGGAGGGACCAACCGACCAAGTTATTATATTGTAATTAGGGGTGTAAACGAACCGAGCTGCTCGCGAGCAGCTCGGTCGAAAACTCGACTCGAGCTCGAGTTCTGTCTCTTGACACATCTAAGATCTCGAGCATATGTATAATATGCTCGAGTGCTATAAGAGACAGGCATTATATTATTTGTTTTTATATTAATTTATTAGGGGTAAAATTACTAAAATTGATTCATGTGTTTTAAAAAAATTACATATTTTACCTACAAAATGTAGTTCTTGATAGAGTTTTGCTTTGATTTAAGCTGTATTTTATAAAGCTCGAATCGAGCTCAAACTATGTCAAAATTTTCGAACTCGAGCATTTCGAGCTCAAATTTTGAAGCTCGTTCGAGCTCGAGCTCGAGTTCGAGTATCAGAAAAAATTTCGAGTTCGAGTAGGGCACTATTCGTGCTCGATTCGACTCGTTTACACCCCTAATTGTAATTATATAAATAGGTTAATAGTTGGCTCTCAACTTAGTGCTCTTTCTTCTTCAAGAAATATATATATAAAGACAGCTTAACCTATTTATAGCTATCTCTCAACTTAATGTTCTTTCTTCTTTAAGAAATATATCAAGACACTTGAAAACTATTTCTTGAAGATCCAATGCCAAAATATCCACCGGGGTATAAGTTTGCACCATCAGAACAGGAACTTTTATCCTACCTTCGATACAAAACCATTAATGAAAAAAACGATGATGAAGACAAGGTACCACTGAAATTGTCGATATCCACAAAGTAACCGATCCTGGGGTACTATTCAAGAACACCAAAGAAGACTCGGTTTATATTTTCACACAGTTTAGAAAAGCCTCCGAGAATGGAACACATGGAAAAAGATATGACCGCAGAGTCGGGTGTTATACGTGGAGTGGTAGCGACAAAGCCAAGGCGGTTGAAGAAGGGAATACGCGTTTGGGATGGGCTAGGAATTTCAGCTTTGAGAAGAATAAGAAGAAGTTAGGATATAGTATGAAAGAACTGACTTTGGATGACTCCTTTGGCAAAGACGCAAAGGTAAATTCTTTGCTTTCTTTATATTCTCGTATATTTACTTTTTCATGCAAACTATGTACTTGATTCAAAGTTGTCTTGCAGTTGATCTTTCGTGAATTCTTTTAGTTTCTTGAACATACATATTCTTTATCTCTAGGTTACTTTTTTCTTTTCTGTTACGATAGCATGCAAGATAACAGAAGGCTCTGATTTTCTGTTACAATTTTTTGTTACAGGTAATAAATGCCATGTACTATTGATCCCGGCATGCTCAATAATATTCGATGGCAAAGGGGTAGTTACCCGAGGTCTTGATTTGAATTCCAGGAGTTACGGTCTGCAGCTCACATCTAGACTAGTCGGGTCCAGAGGTCCGGACACCCCTCTTGAAAAAAAAAGTAATAAATGATGTATATTTATAAAATAAAAACATATTAAATAAGGTACAATTATCACCCTATTACATGGTATAATATAAATGTAACACTGAAAAATATAATAGAAGATCAATACCATTACGGAGCCGATGTTTAACACTTCACTTTTGTACAAGTTGATTATAAGTTCATCTATCTTTCTTGAATTCCTTTTCATTCTCTTCATTTGTTTACGTTCATGATATGTTACGTGGTTCCTTTTGTTTTCTTTTCGGTATGTTAATCTTTTCCATTACAATTAATGTAGTTATAATTTGCACTAGTGTTTTTATTTGTTAATAGCACACTAAATTAAGTAGAGAATTTTGTGGCATCGTTAGCATACCATAATGGTTATTTTTTCAATGCTTATACGGTAAAATATTATGTTTTAAATACTTGTGTAGTATAAATATGCGGCCCGCAGATTACTATAACAATCCGACATTAGCACAGGACCGGGAATAGAGCCGGGCCAGGGCCAAGGAGTTCCAACCCACGACCCCGCCCAACTTGTATATTTAACCATAATCGGTCCCCGACAAATCAACGGTTCAACCCGTTGAACCGGTCCAAAAATCCAACGAGTTTAGCTTACGGGTCAACCTGTTGGGGCCTGCGGGCCACCTATTGGAAAATGCCTTTTTTTTTTAAAAAAAATTCTTTTAAAAAGCTATTAATGATAGTTTTACCCCTCCAACAGTTATAAAACGGCTAGTTTTTGGGATAATGTTGGAAAAATTTTTACTATATGATTAACAATTAATAATATAATAATAAGTATTGACTTATATAACAAGAAATAACTTGGTCAAATAAGTACTAATTATATATTGATTATGGCCCCCAAATTTTATGCATCGTTGATTCTTCTGAATAAAACTAAGATTCTTAGTTTTTAAAAGAAGTATTAGTTTGAGACAAAAAACTTGGGTTTATTAATACTTGGTCTAATATATAAGTACCAATTTGGATTAATAAAATACTATTAACTGGTAAGTAGTAATACGAACAATAATAAATTATAATTTAAAAAATTACTAATGAATAGTAAGTAAATGATTTTAAATTAATAAGTTATTAATTTTAAAAAAATAATTAATAAGTAATAATTTTAAATAATATAAATTACTAACAAGTAAAAATTTAAATTTTTTGAAGAAATAATTTTAAAATTTAAGTAAGAACTTAAATTGGAAGGGCAGTTTGAGGGCCAACACGTGGGCCAGACCAACACCTGGGTCAGCTAGTGGGCCAGATCGCCCCGACCTGTCTCGACTAACCGGGGGCCTAGACCGAGGGCCGATTACGGGCCACCCCTTCCGTCTTCCAGCCCGACAACTCGCTCCAACTTGCCCGTTATAATTGCGCTTGGTATCGGTGTTATCTATTTTTTGCATACTAATTTATGTATCCTACAGCCAATGCACTTCTAAAAAAAAAAAATAACATGCATGCACATAAATTAAAAAATATTGAGATATATGCATATATGTACATGTGTGGAAAATACTTACACAAACTATATCATGGCAATATTTCCCTACAAGAGTTTCATTGAAGTGACGTAGGATGATATAGCTTTATCTAGAGCAAGGGTTTCGTGGCATAATCCATGTAAAAATTTCCTGTACATCTGCTCACTTTCACTCACATACTTATTAAACATAATTAATAATGTTCCTTAAAAAAATTATCATATGTATTGATGTAATTCTTTATACTTTTTCTTATATTAATACAAGCCCCAGTTTTTTGTTTTGACAATAGAGTATTATCTAATTAAATAAATATATTAATCCTAATCTCATCATCTAATTAATTAATTTACTCTTGCAGTTGAAGGACTACGTCGTGTGCATAATTAAGAGGAAACCTAAGGAGGAAGAAGAATCCAAAGAAGAGAACTTACAAGGAGGAATAGAAGAATATCATCCAGAATTGGCTATACCTGATGAATATATTGATGACCATGGCTATTATTTTCCTACCCCAATAAATAGTTGCAATGGTTTCACTGACATTGCTAATTCTACTGAAGTGCAACAATATTATCATGAGACGAATGAGACCATTATTCCTGCTCATGATGTCCCCTTAATGCTCTCCGCTCAAGGATGTCAAAATCTATTCCAAGATATGCCATCGAATATTATTGAAGCATGTCAATATCAAAATCAAATGAACATCGATTCAACGCGGCTATTGTTCCGTATGAAATTTCCCAAGAACTAGACCAACATATCAATAGTAACTATGCAGAATTGGACGTGATCATGGAGCTTTCTTCAGCACCACCAAACTTATCTTTATCCGACGACGATTATTCAATGTATTATTCAGCAACATCTGATTCACAATCCATAGCGCCATTTCCTACCGGAAATCAATTGGAAATAAATGAATCAGTTTCAAAAGAAAATGCAATGGAAATTGAGCAGCAGCCAATAGCAAAGCCACCATCTCGCAATACTTCCGTTGAATGCAGAAGGTGGAGAACCTTGCAGTGAGATTGGAAGGAAGTTAGCAGCTCAGTTGACAAGTCTTCGGGAAAAGCCTTCAGATATATGATCATAAAAGGTGGAATGATTAATAATCAAAGGGGATTAGAAAACCTAATTGAATATTTTAATTTTTAGTTCATTATATAGGGAAACCCTAAAATTTGATGGGGGCTAAATTGTAATGTTCATGAAGTCAATTTTTTCAGCATGTGAGGGCTTTAGCACTCAAGTTAGATCTTAATTCTTAGGATCCAACATCCTATTTGCAAAGTATAACTACTGTCTCTTATACACATCTAGATGTGTATAAGACTATCTAGAGATCCGTTCATTGGCATTTCGGACTCCCAATCTAGTTTGGATGGAGTATGTTCTTGTTGTATAAATTTTCCTTCGCCTAGAATTTTTGATTAGTGAGATCTTTCAGGAGATAAGTTGTCTATATTTTGCAACTTCTTTGTAATCACTTGACTAACTTTCCTCCATTCTTCTGTTGGAAGAGGATCACTATTATTAGAGATACTCTATTTGACTTTCCAGTTTCCAATTTCAGTTGGTCAGTGTACACATTTCATCTTCATGACTGGCTTTCAATTTCAACCCTTTCAGCAAAATTGTTCTAACTTGCTGTTAACACATTTGCGTGAATTCATTTTTACATGTGTATGACTTCCGGTAAATTTTAAGCTCAAATAATGTACATATACAACAAGAATGGTTCTCAATATTTACTAATAGAGGAAAACATCAATCTAATCTCTTATTTTTAGGCTATCAACCAATGCTAGTTCGTGATTGACCGAACCTCTTTTTTTTTTTCTTTCCTTTTGAAAATCCATAAGAATAGATATGATTCTTGAGCCTTCGTATTTGTGGTTCTTGATCTTCCTAATTACTACTTTTGTATTTCAGAAAATAGAATTCTCATTTTCTGATGATGAGATGTCAGAGAAGTTACGATGCATAAAATTTGGGGGCCATAATCAATATATAAGTACACAGTTTTCTTATTCTGAAGATGTCCCATCATAAAATAGAAAATAAGACACTTAGAGTTTGATACACATAAAAGTCTATACTAGTTAATTGACTTAGGCCGGTAAACTTTAAACCGTATTAAATCACTTTAAATTAGGTCAATTAATTATGCAACACATAATACATAATATATATATATATATATGCCCAATTACTCAATATTAACAACCATATCATTCTTTTTCTTTTGTCTATACCATCAAAAACTCTCTCTGTGTGTGCACTTAACGTACCTTCGCCAGATAGTACTAACAAACCCAAGACGTATTAGTAAGGAGGATTGGTTCATGGCGTGTGGTCTTTATATATATATAAAGCTCAATACTATCTGCCATATACATTCTTTTTCTTTTGTCTATTATCATCAAAAACTCTCTCTCTGTTGCATTTAATGTACCTTCCCTAAATCTTGCTAACACACCCAAGTCGTATTAGTGGGGAGGATTATTGCATGGCATGTGCTTTAATGAAATTCCGGACTGGCTAGGATTCTTGGCACTAGATTGCAACTGTTTAAAGTCTTGGCCTTGTCGCATTTGGAAAAGGCCTCCCCAATTCGATATCGATATATGGTTCCATCTTAAAATATGAATTAAAACTGTATTATAAAATTTATTTTCTTAATTAAGTTCTTAAATCGAATACAGAAACAACAATAATTTGTGATTTTTACTTTTTAATGATTTTAAACAAATATATATTTGATACCACCGTTACCGATTTTAAATTGTCATCATTGCGACTAATTCCACGATTTTGAACTGTCACCAAGATTTGAAGTCAAATTTAGGTTTAACAAAACTCGACTCATCATATGATCAAATGCAATTTACAGTCAACCCTATGAGATCTATCCAAAATTTTCAACCAATGCGTGATATTCAATAGACTAATTTATTACACAAATTTATTCTACTGAATCAATGTTCAGAAAGATATGTATTTGCTCAAATCTCACCTTGTACCTCAAATTTTAGTTTTGAATATATTGTATCTCCAACTCTCATATTCATCCTATTCAGTATAATTTTTAATATTGTAACAAAAACTAACAAATGTATCAGTTGTGCACACCAAATACTTGAGGTGAAGCATTCGTCAAATTTTAATACGACTAACAATTGAACCAAAGTGAGACGGATGTGAGAATTGAGGGTGGAATGTGCCCAAATTAAGAATTTGGAGTGCAATGTAAGAGTTAATAATAAGTTAGGGGGTGAGAAATGGAATTACTCCTGATTACCTTCACTGATATGATGAGCCCTTAAATAGGTACATGATGTGCACATAACTAGCATTCGTCCATTCTAGAAGGAGTTAAAGTTAGACTCAGAAATAGGGATAAATTTGAGAATTCATAGTGTAATATATCTAAAATTGAAAATGATAGTCCAAAATAAGAATCGAGTATAAATTAGGAGTTACAAGATGGAGGAAGGACATATTACTTTAATATTCTATCTTGAGTAAAATGCAATTTTAGTCCTTATTGTTTGGGGCATTCCATAAACTAATCTTAATATATCGGGCAAAACAAATTTAGTCCCAATGTTTCATAGAAAAAATAGGGACAATTGACAGGACATTGAGAATTGTAATTTATTTAATGTCGAGGACCTATTTGCATAATTTGACAAACTTTCAAGAGCACTTTTCCACAAATAATTCCCTTAAAACTTATAATTTTATTGTAATATTTTTTTTTATTCAACAGTCATGTAACATGTGACTCGAATACACATCTAGATGTGTATAAGTTCTTAAGAGTCAGTTCTTTCATACTATATCCTAACTTCTTCTTATTCTTCTCAAAGCCTAGTTTGTTGACCAAAGTGGAGGAGATAAAGCAAGAAAACTTCCCCATCGCCCCAAGTAAAATGATAAAATCATACATAAATATCAGAAAATTAAACTTTGATTCACTAATTTGAAAAAAGTACAATACACATATTTGGTTTTATTGGTAATTGAAATTTAAGTAATATTTCCTCTTTCCCATATGTTTTGTTGTTTTATGAGAACTCAACTTTGCAAGAATAATATGTTCATAGTGATACATTTTTTGTATCTTTCTAATTTTATCATTCGAAATTCAAATTCTAAATGGTATATCATTTGTCTCCACTAAAAGATAGGATAAAAGGGACAAATGAGTGACAATTATATATTAATCTTTGAACAAGACACATTTTAGGACAAACAAAAAATAAGAAACATAATTTATTTAATGAGACGGAAGAAATACCTAATATCTATCAAGTGTAATTTCTAATATTTATTTTAATTTACATTTGCAAAAATTTAATTACAACTATCAATAGATATTAGGTACCAAAATGCAAAAGAATTATGACTTAAAATGTAAGATTAAGAGTAACTCTTAAGTCTCGATCTCTTATACACATCTAGTATGTGTAATAGTTTATTGTTAAATGAAGGGTTTTAAAGCATTAACCTATTCCTATCTTGACTTCAAGACCTAAGTATCCATTAATCTAATTTTCATTTAATTATTGGTTATAAAGAAAAATATGAATGAGGAATCTTTTTGGTGCTTTAATTTGCACAATTTCAATTAGCAAAATGAAATTGCTGTCTCTTATTTACATCTTCTTTTGTTTTATAATTAATTTGCACAATCACGTACTGAATGAAATAGATTCTTATTTAAAAAATATAGCATGTAAATTACAATGTTTTCCATTTAAGGTGTTAATTAGTTCATTTAAATTTATTGCATTTTTCAGTTTCGCTTCAGATCGTGGTTTTTCAAAATTAAAAGAAGGATTAATTCTATTTTGCACCTCTCAATTTATACTCGGTTCTTATACAAATTTGTATCCCAAATTTTAGTTTTCAAAACTTTATACTCTCAACTTTTAATTTGTCCCGCTTTAGTTCTATTTTTAACAATGTCAAAAAAATTTAACGAAATCTTTATTTTTGCACCCAAAAATATTATTGTACTTGTTCTTGAATTTATCATACGACGAAAAATTTCGTTAATTTTTTAGATTAGTTTTAAAAAAAAGAATTGAATAAATACGAATTTGAGAGTTTGTGGTGTAAAGTATTCAAAACTAAGATTTGAAATGCCAAGTAAGAATTAGGTATAGATTAAGGTACAAAATAAAATTAAGCCTTAAAAGAAACCATTATTATATGTCTGAGCCCTGCGATGAGAATATGCAGCTCTGGCGATGACCATCTGAATCTTGAACAGACATGAGATATTGCTTTAACTAAGAGAATTATCTTATAGAAGCCTAGCCAAAAACGATAAAGCCACTCGGCACTTTCACTCTGTGATTGACACGAGAAACTATAGTTAGTTAATGTGCGATACTTTCTAATACGGTATCAAAATATAATAAATTATATTTTGAAATATATATATATAATGTTTTTGTATTTGACACATCATAAATTAATAGACTATATGAAAAATTACTCAATAAATCTAATAATTATAACCTAAACGCCACTGAGAAGTTGGCGACGGAAGATTGAACTCTTTATATTTGCACCGAATATGACAGCAATTTTATATTTTCAAGAATTAAACCATATCATGTTTTATCCTGTTCGCTTAAGGATAAGGTAATTTTGAGCGATTTTAACTCTTAGCTCGTGTACAATTTTTAGCTGAAACCAAGGTAATCAGGAGTAACGGTGTAGCTCAGACCGTTTTCTACAAGGATTAAGGAGGGACCAACCGACCAAGTTATTATATTGTAATTAGGGGTGTAAACGAACCGAGCTGCTCATGAGCAGCTCGGTCAAAAACTCGACTCGAGCTCGAGTTCGAAACTCTTGACGAGCCGATCTCGAGCATATGTATAATATGCTCGAGTGCTGTTATCGAGTTTTTCGAGCATTATATAATTTTTTTTAATTTTTTTTATTATATGTAAAATTACTAAAATATCCATACTTTTTAAAAAAATTACATATTTTACCTACAAAAAGTCGAACTACTCGAGTTCGAGCTCGTTTTACTTATTTTCGAGCGAGCTCGAATCGAGCTCAAACTATGTCAAAATTTTCGAACTCGAGCTCGAGCTCAAATTTTGAAGCTCGTTCGAGCTCGAGCTCGAGTTCGAGTATCAGAAAAAATTTCGAGTTCGAGTAGGGCACTATTCGTGCTCGATCTAAAATAGTGCCCTACTAAATTACAATTCTCAATGTCCTGTCAATTGTCCCTATTTTTTCTATGAAACATTGGGACTAAATTTGTTTTGCCCCTGTCTCAGACTTAACCTATTTATAGCTATCTCTCAACTTAATGTTCTTTCTTCTTTAAGAAATATATCAAGACAGCTTGAAAACTTGAACGAATCCAATGCCAAAATATCCACCGGGTATAAGTTTGCACCATCGTAGCAGGAACTTTTATCCTACCTTCGATACAAAACCATTAATGAAAAAAACGATGATGAAGACAAGGTACCACTGAAATTGTCGATATCCACAAAGTAACCGATCCTGGGGTACTATTCAAGAACACCAAAGAAGACTCGGTTTATATTTTCACACAGTTTAGAAAAGCCTCCGAGAATGGAACTGGAAAAAGATATGACCGCAGAGTCGGGTGTTATACGTGGAGTGGTAGCGACAAAGCCAAGGCGGTTGAAGAAGGGAATACGCGTTTGGGATGGGCTAGGAATTTCAGCTTTGAGAAGAATAAGAAGAAGTTAGGATATAGTATGAAAGAACTGACTTTGGATGACTCCTTTGGCAAAGACGCAAAGGTAAATTCTTTGCTTTCTTTATATTCTCGTATATTTACTTTTTCATGCAAACTATGTACTTGATTCAAAGTTGTCTTGCAGTTGATCTTTCGTGAATTCTTTTAGTTTCTTGAACATACATATTCCTTTATCTCTAGGTTACTTTTTTCTTTTCTGTTACGTAGCATGCAAGATAACAGAAGGCTCTGATTTTCTGTTACAATTTTTTGTTACAGGTAATAAATGATATGTGACCCCCTCCCGAGGAGCTCAATGGGTTTCCGCAAAGGGGTAGTTACCCGAGGTCTTCAGTTTGAATTCCAGGAGTTACGGTCCTGCAGCTTGGGCCTAGGGGCCGCAGGGGACGGGACTAGTCGGGTCAAGAGGTCCGGACACCCCTCTTGAAAAAAAAAGTAATAAATGATGTATATTTATAAAATAAAAACATATCTGAAGCGAAACAGAAAAATGCAATAAATTTAAATGAACTAATTGTAACATGAAAAATATAATAGAAGATCAATACCATTACGGAGCCGATGTTTAACACTTCACTTTTGTACAAGTTGATTATAAGTTCATCTATCTTTCTTGAATTCCTTTTCATTCTCTTCATTTGTTTACGTTCATGATATGTTACGTGGTTCCTTTTGTTTTCTATTTCGGTTTGTTAATCTTTTCCAGGCCACAATTAATGTAGTTATAATTTGCACTAGTGTTTTTATTTGTTAATAGCACACTAAATTAAGTAGAGAATTTTGTGGCATCGTTAGCATACCATAATGGTTATTTTTTCAATGCTTATACGGTAAAATATTATGTTTTAAATACTTGTGTAGTATAAATATTAAAATATAATCATATAATATTTTAACGAGATCATAAAATTCTCCAGGTAAGTATCCCATTGGTAATCAATGGCTAAGAAAATATGCATATGAATTATAAAATACAAATATTTATGTGTATTTGAATTTCTATGCACATAATTTTTCCATGAGTTGATCTTATGTTCATATATTTTCGATTAGTTGATTATGTATATGCATGTTTCGCCTAAAAATAAAATAAAAATTCATCTATTTTTCTTGAATTCTTTTTCGTCTTCTTGATTTAATAAGTTCGTGATATTTTCTATATAGGAAATCTTAAGAATTAAAGAAATTTCCCTACTCGAACTCAGATGTGTATAAGAGACATGCATTATAACAAGAAATAACTTGGTCAAATAAGTACTAATTTGGAATAATAAAGTACTAATAACTAATTTCGAACTTTGATTTTTGAATACTAACTAAGAACTTTAGTTTTGAATAAGAAGTATTAGTTTGGACTTTGAACTTTAATTATTAATAACTTGGTCTAATATATAAGTACCAATTTGGATTAATAAAATACTATTAACTGGTAAGTAGTAATACGAACAATAATAAATTATAATTTAAAAAATTACTAATGAATAGTAAGTAAATGATTTTAAATTAATAAGTTATTAATTTTAAAAAAATAATTAATAAGTAATAATTTTAAATAATATAAATTACTAACAAGTAAAAATTTAAATTTTTTGAAGAAATAATTTTAAAATTTAAGTAAGAACTTAAATTGGAAGGGCAGTTTGAGGGCCAACACGTGGGCACATCTAGATGTCAGCTAGTGGGCCAGATCGCCCCGACCTGTCTCGACTAACCGGGGGCCTAGACCGAGGGCCGATTACGGGCCACCCCTTCCGTCTTCCAGCCCGACAACTCGCTCCAACTTGCCCCTTGACAGGTTATAATGTTGCGCTTGGTATCGGTGTTATCTATTTTTTGCATACTAATTTATGTATCCTACAGCCAATGCACTTCTAAAAAAAAAAAATAACATGCATGCACATAAATTAAAAAATATTGAGATATATGCATATATGTACATGTGTGGAAAATACTTACACAAACTATATCATGGCAATATTTCCCTACAAGAGTTTCATGAAGTGACGTAGGATGATATAGCTTTATCTAGAGCAAGGGTTTCGTGGCAAGACGGAATGGGCTCTTATACACATCTGCTCACTTTCACTCACATACTTATTAAACATAATTAATAATGTTCCTTAAAAAAATTATCATATGTATTGATGTAATTCTTTATACTTTTTCTTATATTAATACAAGCCCCAGTTTTTTGTTTTGACAATAGAGTATTATCTAATTAAATAAATATATTAATCCTAATCTCATCATCTAATTAATTAATTTACTCTTGCAGTTGAAGGACTACGTCGTGTGCATAATTAAGAGGAAACTCTAAGGAGGAAGAAGAATCCAAAGAAGAGAACTTACAAGGAGGAATAGAAGAATATCAAAAATTATTGCATTTTCTCTTTGAAACTGATATCTCCTTAGGTTTCTCGGATTATTTTCACGACGTAGTAAATAGGCGCACATCTAATTGTCCATTAATTAATTCTTTTGAAGTGCAACAATATTATCATGAGACGAATGAGACCATTATTCCTGCTCATGATGTCCCCTTAATGCTCTCCGCTCAAGGATGTCAAAATCTATTCCAAGATATGCCATCGAATATTATTGAAGCATGTCAATATCAAAATCAAATGAACATCGATTCAACGACGGCTATTGTTCCGTATGAAATTTCCCAAGAACTAGACCAACATATCAATAGTAACTATGCAAATTGGACGTGATAATGTGCATTCTTGCCACCAAACTTATCTTTATCCGAACGACGATTATTCAATGTATTATTCAGCAACATCTGATTCACAATCCATAGCGCCATTTCCTACCGTTTAGAAATCAATTGGAAATAAATGAATCAGTTTCAAAAGAAAATGCAATGGAAATTGAGCAGCAGCCAATAGCAAAGCCACCATCTCCAGCAATACTTCCGTTGAATGCAGAAGGTGGAGAACCTTGTCTAAAAGGAATTAAAAAATAAAGACTATATCCTAAGAATTATGATCTAATCTGAGTGCTTTTCCCGAAGACTTGTCAACTGAGCTGCTAACCTGTCTCTTATACACATCTAGATGTGTATAAGAGACAGGTCTTTGATCAGATGGGGCCAAATCCTCACTCTGTCTCTTATACACATCTAGATGTGTATAAGAGACAGCTGGACAAGTATTTAAAACATAAGTTAGATCTTAATTCTAAACATATAGTCTTTATTTTTTAATTCCTTTTAGAAGTTAGAGATACTTTTTTTTTTTTTAAATAATCCATTTTTAATTTTTTTTAAATTGTATTGGGGTGGAGGTGAAACCCAATCAACTTGTACATGGTATTCTCTTAGTCACATCTATGATGTGTATATTTTACAATTTATAAAAAAAGACTGTATGGATTCCCTTATGTGCCTTTAAATCCACAATATGCTTCTAAACTAGCTCTCAATTCACTGTTAAAACTTGAAAACTTGCTACAAATTAGTTTAAAACGTCATTTTTATAGCAAAAACTCAGTTTCTAGGAACCGAAGATATTTGTCTAGAGATCCGTTCATTGGCATTTCGGACTCCCAATCTAGTTTGGATGGAGTATGTTCTTGTTGTATAAATTTTCCTTCGCCTAGAATTTTTGATTAGTGAGATCTTTCAGGAGATAAGTTGTCTATATTTTGCAACTTCTTTGTAATCACTTGACTAACTTTCCTCCATTCTTCTGTTGGAAGAGGATCACTATTATTAGAGATACTCTATTTGACTTTCCAGTTTCCACCTTCAGTTGGTCAGTGTACACATTTCATCTTCATGACTGTCTTTCAATTTCAACCCTTTCACAAAATTGTTCTAACTTGCTTGTTAACACATTTGCGTGAATTCATTTTTACATGTGTATGACTTCCTAGTAAATTTTAAGCTCAAATCAAATAGAGTATCTCTAATAATAGTGATCCTCTTCCAACAGAAGAATGGAGGAAAGTTAGTCAAGTGATTACAAAGAAGTTGCAAAATATAGACCTGTCTCTTATACACATCTAATGATCCAATCTTAGTAACATGGTACACCGAAAAAATAGATATGATTATACACATCGTATTTGTGGTTCTTGATCTTCCTAATTACTACTTTTGTATTTCAGAAAATAGAATTCTCATTTTCTGAAATACAAAAGTAGTGTCGAAAGTTACGATGCATAAAATTTGGGGCCATAATCAATATATAAGTACAGTTTTCTTATTCTGCAAGTTTTTCCCATCATAAGCTGTCTCTAAGACACATCTAGATGTGTATAAGATAAAAGTCTATACTAGTTAATTGACTTAGGCCGGTAAACTTTAAACCGTATTAAATCACTTTAAATTAGGTATCAATTAATTATGCAACACATAATACATAATATATATATATATATGCCCAAAACTCAATATTAACAACCATATCATTCTTTTTCTTTTGTCTATACCATCAAAAACTCTCTCTGTGTGTGCACTTAACGTACCTTCGCCAGATAGTACTAACAAACCCAAGACGTATTAGTAAGGAGGATTGGTTCATGGCGTGTGCTTTAGTGAAATTCAAGACTGGCTAGGATTCCTGGCACTAGATTGCAACTATTCAAAGACTTGGCTTAGTCACATTTGGAACAGGCATCTCCTATTCAATATCGATACATTGTTTCATCTAAAAATATGAACTAAAATTACTTTAAAAGACAACAATTTGTGATTTTCACTTCTTTATGATTTTAGATAAACTTATCGTCTGATACTACTGATACCGATGTGAAACTGTCGTCATTGCTACCGATATCAAGACTTTGAACCACCACCGAGATGCCAAGTCAGGTTTAGGTTTAACAAAACTTGACTCATGATCAAAACCCAATTAACAGTTAACCCTACGAGATCCATCCAAATTTCAGCCAATGCGTAGTATTCAATATACTAATTTTTTGCGTGAACTTATTCTACTTTACACCCTTAACTTGTACTCAATTCTTACCTTGCACTCCAAATTTCAGTTTTGAATATATTGCGGCTCCAACTCTCGTATTCATTCCACTTCAGTGTAATTTTTAATATCCTTACAAAAACTAACGGATGTTTTGGTTACGAACACCAACTACTTGAAGTGGAGCATTCGTCAAATTTAGTGTGACTAACAATTGGACCAAAATGATACGGATGTGGAAATTGAGGGTGAAATGTATCCAAATTAAGAATTGGGGATGCAATGTGAGAGTTAATAATTAGTTAAGGGATGAGAAGTGGAACTACTTTTGATTACCTTCACTGATATGATGAACCCTTAAATAGGTACATGATGTGCACATAACTAGCATTCGTGAATTCTAGAGGGAGTTAAAATTTAGACTAAATTTTGGGATTTGAGAACGATTGTGCAAAGTGAGAACAAGTATAAATTTGGGATTACAAGATGGAGGAAGTACGTATTACATTAATATTCTATGTTGGATAAAATGCATTTTGTTTGCAATGACCCTCAGAATGCTCAAAATATCTTCTGTTGACCTTGCAAATATGGACTTTTACTCATAGAGCAGCCTTATCATGTCAACTTTTAGCTCGGTTAGCAAAATCATGCACATCCTTAATTTTCTCTTTGATATGGCCGTGTCAAATAAAATCTCCTCAATTGGCACTCCTAACTCTGGCTCAATCACTTTCCCTTTACCTTTCTGGTCAGGGGCTTTGATCAAGCTCATGGTTTCAACAAGAATATTTTCAATCAAATTCAGTTCAATATGAAAGGGTCAATATGAAAGGATCTTGATCAACATCAGAGATTCCTCCCAAGTTCAAACTACTTTTCTCAAGCAACTGCCAATCTAACATCTCTACCTTGGTCATCAGCCCCTCTTCAGTTAGATGCTAAAGGTGCTTTTTCCACTTGTTCTTTTGGTCTCTTAACAATTGTTGGATTTGGCCCCATCTGATCAAAGACTAATCCTGCATGATATGATCTTGGGACCGATGCAGAATGAGCAGTCATTGGCCTCGGAGTTGAGTGTGCTACTATCAATGTCTTCATGTTCAAAAGTTCGATGAGTATGCAGAGTTTGCTCAGTTGAATTTGTTTGCTTTTTTTGAACCTTCACGAACTATTTGAAGGCATGGAAGTTATGAGAGAAAAATTGAAACATTTCATCTCTCTGCTGCTGTTCACCGACTTACGATGTTTTAGCACTTGGTTGGACCAAATTCATGACAAGTGGGTTCATGAATCACTTCAAAGTCAAGAATGTTAGTGTCGCACCCCATTTTTTACTAAAAATATATAGTAAAAAAATTAAATAAAGGAAATAAAAGAGAAATGGACCCAAAATGGGGTTGAGAAAAAAAATACGACGATAGGGCCAATTAAATAAGTCTAGGGTAAAAGGGTTTTTCTAAAACCATGGAGTTACCACTCGGTACTAGATTTTTCGGTGTACCATGTTACTAAGATTGGATCATTCTCATACACTTAAACCCTTACCTAGATAACTCCTGGTCATTTGAAAAACAAGAGATTTGGGTTCGCGAGTTTTATTAAGAAAAGGAAAGGATAGACTACTTTACAAGTAAATTAGGCACCCTTTCACTTTCGGTTAAACTGGTTGCAAATTTAATTTAATCTTTTCATTTTAAGGCCGAAAAGTGAGCTGATTTATGCTAGACAATTAAAATTAACAATAAAGTAAAAAATAAAAAATACATAGTCCTATGTCCCAATATTGGGCTCACATGTATTCTAAAAGAGAAAAAAAAATCAAATAAATAAAAGAATAAAATATATTAAACTAAGAACATATTAGAATAGACCAAGGATCATACGAAATCATGTAAATGAACAATGATTTTTCTCATATCATAAACATTCTACAAAAAAAATAAATAAATACACTGCTCAAAGTTTACAAAATATTGGCGGGTTTAGACAGTGGGAATAGCAAGATCCAGACTCTGATTATGATGATTATGACAACTCCTTCTTTTCCTTATGGATTATTCTTCTAATTGAATTTTACTAGCGTATGAGTTGTAGGATTGTGAGGAAGTGAGAATGATATTGTGAATGAGTATGTTCATGGTGAATCAAGTAGAGAGAAGTAGTGGGGTATTTATACGGGTTTTAAGAACTAGAGTAGAGTTAGAATAGAATGGGGATAGAGGTGAAGATGGGGATAAAGACAAACTCTAGAGATCGAGATAGGAATTGCTAAATGATAAATACAGAGAATAAACATAAATCCCCACTTTTTCAAAATCTTATTTTTCCTAATTATCCTAAAAAGGAATAAATAGCAAAATAATATTTTAAAAATAGGTATCTGCAGTTTGCCCCTCTTTTTCAAGAATGAAAACCTGTTCTAGACAAAGAAGTAGACACCGACAAACATATTGGGAATTAGAGAGTAGTGTTGGAAAGAGAATGAAATGTTACCATGTTTGGAGGATCTTTCCACTGCCACTGCCATTGCCATTGCATCGCCTTTTTACATTTCCTATTTGTTGCATTAAGATAAAGAAAAATTACAAATGTAATCTATGCTAATGTTTCCAACTGCAAAACTCTACTGACGTTAGCTTTGCTTGAAAGGTCATGAAGTATTTGCCTTGTACTTTGACTAACATCAAAATAGTCCTTATTGTCAATCTTCAAAACATTAGGATTATGCTTTGACTGTCGGATAGTCAATCTGGCTTGGACCTTGGCCAATTGTGCTTTTCTACCCAACCAAAGTGAGTTAGGATCCTTCCAACACACATTCTAGGAAGGTATATTTACTAAGCACCAAAGAGTTCAAACGAACTAATTGGATTACTCAAGTACTATCCAAGTCACTAATTCGCCCAACCCAACACTAGTCTAGGCCTAAGACAATGTTTAGTATCCACTACCTACACCTAATAAATCAGATCCAATTAGTCAAATTTCCTAATTTCAATTAATACAACTAAGTGTTGCCTAACCAATCTCAAAATCCCCATTCAAATCTTCACTTTAAGTGCTACTCATAGGAAATTAGGCTAACCCATACTCAACCCCTATCTAAATTAATTCATAATTGCAAGAAAAAACACAAAAGGTAAAGTGGTTATTAAAATGCCACACGTGATTAACTAGAAATTAGTAAAAAAGGGTGTTCTTTAGCAAGAAGCGAAGTATATGCAAGGGAATAAGCTAGTAAATGCCAAGAGGAACACTAATCCACAAGCTTTTAACTGAAAGAAACATAAACTGATTTCCTAAAAGAGGTCAAAAAAAAGCATACAATATTTGAATAGAGTGCAAGATCAACTAGCCAAAAATGTTGAAGAGTTGAGCTACTACTACTTTTCTAGCTAAATAGTACAAGAATTAATTGAGAAGAAGCACTATTCTTGAAGGTAGAAGGACATTTAAATGGTCCTTCAAGAAGTACCCACATCAAACTCTAGCTAATTCATCATTGAAATCAAATGGAACATCCTTTTGCAATAAAGAACAAAGAGGTCTAGAGATTAGAGAAAAGTTCTTAATAAAATGCTCATAGAAACCGGCATGGCCTAAGAAGCTCCTAATCCCCTTCACATTAGAGGGACGGGTTAACTTCTCTATAATCTCAACCTTATCCTTATCTACCTCAATCCCCTTAGAAGAAATTCTATGCCCCAGTACAATTCCTTCATTAACCATGAAATCGCATTTCTCCCAATTTAACACTAGGTTAGTGTCCTCACACCGTTTAAGCACACAAGTCAAATTTTGCAAGCATGAATCAAAAGAATAACCAAAGACACTAAAATCAACCATAAAGGTTTCAATAAATTTTTCAATCATGTCATGGAATATTGCAAATATGCATCGTTTGAAAGTGCTTAGAGCATTATGTAGACCAAAAGGGCTTATGCATACAAGCAAAAGTGCCATAAGGACAAGTAAAATTGAGTTTTCCCTTGGTCTTCCAATGCAATCACTACTTGGAAGCACCCCAAATAACCATCTAGAAAACAATAAAAAAAAATGTGTCCCGAAAGACGCTCCAATATTTTGTTAATAAAAGGAAGGGGGAAATGATCTTTCCTAGTGGCTTCATTAAGTTTCCTAAAATTAATGCAAATTCGCCATCTGGTTACATTACTAGAGCGTATCAATTCATTCTTTTCATTGGATATAACTGTCACTCGCTTTCTTTAGCATAGTAGAGCTCACGCATTTGCTATCACTTATGGGATATGTTATCCCGACATCAAGAAACTTAAGCATATTCTTTCTTACTACCTCTTTTAAGGTGGGATTCAACCTCCTTTGGGGTTGCCTATGGGGTTTATAATTTTCACCAAGAAGGATCTTATGTATGCAAACAGTAGGGCTTATGCCCTTAATGTCATCTATGCTCCATGCAATTACCCTATGATACTCTTTCAATACAAGCAACTTGGATAATTCATCACGTTAAGAAAATAGTAGACTAACAATGATGGGATAAGTATTATTATCACCTAAAAATTCATATTGAAGATGCAAATGGAGAGGTTTTAACTCAACCTTGATGGGTTTCATTAGTTAAGGACCACCCTTTACCTATCTTCTCTTTAGTGTGTTCCTTTTCTTTTAATTCAACCTTTCCTCGTGTATGTCAATCCTTCTTTAAGTGTCTTCTTCATGCTCACATTCTCCATCTCCTTGTACAAGTGTAATCTCCATGAGAAACTCCTTGAGGTTATTCATACAAAAATCATCAATGACTTCATCAATAATATCAATGCGCACACACCATCACATATAGAAAGGAATTTGAGAGAGTCAAAAATAGTAAATGAGACAATATCCTCTTCGAATCTCAATTGGAGTTTTCCATCTTGAACATCTATTAGTGCTCTTCTAATTGCAAGAAATGGTCTCCTAGGATTCCTCCATTTCGAGCACAATGTAATCCGCCAGTAGATACACCTTTCCTACCTTCACAATGATATCTTCTACAATTCCTACCAGGTATTTGATGCTTCGGTCCTCTAATTGGAAGGACACATTAGTCGGCTTCAGCCCTTCTCCAATCACTTCTTATAAACTGAAAGTGGCATCAAATTGATAGATGTTTTAAAATCACATTAAGCTTTTTCGAAACCTACCCTCCCAATCTTGCATGGGATTGACAAAGAACCGGATCCTTCATCTTCGGAAGAAAGCTCTTTTGGATAATGGTACTACATCTCTCGGGTAAGCAAAGAATATCATTTCCCATTAACTTAATTTTGCTAGTAAGCACTTGTTTCCTAAATTTTGCATAACTTGGCATTTTTTCCAATGCTTCAATGAAGGGATGTTGATCTCGATCTTCTTAAAGATCTCTAAGAACCTTTTGAACTTCTTGTCCCTGTCATCTCTCTTTAGCTTATGTGGAAATGGAATCTTGATGTCCTTTGTAGGTTCTAAGGGTTGGCAAAATTTTGTGCTTTTTGGGCTAACTTCTTCAATTTCCTTGTCCTTCCCCTTAAAATACTCCCCATTCTTATTATCTTGTGCCGTTCCATCAATATTTGTGCCAATTTATCATCCTCATCCATTGCTTCATCACAACTAACTTTGTTACCAATTTCCTTACCACTCTTAAGAACAATAGCCTTTGTATACTCCTTAGGGTTGTGTTCCTTGGGTTAGGAGTAGTATCACTTAGAAGGGCTCCTTGTGGTTTCTCGGACAATTGGCTTGCAATTTGCCACATTTGGGTTTCCAAGTTTTTGAAGAATGATTCTTGATTCCTCATGATTTGGGTGAACATGTCTTGGAATTGTGGTTGTTGATAAGAGAAATTTTGTTGTTATTGGTTGGGATGATGAAATTGGTTTTGAGGTTGTTGGTGATGAGATTGACTTGATTGGTCATGATGGTATTGGCTATTACTTGATTGGGTATGGTTATAGTAGGATTGACTTGATTGACCATGGCGGAATTATGATGGATTGTCATAGGTTGGTGATGTGGATTAAATGGTGGTAGTGGAGGGTATACTGGGATTGCACATGGCCTTCTTGTTGATTATGAGTATATCCCCAAGAAAAGTTTGGATGGTTCCTTTAACTGAAATTATAGGTGTTCGAGTAGGGGCTAATTTAAAGTCTTGGGTGAGATGGTTGATTCACATAGTGAACTTTCTCTTGCCCTTAGAAGGGTGTTCATCTATTGAGCATTGGCCATTTGGGTGGTTACCTCCACAAAATTCACATACCATGGGGTTTGGATTGGTTATAGCATTCACCGCATTCATATTGAGATTTCCCAAAGATCTTGTAAGGATCGACAATTGAGCAATCAATGCTTGTTATTGTGCAAGAAGGGCATTCATGGCATCCACCTCATGCACTTCTATCCCTTGAATGATCCACACCATTGTACTCAACAACTCTCGTGCATCTTTCGGTGTTAGCGTTAAGATAGACCCATTTGTCGAAACATCTACTATTGTTTAGAATTCTATTGGAGTAGTCCATTGTAGAATGTGTGAATTTGTATCCACAATGGAAATCCATGGTGAGGGCATTTTCTCAACAACTCTGTGTATCGTTCCCATGCATCACTAAGTGACTCTCCATTTTCGTGTTAGAACAAAGTGATTTCATTCCTTAACCTCATGGTTTTTGATGGAGGGAAGTACTGAATCAAGAATTCTTGGGCTAATTGTATCCATGTAGTGAATGCTTCTTGCTCAAAACTTTGAAACCAACTCCCTACTTTATCCCTTAGAGAAAACAAAAAGGACTTGAATTTTATGGCTTTAGGTGGAATACCATTTAACTTGAAGGTGTCATAGACTTCCTCAAATTTGCAAAGATGTGCATGAGGATCTTTATTTTCTCTTCCTCCAAATATGGCATAACTTTGGAGCATTTGGATGCCGAATTTCAAAGTTGTTTGCCACCGCCAGTATCCTTGCTACACTTGAACTTGCCCTATCAAAAGTTGGCATAGCATAATCTCGGAGGTCCCTTATTTTTCCCATTGCCATTGTTTTCATTCTTATTTCCATTGCGCTCTTTTCGATTTTTTTCTCTCATTTTGATTGTCTCTTTCATTTTGATCATTTCATCGTGGATCATCGATGGTGTTCTCGGCTTCTTGTGCTCTTGCTCTCCTCAGCCTACGAATAACTCTTGCACTCAATTGCACTTCATTAAGGTTCATAAACTAGGAAGAAAACATTAGCACATGAATCAAGGCAGTAAAATTATATGACCAAATTTTTTAAAAAAAGGTCTAAACTAGTTGTATTCTTAAGCGGCTCAACATTGCCAAAAAAAGATATCTGGCTACGCTGCCAAAAACTTCTTGTATGACCAATCTAATTATCTCTAATATCTTACTACTTACTTGCATGCACTGCAAGCATACAACTTCTATAGTAATTAGGTGGAAGTAGGGATCGTTCCTCAAGGATCTAGGTTCGGCAAGTATCAAGCAATTCAAGATTGATTACTATTTAGACAAAGATAGATATGAGTTTTTTGAGAATTTTCTTTCCTTTAAAACTAAAAAAGCAATTAAATAGAGAAACTATTGCTAACAAATAAGTTGAACAAAATTAAGCAAGAAAAAACCTTAGAAATTAATAATAAGAATGTGGGCTGAGTGTTAAGCTAGCTTATTCCTTGGTTCCACTAAAACTGAATACTCGATGGAGAAAATTGTGATTACTAGGGGTTACGCTCTCTAATTTAGCCAATTGTCAATCCTTGGCCAATTGTGTTTCTCTACCTAACCAAAATGAGTTAGGATCTCTCTAACACTCATTCTAGGAAGATATATTTACTAAGCACTAAAAAGCTCAAACTAACTAATTGGGTTACTCAATTATTATCCAAGTTACTAATTCATCCAACCCAATACTAGTCTAGGCCTAAGGAGGAGTTTCAATGGCTAGTATCCGCCACCTTTACCCAATAAATTAGACAATTAGGCAAATTACCAAATTTCAATTAATACAACTAAGTGTTGCCAACCGAGAGGTCTCAAAATCCCCATTCAAATCTTTAGTTTAAGTGTTACCCCTATGAAATTAGGCTAACCCACACTCAACCCCAAGCTGAATTGGTTCATAATTGCAAGGAAAAGCACAAAAGGTAAATCAGTAATAAAACGGCCAAATGTGATTAACTAGAAAAATGAGTAAAAAGGTGAATTCTTTAACTAAAAAGAGAAGTAAATGCCAGGGAATAAGATAGTAAAGCCAAGAGGAACACTAATCTACAAGCTTTTAACCAAAGGAAACATAAAGTTATTTCATAAGATAAAAGAGAATAAAGAAAGTTTACAATACTTGAAAAGAGTGCCTGATCCAATAGATAATAATGTTGAAGAGTTAAGCTACTACTACTTTTCTAGATAAAGAGTACAAGAATTTACTAAGAAAAAGTACTATTCTTGAAGGTAGAATGACATTGAAATAACCCTTGAAGAAGTACTCAAACCCTAGCTAAAACTAGCCTAACTAAACTAAGGCGGTATGTGTCATGAAATGACTATTGAAAGCAGTCAAACATCCCCAACCTGTCAGGAGATGTTGTCATCGCTAAGGGTTTTTACACTAGGGACCTCACCAGCAACGAGGTCCTTGACTTTGTTGGCCATTTCATGACTCTTATTGACAATGAGGGAAAGGCTTTCCATCGACGAGACCCCTTCTATGAAGGCTTGTCGGAGGTAGGTTTTTTTTTTTCATATAACCCTCATCAGCAGTAAGGTCTTCTCCTAGAAGGTTGACTTTTTACAACATTGACTTTTCTTTCATTCTTTAGTTTCCAATATCAAAATGGACAATTTACCCTCAGTCACCCATAAAATAACTACCAAAATGTAAGTATCTAAGTCTATTCAAACTTTAACGTAAAAGTGCAACTAAAATGTCAATTACTCTAATAAATGCCTAATGACAATAATTCCTCACAAATAACACAATTAAGCTCATTTTTTGGACGACACATACAAAACTAAGTTCAAAATGTGAAATAAATAACCCTATATATACATACTAGGGTTATCACTCATTATTGGCATCATATACTAGCAATATATCACTCTCTAGATTGTGTGTTTGAGGAAAAAAGAAAAGAAAAGAAAAAGTAATATTAAAAATATGAAATTTATGTATTGTAAAATTTTACATGAAAATTACAAATAACATAATAATTTTCATAGCTAATTTACATGGAACAAATTTTCTTTAAAAAAAAAATGTAAAAATCATTTCATCAATGCAAAATCATTGATAGGATATTATAAAAATTATGATAAAAAAAAAAGATTTGTTATTTCTACTATGTACAGAAAAATTTATATTAGCAAATAATGAAACATTACAATATAAGACAAAGAAAGTAGTAGAAGGCATTTAGGTAAAAGTGCATTAAAAATAAGGGTGATAGAAGGAAATCCCATCCTCACAATGTTTTCTATTTCCCATAAAAAGAAATGTAGAAGCCTTCAATATAAGTTGTATATAAATAATCAAAGAATTCAAAACTCTTTTACGATGTGTTAGTGCTGGATGGGCTAGATTTGATTTGTAGTAAGGATTTAAAATGAAAGGATTTGAAATTGACGGATTGAAATTATTTGAAATCATTTTAACTATTAAACTCCCAACTAACTTATTGGAGGATTTTAAATCCTCAACTAAATTCCTATTGAGTAACAAAACATGAATTTGGATTTCAAATCCAAATTTACCCAAATCCCTCCATCTAAATACAACCTTATATATCGATATGGATAGGTTTTATAGTGGTCATTGATCAAGTAATAAACATCCTAATAATTACTTAATAATCAATGTGAGTCTTTTATTTGGATGTCTACCATATTTTTACAAAATTCAGGGTCATGTTTTCTCAATTAATGGGCCTCCATTCTAAATAGGGAGCTCTCATTGGTTATTAAGTAACTATTACGATGTTTAGTAGTTAATCAATAACCAAAATAAAATTTTACCTATTCATGAGTGGGTTTTGATCCAAGGGTGTAATACTTTAGTCCATTTGGTTCATCTAGAATTCATCATCCTGGAATAACTATCCTTGGATGAATTGTCCTAGGGTGATTCACCCCCAAATTATAATCCAGTATTTGGATTATTTACGATAATTTATAGGATATTTAAGAATTATGTCATTTAATATTTTGATTGAAAATTTTAGCTAAAGGATAACTATAGTTATTGAAATGCTCCTATTATTACTCTATTACTCTTAATTTTAAAAATTTTGCACATAAAATAGTTAAATCATGTAATGTTATGTTTTTCCAAATCAAACCTTATACTAACTAAGTAGGGTCAGTTATGTTGTTTTGAAAAAAATAAAATAATAAACATTGAAATATATATACATAAATTAGCAAAAGATAGTGATAAAAATTTGTAGCATTATGGTACTGTACTGAAGTGATTTTGAAAATTACTAGTACTTATATATATCCATGAATTAGAAAGGATTGTCATGATACTACTATATTTTTCCTCTCAATTATTAATGTTGTACTGCACTTGAAAATATGTCTCTATTAAAATTTTTGTTATAGAAAAGAAATATATAATAATAAATAAAATAAAAATAAGTTAGGCTATTTTTTATAATAAAAAAGAACAAATATAAGAACAAATACGAATCATGTAATAAAATATATAGTTTTTGTCCTTGAAATATATGTGTGTGTGTGTGTGAGAGAGAGAGAGAGAAAATTTTTTCCCTAGAACTAAAAAAATAACTATTATAAAAAAAAATTAATTTAAAATGTAGTTTACTCATTTCAATCTTTATCTAACCTGGTAGAGTTAATAATAACTCCCATGCAATGTGTAATAGTATTAAGATGATTATTTCATAACTAAAGTCCAACCAAAACATGAGATGGCATAGTATTAGTTATCGAATTCCAAGAATCTCATGAACTTAGGGTCAGTTTGGTTTATATATAAATCATTTTTAGATAATTTATTTTTGGATGATAGTCCTAACATGTGTAATTCTTGAATTATAATCATATTTTTGGTTTGTTTAGAATGTTGACAAAATATTTTTATGATAATAATATCATTTAATATTTTTATTGAAAATGATAGATAATAGAGAATTGTAGATATTAAAATATTATCTTACTATTACTCTCTATTTTTAATTACTTCAAAATTTTGATGCATAAAATAGTTTTAAAATCATGCAATGTCATGTTTAAAAATTAATAAACTAATAAAACTATTGAAATATGTACATAAATTAGGAAGTAGTAATAAAATTATAATAGTAGTTCTACGTTGAACAAATTTTGAAAAATTATTAGCACTTACATTAATGAATTAGAAATAATATAGCATCGCAATTAGATTTTTCTATTTAGTTAATAGTATTTTGATGTACTTGAAAATACGTGTTATGAAAAAAAAACATTTAAATAAATAAAATAAAATAAACTAGATTGTAGATCCGTATTCAACAGTATTATTGTATAGTTTTATTTCAAAATGCTCTTTTTTATGAAAAATAAATAAAGGAAAAATCTAGTAAAAAACAATATACTAGTATTAAAATAGTGTATATGGTTTCAAAACGTTGATGCCCATTCCGAACTCAATAGATCCATACTGAAAATAGCCCACTTAAACCCACAACTTAGGTCGTTGAAATGACAGGGCCCAATACATCCAATGCAAAATCCAATACAACATTAACTAATCACTGCATCTCAGAATCCAAAATAGTCCCAAATCAGCCCAATAATTTTAGGGCTTTTCAAACATAAAACCCTTTTTATCCCTCCAAAACCCTCTATAAATATATCCTCACGAAATCAACCCGTTTTAGCAGCAGCTAGACTTCCTCGGCTGCTCAGGTAACTTCAATCTTCCACGGCCCTTTCAATTTTTATGCTTAATCAAGAGATTATGATTACTCTGTTAATTACTGCTTTTTGCTGCTTGGGTTTTGCTTAATTGTTTTAATAATTAATGTTGTTATCGTGTTTTGCTGTAACCGTTTAGGCGTTTTAGTTCTGCTAATGTTTTGTATGGTTATCAATTTCTTGTGTCTTTGGCTGAATACGATCTGATGTATATAAGTCATTAAGGCGATTAAGGCCTTGGTTTTTGTGCCTCTGATGATGATTAAAAGAAAACTTTCGTTCTTATGAGAAAATTCCCATGCGGAAGATATATGGAGACCTGAACTGAAAAGGCTTAAATTGAGGTCTATTGTTGTTTTCGAGAGTTTTCCTGTGAACCCTTTTGTTGTTTGGTTGCTAAGGGATTCGGAAGTTGGATGAAAATGTGTTATTCTTAGATTAAAATTGAAACGTAATTCTTGCTGATTAGTTAAATAGTGGCTAGGCTATACGATCGTCAGCATCCAATTAAAGAGTCAGGGTTGTTTATGTCTCTGATGATGATCAGATTGAAAACTTTTGTTCTTCCGAGGGAATCTGTGTGGAAAGTTTTTGGAGACCTGAAATGAAGAGAAATATTATGTTCTATGTATGTTGGTCTTTTTTGATACTCATTATTTTATATGTCTTCTATTAGAGATAGTAGGGAATTTGTTCCCCTTGTGATTCATAATATTCAGTTTTGTTTAATGGAGTCTTTGATGTTTTTTATAGATTTTGTGTTGATTTGAACATAAATGGGGTTTTCATGTTTCATGTTTCTCTGTGATGAACAAAACAAGATGACAAGTCCGATTGAAATCCATTCTTATATTATGAGGACAATCGAGGCATTTGTCTGAGAGGAACCTGTGATCTATTATTACTAAATGGATAAAACTCGAGGATTTATAATGCAGGTCAGTTTAGTAGGCTTTGTATGTTAGATCCAGGAGCAATTTGGTTTTTCATTAATCTCTTGACTTCTGTTTTCTTAGTCTGTAATTTAATTTGAGCTGATTTGCATTTAGCATAGCACTCACGGTTTGGTAGTCTAACTTAATTGATTGGGCTATTAGGGTTGATGGCCACGTCTAAGATTTCCTTATGTCTTTGGGCACATGTCTTGGATGACAACTGAACTGCTGCAGTGAGTTTGCTCTGGGACCTCAGAATTTTTTTTTTGGAGGGCAAAAATAAGACTGTACTTGTGCTCTAAATTGTATATGGATTTTAGATCTTCCTTGGTCTCTTGTGATGTTTGCATAAACTTTCGCCTTCCTGAGTTTTAATGATGAAAGTCTATCAAGATCCAAGCTGAAGATTCATGCAGGAAAAAAAACAGACATTCAGTCTGAGCTTATACTGTAGTTGAATTTTTTATTTATTTATTTTTTGTTTAGTGACATTTTGCACATTGGATTACATATGGTAACCGGAGAGAAATATTAAGTTTTTGATTCTTTTATTTCTTTGAAATAGCTTTGTTGCGTAAAGGCTACATTAGTGTTCTTAAATTTGTATTTCAAAATATCCAACTGCTTCTTTCTTGTTGATTCATCTTAACTTTTATGATTTAGCAAATGCCTTTCAGGTATGGTGTCTACCATAAATTTAAATTAGACTTTACCACGTATGCACAATAACTTTTCTATTTGCTAATTGGTTTCTTTGGTGTCTTCTGTTTTGCTAGTGGCATGCCATATTTCTATCACTTCTTGGTGAAGCGCTGAAGCAATTTGTAGCTGAAAATGAGGTATTTAACTTGCTTGTCTTTGTTAATAATTTTTAGCTGTATAATTTTGGTCATACTTACGTAATGTCTGCAATTTGCATTGGTACTAAATGTTTCCTTTTTTTTGTTCCTTTGCAGTCGGCCAATGGAAGAGGATGTAAGTTACTTTTGCCTCTGACTTTTCCCAAGAAATAGTCTCTTCTTGGATATATTTTTTGAGTGTAGCCTGTGCGGAGTATCTGTAGTTTGTTTAGAAACCTTTCCATGGTGTTTGCTACAGTTTTTGAAATTTAAGATTTAAATTTTTAGAAAAATCTTGAGAAACATGCTATGTTAGTGTTGGACTTCATTCATATCTGAAAGTCTTAGCTTTGTTAAACACCTAGACGCCAACAAAAAGTTGCATTCTGTTGAGACATCATTCAAAATTTAATGAAACGGGAAAGTATTATTTGTATGGTGACTGCACAAGTCATTTGGTAACATGGTGAGCGAGCACCAGTAATTGCATGACATGTGGTTGTCAAACTGGTGTAATACAATCGGTCAAGTGGATTGGTTCTAGGAAATACCATATACGAAAGTTGCTGATATATATTTGTCATATACCTTGAAATCAAATGTGAATGATAGCACTTGTTTAAATCTGTACCTGATAATTCTATGCAGGGTGTGAAGAATGAGGAAGAAGAATTTAACACTGGGCCGCTCTCTATTTTGATGATGAGCGTCAAAAATAACACTCAGGTATTTGATTTTTTGTAGATCTTGATTGTTGTTGGGCTAAAAGTAATACTTTATGGCCTCGAGGTTTGTGTGTTAGACAACTTTTCTGTTGCAGAATTTTCTAGTAATTTGCATGGTTTCTACTGTGTCTTATTAGGTGCTCATCAACTGTCGGAACAACAGGAAGCTTCTTGGTCGCGTGCGAGCCTTTGACAGGCACTGCAATATGGTTCTCGAAAATGTCTGTATTAGGGAGATGTGGACTGAGGTTAGGTTTATGAATTCCCCTGCTACTGAAGTGTGTTAAATCTGCTTATAGTTCTGTGTTTAACGTGGTTTACTTTGTTAACTGCAGGTACCTAAGACAGGAAAAGGCAAGAAAAAAGCTCTTCCTGTTAACAAGGATAGATTCATTAGTAAGATGTTCCTTCGTGGGGATTCTGTTATCATTGTTCTGCGTAATCCCAAGTGAACTGATCTGGAATTTCGGCATATGATAGACATGACTGCCAAAGGATTATGATGTCAATATTATGTCTTACGTGGAACCCCTAATTAGCCAAACTAAAGACGTGGATTTGTGGACGAAATAACAAAAAATCATCTCTTTTTCCCGTTGATCGTTCAACCTAACACCAATATACTCTCTAGCAGTGGTTGATCTTTAGGCGCTCGTGATTTTAGTCCTTACATTAGTTGGTTTGAAATACGTTTACTATCCGTACATTTATTACCGGTCAGTATTGTTTCATGATTCCTTCTGGCTAAACACTAGTCCTATCTGCAGGAAAAGATGAATTGAAAATCACAGTTTGGTTTGGACAATCGATATTCAGGTTCGGTGGAGTGGAAATTTAGACTGATCAAAATCCAACTAGACTTGAGTGACGGGCTTTAGTTCCGTGTGTTTATTTGAAGCAAAAACAGTGAGGCCATTTGTCATATAGTGGGATTTAATACGCTCGTTGTGGCATTGCACGAAGCAATATGATGGGACTGAGCTTTATGGATTGATATTGACATTAGACAGATTTATTAATTATGTTATGCTTACTTGTTGCTCCGCGTTTGTTGCTTTTTATACCGGGTGAGATTAAATTGAACAAATTCCAAAGATAAGAGAATAGAAGCATTAATTAATTCTTTAAATTATTAAGTGTCTGTCACAAGATTCCAGGTTGGAACTTAATTTGACTGTCACAAGTTTCCAAGATATGGAATTTAATTGAAAAAGATTTCAAGATAAGAGAATAAAATGATGATAAATTTATTCTCTAAATTAACTGTCACAAGTCACGTGACTTTCTCAATTAATTTGCCAGAATTCCTCGTTAAAGGTTCTAATTAATGGACTAAATTTGTACATATACCGTAGAGAACCTCTAAGGCACTGTGGGAAATAGAACAGACAAGAGCATCTTATTCGTTCGTGTCCTTTCCCAGAGTTCCCTCACTCTGCTTAAAGATCATTAAGATTTGAGTTCTAGTCTTTAGATGATTGTATTCAGACTTATGCTTCTTATTTGTACTCTGTCAAGGGCCTTCTCATCAGTTGCAAGGTTTGGTGGCCTGAAATTGACTTGGCTTCGCCAAAAGGCTTCATCTCTAAAAGCCCGGCTCGTGAGGCGTCCCTCTCGCAGTAGGGTTCCAAACCTTGTCTCGCTCTTGTGACATGCTGTCTTTCCCCTCTCACTTTGGGACACATGCGGATAGCTGCCCCGCGTGGCTAAAAGTAAGCCAAAAGAGCTCAAACTTCTTTTTGAGTTCCCTCACTGAGAAAGTCGAGTCTTTGCGAGTTCATCCCAAACAAAACGAACCCCCTCAATAAACGGGAAGATGCAGAGAAGAGAGCCATCATAATAAAGATTTCATAGAAGGAATCATATAGACTAGAACTCAAATTTTTTCTTAGCGTGATAGAATGCAGACAACATTCGGAGTGGGAGTTAATCATTAACCGGTCAAATATTTTGATCAAAATTCAGAAATGAATTGTTAATTAGTTTTAATTTTAAATTAAAATTGGAATAAAATTTGGTCAATTAAATTTCGAATTCAGAAATCAATCTCGAATTCGATTAATCGTATTCGTCAATTGAACCCAGTAACATTAGACTGAATCCTTTATGAAGACTAAATTTTTTTTTAAAACAAAATCTAACAGACAATACATATACACACATACATACACTATTGTGTGATTAGTACTAATTATAATTACATACACATTATTACGTATATACTGATATCTATATACATTAATATATATAAGTTGTGACTACATATAAAAGATGATGACTAATATCACAATCATTTTAAGACTAAAAATTAATATCTCATTTTAATTTCGTAGTTTATATAGAAAAATACAAGTTTATTATATTATTAAAATTATACTATATTTAAATGAATGTTATGTTTTCTTAATATATACACATACTACATACATGTTATTATGTATATACTAATACTTATATACATTAATATATACAAGATGTGACTAATACTGATTATATATAAACATAACTAACATACAATCATTTTGAATTTGTAAATTATATAAAAGATTATAAGTCTATAATATTATTAAAACTATACTGTATTTAAATGAATGTAATGTTTTTTTTAAAATTTTACATACATATATTCTATATATATGTGTGTACATATATAATATTAGTGATTATATATGTATTTTTAAGGAAAATTAAAGTATTAGTTTGTAAGACTGTGTTATTTAAAAGGTATATTTATTTAAAAAGAAGAATAAAAGACACAAGCTTTAATTTAGCTTTGATAGTAACGGTCTTTGAGTGTCTAAAATTTAATATTCTTTACTTACATTCTTACATAATATGTTACTCCAAATATATAAGCCCGAGCTTGGCTGTCTAACTTAGAAATGTGTAACATACAATGAGATAGTTTCATGGTAATATTTATTATAATTTGTTCATAGTAAATTTAAAATTTGTTTCAAATAACTTGAGTTCACAGAAAATTAAGATTTTTTTTTTTTCATTTTTTGAAATGTAGGAGATGTGTGTTATAGTATTTCATTATTAGCACAAAATTGAAGTAAAAGAATAGGCTTTAGACTAATTTAACATTAAAAGATATAAAAATAAAAGAAATTTGTGGAGACAAGGTGTACTTTATGATTTTGATGAGATTTAGCTTAGAAAATAGAGCAAAGGCCTAAAAGGTCACCCAACTATATTAGAATTGTCAACTTGATCACTCAATTATCTTAGTGGCTTAAATGGTCACCCAACTTTTAAAATCATTTGGATCACTCCATCTATTTTGTCTGTTAGAAACTCCGTTTAGTCTGTCACATGACTTTCACGTGACTTTTGTAAAGGGTAAAATTGTTCAAAAATTTTAAAACCCTAACAATTTTCCCTTCCATCATTCCTGCCATGCCTCCTCTACTTCCCTGGTCCTCCTCCTCTCCTCTCATCTTCCACGAGAAAATTCTGAAATAGTACTAATTTTAAAAACTATTCTTTTAGAGTGTCGTTTTGAAATGGATTTCATGCAAGGGAAAACTCGCATTTGTTGAATACAAGGTCTTTGATATCGCATTCGCTGAATGCGAGTTCAAGTAAAACTAATTTTTTTAAAAAAAATATTATTTTTGACCTCACATTCAGCAAATGCTAGGTCAGTGGAATTTTTTTAAATCGCAAAAATTATTTTAATTTTTATTTTGTAAAATAATTTTAAAAAATTCGCCTGACCTTGCATTCGTGAAATGTGAGGTTAGATAATATTTTGCATTTATAATGAGAGAGAACCTTGTTCTTTCTTTCCTACAACAAACTTCAATGAAATGCTAAGTCATGGTATTACCTGACCTTGCATTTCACAAATCCAAGGCCAGGCAAATATTTTTTAAAAAGATTTATTTTACAAAATAAATTTTTTTCATAATTAAAAAAAAATTACACTAACCTTGCATTCATCCAATGCAAGGTCAAAATAAATATTTTAAAAAAAAATAATTTTATATGAACTCGCATTCAGTCAATGCGAAGTCTTGAACTGACATTTACTGAATGTAAATTTCCCCTTGTCTGAATACCTATTTAAAATCAGCACATAAAAATAACGAATTTTAAAATTAACACCATTTCCCATCTTCCATTCCCCTCTTCTTTTTTCGTATTGGGACTCCCCCTTATCCTTCTTCCTCTCAGGGTGTTGATGTCCATGTTCAACTTCCACTTTCTATCTCCAGCTAAAATCAAATCCCATTAGAGACCAAAATTTATCTACAACAAAAGTAAAATTGAATCCCACTCAAAAACTTGGTTCAATTCTAGCTATTAACAGAGGATTAACCTCAAAATGAAGTACTGCAAAAGACACTGATAATGTGCTAAAGACAAAAAAGGATTCCCATAACTGCAATGCAGAAGACTTATGAAGAATGAATCACCATAATTTGTGCATTTTTATAAAATATTAATCAAATTAAATATTCACTTAATATTGCACCAATTATTTAGTACTACTCTATGTAATCTAGTAATCGGGGAGATTTTCGCAGAGTCTGGATAGTCACGGGTAAAGGGGGTAATTGTGATCCAAATTCATTTATTATCCAAAATTATCTATACTCGAATGAATATGGTTGATTCTAAAAATTTCTAATGGATATAAATAGTTTATCAATTTACAACAATTTATTAAATAGATTTTAATATATAAACCATCTAATGTATATAAATCTATTTAACTACAACAAATTATTACAAAATGAAAATCCACACACACTTATAAACATATTCACACACACATTTGCACCCATTTACACATACTTAACACACACATTTTCATACACATTTACACACATTTGCACCCATTTACATATACTTACACACATTTTCATACACATTTACACAGACATTTTCACACACATGCTTACACACTTTTTTACATATTTTCACACACTTTCACACTTTTTCACACACACACTTTCACACATTTTGACACACATATTTTCACACATACTTATACATTTAAACATACTTTCACACACACATTTTCACACACACACTTTTCACACAAGTACAAACTTTCACACATTTTAACACACTCACACACACTTAAACACATTTTCATACTACGCATACTTTCACACACAAACACATACTTACATATATTTTCACACACTTACACACACACTTATACATATTTTCACACATTTTTACACATACACACACACTTACACACATTTTTACATGTTCACACACACACTTACACATATTTTAACACACACACACATTTTCACAAGCACATTTTAAGCATTTTCACACACACACACATACATGTGTATTACTTTCATATATTTTCATACATAGACACACTTACACATATTTTCACACACACATATTTTCACACAATTTCACACACTTACGCATATACACATTTTCACACACGCGCACACACACTTATATTTTCTCACATACACGCACACTTACACACATTTTCACACATACACATACTTACACATATACTTACACATATTTTCACACTTACACATATTTTCTCACACACAATAACTCACACATACACATATTTTCACACATTTTCATACACTTACACATACTTGCTTTCATTTACACACACTTACATATATTTTCGTACACACACACTTACACATATACATACTTACATTTTCTCTTCACACACACTTTCACATATTTTCACATACACACACTTATACACATTTTCAGACTTTCACACATTTTCACACTTTCACACATGCACACCCTTACACACATTTTCAAATATTTTCATAGAACTACATATATTTTCACACTTACACATTTTCACACACACATCACACACACATTTCATACATTTTTACACGCACACACATATATTTACACACATTTTCACACACACACACACACTTATATATATTTCAACATAATTTCACAGCACACATTTACATATACACTTGTGCATATTTTAAACATGAAAATGTGTGAAAGTGTAAAAATTTGTGTGTGTGTAAAAGTATGTGTGTAAAAATGTGTGTGAGTTTATATGTAAAAATGTGTGAAAGTGTATAAGTGTGAAAATATGTGCAAGTGTGTGTAAGTCTGTGAAAATTTATGAAAATGTGTACAAGTGTGTGCATGTTTAAAAATGTGTGTGCAAGTGCAAAAATATGTATAAGTGTGTGTATGTGAAAATATGTGACAGTGTGTGTGAGAGAAAATATGTGTATGTGTGTGTGAAAATATGTGTAAGTGTGTGTGTGTGAAAATATGTGTATATGTGAGAAAATGTGTGCCCAGTTGTGATAATAATATTTTGATAATGACCAAATCATTCTAACGGTTTGAAATCATAAGTGTGCAGATAAACAGGAAGGTTCAAACGTAAATGATCGTCCGAACACTATTAAGTTCATTTTAACCAGAAGACAATTCGGACGTTGATTACTATCCGAAAGGAAGATAGTTCGAACGATGTTAATCGCCCGACACAGAGAACCAAAAGCAGTCTCGGACGAAGAATAGTGTCCGATCAATATTCCAGAAGACATTGACATTGACTGGATGCAAGTTCAGACTCAGCCTCGGACGTCAGAACGAAGGAAGACAAACACCTTCTAGAGAACGGACACAACGTCGGACGCAGGGCTTAACAGCGGCCATCCGAAAGCTCTAACGGCTACTTTTTCAGTAAACAGAAAATAGCCGTTAGAGAATTGTTAGAGGTAGTTTTTTGGGTATTTATAAATACTCCTAAGTTTGTAAATGCAAAAGATAGAGAGTAGAACTACCACATTCAATACAAACACTTGTAAAAGTTATTTGGGGAGAAATAGGCTAAAATATAGTGGGTTGTATTGATTTGGGTAGTATAGTTCTCTTGGCTCAACTAGAGGGAATTAGTGTGAGTAAGAGTAGACTAGTGAGTGATCTTCAAGTATAAGAGTGGAGGGATAACAAGTGGACAAAAGTGAGGTTGTAGTGTAAAACCCTTTGGCTCAACTAGAGGGATTTAATTGGTTCAAGGGTGAGCCTACTTTGTGTACAAGAAGATTATTGCCTCACATTCTTTGAAGAGGCACTACTAGTGGGTGTACTCCAAACTTGATGAGTTGGGGAGTTTGGTTTGATATTCTCAATCTCTTTATTTGTCTTTGAGTTTCAATTGATTGAATATTTATCTTTGATCATTTGTCCTTTAGTGTTTATTTGTTACACAAAGTTTACATTTTCATTAAGCACATTAAAAAGTTTATTTTTAGAGACAACCTAATTCACCTCTCTCTTAGGTTGCTCTTTGGGACCAACAAAATTGCATGTAAGTGTGTGTGTAAAAATGTGTAAAAGTGTGTAATAGGAAAATATAGTGTTACAATATGTGTATGTGTTAAAGTGCGTGAAAGTGTGTAAGTGTATGAAAAATGTATATGTGTGAAAATGTGTATAAGTATGAAAATGTGTATAATTGTGTGTGTAAAAATATGTGAAAGTGTGTGTATAAGTGTGTGTGTGTGTTAAAATGTGTAAGTATATGTGTGTGAGAAAATATGTGTATGTGTGTGTGCGTATGTGAAAATGTGTGTAAGTATGTGTAAAATTGAAAATGTGTGTAATTTTGTGTGCGAAATATGTGTGTGTGTGTGAAAATGTGTGTAAGTACATGTATAAGTGTGTGTGTGTGTATGTGAACTTGTATATAAGTATGTGTGTGTTTGTGTGAAAACGTGTGTAATTGTATGTGTGCGAGAAAATATGTATAAGTGTGTGTTTTAAAATATGTGTAAGTGTGTGTGTGTGAAAATGTGTGAAAGTGTGTGTAAATGCGTGTAAGTGTGTGAAAATGTGTGAAAATAGGTGTATGTGTGAGTCATTAATGTTATGTATGTATGAAAATGTAAGTGTGTGTATGTGTGAAAATGTGTGTACGAGAATGTATAAGTGTGTGTATGTGTGAGTCATTTTCTGTATGTATGAAAATGTAAGTGTGTGTATGTGTGAAAATGTGTGTACGTGAATGTATAAGAAGTGTGTGTATGTGTGAAAATATGTGTAAGTGTATGTGTGTGTGACAGGAAATTTGTGTAAGTATGTGTGTGTGTATAAGAAAATGTATGAAAGTGTGTGTTTAAGTATGTGTGTGTGTGAAAAATATGTATAAGTGTGCGTGTGTTTTTTAAAATGTATGTGTGTGTGTGTGTGAAAATATGTGTAAGCATATGCAAAAGTGTGTGAAAATATGTGTAAGTGTATATGTATGTGTGAATATGTGCTTAAGTATGTGTATGTGTGTGTGTGTGAAAATGTGTGTAAGTATATGTGTGTGTGTGTGTGAAAATGTGCATGTGTGTGAAAATATGTGAAAATATGTATATGATGTGAGTAATTATGTGTGCATGTGAAAATATTTAAGTGTATATGTAAGTGTGTGTATGTGTATGTGTGTATGTGTGAACATGTGCGTGTGCGTGTGAAAATGTGTATAAGTGTGTGTATGCGCGAAAATATGTGTTAGTGTGTAAAAATGTGTATGTGAAAATGTGTGTGCAAGTGTGTGAAATGTATATGTGTGTGAAAATGTGCATTAGTGTGTGTATGAAAATACATGTGTGTGTAAAAAAATATGTGCAAGTGTATGAAATGTAAGTGTGAAAATACAAATTTAGATGATTTTTAAATGGATAAATAGTTTATCCATTATCTATTCAAATTCATCCATTTAAATTCATTTATTAAATAATTTTAAATGGATTGGATGAATTTTATCCATATCTATTTAACTAAAACCATAAATCATTCATTTATCCATTTTACCACCTCTAGTGAAGGGTTGCGACGATCGGAGCTGGAATTTGAAGTGGCTACCCAAGAATCTTTGTGATAGTAGCTGGATCCCATACTGGGGATGGAATTGTAATTACATAGCGAGGATGAATTGGGAATTGGTGAAGAAGATGATTTGTGGGATACATTTGATTTTTGAGAAGATGATTTTCTTGGCATGGTGGAGGATTCGAGGAATCGATCACATTGTTGCTTAGTTGCTTCTTTGATTTACACGTGAAGGAAAGAAATCCAATTATATTACACTACGTTTGGAGGAATAAAGGGTTTGGACGGTGATGATGGCCGACTAGGATGAGGAGGAATGAAGGGTTTGGAGGGTGATGATAGCCGACTAGGATAAGGAGGAATGGAGGGAATGGTGGTTTGCTGGGAACCCCTCTTGGCAATCTAGATGTGGAGGGGGGTGGTGGTGGTTGGTTGGCTGGAAAAAGGGGTGATGGAAGATCTAGATGGAGGGTAGTGATAGGTGGCAGGGAGAAATGTGTGATTAGGGATTCAAATTATACATTTAGTAACTTAATATTATTAAAATTTTTACCAAAATTTTTATATCTTTCAATAAGGTCCTATTTATAATTTATATATTTTTTTAATATCTAATTTTGATCCCAAATTTTTTTATTAATATTAGCCTTTAATGTAATTGGACAAAATCTGTCTTAGATAAAATGCACGGGAATTGCATAACTGTCACTAATGGAGCAGTTAAAGGACAAATAGACTAAGTGACCCCTTAGACTTAGTTTTTGAAATTTAGTGACATTTTTGCCCACCAAAAAAATTTAAAGACTAAAATGATAACCATAGTATAGTTTAATGACCAAATAATACTTCCACTTTAAATAGAAGATATAAGTATTTAGTAACCAGGAATCCCAAACCCCTCCCCCAAAAAAAAAAAAGAAGAAATAAATGTAAGACTAAATGAACTAAGAAACAAAAGTTTTTCTCTAGAATATTAAAAATAACAATAAAATATTAAAAGTCGTTATATGTAGAATTTAGTCCTTGGATATTTTTATCAAGTTAATTTAAAAAGAGTAAACGTGAGTGAGTACTAAAATTATCCGCCTTAAAAATTTATTGTTTTTATTGATTCTCTTGCTAAAGATACAACAATTTTATTTAATATTTTCCTCATGTTTCCTAGTTTCGTGGATGGATGGAAGTAATCCAATCTCGTTCTTGCTTGACAAATTACTATTCAATTTTCTATTTGTATGAAATAAAAGATTTTCAAATCAGATGGAAGTAGAACATCATTAATTGTTTATCTACAACTTTGATGGAATAAAAAAAAAAATGCAAGATAGTTATGCCGTGGCAATACGAAATAAGTTATACATCATTATATTATTTGTGATGCGGAGGAAAAAACAATACCTGTGCATTACATCAACTAGATCGTTGACCTCGCTCTTCCTTAGTGCACCCCTTGAAATTCTTCTTCAATCAATATGTAATCGATTGCTTGTGGATTTTCATTAAAAGATGGAACTTGACAATTTAATGCTCAGTTTCGTTACGCCAGATTCAAATGATTTTGATAACATAATCATGACACGTGCGCCGATTAAACAATAAACCTTGAGGAAATGCCTGGTTAATTGTATTCTATTCTACTAATACAATGACGATTACGGACTTACATTCTTAGTGATACACAAAGGCATCTCTTGGATTCTAAATTCATATTTTTTGGGCAAAAATTGGAAGATAATACAACAAATTTTATATCAGTTAGAAACAATTATTAGACATGCTCAATAGTTATTCTTTAAATAATGGGAGTCTTTCATTTAGAGGAAGGGTCCATATTTCTAAAAAATAAGAGGGCCGTCTTATTCAAAAAAATAAACTCTGCTTTCAAAATGGCAAGTTCTTATTGATTGAGGAGCAACTCCTAACCAAAATAAAAATTTCCTGAATAATACATAAAAGAAGACTGGAACAAAAATTAACTCACATGGGAAAGAATTGACAAGTGCACAAAAAAGGAACGTAAAGAAAGGGATTAAAAAAAAAAGGAAAAACAAAATATTGCTACTTGCTAATTAAGTAAGCACAACTTCATGAAAGCTCAATTAGAATACCAATTATGGACTTTAACGTACCCGAAGTTGATACAATCCAAGGTGCCTTGGAAACAGAAGCTAAGGAAAAATGGTAGTATCAAATCAAGTAACCAAATGATATGGAATTGGAAGCAACAGCAAGGAGTTTATTTTTTCTTCTTTAATTATTATTGTAAATGGTTTGACAAACATAATATGAAAATACAAATATATAATCGAGTAAATACTATGATAGAGAGTAGAGATTAGATCCTAAATGCACCATATAATATAAATTAATTAACAGTACATCTGTACTAGACAATATAAACACGCTCATACGATTGGAGGCGCCAAAACTCCCGCATAAGATACAAACAAATTCACGAAATAATTTGATTATATATATGGTTATTGTAAATTAATATCTGTGTAATACTAGAATAACTACTACCACCTACTCACTGGACAATATTTATTTGCATATCAAATGTAACATCTAATGCAGAGATTAGCTGAATTACTACCCAGGAATGAATCCGGGTAAGACAGGTAAAGCCATTACTTTAGGTCTCAACAAATTTAGGTTCCGAAATTTTAGACCTTATTATAATTGTAATATTTTTTCGATTTCATTCTATTTGTCATTTTTTTATTTTAATTTGTTCTAAATTATTAATCATCTCCTAAAAAGGCAAGTAAATAAATGTTAATTTATCTATTTTACCTTTCATACAAGTCCCCAAAAATAGCATTAAAGTCATGTTTCAACATTAATTATTTTTACGAACTATTTTAAATTTTGAAAGTCCAAAACCAACTAATAAATCTTGAATTTGAATGAGGGACAACAATGGAAAAAAACTGTACTAGTTAGTCAAATATCAACTTTTCTTAAACTATGTATCGGATTGACCATACCAAATAAAATAGGACAGAGGGAGTAATAATGTCCATATAAAAAGTTTCTGTTGCTTCTAATAAAAAATTCCTATCAATTTAGGCCACAAAATTTTAAGTCTTATTATAATTGTAATAATAATTATAGAAAATATTTTGTTGTTAGAAAAAATCTAATAAAAACTCCTTATCAGTTAGTCAACAAGTTTAAGCCTCAAAATTTTAGGTTTTATTATAATTATTAGAGACACATTTTTTAGAAAAATTTAATTAAAACTCCATATTAATTAAACAACTATCACCTAACTAATAACTTCCAACTTCCCACAACTCTTTCTATTCCGTCTCTCTACTATTCACAGACTAATTATACAAAAAGAGTTTATTCTTAATTATATAAAACGAGTTTGATTATTTTCCTGATCTATAGGAAAGTGTTAACATTTCTTGTTTCTATTGCTGCAGAAGAAACAGGTGTTTCAAAATTAAAATTAATAAAATCTTATTTAATATAACAATGTCTCGAGAATAATTAAATGGGTTAGCTACATTATCAACTAAAAATAATTATTAGAAGAAATTGATTATAAAAGTTTAATTAGTAATTTTGCGTTTTCAAAAGTTAGAAAAATAAATTCTGTATAAGGATTTATATTTATTTTATTAATAAAATAAAAAAATCTGATTTTAAAATTGGTTTTAGGCCCCAAAATCAAATCATTAAGCCGCCCTGTTATTTAATTTAAAATAACAAAAAATAATTTAAGCAAGTTATTTTTCACATCAATCTTCTCCCACATATTTCTGAGCTGGGATGCGGGCAATTAAAGTATCAGTTGCGGAAAATCCTAGCTTAACCTGTACAAAGTATTTGAGCTATTCTTGTACGACTTTATTTCCGTATCAAATACTAGCTAGTATTTAATACCGAAACCTTATGACGTAATAGAGCAGCACAATTTGTTTTTCAGACACATTCAGAACCCAAATGTTGCATTCAACATAAAAAAACAGAAATAAATTCCATGTCTAAACATCAATATCAATTGTCCAGCTACCATTAAATACTACTTCCTCAAGTAAAATTTTATTCTAAAGTATTAATATAGTTGTATATAGGAGTGTTTACAAGTATATACATCTCTTTGTTTGTCCCTCTTAATCCAAGAAATATTACAAAATTCTGAAACCTCGTGCCTACAATGTATTCTCAAATAGGAATATTTCATTGGCTAATTCTATTAATATATTGCATTATTTCCTTGACAAATAATATTTTTCCTGGGCTATGCTCCTCATGAAGATCACATAAAATGTTCATCTGGAAATTCTAATTGCACAATCACTAACATATACCGATCATTTGCGGATCGAAGTATATGTAATGCAGCCGAAGTTGTTTATCCTTCAACGGAGAAAGAACTCATCTCAATTGTAGCAAATGCAACTTTTCTGAAGAGGAAAATGAAGGTAGCAACCGCAGCCTCCCATAGTATCCCTAAACTTGTGTGTCCAGATGGCGAAAATGGGCTAATCATAAGCACCAAATACCTCAATAGAATTGTGTAAGTTTGAATAAATCAGCTATGACTATAACAGTTGAGACTGGGATGAAATTAAGGCAGCTGATCAATGAGAGTGCTGTGGTTGGCTTAGCAATACCTAATGCTCCTTATTGGTGGGGGGTGTATAGGCGGAATTTTGGGCACTGGTGCACATGGTAGCACATTGTGGGATTTGGGACCTGCTGTTCATGATTATGTGATTGAGCTTCGGATCGTAACGCCGGCAGGATCAGATGAGGATTATGCAAAAGTTCGGACGCTGAAAATTGGTGATCCTGAGCTTAATGCAGTTAGAGTCTCACTTGGAGTTCTTGGGGTTATTTCACAAGTAGGTACCTTTCCACTTTGATCACTGGGCTTTCTTATGAATTCCTTTTCCTTTCCTTTGCGTTTTGACTTTGCTTTTTGGAAGGAAGGGAGGGATTTTTGAAAAATTCTTAAATGGATCCGATATAGTGTTATAGACCTTTGTTTCATGTAAAGCTACATCACCGCACTTATATCATTTCATAAATCCCTTGTAAGGTGATACTATAGTCTTACGTGAACTAATGAATACATGATACTATATTATAGATCGAATCCATATAAATTTTTTTTGAAATTTTCCACTTTTGAGTACTAGAGTCTAGACCATGTTGAACTTGTTGGTTCTAATTAAGTTACAGAAGACATGTGAAATTGCTGAAATAATATTCCCTTTAGCTGCAACAGTCTAAAATTGAACAATTTGGTTTTGTGCATTTATAATATGTTTTGTGTACAACAATAATACTAGATTCCGATTCTTATTGGTTGTCATTTAAAAGTAAAGAGACAAAAAGCCCAAACCATGATCTCTTTAAAAGTTGCGGAAAGTATATACTAGACCCGTCCCACGTCTGCTACATATGGGGGGCATGTCAATTGAAATTTATGTGTTAGATTTTACAAAAATTAAATTCAACTCACAAAATTATTTGGAGTTTTGTTTTTTATCAGACCGACCCAAGATTACAAATATGTAGATAGATTCATATTCGATTCGCAAAATTATTCCGCTTTCAGACCTTAATCAGACTAGTCCAATCTCATATTATCTAATAAATTTTTTATAAATTATTTGTTTAAAATTTTATTTTTTTATACTGGGTTAACATAATATGGAATAGTATATACTATTTATTTCAATAAACAATCATTAACTATATAATTGTGTCACAATATTACAACTAAGTTGACTAATACGGTTGGATTATTTTTTTTAGTTATCCAAATTTAGTTAAGTTATAGAATACTAGAATCATTAACTATTACCACATAAAGTAAAATATTATTAATTAATTTAGGACAAAATTAGTAATACATACATACATATGTATGCGTGTGTATGTGTGTGTATATATATAGAGAGAGACTGTGTGCGTGTGTGTTAATCGGGCTAGGCTTAGTAATGCCCAAACTCGTCTCACAATTTAATCGGGTCTAATATTTAGTTTCAAATTCAACCCAACTCACTTTAATGTAATATTCAGTCCTTTATATATCGGACTGGGTGGGCCGAGCTCAAGTCGGCCCTACCCCATCGACAGTCCTAGCTACATAAGAATGTCTAGAATAAGTTTCCACCTAAAATATGTTTGAATATTATTTGTGGGAGTGTCAATTGGATTTTGTGAGTCGAGATTTACAAAATCCAAAGTCGACCCACAAATTTATTTGAATTTTGAATCTTAATCAGGCCAGCCTAAATTCACAAATGTGAAATTCATACTCACTTCACAAAATTATTCATAATTCGGGATTTAATCGGGTTTAGTCTAAACTCACATTATCCAATAAAATTTTTTATAGTGTATTTGTTAAATTTTGTTTTTTTTTTTAAAACCTGATCAACCTAATATGGATTAGTATATACTACTTATGTCAATAAACAACTACTAAGTATATCATTCAGTCACAACATTTCAACTAAATTGACTAGTGATATTGGGTTATTATTTGTAATTACTTGAATTTAGTAAAGTTAATATAATAGTACTACAATCATTAACTATTATCAAGATAAAAGTAAGTAGTATTGTTTAATTTACTATAAAATTAGTATATCTTATATATATAATACTAATTTTATCGTAAATTAAACAATACTAATTACTTTTATCTGGATATATATATATATATATATATATTAAATATATATATTCATGTTTAGGCCGAGTCTAATAAAGCCCAAACTCGACTTATAATTTAATTGAGTTTAACATTAAGTCTAAATTCAGTCCAACTCATTTGAATATAAGGTTCGGTCTTTTATTTGTCAGATCGAGCATTTACAGTCCTAAATGTTTGTTTACTTAAGTTAGGGTGAATTATTTTGTTATTTTTCCATGTTTAGCATAATTAAGGGTGTTCAAAAGTCAGTAAAATCAAACTATCAAATCGAGTTGAGTCGAAAAAAGATTGACTTGCTTTTTCGTCTTTTTGACTCTTTTGACTCAAAGTTAATTAAATAATTGACTTTTTAACTCAACTTTGGCTTTAACAGATTTCAAGTTATTTATCGACCAAATAAGTCGAACAATATTTTTTTAATATTTTAGCCATATATTATAATAATTTATCAGTGTCTTTATGTAATATTTTACCATTATTAACTTGTATATTTATATGTTAATATGTGTATAACTTGTATATATAACACATACACACAAGGGCTATGTTTGCATATATTTGTACAATTTATACATGTAATTTATTTTTAACTTGGACATATAATATATTATGAACTATATTTTGTATAATTCATGTATTTATATATTATAGTTATAGATTGTAACTTATGAATATATATATATATATATGTGTGTGTGTCTATGTTATTGATCTTTGATACAATGAGCATCATTCACTCTTGAAACTTTTATAGATTATTGTGAATTGTTAATTACTTTTGTTATTTGGTTATGTATTTTTCTTTTATTAGTTATGAACATAGTTTATTATCACATACTTGTAATGCTTGACATAATTTCTAATTTCTAATATGTCATGTACTTTTGAATTTGTGGAATGATATGTTGAATTTTTGAAGTATAGAGAGTAGAATGGAGAATTATATTAGATATGGAATAGGTATAGTTTTTCAATTTATTCGACTTACCAATCAAATAAGTTAAATTTAATTGACTCAATTTTATTTGACTTTGAGATTATATAACTTAATTTTGATTTTAAAATTTTCAAATTAAAAGGTAAAAAAATTCCAGTCAGGCAAGTTGAGAAGTCGTTTACCAACTGAATGAACACCCTAAGCATAATACTTTTTAGATTTCATAATGGAATGCAATTTATACTAATTTGACTTACATACCCTTTATTCTTTAGAATTGTATAAGATATATTATTTTTTATTTATGTAATAAGTTGATTAAATAATATTTCTATACTTCTAAGAAATTATAAGAAAATTTGTGTACAGAAAAAAAATTTTCCAAAATTATTTTGATTGCATATTATATTAACTTTAATATTAATAAAACACTTGAATGTTATTTTTTAATTATATATATAAGTAAATATTTTATTCTAAAAAGTTTGTAAACGCTACTCATATTACTAATAAGATAAAATGTTAATGCTATATTAATTATCCTTTCATTTAGTCTATATAAAATTTCAAGTAAAAATATGCATGTCATAATACAAACTTTACACAGTGTTGCAAATATAATCGTGATCATTTGTAATTTTAAAATCACTAAGATTATTAATTACTAAAGTTGCGCATAATACAATATTTCACATAAATTGGATAAATTGGACATGACAAATTTGTCATTTCATTATTTTTAATTTTTAATTAGTCAAATACGGAAGGGACTTTCTTTAATTCTTTTTTTTTTTTTTGGGGAGAAAGTGCTTTCTAGAATTATTCTAGAATAAGTTGTATTTTTTATTTTTCTTTAAAAATGGCTTTCTAGGATTATTCTAGAATAAGCTTTCCTGAGGAATGACTTTCTTGTTTAAAGAGCCCATGCACATTAAACAATAACATGTCATCAATACCTTTTATTTGGAAAGATGTTTACATTCCATGCCTTTTTCACATACTAAACATTGGGTTAGAGTAATTTATCTAAGGGAAAAAGATCATATGGTGCTTTATCTTTGGTGCATATTAATTTAGTCTCTTATTTATCAGAATAAATTAATTTAGTCCCTTATTTTTTAAAATATTGGCAAATGTATGGATATTAACGGAAAAGTTGAACAAATTAACAGTAAAATCCACATAAACATCACGCGATTGTTAAACACAAATGACTCAAAGGCTAAAAACCTACAAATAATGAAATTTGTTTCAATAACTTTTATCATTGAAGATTAGTTGAAGAAGAGGAGACAAATTAAGGTTAGAAAAAAATGAGAGAAAAGAAAAAAAAAATTGGAGTAACGAGGAACATGTCTTTTTAACCTAAACATGTTTGACAACCATGTAATATTTACGTGGCTGCTACTATTATTTTGTCTAACTTTTTGTCAAAAATCTAATTGTGGGCAATATTTTAAAAGATATTAATGAGAGACTAAATTGACTAATTGTGATAAACAAAGGATTAAATTGGGAAACACCCCAAAGAACCAAAATATTCTTTTTTCCCTTCATCTAATACAAAACGAAGAAAACTTTAAAAGCGTAAAAACAAGTTGCAGATTTGTAATCAAATAATGTTATCTTATAGTGATCTTATCTTTTGTATATTTAAAGATGTAGTCACCCTTAAAGATTAATTGAATAATTAAATTAACTATTTTCTTGCTATTTTTTCCTTAAAGAAAAGGGAAAAAATCTCAATGTTTATACTTAAGAAATGATAGTAGCATCAATAAACGAGTAGAAATCTTCAAGTAAAGACACTAGGCATATATATAGACGACTACAAGATTACAACAATACTCAATATGAAACATAAAGAGAGGCAGGTGGGGCAGCAACCTCAAGATTCTAAAAACTATATTTTTATCCTATAATTAAGATAAAATATTTCTGCAACAATATTGTTTAATTTAATTTCCACCCACTTAATCTTTAAAAAGTACAAATTGCCCCTCAAATGTACATTATTTACAAGTCTTCACCACGTCAAAACAAAAATATATCTTCACTGTGGCAGGTGACTCTGCAATTGCAACCATTATTCAAGAGGTCTATAACATTTTTAGAAAAAAATGAGTCGGACTTCGGAGATCAAGTTTCTACATTTGGCAGAGAACATGAGTTTGCAGACATTACTTGGTTCCCAAGTCAAAATAGGCTTCTTTATCGCATTGACCAAGGGAAATGGCGTTTTTGATTTTGTGGGACTTAGCCCTATACCTTCACTCATTATGGCTGTTTCAAGAGGCCTAGGTTTGTCTATGATTACCCAAAAAATTAGCACTACATTTATGGTCAGTTAAATAGTTGTTAATTTTTCGTTGCTGGCTCTTTGTTTTTGAATAGAGGAGATTCAAGAATATACCGGTCATGCTGCGGGGAAATCCATTACCGGATCACTAGGCAGATACTTGCTGAAAAAGGCAGGATTCCGATTGGGTTGAAAAACGATCGTAATTCTTCTCAATCCTAAAATTGTTTTTTTCTTTTGGTTTTTTTTTTTTTTTTAAACTTTTCCATGTTGAAAGTTATTTAAATTTCCTCGCATTACTTTTTTTTTTTTTTTTTTATCAAATTAGATAAATTGATTGTGCAGATGTAGAGGTGAAGAGTAAATTACATTTTTGGTCCCAATTGTTTGGCGTATTCAACAAACTAATCCTCAAAGTATCAGATAAAATAAATTTATTTTTCAAATAATTCAAATTTTTGCCAAAATAGGGACAAATAACGAAAAATTAAGAATTTTAACAAAAAATAGTCACGTGCCTGTCATATGGCCGTTACATAATGAAAGTATTCAAAACAAAATAATAAATTATAAGTGAATTATGAAAAAATAGTTCTCAAAATTTGTCAAAATATACAAAATAAGTCCCGACCAAAGATTAAAAAACAGTAAAATATTCTTTTAATGATGAAAATCCTAAAAGTTTTAGTGTCAAATCAATCATATCATTTAATGTCACCGCCAGAGATTTGAAGAAAGAGAAAATGATCTTGGAATGTAAAAAATATTATCAACTAATTAATGATTACATTCAATGAAAACCGTGCCAAATAAGATTTAAGGACTAATTGTTTTGAATGATTAAATTTAAAATGAAAATTTGAAAATAGATATATGTTTGAATTTCTCAAACGATAAAATATATATCACTTACGAAAATAATCATTTACAACTACTCTAAAGTGTTATTATTAAAAAATTAAATTTTCATAGTATTATTATAGTGATATTACAAAACAAAAAAATCGATAGTATTATTATCGCTATTATTATTATAAGAAATGTAGCATTATTAATGTCCTGAAGGGGTATAAAATTAGGATTAATTATGATATATGTATTATTTTTCTTAACAACCTACTTAGTATTTGCAAAGCTAATCAGTTTCAGTGTCAAATAAGTTTAAAACCAATCAAATGACTTTAAATGCTAATTAAACCTGGTGCCATATAATCGGAGTAGTCATAATTGTTAACAAAAATTTTAGGAAATACATAATGAGTTTTTTCCAATAGTTCCTTGTCAGTATTTCTTTTTATACCTTGTTAAAAGAAATATTAATATATATAATGGTGACTCAATTTCCATGCACGCAAATTGATTTATTTTTTAAGGTGAACCGGTAATTAATTAGATGTATTCTAATTATGTAACTGATCCGAAATCATATATATCATTCCAATCAAAATATTCTACAAAATTATCACTAAAGTATTAGGCAAAAGAGGACTATGTAGTATGATATAATTAGATGTCATTATATAAAAGGTAAACTGGAGTTAGAAATCATTAGGCAATTGGATTTCCATGTTTTCTGTAATTAAAACGTAATTTTTTTGATGCCCAAATGACTGGGAATATGTGCGGGTTGCATTCGGGTCGCACACATACCTGTTTTGGTCTAAATGGGTAAGAAGACATGTTTTCTGTAATTAAAATGTAATTTTTTTATGCCCAAATGACTGGGAAAATTATGTGCGGGTTGCATTCGGGTCACAACCGGGTAACACATACCCGTTTTGTTCTAAACGGGTGAAAAAGACGATGTTTAAAAAAAAAAAAAAAAAGGAGAAAAGCAAAGTGATGAGGAAGGCTCGAACTTGTGACCTTTTGGTCACAAGTCACGAGACCTATCCACTTGGCCAACCTTGTGGAACCTGAGACCTTCAGGTTAAAGGTTAGGCAGTCTGACCAATTGAGCTACTCAAACTGTTTCGTTGTGAAATGTATTATTTTTATATAAGTTACTTCCAATTTGTTATGTGTGTATATATATACACACACAGACACACACACACACACACACGCACAAACACACACACACACACACACACACATATATATATCAACATTATATATATGTTTGTGACTTTTCTGTAATTATTAATGTCTGTTATTCGTATAAATATGTATATATATTTTTAATTATAGAGTAGCCGGAACATCTTTAATTAAAAAATATATATATGTACTGTAATTTTGTAATTTCTGAGATCACCTATAATATAAGACATTAATTGTTATTATATCACTTTTAATATAATAAATTTTATCTCACAAAAATTTTTATTAATATGTTGTGTAATTAAAGGGGTGAAATATTAAATTATATTACTTAATTTACCCACAAGAATTAAGGAAAGGAACATGATTTAATAGTTTTGTCTGTTTGACTACATGAATTTATATGAATTTATTTGAATTAGAAATTTAGCCTACAGGCAATTTCTATGTCATGTAATTCATATTTCTTAGTAAGTTTTGTATTGGTAAAACATAATAAATGTTAATTTGCCTCAAATTTTTTATATAAGCATGTATGTAATTATTTGTGCAATTTTTCAACCTATGAATTTTTCTGATATGAAATGTGACATTCTCGTGCTCAAGGGTGACAACTATAAGTTGTGAAAAGAGAGGATTCTTCTTCATTTGGGGTGGATGGACATTGATTATGCTATCAGGAAAGACGAACTACCTCCGATTACTGAGATCAAACAGCCAACCTAGTGATGCTGAGCTTTATGAAACATGGGAGCGATCTAATCGCCTCAGCGTGATGTTCATAAAGACCAACATCTCGGCTGGCATTCATGGTTCTTTCGATCAGTATAATAATGTCCGAGAGCTATTGAAGGCCATTGATAAGCAGTTTGAGTCTTCAGATAAGGCGTTAGCAAGCACCCTAATCATGAAACTCTCTACCATGAAGCGCACCAGTAAGGAGTGCATGAACACATCATGCACATAAGGGACGTAGAGGCTCAACTGAAAAATCTTGAGGTTACAATGTCTGAGTCTTTTCTTGTGCACTATATTCTGAACTCTCTACCATAGCAGTATGGGCCTTTCAAGATCTCTTACAACACACATAAGGACAAATGGTCCATCAATGAGTTGATGACCATGCATGTGCAAGAAGAAGGAAGGCTGCTTATGAAAACTGGAGAGAGTGTGCATCTGGAAACTCAAGGAAAGAACAAGAACAACCAAGCCAAGAAAGAAGAGAAAGGAAAAGATGTCTCCTCAAGGAGATATTAAGAAGGAATCCAAGTGCTTCTTCTATAAGAAGAAGGGCCACATGAAGAAGGATTGCCACAAATTCCAGAACTGGCTTGAGAACAAAGGTAATCTAATTTCATTTGTATATTATGAATCTAATATGATAGATGTTAATCATAACACATGGTGGATTGATTCTGGTTCTATAATCCATATTACGAATTCCTTGCAAGGATTACGAAACCTAAGGAGGCCAATAGAAAGTGAAAATACATCTATTCAGGAAATAAGATGTGTTCTCACGTGAATGCAATTGGGACATGCAATTTAGTTCTCAGTAGTGGCTTCGTTTTAGATTTGGAAAGGACATTTTATGTTCCAAATTTCTCTAGAAATTTCATTTCACTGTCAAAACTTGTACCTTTAGGATATTCCTGGTATTGTTCAAATGTTGGATTTAGTTTATTTTATAAATCTGACCTTGTCGGGAATGGTTGTTTTCATAATTAATATACAAAACGATGCTACATTAAGTACTTTACATGTTCAAAATAATGCTGGTATTAAAATATGTGTTATGAATAAGGATTTCTCTATATTGTGGCACCGGAGATTGGGACACATCTCCATTCAGAGAATCAAGAGATTAGTGGATGATGGAATGCTTAGTGTTCTAGATTTTACTGATTTCGAGACTTGTGTGGTCTGCATAAAAGGTAACTAGACCAACATGTCGAAAAAATGAGCCAAGAGGAGTTCAGAATTATTAGAAATCATACATACTGACATATGTTGTTCGAATATGGACACATATTGTCAAAAGTATTTTATCACCTTCATAGATGATTTCTCACGATACATGTATCTCTACTTGCTTAATAACAAAAATGAAGCACTAGACGCTTTTTAGGTGTTTAAGGTAGAAGTGGAGAAATAATGTGAAAAATAAATTAAAATTGTGAGATCTGATAGAGGTGGTGAGTACTATGGCAGATACACCGAAGATGGACTCCAAGTACCTGGTCCTTTTGCAAGGTTTCTTGTTGAGCATGGGATTGTTGCCCAATACACTACACCTGGTTCTTCGAGCCAAAATGGTGTAGCAGAGAGAAGAAACCGAACATTATTGGATATGGTGCGGAGCATGCAAGCATTGCTCAAAACTTCCAGAATCTTTGTGGAGTAAAGCTCTTAAGATGGCTGTGTACATATTAAACCGAGTTCCAATCAAAGCTGTACCAAAGACACCATTTGAGTTATTTAAAGGTTGAAAACCGAGTTTACGACATGTACACATTTGGGGATGCCCATCTAAAGTGAGAGTCTATAACCCACAAGAAAAGAAGTTGGACCCAAGGACCATTAGTAGATATTTTATTGGATATGCTGAAAGGTCTAAGGGATATAGATTTTACTGTCCATCTAATAGTACAAGAATTGTGGAGTCAAGAAATGCAAAGTTTCTTGAGAATGACCTTATTAGTGGGAGTGATAGATCATTGGGTATTAGATCTGGGTCTGAGACAGAATATTCTGTTCCACAATCTTTCACTTCTAGTTATGGACAGACTATTGTTATTCATCACACTCCCTGAGATCAAGTACGTGTTGAACAACCAATCTTTGAAATTCCACAAAATGTTGATAATGATCTAGTAGATCCTGTTCAACAAATACCTGAAATTGTTGAACAACCAGATGAACAACATATTCCTGAGGATAATGTTGGAACAACATTGAGAAGATATACTAGAGTAAAGAAAACGGCAATTTCTGATGACTATAGGGTATATCTGCAAGAGTCCGAATATAATATTGGAGCCGAAAATGGTCCTAAAACATTTTCACAAGCCATGAACTGTAATAAATCTGACTTGTGGTACAATGCCATAAAAGAGGAGATAGAATTGATGGCATCTAATGGAGTCTGGAATCTTGTCGAGTTGCCTATTGGTGCAAAAATCATAGGATGTAAATGGGTCTTCAAAACCAAGAAAGACTCATTAGTAACATCGAAAGATATAAACAGATAGCGAGTCTTGTTGCCAAAGGATTCACTCAGAAAGAAGGAATCGATTATACGAAAACCTTTTCTCCTGTATCTAAGAAAGATTCTCTTTGAGTTATTATAGCATTGGTTGCCCATTTTGACATGAATTTGCATCAAATGGATGTGAAAATGGCATTTCTTAATGGAGATCTAGAGGAAGATGTTTATATGAAACAACCTGAAGAATTTTCCTCTAGTAATGGTGAGCATTGAGTTTGCAAGCTTAAGAAGTCTATATATGGATTGAAGCAAGCCTCCCATCAATGGTATTTAAAATTTCATGGTGTAATCTTTTCGTTTGATTTTGAAGAGAATATCATGGATCAATGTATATACCAAAAGGTCAGTGGGAGTAAGATTTGCTTTCTTGCTCTGTATGTGGACGACATCTTACTTACATATAAAGGATTGCTGGATGAGGTGAAACAATTTATCTCTAGAAACTTTGATATTAAGGATATGGGTGAGGTATCTTATGTCATTTTGATCTGGCATAAAGATCCATAGAGATAGAACTCGGTGCATTTTGGGTTTGTCTCAAGAAACCTATATTAACAAAGTTTTAGAGAGGTTTCGGATGAAAGATTGTTCACCAAGTGCGGCACCCATTGTGAAGGGTGACAGGTTCAATTTGGACCAATGTCCAAAAAAATGACTTTGAGCGGGAACAAATGAAAAACATTCCGTATGCTTCTGCCATAGGAAGCCTGATGTATGCTCAGGTCTGCACAAGACCTGACATTGCATTTGCTGTAGGAATATTGGGAAGATATTAGAGTAATAAGGTATGGACCACTGGAGAGCTCTTAAAGTGGTCCATAATGAGGTACCTTCAAAGAACGAAAGATTACATGCTTATGTACATAAGAGCCAAACTAGACATGTTTGGCTACTCGGATTCAGACTATGTTGGCTGCATTGATTCTCGAAAATCGACATCTAGTTATGTCTTTATGCTAGCCAGTGGGGCTGTGTCTTGGAGAAGTGCTAAACTAACTTTGATGTGCAAATGGAAGCTGAGTTCGTTTCTTGTTTTGAGGCAACTTCGCATGATGTATGGTTGAAGAGTTTCATGTCTGGGCTTAAAGTTGTAGATTCTGTTTCTAGGCCATTGAGGTTATTTTGTGACGATTCAGCTGCTATTTTTATGGCTAAAAACAATAACAGTGGTAGTCGAAGTATACATATCGACATCAAGTACGTAGCCATTCGAGAACGTGTTAAAGAAAATAAAATGGTCATTGAACATGTTAACACTGAATTGATGATTGCCAATCCCTTGACTAAAGGCATGCCACCAAAGATTTTCAAGGATCATATACTTAGAATGGGACTTGGTTCCATGATGTGACCTCATTTTACATGTACGTACATTTGATATTTTAAATGAAACTCTTATTCAGTTGTGTTTTTTCATATTCAGTTGTGCATACTTATTTAGTTATTTGAGAAAACTCACTTAAATTGGACCTATAATAAGTATAAGGCTTATTTATTAAGTTGTGTTAATCACATAAAGGTTTAGTGCTGAAGAGACATAATGCATAGTAATACATGGAAGACAATACTTATTTTTTAGAGGACTTGTTGCCATGATTCATGTATTTTGGATCTTACTATTGTGAGATTTGATAGTTTGTATGTCAAATAAAATATGGGGATCAAGTGGGAGAAATGTTGGAATTTTTTGTAATTATCCCATTTGGGTTTTATTTAAATTTCAAATATTTGATCCAATATTTAATTCTGATATTTATCAATTTGACTTAATAAATATTTTGTGATAATTATCATGTTGTGATAATTATTACACTTGTGATAACTATTTATTATAAATGATTACGCTTTCTGATGGGGAAAAACGTTATAAATATACAGAGTATTTTGGGTCTCTAGGCCTGACATTCTATCAGAAAATACACTATCTATCAAATTGTCTAGGTTTAGAAGTACCTAGAAAAACTATTTCTATTTTTTGTTTTTATTTTACAGTGACCCAACAACATCAATGGCTGGAGGGTATGTTCCTTGATTTTATTCCGCATTTGATATTCTGTGATATTATATATGCACAGATTAAATTTATTTTTATAGATTGAAAAATCTATCACAAACTACTTTATCATATGAAATTAGCCAGCTGAGGTATATTTCTCCTGAGGTGCTTCTGAAGATGAGCTTCCAGCCAGTTGATGATGGTGTATTGGATAGGATGTTTTGGTGCTTTTGAATTCTAACTGATAATGGAGGTTGTGCTGCTTGTGATGCTCTAATTGTGGAGATATTTGTGGAATTTATTTGTGATATAGTCTGTCAATTTTTTTTTTCACGCAGTGTAATTCTCGAAACTTAGTCAGCTCACAAATTAATTATTTTGCATATTGATCAACAACTAAATTGATTTATAGTAATATAACAAGTTGTGTTAAAATTATCCAACTTGAAAAAAAAAATGTCTTTTTGGTTCATTTAGCAAATAATATTGATAATTTATGAATTTTATGATTTTCTAATCAATTTAATGACTGTCTTTTATATATCAACTTAAACAAATTGGTCTGACCACATAATCTAGTATCTACAATAAAAATCAGTGTTCGTATTTTGTAAATATTTACAGATTATAGAAATTTATTCAATTCGTGACTTGTATGTGAAATTGACGAGGACCATAGATGGTCCAGCATTATTATGTGTGAAATCGTTTGAAGTAATCAAGATTGGAAGCTATAACTATATTTACTTCATTTGCAAGTCACTAAAAACCTAAAGGAACAGTAGTCAATAGAGAACAGAATGCGTCAATAAAATATTCTTACTTTTGGAAAATTTTATGATCTGTTTAGGTACCATATCTATTGTACTAAAAATTTATATTATATAAATATTTAAAGCACAATAGTATAATATATAAATAACCATAGAATTATCCCATAACATAAGCTAATGGAATTTGAAACCATGTTTTCACTTGAATTCTTCCTTCAGATTCAAATATACCAATCGTATGCCACCCCTTCTCTTTGCAATGTATGCGTCATTTCCCTATCTAGAACATAACTAACAAATCCTCCATTTCCCAAACATCGAAGGCATCAAAGTGAAAGATATCCTTTTCCCATCGTAAAGGGATATCCCAAGAGGAAGCATACGTTAGTAAAGAGAATTTTTTATTACTTATTTGTCTTAGTTTGGTGAACCATGAATAGAACTTTTCCATATTTTTGCAGCTTTTGATCAAGCGTGGCAAGGTTCTCATGCCTAAGTTTTATCCCTCCAAAGAGAATTTATTTTTCTCATCAGCCTAATAATTTTATTCTTTTTGTTTTTGAACAAACCTTGCAATTCTTTTCCTAAGCTATAAAGTGACTTTTCCGTTGTCCACGAAAGGAGTGTTAAAGCGTGTGGCGGACGTGTGCCTAGTGTGTGAGCTGTGTGAAATTTCCTGTACTATTCTTGAACCAACTTTTGACGTATCTCAATTCGAGCTATCTGACTTAGCTTAATTACTAATTTTTGGAAATCTTTTATTTCACTATATGTACTAAACTCTTATGCTCATTCTCTAAATACTTGATACATGTGTTCTTACTTATAAATATTATTATCACGAGTAAATTTTGATTATCATCTTCGTGATATAAAGTAGGTATGATAAGCCTTTTAAAATAATTAAAAAATAGAAAAAATTTATTATTTTTTAATCATACAACGATTTAGAATTTTTTTGAATAGAAAACATAATAGCATAACTTAACAATTAACCACTTTGGTTTCTATTGGTGTGGTTAAGAGTAACCGTGAGAAACGAGGAGCATGTGGTAGTTTATAAGTTTTTTCGATGAAGATTGAAAACGTTGAGCAGAGGGGAAAGATTGAAACTGCAATAGTTCTATCTCTCTCTTCCTATTTTGGCTACCAATTATAATATTTTTAAATAATTAAATCATAAGTTGAACAGGATTTTTTCACATCTTTTTTTCTTATATTTTGTAAGTTATATTTTCCTTAACTTATATTATTGCCCCCCCATGTTTCGTTATTTGAGGGGTGCACAAGCTAAGAAATCAAATCATGAAGGGAAATTATTAGTAGAATGTAAGGTTTTTATAGTTTAATAAGGGAAATTTTTAAGCTTTGAGGGGTCAACTCCCCTCCCCTCTCCCTGAAGTGAATGTTGATCTGCCCATGATTATTATGTTATAACATATATATCAAACATATACAGTGTGAGACAAAAATAATTTATTGAAATAAAAATTTAAGATATAAATTCATGTTCCAAATTCCCAATGATGCTATCATATGTATATATATATATATTTGCTTACTCTTAAATAGGATAAAATTAATTTTTTTAAACATTTGAGATTCACTACCTACTTAGATTGACACATTTGTGTGGTACTCATACTCGAGCTAAAAATCATACCATATAGAACGTCACTTTGTTTTCCTATCAGTCGAATTATGTAAAAGGCATATAAAATAAAATACAAATAGTCCAAACTTCGAAAGTAAAGACAAGAGACATTTTGTTAAAATGCAAAAACTTATATTGCTTGATAAAAATGAAATGATGCAAAGAGTGAGACAATCAAGAAATGACCCTTCAAGTACAAACATTCAGTTTCATGGAATCAAAGCATTCTTTCTTCATAAGGAAACAAAGCTGAACCGCAAGGACCTCTTCTTCCTATATATATAGCACCTACAAATAACCGAGACAATATTCCATTACTGATGCTAATTTCTTGTTTTGTTTCTAAATATACCCTTTAGAAGAGGCGAAAAAAGAGAAAATTATTAGCGATTTTTCAATAAATTTATAAGCGCAATAAATGGCTCAGGAACAAGAGAAATTATTGTTGGAAGAGCACACAGAGAAGCATTTCACTGCCGGTGAAATTGTCCGTGATATGATTATTGGTATTTCTGATGGTCTAACCGTCCCTTTTGCACTTGCTGCTGGATTGTCTGGTGCTAATGCATCATCATCCATCATTCTAACTGCTGGTATAGCTGAGGTTGCTGCTGGAGCCATTTCCATGGGACTTGGAGGGTATTTTCTTTTTAATTTTTTTTTCCTAATTCTTTACTTTGATTTTACATGTTATGGCTATAGAAAATAAAATTTGGTTCGAGTAAATAATGAAAACTATGCTGCAGAATAAAATAAATAGCATTAATTCTTACATGCTATATATATATATGTGTGTGTGTCCTTAATTACCCTACATCAGAATTTGTGCATTATGGTACATAAAAATTAATTTTTTGTATTCAAACATGAGGGAATGTTTAAGGAGCGATACTAGTTTATAATTAATTATAGCACGATTATTTGTTTCCCGTATGAAAAAATATACTGATGCAAAGGACGGATGCATTGAGAAATTTCCTGTCAATTACGCAATGCTGTAGAATGGAAGAAGAATATTTCTTCCCTTTTAAGAGACTTGGTTTTCTCTTATATTTGTGTATTTTTTTTTTTTAATTTGAGGGGGGTGGGGGGTTTGCATAAACTTCTATCGAAATGTATATTTTTTTGGTGGTATTTTATATTTTGTTATATAGTCTACTGCATGCATGAGATGAAATAAATACCTAATCTCTAATCTCTTTCGAACTAAGTTGTTTGTTAAGTCCTTTCTTTGAGTGTAAGCAGAACAAAGTTGTTTGTTAATACTACTGTTTGGCAACCAATTATTTGAAGTATTGTAATAATTTTTTGAATGTGTTGTATATAAGATAAAAAAATAATTGAATGTGTTAAAAATAATTATTATAAAATATTATTTGAAAAATAATAGATAATTTCACCATCCAAAGAAAATCGCATCATGGTTGTAGCTAGGGAGAGGGGTGGAGCTACATGATTTCTAGGGTGGGTAATTGCCCCCCCCCTCAATTTTCAAAAATTTTCAATTTATAAAAATTGCTCTTTTTCTTTATTTTGGCCCCCCAAAAGTTGAAATTAAATCGTACGATTAAAAGTAACCATATTTTTAAAATTAAAAATAAGTATCACTTAAAAGTATAAATATATCATTTATATTTAAATTCGTTTTCTAAGTAGATCTTGTAATAAAATTGAATCTACGAAAATAAAGATACTAGACTGTCATGTTACAAATTTATTATTATGTAAAACGTTAGGACAACCACTCTCTGATCGGATTCTTATAATTGTTTATAAAATTATTTAACAATTTTTCAACACCTATGTTGCCTCTCTCCAACCTCAAGGTCCTGATTGATCTATTTAGGGGCATAAATTAATGTAAATATTGTACTTAATTTGATTTGAACTTTACGTTAATTTAACGGCATAAAAAAAATGCATTTAAATGTGCTTAATTTGCATATTTAGTTATCTTGCTGCAAAAAGTGAGGCTGACCACTATACGAGAGAACTGAAGAGGGAACAGGACGAGATAATTGCTGTACCAGAAACAGGTTTGAATTCAAATGCTTTAACCCCTAAACAAATTATTATAAAAACTCAATTGTTGTTGTTAATATCCGTTCGAGACGAATGTGTAATCCAATTTCACCTTTTTCTAATGAGGAAAAAAAAAACCAAAAAAGGATGTAGATTAATTAATTTGATTTCATAGTAGGATTTTTTGAGGAAGGTAGTTTTGAATTTCTTCTTATTTGGAAAATGAACAAGAATCCAATATTAATTGTGGTTTTGGTTGAATGCAGAAGCTGCAGAGGTGGCAGAGATATTGTCCCAGTACGGAATTGAGCCACATGAATATAAACCAGTGGTGAACGCTCTAAGGAAGAACCCGCAGGCATGGCTTGATTTTATGATGAAGTAAGTTTTGAAAAAAAATGATAGAAGAAAGTTTAGCTTTAATTATATTAATTTTTTTTTAAAAAAAGAAGAAGCTATAATTATGTTAATTATAATGGCCAATCTTCCCAAGGATTTTGGTAAAATTTTCTGATTTGCCAAAAATAACCTCATATTAGTGGCATAAACCAATCCATAGGGCCCAAAACTAAAATTGAACCATATGACCCTTCATTTAAAGTTACAGTCCATAAAATTTATTTAGAATGATGATGGTTGATTTTCTAATATTTTTCGCTCTTTCCACAAACCCGTACTAAGAAGATGGTATATATATACATTTTTATATTCACCTCTCCCTTCTTACTGTGACTCGAATTCGTGATCAATAAGTCAAAGAAAAAGTATTTTACTATCTAAATTACACTTCGTTGTCAGCTAAAATAACGCATTTAACAAACTATAAGTGTGTTCTATCGAATCCACTAGGTTATGGGATGTCAAATGCAATATTGACCATACATCATTACATATGACTCGAAGTCGCAGATATTGATATTATTTGGAATTTTGTATCTCATTCTCTATATAAATTTTTATAACACTCTTTAAATATTAAAAATTTCTATCATACTGATTAAGATATTTAATGTTTCTAAGGCTCTTAACACCATGAACTTCATTAAATCGTTATCAAGAATGAAATATAGGTATGCTACCTAGTATCTTGAGACATGGAAGGACATCACTGCACTAGTGCAAAGTTAGTCGATGATAAAATTCAATAACTAAATGTTTATTGAAAACCATTCTATCACAAGATAGTTTATTGAAATCGGCTAGAGCATTACAAGGTAAAGAGCTACCAATCATGTAACAAATGAGAAAGTAAAAGAATTGGGGTTTATTTGAATATCTGATGCCAAATACTATAAAAATCTGACCAAATTTTTGCAGAATGTTTTACCATACTGGTTTTAAACGTTGTTAGAAAATGTAATGGAATTTTGTTTTGTCCGTTGATCAACGTTTTACAAGACTTTGGAGAGAATTTCTACTAATGTATTATTGACTTTCATTTTATTTTTTAGGGTTGCAATGTATATATCTTTCTTTCCTTTAGAGCACTAACAGTCTTTTTTTTTCCTTATTCAATGAGCCAAGTTTCTTGTTGTCAGTTCATCAGTCGATAATCAAAAGTTTTTTCCAAAAAAAAAAAAATGCAGATTTGAACTCGGATTGGAGAAGCCAGATCCAAAAAGGGCACTGCAAAGTGCATTTACCATTGGCATTGCCTACATCATTGGAGGAATGGTCCCTCTTATTCCTTATGCATTCATCCCGGTTGCATCCTGTTCAAGGCCGTTTTGGCATCTGTTGGCCTAACATTAATAGCTTTATTTGTCTTTGGTTTTGCTAAAGGCTTCTTTACTGGAAATAATCCCATCAAAAGTGCTTTGCAAACGGCTCTGATTGGAGCAATTGCATCTGCTGCTGCTTTTGGCATGGCCAAAGTTGTTCAAGGATAGGCATCTCCTCTTCTTATGTTGTGGCTAATCTGGATGATTTTAGACTATGTACACTTATTTTAAAAAATTTAATAAATCTGGGAAATGAGCTTCTTCTTTTTCAATTTTTTGACAACCTTTTAACATTTGTTCAGAGCCTAGACATCAACCACCAAATGGTTTATAATTATAGGTGAAAAGTAATTGATTAAAGTTAACAATTAAGTGCCTGAAAATTTCGTAAAATTTATTGCCCCATTTCCTATCCTCCCTATTCAGAATCATGATAAAACGAATATAAATAATGTGGCTGAATTTGCTGCTCTAACCAAGGAAATTGGAAACCCAATACTAAAACAAATGGCGCTATAAATGAAGCATATTTGGAAGTGCAGTCGACTATACTCTGTATATATCATGTTTAACTTGAAAAATTATGACAAAACTCCATAAGTAAAAGGCCGGAAAAGCCAGCAGAAAGAACAGATAATTTCCGAATCCAAAATGGTTGTTTCGCAAATGATAGATAACAACTTATACCAAGTAAAAATATTACTTAGAATTAATATTCCCTGTATCTTCGATGCAGAAATATTTACACCTGCGCTGTAGAAAAAGGAAAAACCAAAATTAGCCAGAAATCTTAATAGATGTCTATAGCATCAGCATATAGAGAATACTAATATTGAAGCTGGTATCAGGAATTCAGAGAGCTCATTTGTGCAGCCAAAAAGTCCAAGCTTTCAGGGTTATCCAGTTGTTTGTCTACTCCCGTTTTTCCAATCCTCTTATTCTGATCCAACCCTTCCTTCAGAATTTCAAATTTATTAGATTCCTGTTATTGGGTTGCCGACTTTTCCTATCTCCATTCCATGGTCTAAACAAACTTCACCATCGAGCTCATCAGTTTCTTTAGAATTTGACAGTGAACTTGATAAAAGGAGCTGGTCCATCAAAAGGTCACCATCAGGTAAATCTTCAAGAACAAGAGGACCATGGTTTTCAAGAGAAAGCATCTTCTCATCCAACGGTCCTGGTGTGAAATCTATATTCATAAGGAGATCCCTTATTTCATCAGAAAGATCGAGTTCCATCAATTTGTCTGAACTAGAACTTGGAGGGATGAAGGGAGGCTCCAAAGCTTCATTTGCTGGAAGCTGGTATCTCACAATTGCTCTGTCAGAGGATACAGGTCCACAATCATCAACAATTGGACTTATCTTTTGCTTACCAGTTTCAGATGCACGCCAATTATTTTCTTTTGGCTGCAGCAACTCGACCAAAAATCCAGGGTTTTGCATGGCCATCACTATAAATGAGAGCATCTGTTGTTGATTCTTCTCCATACCTTTTAATCGTAGTGTGTCAGGAGTATGAACTTACTCTGTGAGGTCTGCTGGTGTTCCCTTAGCTTCATCAGCTCTTGCATGAGTGCATTCTTATCAATCTTCAGAATTTCAACTTCCTTGCGCAGCACGATTCTCTTATCTTCTTTGGATACAGAGGAATCATTATCTGTCTGCTGGGAAGATTTCCTCTGCGCTTGTGCCAGACTCTGTTTTCTTCTAATAATATTCTTCAACAGATGCCTTTGACCTTTGACAAACTCGTCATTTGAAAATTCCCAGCTGTCAGTATCAGCCTTTCGGAAACCCTAAATTCAGTAGATTGACATAATTAACTACGTGAACTTTTGATCCAATCAACAAGGTCAAAAATTCACATTACTGATATCAAATTAACAGTGTGTCAGTTTCCAGAAACATGTCCATAAATCGACTGCCCTGTCAATGTTTTCATGTTTCATTAAGAAATCCATTGTAGAAACGTCGGATATAACTTGTATGTACGGTTCAAAACTCAGATTCTTAGATACGAAAAAGATTTTGTTGTAAAAAGATACTTACTATCAGACAGTGAGCTACTTGCAACCTAAAACATGTTGCTCCTAAGGAAATTTTGTTTACAAGCTACCACTCATGCATATGAGAAAAATTAGAAATAAGCACTCTAAAAGGGTACTCTTCTTGACTCACAGCATTTTGTAGCTTGAATAACTATATATCCTGAATTGTGTGCACACGAATGTTCATATAATCCACAAACCATGTAGATCCTTAATGGCCAGAAACCAGAATATAAGACTTTACATTATAACTGGATCTTTTTGTGTTACTATTTTACTTTTGTTACTTTCTTATAATTGATATTAGATATAATAGTCAATACTAATACTAGTCATAATAGGATAAGTATGTGGGAATAGGCATGAGTAGTAATTTGTTAATTTTTGAACTCTAAGTTTGTTATCGTTTGAACTCTATCACTACTCCTCCCATGATCCATTAAATTCGTATAAGGGAGTAATTCTACTAGTATCTATCCTACTTATATATAAGTCTCGTAGTCAGTTTAAGTATTTAAATTCTCTGACATTGCAGTCGGCGTTGGAGAAAACTCTCAGGCAGATTTTCTGAAGGAGGAAAAGCCACCTGTAAGAAGAGTTAAGGAGACCGAGAAAGCGTCAACAAGGGTCACTGGTAAGTATTCAGGAATTCGAAACAATAAATTTTTGTAGTTTTATCTTTGAATTTACGCAAGATTAAATCTAGTTCCTGTGCTAAGAAATTTTTTGAGATGCTTATGGGTTTGGATCCTTAGATAATAGATTTCAGTTAGTCGACTTACAAATTCCAATTTTTTCCTCCATTATTATGCTTTTAGGTGTGTGTGCATAACAATGTCGGTAAGGGATGGAGGACTATGACTGAATTTAAGTGTGACTAGGTGATTCTTTCGGAGTTCATTTTGGTTTGTTGACTACATGATTCTTTCAGAGTTCGTTTTGGTTTGTTGTAGTGTTGTAGTCCATTCATTTAACAGGGGGAAAAAAAAAATCTCGGGAACTTTTCCAAGACCAAGATTAAGGTGTATAAATTTTAATGTGGAGACAAGTCAAGCACAGATTTAGCATACTTTTGGCATTTCAAGTTCAGAACTTTCTTAAGTAATAGATAAGTAACTCTTACTTCCTTTGTAGGATTCAAAAACGTGTTTATGAAACTTGAAAATTGTGTTTATGAAATAAATGATTTAAATGCTATTTTCAAATGAGAAAGCCCTGAGGATCCTATTTATAAATGCTATGGAGAAGGTATTGAAACCATTGAACACTGTTTTTTCTTTTGTGAACAAGCTGACTTGATGTGGAAACTAGTACCTGTTAAATGGGAAGGTCTAATGGAGCTTAGAGTTAACTTTTGGAAATGGTTTAAAGTTCTGCTGGAGGCAACTTCAAGGAAAGATGGGGATGATCACATTAACCTAATTGTCATTGTTTTGTGGCAAATTTGGAAACTAATGAACTGCTATTCACTTTCAATGGAGATAAAGTTGATGTAAATAGACAAGTACAGAAAGCAGTTGGTGATTGGATAGAATTTGATGACATTAGCAAAAGGAAAGGGATTGAGAGCATTAATGAATCTGAGAAGCAAACAGGGGAGCAAAGGTGGGATCCACCACCTCAAGGGATCATAAGAATAAATACTGATACAGCTCTAAACATCCAAAAGTCCAACGCTGGTTGGGGAGCAGCTACTAGAGATTGGAGGGGAGATGCTGTTTTGATTTGGGCTTGGCCTGAGCTTTTAAGAGGAGATGCGGAACTTGAAGAATCTCTGGTTATCAAGCAAACTTTAGTTGCTGCAGAGACGAAAGGATGGAAGCAATAGAAGTACAATCTGATTGTAAGTCCATTATAGATAAGTTGAATCTGGGATTGGCAAGAGGCTTTGTTAGCCACTGTCCTTGAAGATATTTTGGAACTTTGCTTGAAGTTTGATTATTGCTCTTTCTCACATATAGGTAGGAAAATCTAATACTTTGAGTCATTGTGTAGCAAAATTTGCTGTGAATTTGGCAGATTGTATTGAGTGGTACTCTAACTTCCCCTATGGCTAGAAAGATTTGTGGAAGCTGGCAAAGGGCAATGTCCGTATTTATAACTATCTTTGTAACTATCTATTTTAATGATTTAATGAAATTATTGTTTCAGAAAAAAAAAAAAAATGAGAAAGCTCTGAAACATATATGTGATGTAGAATTTTTAAATGTTTGGCATGTCAAATGATTATGATCAGGCATGTTGCATGGTATGTTCCATGCCTATGATATTATGAGCATGTTTATACAACCATGGTTCATCTTTTGTCAACTGCAGCAGTTTGAATCAGACCGTTAATTATCATTTGTTCAGCCCACAAACAGTGTGTTAGCCACATTAGAACTGACACCAACTCTAGTGAATAAAATCAAAGAAGCCATAAGTTTGATCCAACAAGGTAATTAACATGTGGCAATCCAAATGACTACAGTTGATGAAAGTAGATGAACCATGATGCATCTGGTATAAACAATACCCATAATATTAGAGCCAACACAACACATGGAACAACCATGCAACATGTGTGATCATAATCATATGACATGCCAAACATTTAAAATTCCACATCACATTTATGGTTCAGATATTTCTCATTTGAAAATAACATTTAAAAGTCAATTATTTCATAAACGCGTTTTTTCAAATTCGATAAACACTTTATTATTTTTGAAATCCCATGAAGTTAGTAAGAAGGAAGTAAGAGTTACTTACCGATACTTGAGTAAGTCGTAAACTTGAAAAGTCGGAAGTACACTAAATCTTCACTTTGTTTCCTAACTATGATAATAAATAAATAATAACCCACATTAAAATTTATACACCTTAATTCTTGGCCTTGGAAAAGTTCCCGAGACTACTTTCTTTTTCTTTTTCCCCGTTAAATTGAACAACACCACGCTCCAACAAACCAAGACGGACCCCAAAAGAATCATTTAGTCACATTGAAACCTTCAATAGCGGCTCTCCATCCTTTATTGACACTATTATGCGCACACACCAAAAAGCACAGTAATGGAGAAACACATCAAAATTTGTAAATAAACTAACTGAAAACATACATTGTCCAAGGTTCTGAATCCATAAGCAATTCAGGAAATTTCTTAAGCTACAAACTGAATTTAATCTTTGCGCAAATCTAAGATAAAACTATGTAAATAAATCATTTAGAATTCTTAAATGTGACTCTTGTAGACACTTTCTTGGTCTCCTCAACTCTCCCAAGGAGTGGCCCTTCCTTCCTCAGAGAATCTGCCTAAGAGTTTTCTCCACTATCTCTAACGCCAACTGCAATGTTAGAGAGTTTAGGTACTTAAACTGACTACGAGACTTTATATTTATATATGAGTAGGATAGATACTAATTTATCGGATAGAGAGGGGAGCAGTGAAGTTCAAACGATAACAAACTTAGATTTCAAAAGATAACAAACTACTACTCATGCCTATCCCCACATACTTATCCTATTAGAACTAGTTCAATATTACTATTATATCTAATATTAATTACATGTAAGAAAGTAAAAATAAATAAATAAATCAAATAGTAATATAAAAGATCTGGGTATAACACTTTAACTTCAAGTTCCTCAGCGCACTCAAAGGCACAAAAAAGATGCGGTTCACAACAAACCACAGATGAAACCAACTAAAATGTCCCATGTTGAAGTATTTGTGGGAAATCTTACATGGACCCACATCACCTCACGAATCCATTGTGGGATGATGTGGCCTTACATGGACCAAAGAGTCCATGACACTAATGCCATGGACCTGGTCCATGTAAGAATTTCCCTTCAGTTGCCATAGTACTATGCTTAGAATAAACGCATTAAAGCCAAAGGAATAAGTAAATGGTATCGTATAATCCTACAAAATAAGTCAACTCATCAAAAACATAATTGGTAGCAGGGTCATGTAACCCTAGTTGTCAAAGATTGTCCTCAAACATCCAGAAATTGCAGCACCATCTAAAATGAGCACGTGTGTTTACAAGCTTTAAATATGTTTTGTACGACAACATGTGGTAAGCAGATCATAGCCAAAACTGATTTCTGCCCAGCGAGGTCATTCTTCAATTCATGATTGAAACTCAAACTATTTTATGCATAGAAGATCCATATTCAATTTATAGGATAAGAACAAAATTAAAAATATAGGCAAAAGCATTTTCCCAGTTTCTGAATTTTCTAATTAACCCAGGAAAAAAATAAAGATTTACTATAAGGAACAGTATATCAGCCATAAGTACAGTTTTAAAAAAAAAAAAATGTTCATGACATACCAAAACACTGAAAACAAATTACATAAACCAGTGACTTCTGGAAAAACTTAAACTTTCAAACGTGGCTGAGAAAAGATGATCGGTATGGTTCATAGCATCTATAAACCCTAGTACATGGAAATACATAATTTTGATTTACCTCCCAACACTAACACCAATGAGAAAACAAAGATTCTTTTTTCTTTTGATCATCATTGAATGACATTGATTGCAGAAGTATTGCACCTTACTCGCATTTACACAAATAGTAGATGGACTCAATTCTTCATGCCAGAGGACACAACTGAAGCATATATAATCACATGAATTTCAATGTCGTGAAACTCCCCATATTAAAAATACAATAGTTACATGTAGATAGTTGGAATGACGAAGCACCAATTAGAAATTTGTGAGTTCTAAGATGCAAATGACTCAATGGCAAACCAAGAAACTGCACAAAGCACCTTAAGCAAGAAAACCTGAATTTTCCAATGAAGTGGCACATTAGCAGCCGACACAGAGTTCCAATCATGTAAGGTATCCATAGAAACTTGACAAAAAGTTCTCTCAACATTTCCATTCTATGTTCGGGCATAACTATTCAACTTGAATGGTTAGATAATTTGAGAATTTGAGATGATTATGATGCGCAGGGTGAAAGGGTTGAGCAAGAACTGGGTGCAGATAAGAGGAAATATAAAGTGAAAAAGACAGAAGAAGAAGTCACAGGAGTTCCACCATATTTCCCAGGGATTTAGAGAACTGCTCCCCCAAATTCAATTCAGGTTAAACGAAACACTGTGTACGCAAGAATGTTTGTGGAAACACTCAAATCACATTATTCTTCATTATAGATTTGATGGCAGATGAGGATGTAAGGAGCCCTATATCTCCTATAACACCTTGGCGGAAAGGAATCAAAAACCTATCCATCTAATTCATACATATCCCGAGCAGATTTAGACAACATCTAAACCTGAACAAATGGGACTAACAATTTTCTGCAAATAAAATAACTTCAGCAAATTGCAAAAGTAGCCATGATCATTAGTATAATAACCAAAATGAGAAATGCTATAAGAGTAGATGTAGCTTTTCAACTAAGAAAGTCCATAAAGAGCAACTTTGGAAAATAATTATTCATACTCATTCTTTCTTGAGTCTTTGAAGCAAAATATGGTGCAGCAATACCAAGTTTATCGTATTATCTTCCAATGGAATTGCAACCAATTAATCACTCTAGAAGACAAAATTTATGTATGCTGAAGGAGAGTACCAAAATACCAATGCTTAATAACAATGAACCTTAAAGCATTAACCTGCTCAACTTTCCAAGAACAAGGCCATGTACCATATCACTAAATCACGCGAGTCAAGAAGATCGATTAGTTCTAAGAAACAATAATAGAAATTTAGATGACAAGCTCCTGCCATGTTAAGACTGTAGAAGGCCTAGATACAACAAGGAATAACATTAATATGTTAACCCCTCCAAAATGAAAAATTGCTGTCCAATTACAGCAACATGAGGTTACCAGACTACGCTAGCCTAGGCTAAGATAACAAGTACAGAACAAAGAAACCATCTACTAAATCACCTAACTAGATGATGTAGCACAAGGTTGGGGTATCTTGTCTACAAGAGCGAGTGGAAGAATAGAGGGATTTGGAGCTGCAAACGGGGAAAAAGAAGAAGGGAATCCACGGATTCTTGAGGAAGAATAAAACAAAATAACAAAATAAACAAATAACAAATAACTCTAATCTTTAATTCATCGTTTTCTGTCTAATAACTCCCTGTAACAAGAGTACTTATAGACAATAAACTAATTAAAACATAGAATTCTAATCCTACCTTGAACATAATTACTTCTTCTATACTAATCAAATAAGTAAAAGACTCCTAAACTATTCCTATAACAATAACTCTGAGTTCTATTATAATAGGATAATTAAATATGACTCAACTACTGAAAAATTTCTGCGAAAACAGAAAAGACTAAAGTACCCTTTAAGGCCTAAAAATCTGACATATATGACCAATAAATCTTCAAAATCACTGAATTTAGCTTTTCTTGAATTCATGATTGACTGCATCACCGGAGAAAGGGAAAACGCTGGAATAAAATCAATCCAAATTTCATACCCATCTTTTTTTCTAAAGGCTGTTAGACAATGAGTGTAATTGAAAGAATGACAGAATAAAACTGCTGTTTCCACTGCACATGTTAAGCGTATAAGCTAGCTATTTGATAACTTTTAACAACCTAAAACGGAAGCCTTTCTTATCAGTAGTGAATTGCAGAGTCAAATTGGAAAACTCTAACGCCTCAAGAGAATGAACCTAGTGTCTGAGATTTTCAACACTCATCAGATATTACAAAGAATTTGATCTTGGTTATTTGCCAGGCATAGAAAGCAATTTCTTTTTCGAAACAGTCTTAATGCGCATGAAGATGAATCTCAGCAACTCACCAGAATCGTATTCCGTAATCAAAACAAGTATTTGTAGGCAATCTATATTAGCATTAAGTAATCTGTTTACTACTACATCGTTGTAGGAAGAATAATCCACTAAAAGCCACCCTCAACTTTATATAGACACACTTTCAACCACATAATTCAGTAATAGAATCAATAACTAAATTCTAACTACTATAATTGATATCACCAAAACTTGAAGAATAAAATCAAAACAAAGAAAATTGCCAGCTACTCATTGCCTAATTACCAAAATTTAAAATTTAGAATCCTAGATTATCAACAACCAACAAACCACAATTTGAAAAGGCATCCTCATAATCACCACAAATTCACAAGCAACAAAACTTAAAAAGAAAAGTTAATAATAACTTGAAAAATGAAACTCACATAGATGTTGAGTTGGCGAATGAAACTGGAAAAATTGCTGTGCTTGAAGTACTTTGGGAGCAATTCAGAAGAGAATCTAGAGACATCCCATATGACAAAGCTACTACTATGTGTTTGACTCCAAGAAATCAACTCATCTGTTGATTCATCGCTCACCATCTCATAACACTTCAACAGAAATGGAGCCACTGACGAACCATCCTCCAAATATTTCACCATAATCTTTTTCAATGGGCTTTTCACTAATTTAACTTGAACCCACTTGAGAAAGAAAACCCAGATCAATTTTGGTCTAAAAATTCAATCTTGAAAGTGGGATTTTAGTCGTTCGCTCTTTCGAATTTAATTAAGTCCGAGTATATGAACCTCTTGACTGCGTAGAATCAAGACCTGAGAGGGGGTTAAGATTTAAGAATGGAGTTATCAACTTATTAGAGGTTTGTATTTTTAAAAGTTGGGGATCCTTAATCCTTCGGAGTTCGGAGTTGGCGTCTGCGTGGGGCGGTAACGGTCAAAGGATTTGACTGATCCTATTCTTATTCGTCAGATTATCTTCTAAAAAAAATAAAATAAAATAAAATTAATCTCACTTTAAATACTAAATTTTTAATAATTTTTAGAAGTAACAAATTAATTAACAAATATTTTATATAACTTGAGAAGGATGAAGAAGAAAAAAATCTAATATTAGATTATTAAAAAAAAGTTTAACAAAATTGAATTTAATAAATCACATAATTTCTTTAAACTAAGAAGAAAAACAAAATTAACATAAAATTTATGGGAGAAAAGTTAGATAAAATCAATATTATTATAAATTGAGATTTTAAAAATAAATCCTGTCTCTTATACACATCTAGAAATTATTAAAAAAAAATTATATATGAGATGTGTATAAGAGTAGGTATCCGTAAATTTTTAAAACTTTGAGCTTTATTCGATCCTCAAAGAAACCCATACTTGAATCTCAATTTACCTGATCAACATAAGAGGGTTGGATACTTTCATTTTTTGAAACTGATCTTAGCCGATCTAGATGGGTATTTTTAAGACCTAGGTAGGAGGCTTAAAGGCTTACTAGGAAGTCTTCTGTACGAAGGTGGGTCTCCGGGCATGTGTATCACATTGTCATATAAGAATGAGTAAAGTACCGAAATAGTTTTTTAATTTTTTTAATTTTAAATTTAGTCGATTTAATCATTTAATTAAATATTTGTAGTTAATTTAGTTCTTATTTGTCTCCATGTCAAAATGATTAAAAAAAAATTATATTTTTTAAGTGGTGACTAAGGGGGTGTTTGTTAATCTTGAATGAATTATGAGTTAAATCAATTAATAAATATATTTCTGTTTGATAATCAATTGAATTTAATCTCCGAATTAAATATATCACTTCATACATATATTATATATCACTAATATAATTGTGGAAAAAAAACTTTGATTTGGACAATTCAATCAATTAGGTACTGAGATAATAAAATATAGTTTAAATATTAAGACATTTTTTTTAATACGTATTAATCATAAGTTCTAGTCACTAGAGAAAAAAATATATTTTTAGCAAAAAAAATCAAATAGAGATTAAATTGACACAAAATTTATTTAAAAGACTAAGGAGGTGTTTGGTTCATCGGAATCGAAATGGGAATCATAAACTCCACTATTGGTATGCGTTTATATCATTCACTTGTTTGGTTTAACATATATGAACTAAATTTTGAATGATTTAATGATTCAAATACCCTAAACCAAACACTTCCTAAATAAATTAAAATTTAAATTAAGAGACATTTTGATTTTAATGAAAAATTTGAAGGAGTATTTAAACGATTTCCCCTGAAAGAATGAAGAAACTGGAAAGGGGTAAAACACAATGGTACGGACTGCGAAAGAGTGTATACCGATTGTTGTGGATGAGAACATTGACCGAGGAAGATACCTGCATGTTTCTCAGTAGTTTTCGTTTTCAGTCTGAAAAGCTGGGGTTGTTCTCCAGTTGGTTTTTGATTAATCGGTTAAAAAGTTTTGGGTTTTTTTAGTTTTTGGTGTAAGAAAATCAAGATTGTATCCCATTATCTAAATTTAGTAGTTAATTAAAAAATTAAATGTAAAACTAATAAAGATAAAACCTCTAATAAAACTAATAAAACTAAAATCCAAAGTGACAAAATTAAAACTCAAATCTAAGGGCTAAAAATTAAAAAACGATGTTATATCTTGAAAGTATGAATGAAAAAACTAAAATTTCAATTATTCATTTATTCGGTTGTTGATTAATAATCTAATTCAAATTGTAAATAATTTTGATGCAATTTTTATTCAATTTAAATGAAGACAGGTTATATATATATATATATATTTTAAAAAGAAAGAATAGTTTGAATTTGTTGGTTTATCGGTTAAGCGGAACTATAAAGATTCCAACGAAAGCATTTTGGTTTGACTTTGTCTAACAAGTACCCTGGACACCAAACATTTTGCACTTTATTTTTTATTTTTTTATTTTTTTGACATCAACTAGAGATCGCTATATATATATATATATATATTTAAAAAAAGAAAGACTAGTTTGAATTTGTTGGTTTATTCGGTTAAGCGGAACTATAAAGATTTTGGTTTGACTTTGTCTAACAAGTACCCTGGACACCAAACATTTTGCACCTATTTTTTTATTTTTTTATTTTTTTGACAGCAACTAGAGATCGCCGAACTTTTGATAAATTATTTGGTTGGTCACCCTTTTTTTTATTATTATTTTTGTCCAAATGGTAATTGAAATGTTTAAAGTGTACATTTCGCATCATTCCGTCTATTTGAAACCTTGAAAAGCTTTTGACTGCAAATGATTCTTTAGAAATGCAGTACGCATTCTCACTGTCCTTCAACACATTTCACGGAGTAGTTTTATAAATGACAATGAAATGATATAAATAAAATTATATAATATTTAATTTTATGCATAAAATCTATGTGAAATTTCAGATCGAATTTATTTAAATATTTTTTTTTTATTATAAGAATGAACTCCTTCATGCTAGATTCTATCAAGATACAAATTTGGATTTCTCATTTCCATACTTGACCGAAAATAAAAGAACGTATTTCACTTTATACTTCTAATTTGTACTTGATTCTTAGTTTGTACTCTATACTTATTGTTTGGATATATTATACTCTGAAGTCTAAGATTTATCCATTTTTAGTCTAATTTTTAATGTTGTTACCAAAGTTAAAAAATATTAACAGGCTAACTATATACATCAACTACCTAAAATAGAATACACATCAAATTTTTTAAACTATTAAAAATTGCACCAAAGTGAAGCGAATCTAAGAGTTAGAGATCCAAATTCAACGTGTCCAAAATTTAGAATTAGGGGGTGCAAAGTGAGAATTTGTCATAAGTTAGAGAGTGCTAAGTGAATGTAGTCACGATTACTTATATTGGTGCAATACATTTCTAACAAGTGCATGGTATGTATTTATTTAATATCCATTAACTTTTGTAATAACAATAAAAATTAAATTAAAATGTGATAAATTTTAGAATAAGATGGAGCAGAATCAAATCAAAATTATGCTTACAAAATGAAGTATGACCAAATTAAAATAAGGTATTCGTGCGGCCTCAACCTACTCATCAGATGACTCTGTGCTACTATTTAGCTTTTTTTTATATCTTCATCCAAGAGTGGAATAGACTGATCATCATTTCCTCTTCCATATTTTTCAGGCTTCCTAGATTCTAAAGTTCGGAACTTTGACTTGTTCTTGAACAACGAGCATGTCCTTTGTTTTCTCGTCCCATTTTTCTTCACCTTCCATGTTGATGCTGTTGAATTTTGTTTCAAAATACAAGTTTAATAAAATTTGATTTCTCTTCATTTTTTGTTCACTCCTTTTGTAAAATTTTCATTTGATATTAACTTTGTGTTAGATTTCTTTATTTTATATGTGTTTGATATTTTGTCGTTGAGCAACGCTAGTTGGGAGTTAAACTATGCATGGTTGATGATTTGAGAAATCATCCTATGCCACATGCGGCTGCCCAGCATGGTATGGTATATTGCAATATGGTATGTGTGATCCGTTAGACTTTTACTCATTGTATAAGTTTCTTTCTATATTTTCAGTCTGCTAGAATTGAGATTCTATCTGATTTTGTTACCAATTTTGTGTAAAATTTTAGTTGTTACCAATTTTGTGTAAAATTTTAGTTGTTAATTTCTATTCGATTTTAGTGTTCACATTGGAGTTTCAGGTTATTCACTTATGTTCAAGGACTAATTTCGCTCCTATCTTTTCTCCCAGGTCAAACCAGCTCCTATCTTTTCTCCCTAGTCAAATCGATTGCTCTCAACCTCTAGTTGAACTACTCACGATAATAGAGGTCATGAGGTCTTCTTCAAAGTATACCAAAAAATCTCTTTTTCTGTTTTTTCTTCTTTTTCTGTCGTTGGTACTGAGTAGTCGCCTAGCCTGCGAGTGCATGCGAACAAGGCTGTCGTTGAATCTTAGAGAGTAACGACCTGGTAATTCTATTTGCATCAATGAATTATGATCCCGTGGGACCAAAATCACTTTCAAGAACAGTGATTACAAGCTTGGCAATTCTGTTCCAGTTTAGATTGTTGTTTGTCCAGTTTGTTCAACAATCTTAAAAGTGACTTTTCTGTGTTTCTACAATGGCTAATGTTGGTGTTCCTGATATGTTAAAATTGCAACTGTTCAACGAAAAGAACAACAAATGCTGGTCTGAGAAGTTTCTATTTTATTGCGTATGCTTTTGACTGCAGACCCTCAAGGTAGATTACATCCTGTTCGAAGATATGCACATTTTGTATCCACTAGGGTTTATTCTAATGAAATCTGAACCGCTAGGGGTTAAGTATTGAATTTTATGACCAATGCCCTTTTTGATCTGTATCGTCCATATAAGTCTGTCAAAGAAATGTGGGTAGCACTGGAGAAGAAGTACAACTTTGAAGAAGTTAGAAAGAACAATTACATCGTTGGAAATTTCTTAGATTTAAGATAGTAGACGATAAACTTGTCACCGACTAAATCTATACATAGCAGAATATTATTCTGAATGTCACTCAAGAAGGCATGAAAATTGATGATACCTTCCAAACTGCTGCACTAATCTAGAAACTGCCACCATTTTGTAAGGAATACAGGAATACACTGAAATATGACAAGACTGCTATGACGCTTGACAATATCTCACATCCAGATCGAGGAATGCAATCTTGATTTCTAATCTCATTGATCATAAACTCACAAAATGTAAATTTGTGTCAGGAAGTTAAACATCATAAAAAACCTTTTGAATCTATTGAAAGGTCTAGTAGTCTTTTAGAATTAATTCACAGTAACCTTGGGGACTTTAAAAATAATATGAGCAAAGGTGGAAAGAAATATTATATCAACTTTATTGGTGATTATTCAAGATACACTAAATTATTTCTCCTAAGTCAAAAGGATGAGGTTGAAAAATGTTCATTAAATTAAAAAATGAAGTTAAAAATCAGCTAGAGAAAAAGATTTAAAGATTTAGGTCTGATAGTAGAGGTGAATATGATTCAAAATGCTCAAGAACTTTTGTGAACAAAATAGAATAATTCATGAGACTACTTCACCTTACTCACTTCAATCCAATGGGGTTTCAAAAAGGAAAAATAGGACTTTTAAAAATATGATGAATGCAATGTTATAAGTTCTTGGTATTTACTAACATGTGGAGAGAGCCTATTTTGTCAACTTGTCATTCTTAATAGAATACTTACAAGAAAACTTTAAAGATAATCTTATGAACTAGGGAAAGGTTATGCTTCTAACCTTGGTTATTTCAAAGTATGGAGGTGTCTAGCTAAAGCAGGTATACCAGACTTTAAAAGGAATAAAATTGGATCTAAAACTATTGACAGTGTCTTTATTGGCTATGCACATCATAGTGCTTCTTACAGGTTCTTGGTTTTGGAGTGTAGTCATGTTATGGAAACTAAAGATGCTAAATTTTTTGAGAATATTTTCCCAATGAACAAAAAATCTATAAAAATGTTATTTCAAAAAATTTAAAGATTTAGAAGAACATAATAATGAAGAAATTCAAAAACTGAGAAGAAATAAAAGAGCAAGAATGGAAACTAATGCATGGCATGATTTTATTACTGATTTCACAACTAAAGAAGATCCAAAAACATATAAAGAGACAATAAATTTAATTGATGCTAGTTTTTAGAGAGATGCAGCTAAAAATGAACTTGACTTCATAATGAGTAATCACACCTAAGAATTGATAGATTTGCCCTACTTAAGGGATATAACCCATTGGGTGTAAGTGAGTATTTAGAAAGAAATTAATGCCTGATAGTTCTATTAACAAATTCAAGGCACGTTTAGTGGCCAAAAATTTTACACAAAAAGAAGGCATTAATTACTTTGATACTTATTCACCTGTCACTAGAATCACTACCATTGGGGTACTTGTTGCTATTGCTTCTATATATAATTTGATTGTGCACCAAATGGATGTAAAAAGCATTTTTTTTTTAATGGTAAATTGGATGAGGAAATATACATGTATCAACTTGACGGCTTTATTGTTGAAGCACAAGAACATGAAGTGTGTAGACTTGTCTCTTAAATCTAGGTATGGTCTTAAACAAGCTCCTAAAAAATGGCATGAAAAATTTGATAAGACTCTTGTTTCTAGTGGGTTGGAGATAAATGAATCTGATTGATGTATCTACAATAGATTTCATGGAAATGATGGAGTGTTGATATGCTTGTACGTTGATGATATGCTTTTTTTTGGAACTGATGAAATTGTTGCTGATTAAATAAACCAAGTCTTTTCTTACTTCTAATTTTGATATGAAAGAAATGGGTAAAGCTGATGTTATTTTAGGTCTTAAATTGACTAAAATTAATAGTAGTTTTATACTTTCTCAATTATACTATATGGAAAAAAATCCTAAAAACATTTAACCACTTTGATTTGGATTCTGTTGGTACATCTTATGATCCTAGTATGCAATTGAGAAAGAATAAAGGTGATAGTGTCACACAAACAGAATATGCCAAAATTATTGGGAGTGTGATATATTCGATGAATTGTACTCATCTTGATATTGCATATACTGTCGGTAAATTGAGTAGATACACACATAATCCTAATAGAAGTCATTGGAATGCATTTTTTAGATTGCTTAGATATTTAAAAGACATCATGAATCTAGAACTTTATTTTCCTAGTAGTCCTTCTATGCTAGAAATTTATTGTGATGCTAATTGAGTGTCCGATAATGATGAGACTAGCTCCACAAGTGGTTATATTTTTACTCCCACTTGCTGGAGGTGCTGTTTCTTGAAAATCACCTAAGCAAATATATAATGCTAAATCTATCATAGAATCACAATTTATTACTCACAATTTATTGAGTAACATTCTTTTATGGCTAAAGCTCTGTGTCTATTGTTTCTTTGCATTGACTGTGGAGGAATGTCAGGAGGTGATTCTGGATTTTAATCTTGAGAAAATGGTTATCGTTAGGGTCAAAAGCAAAATTTATAATGGGAAGAGTTGGTATATCCGTTTAGACACAATATTGTGAAACAGTTCATGTGAAGTGAGGTTATAGCCATGGACTTTGTGAGGTCTAAAAAGAATTTATTGATCCTTTGACTATGGGACTCAATAGAAAGTTGGTCCAAGATACATCAAGGGAGATAGGATTTAGACCCATTGATAGGAATGTGATAGCAATCCAACTTACATTAGTAAAGATCTCATATAGTAGGTTCAATGGGTAATAACAAGTTACAAAGATATTCCATTTGTACTATCATATATGGACATCCCTCCCTATAGTGAGATAATGCTTGCTGTCTATAAATTATGAGGGTTGAGTCAATGACTCTTAATGAGCTTATATCATTTATAGGTAGTGTGTGATAGTACACACTTGATAAATTCACCTATATGAGTGTGAAAGTGGGGGCCACTTCTTATGAGAATAATAGGTATATCTATAGAGTACTCATGAACATCCAGATAGGGTGCATGGCCCAAAAGGCACCAAACCGAGAGTTTACAATGAATTGAAGTCTAACAAGTTCTCAACTATAGGAGTGTGTATTAAGAAGGAAGATTTAAAACCTTGGTCACCTATTTTCCATATTCTTCTCTGTTGAATGCACTTAGTGCTATTCAAGTCCAAAAGATATTTTTATTTGTGTTAGATTTCTTTACACAATACTACTTCTGTATTTTCAAGTTATGTAGGGGATTGTTGAATTTTACCTTCAAAATACAAGTTCAATAAATTTTGATTTCCCTCCATTTTTATTCCCTCTTTTGTGTTAAACTTTGTTCTCACATTGGAACTTTGTGTTTGGTGTTTTATCATTGAACAACACTAGTTGGGAGTATAAACTATGTATGGTTGATTATTTGGGGAATTATCCTATGTCACACACGCAGTCCCGTCCCAGCACACGTTGTGTAGTGCATACCTGTGATCCATTAGAGTTTACACCTTATACAAGTTTATTCCTATATTTTTGGTTTTTTAGAATTGAGATTCTATTGGACTTTGTTACCAATTTTGTGTAAAACTTTACTTGTTAATCTCTATCCGATTTTAGTGTTCACACTAGAATTAGTTATTCACTTGCGTATGGAGACTAATTTCGCTCCTATCTTTTCTTCCAAGTTAGACCGACTACTATTTTTTCTTCCAAGTCAGATCGATTGCTCTCAATCTCTGGCCGAACTACTCACTATAAATAGAGGCCTTGATGTCTTCTTCAAAGCACACTAAAAAAGCTCACGTTTTCTATTTTTTCTTCTTTTTCTCTCCCATTTGTTCATGGGTATTGAGTAGTCTTATGTTGAGATCAAAGCCTTACTTTCAAGTGCACGTGACAGAGACTATCATTAAATCTTGGAGAGTGACCTCCAGGTGATCCCATTTGTATCAATGGATTACGATCCCATGGAGAACGAAATCACTTTCAAGGACAATGATTACACCCCTCAGCAATTCTGTTCCAATTTGGACTCTTGTTTGCCCAGTTTTTTCCAACAGATCATGACCTATACAAAGTTCTAATTCCTGTTGAGAAATACTCAATGCCTCATTGATAACTTCACTTCGGTCATATTGTGTAAGCAACTCATCAAACATGTGCTCATGATCTCTACAGTTTTTTTTTTTTTTTTTGCTTTTTCCAAAAACGATAATTCATTGATATTAAATATCAGAATACATAAAACTGATATTACTTGTTGCTCAAATGCCCTCGTATCATCCTGTATAGCTGCACGAGCTACTAGGGAAAACCATGCTCCCACTTTATATCTTGAAATAGATTACAACAAATTTTGCTATATAATCACTAATAACATTTCCATTCCTACTAATATAAGTGAAAGAGTATTCATTTTTTTTTTTTGCATATCCATGATATCCTGCAATACGATTCCAATATTTCTATCCTCATAGTTAGCCATAAGTATTTTATCAACAACAGCCATGCAATCTAAAATGTATCCTTCTTCTTTCACTCATGTTAAAACTGACTCTTTTTCCATGAACACCCCAAATGGAACCTCCTTTGGTGTAATTTGGACAAACTCACACTCATGTAACGGGAAAGTTGGTGATTCCCTTACATAAGCATTGAGTGTCTTAGTTGTTGTAACTTTAACTTCATGTGGCTCTTGGGAACTGGTTTCTTGCAAGACACTTTCAATTTGTTCTTCTTGAACCGGTTCTTCACCAATTGGAAGAGAGGTTGGAGTCTAATGTTCTTCACCATTTACCATTCCTGGAATCTTGAAAAGTTGGTCTTGTAACCGATTGTTGGATGCACCTTGCTCTTCACGGAATCTCTAGATATCTTTTCTTGAAGTTGAGGTTGTTCTTCTAGAAGTTTAGCACTCTCTTCTCGAAGTTTTCTTGAATTCCAATCCACAAGTCCATTGATCCTGCCTCATCATACTCTTGGATTGATGGGTGAAAGAATTGGGGTTTTATTGATTCATATAAAGGCTCTATGGGTGTAAAGAAAGATTAAGGACACCCTTGGTAGTTTATGAAAGAATTTGGACAGTCTGACCACCCCGTTTGATAATCATAAGAGTAAGGAGATAATCATAAGAAATATGCTCATTGATCATGCCTCCATAGTCATAAGGATGATAATATCCTTAGCATGAGTTGTTCCAATTCATTACTTGTGTGTTCTTATAAGACCAATACAAAAACAAACTACAAAAGAAAGTACTAACACACAAACAAGAAAAATGGAAGAATTTGTACTAGTAGCTAGCCAAAACTATCCACTAAAAGAGAATCTTTTTGGATTTTTTTAATAAAAGTGAAACAAACCACAAGATAAGGGAAATTTTTTTTGGGTTTTTTTTTTTTTTTTTAAAATATTGAAAACACACAGCGAAACTAAAACAAATAAAACTAATTTACACTTCAAAGTAGTATTCTTGTCAAATTATATCGATATTGCCAAAGACCCAATCCCTGGTAACAGCACCAAAAACTTGATATGTAAAATATAATAGTTATAAAATTTATAATACCCTAATCCAACCATTAACTAGATAACTCACCGCAATTGTACGGGTTCAATAGTATATAGCGGAAGTAGGGGTCGAACCCACAAGGATTGGTTTAGAAATTACTGGTTATTTGATTCAAACGCTATTTGAAGAAATCATTATGGAAGAGATTTGACTAAATTAATCTAAGAACTAAAATTATAATTAATCTACGAAGCAAATAAACTAGTCTAACCATTAATCTATGAAAGCAAGTAAAGAAAGCATTAAATTTGAAAGCAAGGAAAAGTATGTAACCCTAAAAAGCATTAAATGATAAAAGAACCATAAATATACGAGAACTAAATAACATAAGAAAAGCTTTAAGAAGTTTTAAAAATGCTTCTCTAATGAAGAATCACATGTTCTTGGTCCAAGGTTGTCAATCTTGAACCTTCTCTTCGATCCTTCCTAAAAATAAAGAAAACCTTAGTATAATCTTATAAATTTCTATTCTAATGTCTAATTTAACTAATGGCTGCTATCTTATGTTCAACTCCCCTCATAATGGGGTATTTATAGGTGCTTTTAGGGTTTTGGGGCTCCAAGATAATAAGTACACGAATTCCCATGTAATCGGGCCCACGGGAGGAGTTTTCTTACAAAATAAGCAATTTTGTGTGACTTATCTGACTGTTGGTGCCTGGGAGCTACACTTTTGTAGCACCTGGGTGCCAGAGGCAGAAACGGCTTCAACTTGCTCCTAGATTTTCACCACGATGCAGGCCGAATTTGGGAAAACTCAAAACACAAAAGTTGTAACTCCATGTCTTAGCTTTCCAAAACATCTTGAATCACCTCAATTCTATGTGAGCTCGGACAAGAAAGTTATGCTCAATCTGCCAAACTGTGTCAAAATCTCTTCTTGCTAATGCACGAAAATTTCAATTTTGCAATTCTCATCCAATTTCTTCATCAATTTTGACTCTTTCTTCACTCATACTCTACAAAACTCAAAATAAACTATTTTAGCTCATAATTACTCAATTCTTGCTCATTCATCACCAAAAATGAGGTAAACGATACATAAAATATATGACATTTATGAGCTTATCAGATTGATTCTCACGAAATCCATGAATGAAATGGTATGATTTTAAATGATCTTTTGGGATATAGTCCTCCTAACAGACAAATGCAATTACTTTTTGGGATATAGTCCTCCCGATGGACAAATGCATTAACTTTTTGGGATATAGTCCTTCCGATGGACAAAATTAATGAACTTCTTGGGATACAGTCCTTCGAACGGACAAATGCAATTACTTCTTGGGATATAGTCCTCCTAACGGACAAATGCAATACTTTTTGGGATATAGTCCTCTCGTCGGACAAACTTAATGAACTTGTTGGAATATAGTCCTCCTAATGGATAAATGCAATTACTTTTTGTGATACAGTCTTCCCGATGGACAAAATTGAAATCACAGTGAAATGTAAGGGTTCAAAAGTAGAACTATACTGAAATGACATTGAAATTTAAACCACTCTTAACTTGAACAACCAAATAGATGACTTTGAAATTGAAACATCTTTTGAAATTTAAATGTTTAACTAGAAAAATGGAATTGCAACAGTAGAGTTGAAATTTAAATGTCGAATAAAATTTAAATGTTAGAATTGACAAATTTGTATGAGTTTGAAATTAAAACAACCTTGAGAATATTCTCACCCTTTTTTTGAAAGTTAACAGAAGTTTTGAAGATGAAACAAATTTAAACTTGAAACTTGAATGAACACGAAAGTTGAAATAAAAAAGAAATAAAGTGCTTACTACACAAATGAAATTGTAGATCAAACACACCAAGTATCTCGAAGGAAATTTGAAATCTTGTTATTTGACATGATACGTGACTTTACTTATTCTTTAACAAAGTGTACCTGTACAAGATGGGAGGAATGCATAAAAAAAAAAAATTCTTTTTTTTCTATTCAAAAAAAATATTAAGAGTGTGGTGAGAGATCAAAATGTCCAGTTCATGGTAAAAAGTTTGAAGGGGCATTATTCAACTTTCAAATATGCCCCACAGATTCACCTCCATATCTTGTTATGATTTGCTGAGAATCACCAATGTTGAGACTTAATACAATTTTCCCTAGTTTGCCTTTAAATCTTAAATACTCAATTTCAAAAAAATTGCCCTAGTTTTCAAATTTTTCTTTAAACTTCTTCGCATAGAAATGTTTTGATTGAATATCCAAAGTATGGATCCAAACCTGCCATTTTACATCAAAATTTGCCCTAGTATAGGCATTCATGAACCACAAAAATGTCCGTTAACTTGATATTACCAAAATGATGGTCCATGATTATATGAAGAAAATAAACATCTAAATGTTATTATATATACAAAAAGACTTACACATAGCTATATAAACAAACAAATGATTCATTTTGATTGTTTTTTTGGTTTTAATAAAGGAAAAAAACTATGCAGTTTACATGAAAACATTGACCAATATAAAGTACACTTATTATAGGAATTACATCACGAACCTTTAGATCAAGAGAAACAGTTCTAATTCACTCTGTTACCGATGTTGGTGTTTGGAAAAATGAATGTCCTTTCTTGTCTTTTAAACTTAACAAACCTACGATATGGACTTTGACAGTGTTGTAATACGACTGAGAAAAGTATAGTTTGACATTTCAGTGTTATAATATGGCTGTGATCAATTTGATTTTAGTCGACTCATCACCATATTTGAATGACAGCAAACGGTTCTCTACCCTTACATACTACAAGAAAGTAGTCAGCATAGGAGCTTTATTGGCTTGTATGTGGTTAGAAAAGATAGCTAAGACTGTAAATCATGGGACATATCCTTGTGATCACTAGAAAATAAATAGACCCAAATAGACCTCTAATTGCTATAAAAAAGTTAGTAGTGGACTTTATAAGCTTATAATATTGCTAGAAAAAATAGTCAAAACAAAATTCTATCAAGGAATTGTGCACTTTAGATTGCTTATTGATCCTAAAAAATTAGTTGGGCTTTAAGACTTTCTAGATACTTACGATGAGCATCATATCCACTTTTACAACACAAATATTCTAATAGTTCATTTTGACCTTAATGTTTCCACATGACATCAAGAAGACAAGTGTCGGTCTCTAGTCTTTAGTATTTCCATGCCAAATTCCAAATTCCAATTCCTTCACATATCTTGTTAGAGGGACCCAGATTTCTTTAGCTTTCATCTGGGTAGGTGTATAATTCCACATTTTTTAAAAGAAAATTCATTCTAGTTACACTTGAATTCAATCACGCTTCATATTATTGATGCATTTAGCCTCCTGAACCACTTGATTTTTAACTTTTATTGACTTTCTTTTTTTTTTTTTGGTTGGTTCAAAAATTTCACTTCTTGTGATCTTTTACACAAGCATTCTCTCTTTCATCTCAACACTTTTTTCAAATCCTGTCCCAGTGTGGGGTGCAATTAATAGGTGCATATGAAATGAAAGATTCAGCATTGGAGACTTAAAGGGACACAAGGGATGAATAGTGTAAAAGTAGTATAAAAAATGGCTGAAACATTATTCTGAAGTGTCATGACAACCAGCGTAAGTAATGTATAGTCAAAACTGAACTTTCTTGACTTTGTCATATGCAATTCCCCTAGTATAGGGGTGTGATCATCAAGGACTTTGTTTAAATGAAATCAAAATATTTGATGGCTGAAAAGGGACGACAAAGGTTATATTGTGTTTAGATTGAGAAACGAATGGTCGAAGCATCATCCTAGATTTTCACTACAATCGAAATAAATAACACATTTTGCCTTCAGATAGTGTGGTACGAGTTAGACTAGACAAATTTTACATTCCTAAAAATTTCCTTGGTGTGGGATGTGAGTGTTTTTGGCATGCTAATTGATCAAATTGTATCTACCATTTCTGGATATTCAAATGGTTAGTAAGGGTAGACAGTGTTTGGGTAGTGAATTTTCTCTTATGAAAATGGTCAAGTCAAAATTTTTTAGATCTTATGCTATATAGTTTAGATAGTCAAATATATGAACAAGAATTGCATGAAAACATGAAGATGTGACTTTTTAGCTCCATCTTGCTCTTCAAGTCTCATTACAAAAGGAAAAGCATTAACATTTTCATGAAAGAAATTAGTACAAAAACGAAATTGTTTGATGAAAATATATACAACATGTTTGAAATAAAATGATTTGAACAAATACTACAAGTACAAAATGAATAGGTCACTCATAAAAATGCAATGTATTTATCAAAAAAATTTCATGGAGTATCCTCTTTTGAAAATCGTGGATGTGATTCTAGAACTACAACTTAGCAAAAATCAATAGATTTCATGTCTTTAGACTGATTTTTGCTGTCATATCCTTTAAAACTGGCGTTTAATTTGAATGCACCCTAGTGCAGATCATGGGAATCCATGAAATATTGAGTAACACTCTCAATTTTAAAATCAATGAAAATTTTGCAATAGTAAGATATGATAGGAATTTCCTACAAAAACGTATCTTCTCTGTTCTTTCCTTCTTTTTTTTCAACTTTTGTATGAATGAAAGGAAAATAGACACAAAACAAAAAGGAAACAGATTGAGTCAGTAACCAATATTGAAAATCGGTATGTATTTCCCTATAGAATGCCCTTCTTATGCCTAGTGTGAAAATGCAATCCTATGGCGTATGTACTATACAATACCTCACGAACCCTACTTACTCATTTATTAATGTTTGATATACTGAAAATTCTGGATTATTAATCAGTTTATTGCTTGATTCTTCAACTCCACTTTGCAATTTACTTGATCTATATGCAACTTGCAATCAAAATTTCGCCTCAGTTATTTGTTCTTGAAGGAGTAGACACTCATTTGATTTAATTCTTGAATTTCTAGTGTCCACATACTTAGGAATTTTACCAACTTTGTTAAGATGGCCAAATGATGATTATCAAAACCTCATATTCTAATAAACTAAACCGGTACTTGACTTGTGCCCTCATGAGGCTTGGTTTTGAAGTAGATCCTAGATTTAGGTCATTAGCTGGTACACTACCCTTTGGATGGTACAAAAATATAAACATGCATGTCTTATTGGGTTACTCAAGACAAAGGGATGGCTTATTCCTAGCACGGCTATGTATCTGAAATGGCATTCACTCTAAGGCTTATGCACAATGCCAGTTATTAAAGCAAGTAAAAAAAATACATAAATCGAAGCATCCTAATGTGCCCTCTATATAAGTCGAGGTGAGCGTGAATTGAAATGTAATGTAATATCATCAAAATGACTTCAAATACAAACCTGAATTACAAGAAAAAGATTCCTATGAGATACAAACAAGAGTTTGGAATGCACACATTTTTTAATAACAGGAAACTATACAACTCTTGGAATGAATGGTTATAAATATTACAAGAAACAGACATATATCTTTACAACTCAATCTATGGGTACAATGGATAACAATGGGGTCCTAAGGGGTCAGTACCTTGAATTCACAATGACTCAATCTTGGTGCCATTTTGACCTTGATACACAAGAAATGCAGTCAACAAATATTGAGATGTGTAAAATGAAGGAGGGGCTTGACAGTGGTTCCATAAAATGACAAAAACTGTTATTCTAGGGTTTATGAGACGCAATAACGATAAAGAACACAAAAACAAACAAATAATAATTTAAAACATAGTAAAAGTAAAAGAATACACAAGTATTATCCCTTCCTTTGTGCCTTGTGTCCTATTAGGGTTCTGAGAGGTTCTACCCTATGAGTAATTTATATGTTGCATGAGTTTGGGTTCACTAATGCAATCTAGACTCCACATTGGTTTACGGTTCCCAAACCTTCAAACTGAGGGACCCCAAAGTGTTATTCATCAATTCTATGGATCCCAAGTCGGCGGTTTTATTATTTTCGAGTTGGACTCGTCCGACACCAGTACAAGTGCACCACATCCTTTGCCCGTGGGTCTAAATAAAGCCCAAATCCTAAAAAAGAAATGGGATGATGCCACTAGGTTATGTAGATGAGCGACACATGATGTGTCATCTAGAGGTGGAGGGATCTAAATTACCATAAATTTATATAAAACAGAAAGTGCTCAAAAATATAAAAATATGCAATAATAGAATTTGAGAATATAACATAAATGAATTATGTACCAAAATTAAATGTACAAGAAAATATAAACAAGCATATTTATCTACATGCTCATGAGGTTTGACTTACTATTGCCTCCTAAATTCAAGGCTTAAGGCTCCCTAACCTTCAAAATTAGGGACCTAAAAGTAGCATACTGTCAAATCTAAGGTTCCTTGATCAGTAGTTCAAGCGACTCCCAAATACCGCCATGTGTGCATCGCGCTGTGGTCGCATGCCTGGGCAGATCTATCTAATCCTACAAGGAGTATCAGGTTAGAACACCCACAACTAGGAATAATGCAAATACATATAATGAGTACAAAAATTTAAACACGTAAAATAAAATTAGCACTATAAATAGCAAACAAATGGCACAAAAATAAGGGACAATAAAATACATACCAAAAAGAAATAAATACACAAACATTCAACGTTGATAAAAAAAAAGGGATTAAAATAAGGAAACATGATTAAATTGAAGTGCTCAGACTCTCTAGTATCCCTAATGGAGTCGCCAAAAACCCTGTTTTTTAGAAGAGGAAAATGATATAATAAGAAATAAAATGAAAACTAATTTTATAATATAATAGTAGAAAAAGAGGGTCTAAAATAGGACTTTTAGAAAATGACATTTTGAAGACCCTAAAATAATATAGAATAAGGTTTTTTGAAAATAAATAAATAAATAAATAATATAATGGATTAGTCACCCAGTGTGTGAAGTGCGCATCGGGACACTAAACTCAAACTAAGGGAAAGGGGGAATTCCTAGGGTTGATTGAATCCTGAAATTTAAAACAAAAGAACCAAAAATTTGAAGTAAAATAGATAAATAAAATAACAAAATAAATTAAAAAACCATATACTAGATGACTCATCGTCTACAAAAATAAAAGAAAAGGATTTTTGGAGTCCTATTGAAGAAATGAAATGCTAGACTACTTTAAGGGTAACCTAGGTACCCATTCACTCCCCGTAAACCAGTTGCGAGATTTAATTCAAATTTTAAAGAAATTAACCCTAATTTATATCAAGTTTGGATGGACTAAAATGAATGCAAATAAAAGTAAACAGAAATATGTGGAAAACACAGGGAACTGGGAACTCACCATGCTAGTGTTGGACTAACATGAGATGTTTAACTTCGTACTGATATTGGACTGATACAAAAAGGATGAAATCCTACACTAGCGTTGGACTAGTGCAGAGTGCAGTGTAATAAAAAATATACAAAATTCTTATAAAATTAAATAAAGCACAATAATATCTAACATGCAAAAGCCTAATAAAGCATATTAGTAAAAAAAAATAAGCATAATATCTAACATGCAAAAGCCTAATAAAGCGATAATATATGTAGCAAATAAATCCTATCTAACACAACTGAATTAAGCCTTTACATGATATTAAAAACCATGAAATAATAAAAGAAATAATAATAGTAAAGACTAAGAAAATGATTAAACAATTATCACTGAATTGACATGGCATACAATAGGGTTTAGATATACCTCTCGAAGCAAAAAACTTTAAAACGGGCAATCCAACTTTTAGACTTAAATCATAAACAAACGCACTAGAGTACCACAACTATTAACCAAATAAGATCCTAGATCATCTGATAAGGGTAATTTTCAAGAACATAATCAAACTAATAGTTTTTTCAAGTCAAACCACACTATGCTTCTCTAAACACAGGTAACTCGTGCCAAATAGGCTTAAAGCAAAATTTCTAATTAATATCATGATAATAAAGTACTCAAAAAACCATAGCAAATGGACAAAATAATTCATGAAAATTTCCAGTATATTTATATCAATGAATGCATGAAAATTTAGGAAAAAATCATCAGTTTTTGTCAAATAGATTACAAGAAATTACAAAATAGGCAGACTAATCCAAAAATCAATGATCACTCAAAATATTATAAATCATGATCCCAACATCAAAACAAGTTGAGGCTAATGGTAAAAGAACTTAGACTCAAAATGAAAGAACTTTTAAGTCTTGACCTTATCTAGATTCGAATCACAAAACCTTCAAAATCATACTCAAAGTGACCACATGTATAGATGTTTCTATTTTTAATCTAGTTAGGAAACCAGATTCTGAAAAATATGTATCCTACTAAGTAAAACTCCAAAGGCGTTCATTCCAAAAATCAATTAAAAATCATCTTTTCTATTTGATATGAAAAAATCATTAAAAATTATATTCTTTTATTGATACACCCAAATTGGAGAAACAACTACCAATTGTCAACAGAAATGCATTCAAGATAGTGTTGTACTAAAATGTGCATAAAAATGGTGACACACACAAATCCAAATAATATGATTCTAAATCTTAATGAAATTTTACTCAATAGGCTACACTGTGTATGAAAATCATAACAGAATATTATTCCTACCTCATACAATTAAACAAAGAACTTACAAGCACAAAACAAAATCAAAACCCTTTTTTTGTTTCTTGGACAAAATTACATTCAAAATAGCATAACTTGAAATATAGGTTGGAATTGGTGAATGAAAAATTAATCTCAATGACCTTTGAATGGTAATTTATTTACCAATTTAGTCCTTGTCTGATCAGTTACTATCAAGTATATGAATACAAAATTAATTCAAAAGTAATAAGCATGATTGACATTAATTTTTTCAATGACCTATTTTGTGTTCTTGAACTATGCATAACATTAATTGGATTATCAGTCATACATATGAAATTAATGTTTAGTTCCTGAATTATATACATTCATGAATTGTGGATTACATCCATGGGTAATTAATGTTGTGTTCATTAATTTTATATAAATTCATGAATTATAAAGATTCTTTCATATGTTATAAATATTGTGTTGATGAATTATGTATTCATGAACTATGAATATTTATTCATGTATTAATATTGTGTGTATTCATTGGCTCCAAAAACATCCTATAAATAAATAGATGAGTTGTAAAGGAGTTGCAAATACACACATTCAAGTTCAAGAGTCTTCTTCTCCCTTCTTCATTGTACCTTGTTTCTTTGCTCTTATTCTAGAACTCTAAGAATCTTGTTTTGTAGAGAAAAAATTGTGTATATTCCAAAAATTTGTAGACCTTGTTAGTAGTGCCACTTACAAGATTGGAGTTGTTGAAATCCTGAGAAGCAATTGCATAGAATACGTTTGCACCGGTGACGAGCAATTTCATCCTAAGGATAAAGGGTTGAATCCTAGGCAACAATTCTATCAAACGGTTTGTATTGATTGAATTTATTTTCACTAAGCAAGTATTTATATTTTTACTGTTTTGTTTTATGGCATATAATTTGTATTATTTAAACAAAGATTACAAATAATATCTCATTTTTTTTTGTAACAATATAAATATCCAAATGCTATGAAATGAAAACATGAATAAACAAGACTAAACTTTTAAGACATTTTGTGTTTTAAAAACTTCAAAATCGGACATTAACAATATCAAAACTAAACTCTAAGGAGTAGCATATATCAACTTGTTTAGCCATGACAGAAATTATAAGCAACTAGGACCAACTTCAACAAATTGTTTCTCTTCAAATATAAATTATAAAGAGCCATATGGTATATGTATAGAAAATTATTTGAGTCTAGTTTTACATAAAAATACTAAAAAAAATAACAACAATTTATAAAGTAATGAAAAACATACAAGAATTAGGTGGTTTTGGGTTGTATTGTAGTATTGGTAGCTAGGTTCCTCTTGGCTATACCTTTCTTCCTCCATTTCCTTTGCTTTTTTCTTCTATTTGTGTGTGTGATTAAGTAGTTTTAGGTATATATTTAGTATTTTGTGTGATGTGTTTTGGCATGAAAAAGTGATATGTGAAGAGCTTTTGAAAGTTTTTTGAGTTGTGTGGTGAGATTGTTAAGAAGTAAAAAATGGAGATTATGTCTTTTAAAAGAGAAATGAGATGGTGTGTATATACGACAAGAGGCGGTTAATATGGCTAATAAATTAGTGGGAAGGAGAGAGAAATGTCTGTAAATAAAGAGATTGAGTGTATTTTGCATAAAATGATGTGGTGAAAGAAAAGGAAGCTGGGTGAAAAATTGGAAAAGGTGTATGGGGATGTGGTGATGTGATTTGAGTGGAGAAAGGTAGAAAGATGTGAGATGACATTTTGAGGGCTCAATATGGCGAACAGGACTCAATAAATCAGCTTGATTATTATTTAGTAGTGCAATTCGCACTGGTTTTGACAAAAACGAGAAAAATAAAATAAATTTATGAACAGAGCTATAATAAACACTAAGAATACATAATTTATTTGTCAAAATATCATCAACTTTTGCACTTTAGCCAGCTTAAAAAGTTGAGGGACTATTTTGGCTAAAGTAAAAATGTTTAAGGACTATTTCAGCGATTTACAAATCTACATGTGTATATCACAAAACATGATTTTTTTTTTTGTTCAAAATGACACAAGAAAGGCTACTATTAAAATTTTAATGTTTGGGACCAAAAAATATTTAATTTTTAAAATTTTTTCAAGACAGATTTTAAAAGTTACCAAATTCACTGAGCTGTTAAAAATATAAATTTGAATTTAAAAACCTTAAAAATTGGAAAACAAAACTTAAATGCAGAAAGAACATTTTGCCCTTGTCTTCAAAAAAAAAAAAAACAATTTAAAATAGTTGTTTTACCCAAAAAAAAAAAAACAATTAGTTTTTGTTAAATCGGGAGTTTATCTCGAAACATGCAAAAAGTTTGAAAATTATTCCAATTTGATATTTAATGGTAAAAAGCATGTAAAAAATCGGTGTCTATACTACTGTTGATCAAATTTGTATTTGTGACCAGTATTTATATTTATATTTAATTTTAGATTATTATTATTATTATTATTATTATTATAGCTACTACTGCAAATACTAAGAGGATCATTGCTGAGGTGAGGATTCCACCTGTACCCTCGGTCATGCATGGTAAGAAACCTAAAAAATTAAATAGGTTGAACTTTAGGAGGTGATAGCAAAAAGATACTATTCTATCTGGCCATTTTAAACTTGGCTAAGTTCTTGATTAAAAATGCACCTAAGCCCTCGAGGAAGGAATCTGATCTCGTTGTTAAGGTTATTGTAGATGTAGGAAATTATAATGATTTTGCATACAAAAATTATATTTTGAATTGTTTGGACAATTTACTTTGTGATGTGTATGGATCCCATTCATGTTTACAATTAAAAAAAAAATATATAAAATAAACACCTAAATCAATTAAATTTATTAGACGACAACCCTCAAGTATATGGTGTCAATAATAGCTAGAGGACGTAAGGATCGTTCTCACGAGCATTGGTTGTCAATTACTGATTATCTGATTAAAATGTTTTTTGTCGTATTTGATTAAACAAAAGGTTTAACTAAAATTAAATCCAAAAGACTAAGAAAGTGATTTTGAGGTAGATTAACGTTTGGTTAGCCAATTTTTGAGTTTTGGTTAATTAAATCAATCAAATGATTTCATAAGACAAATTAAGGTTGATTCCCAACTATAATCTAATCTCAATCTCTTATTGATTAAGTCTATTAATCTAATAAACCTTAGTGTGGATCACTTATATTATTTAAACTAACAAAATTTGGTTATCTATCTATGAAATTCTAACTACTAACTAGGTGAATTAGTTCGCCAAAATCAAATTTTAACAGTAATACAACACTAATTTAGATCTGTAATGGATGTTCCATTCCCACATACCCTCAACTAAACCAAGTTAACTAGTAGATTGATCAATTCCTTTAATTAACTCTTAAACCCATTAGTATTTTGTAATTAGTTCAATTTATCACCCAATCAACCTCTAACTATACAAAATTGGCATCACAAAATCCTAATCCATAATTAAAGAATATTAAACAACAATAGAGCAAAATAGTTTATGGGAACACAATAAATCAAACCGAACAACGTAAAAATTCTAGAATACTAGTCTTAAACCACAATTTTGGACAAAAATCAAAACATTAATTAACCCGCTACAAGTAAAAAGTACATAGAGATGGCTGCCACAAAAAAAAAAAAAAGATGAAATGGTCAAACAAAGAAAAAAAAAGAAAAAAAAAGAAGGCGTTTGCTACGTGTAGGCACAAAGTGGTCAAAAGCCCACTTCATGCCACAATCAAACCCAAAGAAAATGTGACCAGCTGAATCAATTCTCCCGTGGATTGAAGCTTAGGAAAAGAAGTGAAACATGGTAATTACAAATATATATATGTGTATATATATTCTCCCATTGATTGAAGCTTAGGAAAAGAAGTGAAACATGGTAATTATATATATATATATATATATATATATAAAACCTTGAAGTTGTTTTGGCCAATTCATTCGGTAGTCATTAACCGAAATGATGACCATCTCATGTCCCATGAAAGAATTTGTAGCAAAGTGGGGAAGCCCACGTAGGGCTATTTTGGGGGCATGCAAAAATTCCAGAATAAAGCACTATATATAAGACAATGAGGCAGCCCCAAACGGAAAAAAAAAATAAATAAATAAAAATGCAAACAGAGAGAGCAGAAAGAGTCTATATGGGGGAGCAGCATAAAAAATTATTGCAAGCAAGCAAGGGAGTGAAAGAGCAAGCATAACTTTTAAAGTTATTTGGAAATAAGAATTTTACCGAAGGTTTATTATTATTTTTCTTTACTCCAATCAATTTTCTCACGCTTCCAACATTTAGTAACTTGATTTTTTTTTTTTTTAAGAGTGAGAAGCTGTGGAGAAGAATTGAGTCCTGGAGTCAAGGAAATACTTGTTAGTATTCCGGCGGATGAATGAATGTTTGAGTTCGAAAATACGATGGACACTATAACTGTTCAACTCCAATTTGGATTCAAAATATTATATTATACGCATGATACGTTCAGTATATCAAACTAATTAAATATTCAAGTAATATGATACTAAACGTTAAATACTTGAGTGTAGTTTACTAGTATTTAAATTTTGTTGGACTTGAATTGGGTTTGAGAATTCTATTTTGTAAATATTTTAAAGACTAATCCTATTTTGCACTTCTCAACTTCTATCCGATTATTATTTTGTACTTCAAATTTTAGTTTTGACACTTTGCACATTGAACTCTTAAATTCGTCCCATTTCAATCTTTTTTAACACCAACTCAAAAATTAACAAAATTTTTTCGTGCATACAACAAATTCAGCATGATGTGCAACAATGTTTATGGCTACAAACAGTCAAAGATTTTGTTAACTTTTTTGAGCGTGTTGAAAAAGGGAGTAAAGTAGGACAAATTTGAGACTTTGGGGTATAAAATTTTCAAGACTAAAATTCAGAATACAAAGTGAAAATTGTATATAAATTAAGGGATACAAAATAGAATTAGTCCATATCTCAATGTTATATGCCTCCAATTTGTTAAAGAATGTGTTGGTTCTCATAATACAATGTACCATGAATACAAACTCAAATAAATTAGGGAATAGTCTTAATTGGCCTTGTGCCCCAAAATTGATTCTAATGTCATATTTTTTCAAATTTTTTTCAAGACATTAAATTAAATTTTGTTTCTCTAATTATTTAAGGAATTAAAGTAAATTAATTAATCTTAGTACCCTACAATTGATCCTAATACCTTATTTTGTTAAATTTACCTTTAAAGACAATAAATTAAATTTAATGCCAAAATTACTTAAGATAATAAATCAAATTTAGCCTTCATGCTCTAAATTTGCCTTTGTTAAAGCACCAAATTAAGTTAATCGGCCTTTGATATCTAAAATTACCTTTTAAGGTGATAAATCAAACTAGTTACCTTTAGAGCCAAAGTTTGCCTTATGAGGTCTCAAATTCAATTAATCGGTTTTAGTACTCAAATTTGACTCATAAGATATCAAATCAAATTAAAAAATTGTCCTCGTGTCCATGTTCCCTTCAAGTAGTTAAAATTAAAAATCATATTAAATTGGACTTTATATTCGTCTGGCCTATCAAGGCCTCACAAAAATATTAAATAAAATAATTAGACAAGTTTTTGAACGTGTCTAAATTATTTTTACCTTTAATAAATTCTACTTAAATGTCAACTGCATCCAAAGGCCCAAAAGAATTGATATTTAAAAATTGTAGTTCACTAGAACTATGTGCGGCTTGCTTCTAATTTAGATATATAGGAAACCACTCCAAAGGATTCAATCGCAAGAACTATAAAAATATATTATTGTGCTAAATTTTTCCATCAACTAAAATTCCACGAAATTAAAAATGGGTCATAATTAATTATTCCATCAAAAACTCAAATGTGTTAAAATTAATTTTCTTGCCCATTAAACTCAAAACAAAGTCCCGAAAAGCAAGTGAATTTCAATTTACACAAACTAAGTGAGGTGTGATCTCGATAGCAGGTACTTAGGTAGCCTAAGTATATTGCAAATGTACAACCCTAAAAACAAATAATATATAAATCCCCTATTCTAGTTTGATTTATTGGAAGTCAAATTAATTAATTTATAATTAAAATTAAAAGGTGTTTCTCTTAAAATTGGGTAATAGAATTAAGAGTTAATATCTTAAATGGGTTTGACTCATATAAATAAAAGCTCGTGTAAGTGAATCTTATGAATGAGATCAAGTTTGGCGAGAATTTATTTATCAAAATATTAAATTTTTGCCTAACAACTAGTAAACTAGAGTTGGTGCATATTAACAAATCAACCCACTAACTTATACGAATAAGAAATTCAATTTCAACCAATAAGAAATTCAATTCACAAAAATTAAAATCACACTAATTAAATCATATTAAATAACAAGAAATCAAAATAAAAATAAAAATTGGGAACACAATTAAATCAAATAAAGTAAGAATAAAAAAAATAGTAAAGTAAACATTTAATGGAAGACTTGGTAGATTGAAAGCATTTAAGAGGATTTTGTACCAAGTAAACATGGAATAAATACATAGAAGAAGTACACTAAATATAAATAATAAGTCTTACAGATAGTAGAACAAACTACAACAATGGATGAAAACGAGTCCAAAAGAAGGGAAGAAGAACAAAACTAGAAAGCTCCTCTGATAACCTTGTAAATGTAGTATATTTTATTTATTATTTACCTCGTTTTTAGTAATGTATAAGCAAGAACTGAGTAATTATGAGTTAAAATAGTTTATTTTGAGTTTTGTAGGATTTGAGTGAAGAAAGAGTTCAAATTGATCACAAAAGTAGAGGAGAATTGTAAACTTGGTATAATTTTCGTGCACCGGCGAGGAGCAATTCTAACACAATTTGGTAGATTGAGCATAAATTTCTTGTCCAAACTCCAATTGATGTGATTCAAAATATTTTAGAAAGTTAACAGAAATAACTACAACTTTCATGTTTTATGTTTTCCCAAATTCTACCGGCATTAAGGTTAAAATCGACGTTGAAGATGAAGCAGAATTCAGATCGTGATAGTACACGTGCATGAGGAACAGCTTGTGCCGAGAAAAAAAGAGTTGTGGCTGCTGGAAATTGTGCACATGCGCAAGAAAATGCAGTGCATGTGCGAACGCCGAGCAGCTGGTTATGTACATTGCTTGTTTTGGAAGTTTTCTCCGCCCGATTGGACTCCTTATTAAGTTTTAACGTATTTTTATCATCTTAGGGGTCTAAAACTTAGATGTAACCCTATGAATACCCCATTATGAGGGGAGTTGAGCACAACATAGCAGCTATTAGTTAGATTAGCCATTAGAATCAAAATTCTCTAATTAGATTAGACTAGGGTTTTCCTTATTTTACAGAAGGATTGAAGAAGTGATTCAAGATTGATAACCTTGAAACAAGAACTTACGATTCTTCATTAAAGAAGCATTCGCAAATTTTGTTTAGTTTTCTTATGTTATTTAGTTCTCATTTGATGGTTCTTTTATTGTTTAATACTTTTTGGGGTTACACATTTTTTCTTGCTTTCAAATTTAATGCTTTCTTTACTTGCTTTAATAGATTAATGGTTAGACTAGTTTATTTTCTTTCGTAGATTAATTATAATTTTAGTTCTTAGATTAATTCAGTAAAATCTCTTCCATAATGATTTCTTCAAATAGCGTTTGAGTCAAATAACTGGTAATTGTTAAACCAATCCTTGTGGGTTTGACCCCCCTACTTGGCTATATACTATGGATCTTATATACTTGTGGAGCGTTATTTAGTTAATAGTTGGATTAGGATATTATAAATTTTATAACTAGGTATTTTATGTACCAAGCTTTTAGCTTTAGCTATTGTTGGAGATTGGTTAATTGGCAATATCAGTATAATTTGACAAGAATACTACTTTGAAATGTAAATTAAGTTTTATTTGTTTTAGTTTCGTTGTGTGTTTAAAATATTTTGAAAAAAAAGAAACAAAATTTTTTTTCCCTTCATGTGGTTTGTGGCACTTTTATAAAACAAAAAAAAAATTCTCTTTTAGTGGATAGTTTTGGCTAGCTACTAGTCTAAATTCTCCAATTTTTCTTATTTGTGTGCTTTTGTGTTAGTACTTGCTTTTGTAATTTTTTTTTTTTGTGTCGATCTTATAAGAATTGAAAGGAATGAATTGGAATAACTCATACCAAGGATATTATCATCCTTATGACTATGGAGACATGACCAATGAGCATGTTTCTTATAATTATCCTTCCTACTCTTATGATTATAAAACAGGATGGTCAAACTATCCAATTTCTCTCTCAAGTTACAAAGATTATCTTTATTCTTTCCCTACACCCATAGAGCCTTTATACTGAATCAATGGAGCCTCAATTCTTTCACCCATCAATCCAAGAGTATGATGAGGCAAGATCAATGGACTTGTGGATTGGAATTCAAGAATTTCGAGAAGAGAGTGCTAAACTCCGAGAAGAACAAGCTCAACTTCAAGAAAAGATATCTAGATTTCGAAGAGCAAGGCGCATCCAACAATCAGTTACAAGACCAACTTTTCAAGATTCCAGGAATGGTAAATGGTAAAGAACATTGGACTCCAACCTCCCTACCAATGGGAACTGGTTTGAGAAGGACAAATTGAAAATGTCTTGCGAGAAATCAGTTCCCAAGAGGCTCATGAAGTTGAAGTTACAACAACCAAAACACTTAATGCTTATGTAAAGCAATCACCAACTCTTCCATTACATGAGTGTGAGTTTGTCCTGGTTATACCAAAGGAGGTTCCATTTGGGGTGTTCGTGGTAAAAGAGTCAGTTTTAGAAGGAGTGAAAGAAGAAGAATACATTCTAAAAGAAGTCGGCGGAGACACAATCTACTTATGCCAAAGTTTAGTTCCTCAAGGATTTCGGATGCGCTAAGCAGTGAAGCACAGTTACTAAGGATTACAACATTCTCGACAAGCCTCCTTGGCTTTACTAGAAGAGTATTTCTTTTAATTCAATTTTGTTTATTTATGCTTTAATATATTATGTGCTTTAGTTTAAGAACCCAGTGAGGTAATAAAGGCTTTAAGCCTCGTAATTAGTTAAGTTTATGTATTTTAGATTGTGAATTACTTTTAGTTATACTTGTGAAGCTGATGATGGTGATGGTAGATTAATCATGTATAGTTATAAGCAGTTCACAAGTTTCGACTCGCCTCATAAATATTTATGATGGGATATTCTGTACCAACCGTTCTTCATTGCTAGAGAAGCTTTCCCTTTCCCTCTTTATGCTTTTATTTTCTATAACATTGGGGACGATGTTTATTTCTAAGTGTGGAGTGGGAAGTTTTTAATTTCTATTTCTTTGGTGGTTTGTTAAGAAAATTGTTCATTTCGTTTAATTTTTGCTTTCATATTTGTAGCTTAGCTTTTCAAATTTTTGAAAATTTTATTCACAAATTGCTTAGCATGTTTCTTTGATTTTCTACTCGACAATTTTTGAGCTAAGTTATCATGAGTAGGGTAGTCGGAGTTAATATTTTCCTAAATGAGTTCTAATTTTTGAGCACTAATAGCCCTACAATATTGTACCTTTTGGCACTAAGAGATAATTGTGTAGATTCACTTATATTGCACTCCAAACACTTGCTTTATTATATTTAGATAACTTGATTAGATTTAAAGATGAGGGTAGGTATTTCTTTGGATGTTTGAGCCTTTCAAGTCAACCATTACTGTAAAATTTATCCCTAGAACCCTATTCGAGCTTTATTTTATTTTGAATGGATACAAGCACCATTTGGTTTCTTTAACTCATTTTTTATCTATCTTTGTGAGTTATCCTAAATATCCCTTAAGAGTTTTAATGCCACATTAAATATTAAGACGGATATAAGGATGGATGGTAGTTATATAAGAGTGTTAGAATGAATGGTGCACAATTTAAGGTGCAGGGGAGTAAAAAAAATCTGTTGACCATAGCAGGTGGTGCCTATCACTGGCACCTGCATTGAAGTATTGCAGGTGGTGCCCTTCACTGGCACCTACATTGGAGTGTTAGCAGGTAGTGCCTATCACCGGTACCTACGTAATTTTTTTTGCGGGTAGTGCCTACCATCGTTTTGGGGAATTGAAAAAAAATGAAGTAAGGAGATATTTTTACAAGGTATTGGTAAGAAGGGTTGAAATTGAAAAATAAGAATTTTATTTTGCTTGTTGCACAAAATTTTTATGAGTGTTTGGAGAATTAAGTGTGTGGTTACTTCTTTGAAGGATGGGTGTTTTGGTATTCGAAAAGAAGTTTTATGTTGATTTATAACTTTCTTGTTCAAGCTCCAATTGAGGTGGTTCAAGATGTTTTGAAAAGCTTAGAGAAAGAGCTATAATTTTCATGTTTTATCGATGTGTGGCTTTCCCAAATTCTGCCGACATCAAGGCTAAAATCGAAGTTGAAATTGAAGTAGAACGCAAAGCGCAAGTGCGCAAGGAAAAGTTGGCGCATGTGCACAAATCGAGAAAAATAGAGTTGTGGCTACTTGATATTGCGCACATGCACAAGAAAATCCTGCGCATGTGCGCACACTAAGCAGCTGGTGACATGAATTGCTTGTGTTGGAAGTTTTCTTTATTTTAAAGAAAGATTAAAGAGGAGGTTCAAGATTGACAATCTTGGACCAAGAACTTGCGATTCTTCATTATAGAAGAATTCTCAAATCTTCTTGAAGTTTTCGTATGTTATTTAGTTCTCGTTTTATGGTTTTTTTTTATCATTTAATGATTTTTAGGGTTACACACTTTTTCTTGCTTTCAAATCTAATGCTTTCTTTACTTGCTTTCATAGATTAATGGTTAGATTAGTTTATTCGCTTTTGTAGATTAATTATAATTTTAGTTCTTAGATTAATTAAGTCAAATATCTTCATCATAATAATTTCTTCAAATAGCGTTTGAGTCAAATAACCGGTAATTGCTAAACAATCCTTGTGGGTTCGACCCCTCTCTCCACTATATATTATTGATCCCGTACACTTGCGGTACGTTATCTAGTTAATAGTTGGATTAGAATATTATAAATTTTATAACTAGATATTTTGCGTATTGTCCTCCTCAAGTAGGGAAGAGAAAAGAGAAAGGAAAATAAGGTGGGCACACCCTACATATCAGCCCTTAGAAGGGTATTTATAGTAACGTTAGGGGTTCGAGATCAAATTATACCATTGCCCATGAAAAAAGGTCCAAAACTAGCATTTTTGCCCTTTGGCCTAGTTTGTGCGTGGTTGGTTCCCGGTTCGCTCCTGATGTTCTTTTGACCATCCAAAGCCCTAAGAATACATATAAACACATTAGTAAACATTAGTACAACTAAGATACACTTAAATAACAAACAACATTAAGCACAAGATGTTGAAAAACACTTGAAATCAAAGATGAAACAAGAATGCAACAAAAATCTAAATCCTGAGAGGAATTAGGTTAACACTTTAAACACATACTTATTTAAATATAAGCTAAATAACACAGTTTGGTACATTGAGCGTAACTTCTTGTTCAAGATCCAATTGAGGTGATTCAAGATGTTTTGAAAAGTTAAGAGAAAAATCTATAACTTTCTGTTTTATGCTTTCCCAAATTCGGCAGACATCAAGGCAAAAATCGAAGTTGAAATTGAAGCAGAATGCAAAGCGCAAATGTGTGCGAGGAAAAGTTGGTGCATGTGCTCAAATCAAGAAAAATAGAGTTGTGGCTACTGGAAATTACGTACATACGCAAGAAAATGCAGCACATGTGCGCATGCCGAGCTGCTAGTGACGTGAATTGCTTGTGTTGGAAGTTTTCTCCATTCGGTTGGACTCTTTATCAAGTTTTAACGTATTTTTATCATCTTAAGGGTCTAAAACCCTAATGTAAACCTATGAATACCCCATTATAAGGCGCGCAGTTGAGCATAACATAGTTAGATTAGCCATTAGAATATAAATTCATTAGATTAGACTAGGGTTTTCTATATTTTAAAGAAGGATTGAAGAGGAGGTTCAAGATTGACAACCTTGGACCAAGAATTTGCGATTCTTCATTATAGAAGCATTGTCAAATCTTCTTAATGTTTTCTTATTTTATTTAGTTCTCGTTTTATGGTTTTTTATCATTTAATGCTTTTACGAGTTACACACTTTTCCTTGCTTTCAAATTTAGTGCTTTCTTTACTTGCTTTCATAGATTATTCGTTAGACTAGTTTATGCACTTTCGTACATTAATTATAATTTCAGTTCTTAGATTAATTCAGTCAAATATCTTCCGTAATAATTTCTTCAAATGGCGTTGGAGTCAAATAACCGGTAATTGCTAAACAATCCTTGTGTGTTCTACCCCTTTTTCCACTATATACTATTGATCCCATACACTTGCAGTACGTTATCTAGTTAATAGTTAGATTAGGGTCTATATTATAAATTTTATAACTAGATATTTTACGTATCGTCCTCCTCAAGTAGGAAGGAGAAAAGAGAAAGGAAAATAAGGTGGTCACACCCAACAAATCAGCCTTTAGAGTGGTATTTATAGTAACGTTGGGGGGTTCGGGATCAAATTATACCATTGCCCATGAAAAAAGGTCCAAAACTACCATTTTTGCCCTTCTGTCTAAGTTGTGCATGGTTGGTTCCTGGTTTGCTCTTGATGTTCTTTGGACCATCCAAAGCCCTAAGAATACATATAAACGCATTAGTAAACATTAGTATAACTAAGATACACTTAAATAACACACACTATTAAGCACAAGATTATCACAAACATTTGAAATCAAAGATGACAAGAATGCAACAAAAATCTAAATTCTAAGAGGATTTAGGTTAACACTTTAAACACATACTTATTTAAATATAAGCTAAATAACACTATATAATAGCTAAAATACTAGATCAAATGCATATTATCACATAGAAATGAAAATGCTATACACAAAAGCACACACATAATCACTAAAAATTGTTGAAACTAGAGTAAAAATCCATCAAATGAGGCTATGAATATCTCTAAATTTCTTCTGATAACTCTAAAAAACTAGAGCTATATGTATCCTAAATTTGAATGTTTTGCCTTTAGTTTTGAACATTTTAGGGATTAACTGTTGTTTTTGCCTATTTTTTCTTTTTATGTTCTAGAATATGTTAGTTTGCATTAATTTAGTATTTTTACTGTTATTTAAGTGTTTTTGATGTAATCAATAAAATGTGTTTATATATAGAATTTGGTCAGAGAAAACAACGTGGCAATTCGATAAAAAAGGGTCAATTCAAGCCATAATTGGATAATGGAGTTGAACAAGAAAAAAAAAAAAAAGAAACTAAGTGCTTGACACCATGGTGTCAAATTTAAAGAAGGAAAAAATGACACCATAGTGTCAAATACTTAGCACACTACTGCAAATCATACCACGGTTCCAAAATTCAGTACAACATTTTGACATGCACGGTCACATAGTTTTATTGGGGGCACAAACATTCAAAATACGACTGAAACTTCTTTCCCAACCCTAACACTGTTAGACCCCAATTATGATAATCATGTTTTGATGATGACCAAATCATACTAACGGCTTGTAAACAAGTGTGTAGAAGAACAAGGAGATTCGGATGATGAAGATCGTCCGAGAGAAAGGAGCTTGGACGCAAGTGACTGTCAGATACATGCCCAGAGGGCATTGGAAGTGATAAACTTATTGGACACAAATGACTGTCCGAAAGACAAAGTTTTGGACGATGGTAATCGTCCGACACAAAGAACCTGAAGCAGTCTCGGACGAAGAATAGCGTCCGATCATATTTCCAGAAGATATTGCATCGACTGGACGCAGGTTCGGATGCATCCTCGAACGTCCGAACAAATACCCTCAGAGAACGGACACAGTGTCGGAAGCAGAGTTAGCAGCGGCTGTCCGAAAAGTCCAATGGCTAGTTCGTTCGGACGCACACCTACTACATTGGCCGAAATCCGAAAGATCTAAGGGCTAGTTTTCCAGTAAACAAAAAATAGCCGTTAGAGAATTGTTGAAGGCAGTTTTTGGGCATCTATAAATACCCCCAGTCTATAAATGAAAAAAGAGAGAGAGTAGAACTATTGCATTCAATACAAACATTTGTAAGAGTTATTTGGGAAGAAATAAGCTAAAATATTATGGGTTGTATTGGTTTGAGTAGTGTAGTTCTCTTGGATCAACTAGAGGGAATTAGTGTGAGCAAGAGTAGACTAGTGAGTGATCTTCAAGTGTAAGAGTGGAGGGACAACAAGTGTACAAAAGTGAGCTTGTATTGTAAAATCCTTTGGCTCAACTAGAGGGACTTAGTTGGTGTGAGAGTGAGCCTACTTTGTGTACAAAAAGGTTATTGCATAACTTTCTTTGAAGAGGCATTACTAGTAGTTATACTCCAAGCTTGAGAAGTTTGGGAGTTGGTTTGATACTCTCTATCTCAATCTTCTTTATATTTGTTCTTTGAGTTTCCAATTACTGAATGTCTTTTGTATTCATTTGTCCTTAAGTGTTTATTTGTTGCATAAAGTTTGCATTTCTCATTAAGCATATTAAAAGGATTATTTTTTGAAACAACCTAATTCACCCCCCTCTTATGTTGCTTTTGGGCCAATAATTGGTATCAGACATTGGTCTCTTATATTGAGCTTAACTAGCTTTTGAGAAAAGATCATGGCAACCAATAATGCATTATTTTTAGAGGGGCATTCTATTACTAGACCTCCCATGTTTAATGGCATTAATTTTGTTTGTTGAAGGGAAAGAATGAAAATATTTGTTCAATCTATTGATATTGATTTGTGGTATATTATTGTGAAGGTCCTTTAGAAGCTAATATTCTTGATGTAAATATTCATAGATTAAGGCCTAAGACTAGATATCAATTAAATGCACAAGATAAGGTAAATTTATCTTAAATGTTAAAGTCATGAATATTTTGTATAATGCCTTGGATGCAAATGAATCTTCCAAAGTGAACTACAGATAGGTTGCAAATCGGCCAAGGAGATATGGGTCAAATTGAAAGAAATCCATGAAGGAAATGAAGATATTAGAGAGCAAAAGAAGTCACTTCTTATGGTTAAAAATTAATCCTTCAAAATGGAAACTCATGGAACATTGACAAGATATATTGTATGTTCAATGATATTGTAAAGGATTTGGAAGGTTTAGGTAAAGAATATTCCTTGGGTGAAAAGAATAGAAAGATTTTAAATGCTTTACCTAAGAAATGAGAACCTGAATCCATTGTCATAGAAGAGTCTAAAAATTTAAATTCTATGCCATTGATTCATTGATCAATTCTCTGACTTCCTTTGCATTGAAGTTGAAATACAAGGTACAAGATGAGGAGGAAGCAAGGGCCAATAGAAGCATAGCATGAAAAGCTTCTCAAAATAATAGATGCTTCAAGTGTGGCCAAGCGGGACATTTCGCGAATGAAAGTCCATCCAAGAAGAAGAAAGGGTCAAGAAAGCCTCACTTCAAAAACTTCCAAATTACATGGGATGATTGCAATTTGGATGGAGAAGTTGAAGAAGAATATGAGAAAGATCAAATGGCTTTTATGGCTCTTGGCAATAATGAGGTATCCTCTAGTTATGATTCTTGTGATGGAATGTGAAGATGATAATGATGATGTTGAATCATTTATTTTTAAAATGTATAAATGTTTGAAAGAATCATATGCTAGGAACAAAGAATTAAAAATTAAAGTTAATGCTTTATTGAATGCCAACTCAAAGCTTGTGCTTGAAAATAATTTTTTGACAAACAAAAATGATGCTTTGAAGAAAAAATTTGATGGAAAAACCAAGATCAAGGAAGAACAAGCTTCATTGAAGAAGAGAATAGATGATCTTGATGTTCTTTTGAAAAAGAAAAAGGAAAATGTTTTTGAAGTCAAAAAACTAGAATTATGCATATCGACAAAAATTTTGTCACCTATAGAAAGGATGATTTGTACTTTATTAAGTCTAAATCTTCTTTTTATGGGCAATAAAAATATTATTTGCAATTATTGTCATCAACATGGTTATATAAAGAAAAATTGTTATGTTAAAAGAAATGAAAAGTTGTGAATCAATTCTATTTATGCTTAAGCATGTCATTAACCCAATTGGACCCAAGAAAGTTTGGGTACTAAAAATTATTATTTAACTTTGCATGTAGGTATGCTTGGTGAGCACCAAAGGATTCAAGATGGATCATCAATGGAGGGTGTTCAAAGCATATGAGCTAACATGACATTAAAATGGGTAACATTTAAAATTTTTATCAAAGTTGTGCTTTCATTTGCTAATGGGTAACATGACATCTCTTAAATGTTTTTCAACTGTGTGTGTTTAAATAGTATCCCCAATTTTTGTTCATAATAAGTCACTATTTGCAAAAGTAAGGGGAGCATTCTTTTTTTTAATGGATTATTTTGCATCACATGAAATTGCATCACCTATGCTTTATTGTTTTGATGATGCTTTCGAGCGAAAAATGTCTTCTCTGTAATGCTAATTCTTTGCATGAATTCCTTCATATCTACTTGACTACAAGTTTTTTGAAGGGAAGAAATGTTTTGCACAGCTTGACTTATTCCCCATGTACTCACTTGAATTACATTCACCTTTTAAAGGGAAAAATAAATTTAGGGAGAGTTTGAAATTGTATTATTTTTTATTATGATTTGATGATGCCAAAAGGGGGAGAAATAATGGACAAAACTTCTTGTCTTGTGCTTCATATTTTATGGTTATTTCTAGAATTGTCCAATTGATTTATCATCATCAAAAAGAGAGATTGTTGGATTCCAATTATGATAATCATGTTTTGATGATAACCAAATCATACTAATGGCTTGTAAACAAATGTGCAGAAGAAAAAGGAAATTCGGATGATGAAAACCATTCGAGAGAAAGGAGCTCGGACGCAAGTGAATGTCCGATACATGCCCAGAGGGCATTGGAAGTGATAAACTTATCAGACACAAATGACTGTTCGGAAGACAGAGTTTGACGATGGTAATTATCCGACACAAAGAACCTGAAGCAGTTTCGGATGAAGAATAGCGTCTGATCATATTTTCAAAAGACATTGCATCGACTGGACGCAGGTTCAGATGCATTCTCGGACGTCCGAACGAATACCCTCAGAGAATGGACTAAGCGTCGGACGCAGAGTTAGCAACGGCCGTCCGAAAGATCCAACGGCTAGTTCATTCGAACGCACACCCACTGCATCGGCCATCTGAAAGATCTAATGGCTAGTTTCCAATAAACAGAAAATAGCCATTAGAGAATTGTTGAAGGTAGTTTTTGGGCGTATATAAGTACCCCAAGTCTGTAAATGCAAAAGAGAGAGAGTAGAACTACTGCATTCAATACAAACACTTGTAAGAGCTATTTGGGAAGAAATAGGCTAAAATATTGTGGGTTGTATTGGTTTGAGTAGTGTAGTTCTCTTGGCTCAACTAGAGGGAATTAGTGTGAGTAAGAGTAGACTAGTGAGTGATTTTTAAGTCCTCTATGTAAGAGTGGAGGGATAACAAGTGTACAAAAGTGATCTTGTATTGTAAAACCCTTTGGCTCAACTAGAGGGACTTAATTGGCGTAAGTGTGAGCCTACATTGTGTACAAGAAGGTTATTGCCTCACTTTTTTTAAAGAGGTTCTACTAGTGGTTATGCTCCAAACTTGAGAAGTTTGGAAATTTGGTTTGATACTCTCTATCTCAATCATCTTTATATTTGTTCTTTGAGCTTCAATTATTGAATATCTTTTGTATTCACTTGTGCTTAAGTGTTTATTTGTTGCATAAAGTTTGCATTTCTCATTAAACACATTAAAAGGATTATTTTTTGAAACAACCTAATTCACCTCCCTCTTAGGTTGCTTTTGAGCCAAGAAACACCATCTATGTAAACAATCTTTAAACCTTTTTGGAGGCCAGTAGTAGTGTTAGGAAGTAGTAGATGAGGTTAGGGTTAGTTCTTTCTTCTTTCTCTCTATTTGGGGGGGATTTTCTTAGTTAGAATGTAATGTTGTTGAAATATCTTGAATACTCTTAGTGTAAGACTTCTATTTTATGTTTATGCCAGTTAGATTCATGTTCATTTTAGTGTAGTTTAGTTTAATTGCTTTATTTACTTGCCTTCTTTGTTTAGTTGTTAAATTAGACTATGAGGTTTATTGACTATGCTTTCTTAGTAGTAATATGTAATTAAGATATTTAGATGCTTTCCTAAAATAATTTTCTTTTACATGATTTCTCTAAAATATTTTCTTTACATTTATTGTCTTTAATGATGCACTAGTTAATTTGGGTCAAGATTTGATGATACTAATTTCCTATGGATCTTGATTGATTATTGGGTTGGATGGTAAAAATGGTAACCATTGGTTAGTCGTAATAGTTTAATTGGTAACTTGGTGAGTGGGAAAGGATACTCTTTTAAATCAACGAGGGTTGAGTGTTAATTTCCTAGACGGTTTACTACTTGATTAGGAACTTCAATAGTCAGGCCAAGATGCTACCTTTTCCTAATTAGTTAGTTCCTTGATCTCCATTTGCATAATTAGACTATTCATGAGCAGGCCAAGGGATTGATTCATAGTTGGAGGGAATCCCTAGTAAGATCCTTTGATGTATTTAATCCAATCAATTAATTAAACCCTAAGAATTGGCTTATTGAACCCAATTTTAAATTGCTTTCTTAATTTTTTTAAAATTTAGTTATAGTAAAATCTTTTTTTAAATCAAACTTTTCAAATAGTAATCAAACTAAATAATTGACAATTATTGACCAATTTTTGTAGATTCGATTCCTACTCATACTTACTACTATTAGACTTAGTATACTTGTGATGCCACTATTCAGTTGGTAGTAAAATTTAAGTATTTTATAAATTTATAAATTCACATCACTGCCATGCCGTCCTAGATGAGCCTTGTTGCCCAGGCATCACTCGAGCATTGGCTTTTGTGGTTTTAACACATTTTCTTGGCGTACAAGTTGCATTTTCTTTCCAACTTCAACCACATTTATGTCCATCATACATGGACCTTAAGTAATCAACAAGTAGGACTTCCTGGCATCCTGTTGGTGTTTAATTAACATTGATTAGGTAGTTTCTCTCTCTAGTTTTGGTGCAATTGTAGAAATTTCAAGATTCCAAGTTGTGGATCAAGTGTTGATGTTAATTTAATATAAAAGATTTATTCAAAATTTTATTTATGCTTTCCAATTCAAGATTTATTATTTTTTTATATTTTACTTTGTGTTAATTGTTTAAGTTAGGGTTTGATTAATCTAGTTGAAAAAGTATGAATTTTAGATTTCTAGTTATTATATGGTTGTTTTCTAGTGATTGTTTGTTTATTATGAATTTAATGCATTTGAGTTTGTGGCCAAATCTCAATTGGTTTGATTAATTTGTGATGAGAACAAGAGGTTATTTATGAATTTAAGATCTAGTAATAAATGCCATGAATTAAACAAATGCTACAGTAGATTGTCACAATTATGGGTCATTTATTGAATTTCATTGATGTATTGAGTTAATGTATTTTATCTATACGAATCGGGCCTAAGAGATTAGGAAATTAATTAGGTAAAAAAGTTGGTATATTGTGAGAGATTCCATTACCCAGTTTAGGAATTCCACCATCAATTGTAGAATTTAATCTACATTATTGAGAAATTTGAATTTATATTGCATCAACTAGTTGAGTCGCTTCCATAATGCTTTTGCTATGTTGAATTTAATCTTTAATTTGCTTTTCTTAACTAGTTATATTTTCTTTCAAAATTTTCAAGGAATTGATTGTTCAAATAGTATAATTAGGACTAATAATTTTGGTTTTTGATACCCGATCCTTGTAAGAATTATACTCGAATTCCTTTCGATATTACTTAATTGACCTCGTACCCTAGGAGATAAAATATAGTCATTAGTTATATTTTTATTTAATAATTTTTTTTGTTTGTTTTGAAAGACAAAAAAATACAACTCTTTTGTTTTAACATAATATGCAAACCTTTTAAAACTTCAATGGCTTTTGACAATTCAATTTCAATAGTTGAGATTTAACGACAATCCTTAAAATAGAGTAATTTTATATAGTGGAGAGCCATGTTCAGCTGCCTCCCCCAACTTTGTAAAATTACTAAAAGGTAAGGAAAATTTTTAATAATTCTAATTTTATCCTATAATTTCACCCCTTAAAATATATAAAATTTCTCTTTTTCTTTACATTGACCTGTTAAAAAAGTTCAAATTAAGATTAGCAATGATGCATACAACTTTTATTTTAAATTCATTTTGTGAATACATGTTCTAACTAAATTGAATACAGTATGGTATACTCAGTTTTAAATTTATTTATTCTACTTTAAATATTTTGTTGTCTAAAAGTTTATTACAACTACCATCAAATTCTCATAATTGTATGTAAAACTATTTATTGTATAAAAAAAAGTTGTTTTTGCTCTAACGGGTTTCCACACCTATCAAAGTTGTTGCCCTCTCCCTTTCTCCCTCTCCTCCCTAAAACTTCATGTTCCTTACTGGCTCTACCCCTTATTTTATACTATGAACTCTACAGTATTCTAGGCTAGAAAATTTCCAAAAAAATATGGAGCCTAGGTTTTAATATTAGTTACAATTTTCCCCTGTAATTGGGGTTAGTTTCACTTTGCTCCTTGCATTTATTTTGGATACACATAACTCCAAAGCTGAAGGATTGAGGTAGAGTTTTGAAAGAAGTTCTTAATTTTTTTTGTTTGGGCGTAAACCAGTAAAAGTACTTTTTTTATTATTTCTTAATATATTATTTTGAATTTTAAAAATATTCTATCTTTATTCAATTATAAATTTATGGTAAAATAACTAAAATTTATCTTTAATGATTAAAAAAAAAAAAACTAATTCAAAAGCATCAATTTTTAGCTTGTGCTAAAAATACTTTTGAGACTAAAAGCTCTACCCCTAAATTTAGGGATAATATTTACCAAATACTTGAAAAAGTGCTTTTACAGTCTTAAAGTACTTTTCAAGCAAAAGTACCGCAACGCCAAATGTGTGCCTGAATGGTTTTGTTAATTTTTTTCATATAAAGAAGTAGTATAATGTCACAATTAACCTCGATTATTTTAATTAAACTTTGTCACCCTATTTGAGGTAAGTTTCACTTTCATATCCTGAATTTTATTTACTGAATAGTTTGCCCTCAAAAATTACAGGTGGTTAATTTCCCATCCAAAATTATTATGGAAAGGACTTTTACCCTTTTGTATTATGTGCATGAACTGATTTTCTTTTCTTTTTTTCCCCTTCTTTTTCCTGTTTCTTGTAATTCTAGAATGCGACCACTTTCATCTCTCTCTCTTACATTTTTACATTTTATTTACTTAGAATAAATTTTGTAATTTATTATAACTCATTTCTTATTTTTATTTTTAATGGCGGATTCATCATATTTTTATATTTTCTTATTAAATCTATGTCATTAAATTTTTTGGTTGTCAAATATGTTATTTTAAGAGTAATTGGTGCTAATATTTGATAAATAAAAATTTATTTTATTAGTGAAATTCTTCTCTTAAGACTTGAAATGAAAATAAACAAAAGTTTTGTCATGTTGATATTATTTTCTTTCTTTTTTGGAGAGCATGATCGAGTGAATTGATCAACTTAAGTTTATACAAAATATGTTGATTATATTTTAAAGATTTTAATCAAATAATGGAATTTCTTCAATACAAATTGATGAATTAATTTTTAATAACTGAAAAATATAAATAAATTTTTTAATAAAATAAAAGAATTTGTTATTCTAGATGTAAAAGTAATAATAAGGGAACAGATATGTTCAAAGGGCTCAAAATGTATAAAACTATGGAAAAAAGAAAAAGAATAAAAATGATAAGTTTGTTCATGCCATTAAAAGGTTGAAACCCACTTTTGTGATGAAGTGGATCAGCTATAGAAGCAAGGTGGCGAAGTGCAACTCACCCAGCATCTTATGGTGGAAAAGTATAATTAAATAATCGGGGGTCATTAAAAAATTACACAACCATCTCATGTGGACAAATTGATAGAAAGATTGACAATAAAGTGTAACTTGAGTGATGAAATATTTTTTCTATGACCTATTAGTCTTGAGTTTGAGCGACTAACAGCTATGGAGAGAGGTGGATTTTTTTTTTTTTAATAAAAAGTTTAAATGTAGAAAACCCTCGATCTAAACTTACACCCTAGTTGTAGTTTGATGTTTTCAACTTATTTAATAATCACTTATCCCCCCATCTTTTATGTTTTAGGACAAAAATTATCCCGGTTATTTTAATTATTTTTCTCTTTCCTTCTATTTATTTTCTCTCCCTTGTTTTTCTTTTTATTTTTTCACCATTCTCTCTTCCTACCACTCAATGATTAATAATAACTAATTTAATTTATAGATTAATCATGCTTTAATAAAGTAAAATATTTTATTTTAATATAAAATTTGTGATTATTTATTAATAATAATATTAACAAATAAACAAACTAAAATGAAACTTTCAGCCAAAAAAATTTATTTTTTTAGTATATAAACAAAACGTAGAATGAAAAAACGTGTACAACCTCATATTGCTAGCATAATAGTGGCAAAATGTAGTAAGAAAATATTATTGCCATATGATATATGGGTTTTCGGAGTTAAAGTAAACTCAACCAAATTATGATATGTGAATAATCTAACACAAAAAAAAAAAAAAAAAAAATTTGTTTGCATACTTAAAATAAATTTTAAGTTTTTATTAATTCATTTATTTTTGCAATTTATTTATTTGTTAAGTACAATAATAATAATTACTTACAAACTCCATATGATACTAATAAGATATAATTTGCTTGTATTAAAAAGTTCATTTATTTTATAAATAATTTGGACAAATGTTAAAAAAAATTAGACCTTGTAATTAATCAATTACTAGTAAATGGTTTAGCACTAACAAGAAATAATGGGAAAAAAGAAAAAATTAAAAGAAAAAATATGAAAGAAAAAATAAATAAATTTGTAAGAAGAGAAAAAAGAAAAACAAAATTATTAAAATAGTAAAAGTAATTTTGTACTCTCATGACATGAAGGAAAAGGGGTTAAGTGCGTACAAAATAAGTTGAGGAGGGCAAACTACAACTCGGGTGTAAGTTCAGGTGGTTTTCTGCATTTAACCCAAAAAAATTGATAGAAATATTCAAATGTTAAGATTTGAAGGGCAATGTATACTAAAAAATTAAGACGAATTTTATTTTGTACCCCTTAACTTATACTCTATTCTTATTTTACACCCCGAATTTTAGTTTTGGACACTTTGCACCTCTAACTCTCAAATTTGTCCAACTTTAGCTCATTTTTTAACACCGTCAAAAAAGATAATGGATTTTTTTTCACGCAAAAACATTGTTGTAAATCTTGATGAATTTTTCGTACACAGAAAAATTCAATTAGTTTTGACATTAAAAAAAAGGGCTGAAGTGGGATGAATTTGAAAGTTCAAAATGCAAAGTGTCAAAAATTGAAGTTTAGGGTACAAAGTGAGAATTTGGTTTAAATTGAGGGGTGCAAAATAGAATTAGTCCATAAAATTAAGTGACTAGGGGCAAAATACAACTAACACCTATTTAAAGGAGGCAAAGGGAAATTAATTGTTGTCATGAATCTGAATTTTTGGTGGATAAGTTTGTTTAGTGACGTAGTACATGCATCACATACTATACTAAGAAGTATGCACGTGCATACAAGTAGGACAATTCAGTTTACTGTAAATTACTCTTTATCCATAAGAAGCATTTTAATTCTTTATTTTATGTAGGAAGTATACTACGTACATATTTTATTGTAATTAAAATTTTTCATACCACTTGCAACTTGGTTACATAATGTAGTTAAATTTACATGTTTTATAATTTATAATGACTCATATATTAAAGGGTAATAGTTATGGATAATGTATTTACGTTTGTTTTAAAAAGTGAGACACTTTCTCTTTTTTTTTTTTTTTTTTGGCGTAAACATAGGAGTGTGTCTATATAATGTGTGTGTATATATATATAGGGGGGAGAGTGGCTGTCTAAGGTCCAGTATGCAATTATTAAACAAATGAATAAGCTAAGTGCAGTGTTTAAAGCAATGAGAATGTAAGAAACTTAAATTCTAGGTTTTAACTTTAGAATTATTCAAAAGATATGGATTAGATTGCAAATTTCTTTCATATTTTAAAATTATTTATTATGATGACGTAGTTTAGAAGCTTTTAGAACTCAATAGCAAGGCAAGGATTTGAATATGCTTGGTCTAATAAATCACGAGGCACATAAAATGGGGAACTCCACATATAACCCATATGAGACCTATATTTGGTGCTTACTTTTATGCGTCTAATAATCTACTAGCACAGACTTAATTAAGTATTTTTCTAATAATAATAATGGTGGACAACTAGCTATCACAGTTGATCACTAGCAAAGCTTTTTCTATGAAATCTGCTTCAAATTTGGCCAAAAATAGTTCAGAACCAACAAACTAGGCCAAAATATCTCAGTTCCTCTCCCACTACCTAAGTATTTTATGTGCTGGCACAAAACACATGAAACACTAGAAACTAATCGATAACTGAGTACTAACCATGAGCCTGATACCTAAAAGATGCACCAACACAAGTCTAAATACAACTATTTTTTCACAAGAATGTTTATTATATAGAAATATTTAAATAGATATGATTTTTGATTTTATTTATAAATTTTGTTATGTGAATTAAATATTATAGAATCTATTGCATCAGTTGATACAAAATTTTATAAAATTTAATTTTAATCACAAAGTTTTCAAATAAAATTCAAGGCTGAATTTATATTAGAATTTTCCTTATTAGAATAGGCTTATGCTGAATCAAGTAAGATTTGGGTCGAAAAGTCTTCAAAACTTGAAGTAACAAAGGTGTAAAAAAGAGAGGCTATTGTTACACACTTCGACTGCGTAGCCTGACCTACTAGAATATCAGTTGGTTGGCAAACCCCGCCTACATGCCATGCTAAATTAACGCTACTTGAATTGAACGGTTTAATATTTTTGTTTCCAAAAAAAATTCTCTTCCAATAGTTAGGAATATTACCATTAATTCCTGTTTTCTCAAGTCAACTTCCCCGAGTTTCATTGTACATATTGGGAAAAGTTTTAAATAGACTTGATTCATAATAGATGGGTAAGAATTTTTCGATTCAACTTTATCCACATTATCCATAAAGATAATTTTTTTAATAGAGTGATATAGATGAATTTGAACGAAAGGATCCATACTACTTGTCATGGACCGAATGTATTTAAGAATTTCTCGTACAATATTGTAACTAGTTATATTTTTTTAATCGTGGCTACCATGCACATGTAAAGTAGAGCCAGCAATTTTTGACATAATCCCGATAACACGACACTCACATAATTTTTCGCACACACACGCATATTTTCTCTCACACACACAAACATTTTCACAAATACACTTACACACATTTTCATATACACATACATGCACATACTTACATTTTCACACACATTTACGCGCACACTTACACACTTACACATATTTTCACACGCACATGCATATTTTCTCACAGTATGACACACACACTTACATAATTTTCACACACACTTGCACTCAAACTTTCACAGATTGTCACACACTTTACATATTTTCTTATACATACACATTTTTCGCACGAATATGACACGAAATTAATAAATTGTGATACGATTCGAAATTTATTGGATCATTATTGGGTCAATCTATTTATCACACAAAATTAAACAGGTTGAGTTGAGTCAACCTATGGGTTGACACAATAACTCGTCGAGTTAGTGTATGAACAAATTTTATTGAACTTTTTTCCTTAGTATAATTTAATATAGTATACTTTAAAATTGTGAATAATAGATTTAATATTAGATTATTAAATCAAACATAATTATTATTCTAAATATTATTCAAAAATTTCAATAATTTTAATTATGTGTTTTAAATTACTATGATAACAAAATTAGTATTAATAATTGTTTAAATTATTAAATAATTAAAATTTGAGATTTTAATTTAAATAGATTGTAAGTTATGTAATTTGTCAAATAATCCAGACTGATACTCTTTATTAATGATAAATGAGTCAGATACGAACACGAGACAAACATGAATGGGTTAGACACGATAAGAAACAGATCTCACAAATATAACACGAGCGTGACACGATAAAAATGTTGTGTAGTCCCCCTCAATTGGAGGGACTCACCAACACAAGAAACCAAAACCAAGATAGAAAAGAAAAGCCGTGCATGTATGCTAGTGTGGTGGTGGAAGAAGTTTTGGTTGAATAATTTGCACCTAATCCTATACAATAAGGAGTCAATAGGCTTATAGATACGACGAAAGAAAGGACATTTGTTCGTGTCTTATGTCCGTCGTAAGTTTTGAGAAAAAGGTAATAGCAGTTCTAATTTTTAGGAAAGAAAATCAGGAGATTTATGTTTTAATTCGATCGTGAATTTTACTTCATTTGTAGTGAAATTTCAGTATATTATTCTCGGTGGTGTGGATTACATTCTATACGGTCAGATTGTTATTTTCTCTTGTCTAGTGGCTCAGGACTTTTATACTTGTGATTTGGCTTATTTTGTACTATCAAATTGTTTATTTCACTTTTGGTAGTGAGTAGGGGTATGTTTGAGTTCATTTGTGTTTACTGGAGACTCGTTTTGTTGTACTCATTGATCCATAGATAGTGAAATATTTCGGGATTAGGTCCTGTGATTTTTATCCTTCACATTGAAGGGGTTTTCTATGTAAAATCATATGTATTGTGTGCTTGTTGATTTCGCTTATTTATCTATCATTTGGGTCAGTACTACGATTTATTCAAGTGGTAGAAAAAAATTTTTGTGTAATTATTCTGATTGCGTTATTGCCATTTTTTTTCAATAAAGATACGAGTCATACTTGAAACGATACGATAACCTGACAAATATAAAGGATGATTATTTAAAAGTATGAAAATTTGGGGCCCCTACGTTATAATTATATAATAAGACGGATTTTGTTGCTTATTCTGCGTTACGGTTGGTAAGTGAAAACTAATTGCAAAATGAGCTGAGCGTGATTTTTTATATTTATTAAAAGTAAGAGGACCCCAAGGTGATGTTTTTGTTGCCCGCTTCGTATTTTCATGTGAATAGCAAAAACTCCCATTATATAAGGACTACAACAAAACCTTCTATCCCCAAGGTTCACAAAGTTCTTTCTTTCTGTTTTGCTTCGTGGATATCTATTTTTCTACGTGTTTTACATTTAAACTTAACAAACACTAACATGGTGGACTTATCACCAGTATTCTTGCTTTTACCCTTAATTCCAGTTTTATATGTTTGCTTCAACGTGTTTCTTACCAAAAATATATACCCCAATGAAACCAAAAACATCGCCGTTGAAGAACCAAAGCTCCCGCCTGGGAGTTCAGGTTGGCCTCTCATTGGAGAGAGCTTGGATTTTTACTCTAAACTTCGACAGGGTCTCGTTTATAAGTTTCTCACTGAGAGATGGGAAAAATATTCCTCCAACACTTTCATGACTTCAATTATTGGAGAGTCCATGGTGATTCTTTTGTAATGCCGAGGGGAACAAATTTCTGTTTTCTAATGAGAAAAAGTTGGTCCAGGTTTGGTGGCCCAGTACTATGGGCAAGATTTTTCCCAAGTCTGATGATAAGCCTAGCAACGAGCACTCATTTACAATACATAAACTGCTTCATTTGATCCTCAAGGCAGATGGGCTTCGAGAATATGTTGGTATTATGGATGCTGTAATGAAAGAGCATTTGCAAACATATAAGAACTGCAAACAAGTCAATGTTCGCGATATGGCAAAGAGGTACCTACTCACTTTATCCTCAAATATATTCTTAGGTATCAATGATCCAGGAAAAATTGAGACACTCAGGGAACGATTGGAAGTCATAGAAACCGGCATTTTTTCGATTCCCGTAAATTTTCCAGGAACGTGTCTGAATCGCTCTATTAAAGCATCTAGGCATATGATTAAAGAACTAAATGCAATAACTAGGCAAAGAAGAATTGATCTTTCAGGACACCGTTCATCTTCTGTAAGGAAGGACTTTATGTCAGTTTTGCTTTTAGCAAAGGATGATAATGGTCAGTTCTTTTGTGATGAAGACATCAGTAGCCATTTGGTAGGTTTACTACTAGCAAGTTATTCAACTATGCAAAGCACAATTATTAACATCATGAAGCATCTTGCTGAACTTCCTGAGATTTACGACTTTGTCTTAAGAGGTAAATATAATAGCTACTTCACTTCTTACGAATAGAATTATCATAAAATTTCCTAGTCGATCATTTACTCAAAAAAAATGAACATTTCATAGTCGAGTGTCGGAAAGCCACTTTTACATGGATAAAATGAACTAACATATAATTATAAACATTTAATGACACTCAAATATCAAGAGGACTTCCAGGCACTTAAGTTCCTATGTAGCCAAAGGTAGAGGCCTCACTCCACACGAGCATCAATATAGATAGATGGATATTGGAACTTTAGCACATATTATCAAAAAAAGAATTTTCTTCATTTTCTTTTAAAGTTGATTTTGTATGTAAACTAATGCCCTAATTTGATCCATCATCTTCATTTTCAGTTTATAGAAAATTAGTGAATTGGCTGCACTTTTTTTCGATAAAGAAAATACTGAACTTGAAACCCTCATTTACAATGACGGCACAAGTTGAATTTTTTTTTTTTTTTTTTTGGTTGGAAAGAAGTTGAACTATGCAAAATGTATTGCTACTTGTACGCAAAACTATATTTCTTAAAAGGTCATTTCAAATAACTTTGGTACTAAACATTTCAACCATGCTTTAGTCATACATTAGCTCTTTTTAGATATTTTTCTTTGGTAAAATTGATATCAATGGAACTGTGTCACAGTTGCTAAGCCTTCAAATATAACTTGATACCTGGACATGTGAGTGAATGAGCATATGAAAGACATATAATTCAAGAATTTTAATTTGACTATCAAACAAAGTTTATGTAAATGTGATTTTCCTTTGGGAATCAACAAAGTAAACATGCATTTGAAATTTTTGGAAGTCCTGCTACTTGTCTAATCTTCATTAAATTTTTATATAACCTACATATCCTGGGTATAGAACAACAAGAAGTAGTAGATGGAAAGAAACCAAATGACATGCTTACTTGGGAGGATTTACGAATGATGAAGTATTCTTGGAATGTTGCATGCGAAACATTGAGAATATCAACACCGGGAATCGGGAGTTTCAGAGAGGCCATAACCGATTTCACTTATGAAGGGTATACAATTCGAAGAGGTTCAAAGGTAATTTCATTATTGTACAACAGTACTTCTCTACTTAAGTTTGATATTAGTACTTGATTGGTATGCACTAAAAAACTAAAAACTATTATACTTTACTACACCAGATCTACTGGAATTTCGATGCGACACACAAGAATCCTAAATACTTTCATGATCCCGACAAGTTTGATCCATCAAGGTTCCAAGGAGATGGTCCAACACCTTATACATTTGTTCCATTTGGAGGAGGACCACGTATGTGCCCAGGAAATGAATAGCTACCCCTGCGCGGGTTGCAATACTTACTTTCCTGCATAATATGGTAACTCATTTCAGATGGGAAAAACTAATTCCTGATGAGAAAATTATACATTATCCAGTTCCAAGGCCAGCTCAAGGACTTCCAATTCTTCTCCATCCTCACAATCCTTAAATTTCTTTAGCTTCTTCTGTTTTTGTGTTTATTTTCTTGTGATTTTCTGTTCATTTTGCTTTCAAGTAAATAAGGGAGAGGCTTCAAGCCTGCTACCAATAGTCAAAAAAGGAAGCTGTCAACATATGAGCTACGCCCTTCATGTTTACTACCTATATAATGGAATGTGTTTATCGTGTGATATTTGTTGTAATGTATTCCTCTCATCTTAGCAGAATAATCAGTTAGTTTGAAGGTGAATTTTCTGCTTCAATGATGCTAACAAGCGGAACTAGATTCAGTAGCACATGGAACTATAAGAAGTTACTAGCATAAAATACAAAACTCCCTCGTAAAAAACAGCCAAATACTTGCAAATTTTTTCACAGGGATGTTTTGCTGCCTCATGGACCTCTTATAAATATTGCAAAATGTACCGTAATTTTTTTTTTTCTTTATACCTTGAGTGGATGCGATGTTTGTGGAAAAGAAATATTCTAGAAACCAAAAAGTGTCAAGAAGATGAACGAAATAGCGTATTAAAAAATAATGTAAACTCATTATCCAATTCCAAATTTGAGAAACTGTATATCATTTCTTAGTCCAATCTTATGTTCTTTGAATTGGCGTTAAAGAATTATCTAATTGTTTTATTTCCATTTTATAGATCTAAGATCTAAGTGCTAACTACTTCTATAAAAATATTAACATCTCAACATCTTATCATGAAGAAAATATGAAATCTATTTGTATTGGAGCAAAATAATATCTATAATAAAAGGAATATGGATGTCAAGTATTTACATTTCATTCCTTTAACACCCCTAGTAGAAAATTTAAGGAATTACTCCACTTTGTGTCCCAATTTTATATTTGATTCGTACACGGTTTGCCCCAAATATTTCAATTTTGAATGTATTGCATCCCAAATTCTCAAATTTATCACATTTCAGTCTAATTACATTGTTAGTAAACTGTTAGAAGTTGGATATGTGTAGACCACATACCTGTTTTGGGGCGTATTGAAACAATGAAGGTAGTGAAATACATACTTGACAGACACTAGGTATGTGCACACTACATACTTGTTTAGGGGCATAAAACAAACCTTCCAAGTGAAATGCATTTTCTACAAAATTCCATATGTTTTTTAAAACATTACTAGGTTTCATTTGAGTTTCCAAAAACATGCTGAGACACTTCGTGATCCATTCATATTAGTAATCTAACCCAGTTAAGTGATCACTTGATTTTTGGAATGATAGATTGAACACCAAGTATACTAAATTTAATAATTATGGTAGACATGGTATAGATGTAAAAACTAATAAATACCAAAAAAGCTTGCATTCTCCAAATATAAAATCAAACTAATTTAGTAAATATGTTATGCAGGAGTATGAAATTGGTAGTAATTTGGTCATACTCATTAAAATATTATTTACAATGGACAGCATAGAGGACAATACGTAATTTGGTAGATATGAAATAAAAACAAAGTTACAAAAAGTTCAACAAAAAATACTCCTATATGCATTTGAAGCACAAATCAATTACTTACGTTTTATTCCATATAACACTAGAATCATTTTACTTACCTTCTAACATTGTGGTTTTTCACAATCTTAGATAGATTGCAGGAGCTAAAATGACTCGAATCGCACTTAGGATAGAAAAATAAGTAAAATCGGAGTAAGATTGCGAAGTCAATTGCTACGATCGCAAGATTGATCTATCCTATAATCTTACATCCAGAATTTATTGTTTTGTCGATTGTCATTTACCGTAATGCATCGACCTCAAACCATCACCTTCTAGAATCCATATTTCAATGAAAATTAACTCCCATATTCCTCAGTTATATTAAAAATCAAATCTTAAATATTCCAAATTCTGACTCGATTGTCTTTTATAAAATTTATGTTTTTAGTCCTGTTTTCTTATTGACTTTCTTATAACAAAAGTCAGTCATACTTGTACATTTCAACTCCTTTTATATTCTACAGTCAAAATCTACTTAAAAGTCACCATAGATCAACGTTCATACTCATGGAAACAAAGTCACATTTTTAAAGTCAACCCAAGCAAAAACTTACCATCTATCAATTCAATCCAAACTGACAAACATATTTTTTTTGTTCTTTCTTTCTTCTCTTCCCATGTTTCTCCTCTCTCTCCCTCCTTATCTCCGTCCCTTGCTTTCCATATTCTTCCCATATCTCTCTTCCTCTCTACTAACATAATTGTTGAGATTTTCTTTCCATAAATCTCTCCATAATTCTTTCCATAATTCTCACCATGAATCCTTTGTAAATCCCTTAGATTAAGAGATTCTTTACCTAATTAGTATCTCCTAATTTAGGGCTAATTATACTCCTTGTGTTTAGCTAATTAGTTCCCTAACTTGTATACTCTCTATTGTACTATAAATATTGGTTGTACATACTCATTTCTTTGTGTGAATTAGAATTATTCATTCTTATTTTCAAGTTGGTATCAGAGCCAACTCCTTTGAATCTTGAAACTTTGTCAAAATGAGTGAGAAAGGTATTGAATCATCTGGAACAAAATCGATTCCTGTGGTTGTTCAATCTAAAGGTGTTTTTAATGCAAGAATCATCCTTAATGAATCAAATTATGATGTTTGGTCACAGTTGATGGAGATGCATATTGTCGAAAGAGAGAAAGTTTCTTATATTATCAGTAAGACGAAACAACCTGCAGAATTAGAAGATGGATATGAAAAGTGGTATGCTGAAAATCAAAAAGTGAAAAGGTGGTTATTAATGTCTATGACACTAGAAATTATGAAGTGATATTTACGTTTGCCTACCGCCCATGAAAGATGGAGTGCTTTGTCAAAAGCATTCTATGATGGAAATGATGAATTGCAAGTCTTTGTTTTAAACCAAAAGGCTAAGATGTGTATCTTTCACTTCAAAACAAAGTGGAAAGTCGCTCTCTGGATACTATGGGGAGTTGGTTGAGATTTTCGAGAATTGCACCATCGAGATAAAGTGGTCATGAAAGATCCTGATGATGTAATAGCATACCAAAGTCCATTGAACTATTAAGGGTATATATATTTCTCGCCGGATTGGATGGTGATTTTGATCAAGTTCGTGGAGAAATTTTACGCAAGGAACTAGTTCTAGATTTGGAAGAATGTTATGCATTTATTTGACGAGAAGCAGTACGCCCTGCAACTTTGAAGGATGAAACTGGAATTTCTAAAGCTGCAGCAATGGTGACCCAAAATAGGTCAAAAACAACCAAAAGTATCAAAAAATCCGATTACAAGTGTATCCATTGTGATCAATCTGGACATACCAAAGATTGTTGCTACAAACTTATGGGATATCCAAAATGGTGGGATCATAGTCGAGCATGTCGAAAAAAGAATTCCAAAAGGACTCCAACTGCTGCTGTTGTCGAAACAAATATATAGCTGATGATGCTGTTGAAAAAGGTTCAGCATTGGTAGCAACTACAAACATTTGTGGTAAGGCTTTAAATATTTCTACACCTATTTCTAATAGTGCATGGATAATTGATTCTGGTGCTACAGATCATATGACATTTGATTCTAGACAGGTTGAACATCTTAGAATCTCTTCACAAAAATCCATTTCTACTGCTAATGGTAATGAGGCCTCAATTATTAGGGAAGGGCCTTTATCTCTCACCAATACTTTACATCTTGATTCTATTTTGGTTGTCCCATCTCTAGATTATAATCTTTTATCTATCTCACAAATAACCAAAGCCTTATCTTGTGTTGTAATTTTTTGACCTGACTCTTGTGTTTTTAAGGACATCCAAACAAAGCAGACGATTGGTTGTGGTATTAGGCAAGGAAAATTGTATTATTTGGATTTGACATCAAAATATTCTGACAAGTTACATCAAGCTTTGGCAGTGGAAAGCTCTAAAGAGAAGAAGAATAAAACTGAGATGTGCATTTGGCTATGGCATCGACGGTTGGGGCATATATCCTTTGGTTATCTCAAAAAACTGTTTCATGATTTGTTGGAAAATTTTGATCTTTCTAGTTTCTATTGTGATGTTTGTGGACTTGCGAAAAGTGACTGAACTTCATTTCCTTTGATTTTGAATAAAAGTCCTCTTCCTTTTATGGTTATCCATTCTGATGTGTGGGGTCCATCCAAAATTTCAACTTTGGGTGGATCACGTTGATTTGTTACTTTTATTGATGACTGTACTAGGATGACTTGGTTATGGTTAATGAAATCCAAAAGTGAAGTGAATTTCTTATTTTAGAAGTTTCATAAAATGATTAAAACTCAATATAATGCACATATTCAGGTTCTTCGGAGTGATAATGGAGGAGAATATCAAAATTCTAAACTTCAACAGTTTTTTGAAGTACAAGGAATTGTTAATCAAACCACTTGTTCTAATACACCCCAACAAAATGGGGTTGTAGAGCGGAAAAATCGTCATTAACGATGCTGGTTCGTGCTGCATTAATCGAAGCACATATGCCATTGTCTTATTGGGGGGAAGCTCTTGCTTTTGCAGCATACTCAATTAATCGAATCCCCTCAAGTTCTATTAACTTTAAAACACAGCTTCAAGCTCTTAATGATATTGTGGTTGCTCCAACAGTTCCGAATTTACCTCCTCGTGTCTTTGGATGTGTAGTGTTTGTCCAGATTCACAAACATCAACGTAATAAGTTGGCCCCTCGAGCTTTACGATGTGTTTTTCTTGGATATGCTATGCATCAAAAGGGTTATAGATGTTATCATCCTCCAACTCAATGCATGTTTATAACATTGGATGTGGTTTTTCATGAAAAATCAATGTATTTTTCCTCTGAGTCTAAACTTCAGGGGGAGTACCAGAAGGGAATTTAGACTCTAGATTATGACATTGTGACATATGATTATGATCGAAGTGATGCCAAAATAGATACTGAGAAACGAGATGTTAATGGTATGACTTTGGATCTTGATAGTCACTTGGAAGCTGAAGAAGTACTTAAATCACAGGATGCAAGTTCATCACTTGAAGAGTTTGAGTCCCTTACCAATATACCACACCAATCGTCTACTGAAAATGTTCCTATTCTAGAACCTGAGTTACCCAGAACATAGCTACCAGAGCGTCTCACTAGAGGTATTCCTAAGCCCACATATGAACCTGAACTTTCTAGCAAAGTTAAATATCCCATTAGTCATTATGTGTCTAATCACAATTTTTCAGAATCAAATCAGTCATTTGCAAATCAATTATCCATTGTATCTATTCCTAATAGTGTGCAAGGAAGCCTTAGCTGACTCAACGTGGAAAGTTGCTATGAATGAAGAAATGAATTCCGTACAAAAGAATGGAACTTGGAATTTGGTTGACTACCCAACAGGAAAAAAGCCAGTGGGATGCCAATGGGTTTACACAATGAAGTATAAAGCAGATGGCACAATTCAACGATTTAAAGCAAGATTGGTGGCAAAAGGCTATACACAAGCCAATGGGATTGACTACACAGAGACATTTGCACCTGTAGCTAAAATTAATACTGTTCGAGTATTATTGTCTTTAGTTGCAAATTTAGATTGTTCATTACAACAATTCGATGTTAAAAATACCTTTATGCATGGAGAATTATCTAAAGAAGTTTATATGGAACTTTCACCAGGGTGTATGATGCCTGAAAGGTATAGCCAAAAGGTATGCAGATTAAAAAAATCATTGTATGGACTAAAACAATCTCCAAGAGCATGGTTTGGAAGATTCACAAAGTCAATGATAGCGTTTGGATACCATCAAAGCAATTCAAACCACACTTTATTTTTAAAGAAACAACAGATTAAGATTACTGCTCTCATTGTATATGTAGATGACATAATGGTTACGGGGAATGATCTAGAAGAAAGGAAGGCACTGTAAGGATACTTGTCTAGAGAATTTGAAATGAAAGATCTTGATTCCTTGAAATATTTTATTGGGATCGAAGTTTCTAGCTGCAAGAAAGGAATCTTTCTTTTTCTCAAATAAAATACGGCTTAGATTTATTGCAGGAAACAGGTATGTCAGCAGGCCAACCAGCTAATTCACCTGTGAAGGAAGGTTTGAAATTATGCATTGAAGCAGACCAAGTTCCAGTTGATAAAGGAAGATATCAAAGGCTGGTAGGAAGATTGATGTACTTAGCACACACAAGACCAGATCTTGCCTATGCTTTAGTGTTGTTAGCCTATTTATGCCCAATCCTGGTGAACAACATATGAATGCTGTCATGCATATTTTAAGGTATTTGAAGTCTGCTCATGGGAAAGGAATATTGTTCACTAAAAATGCAAATCATCAAGACATAGATGTTTATACAAATGCCGATTGGGGTGGAGCAATAGATGATAGGGGAACAACTTCTAGTTACTGCACATCTGTGGGCGGTAATCTCGTCACATGAAGAAGTAAAAAGCAAAATTTTGTTTCCCGCTCAAGTGCAGAAGTTGAAGCATGGCACTTGGACTTTGCAAAGCCTTATGCTAGTTGAGATTTCTTTTGCAAGATTTGGGTTATCCACCTAGGCAACCAATTCAATTATATTGTGACAATAAAGCTGCATGTGATATTGCTCATAATCAAGTTAATCATGACCGGACAAAGCATTTTGAGGTGGACATATTTTTTGTCACGCCCCTGACCCACACTTGTCAGACATATGTCATTCGCCGTATCTACGAAACCGTACTCCCATGAATACAAGGCATCGTTCATATATTGTAACCTCAAATATAAATTATGCAGCGAAAATATTTACTCACAAATGATATCCAATTTAATGCGGTATTTATTCAAATCATAAATCCTAAAATAAATAAAAACATAGTGTCACGAACATACATGCTCTACTTATTCCAATAGATGGACTATTCAAAGTCAAATAAATATAGTAGAATCCTATTACAAAATTATAATCTTCTTTATTCAAGTGCGTCTATGCTTCGTCCTCTATGATGACGTACTCGTACTCGTCTTCTATACAAAAATATTGACTTAAGGAATGGAGTGAGCAACAAATCGCCCAACAGGTAGCAGTTATACCTTGTTGGATCATGCAGTTACATATACATATGCTTTCACAAAGACAAGTCATACTATCACGCGCATAAGCTTTTATCAAAATCATCTTTCTAAATCGTATATTATTTTCATTACATATAGTCACGTAATTCAACTTGCATTTCAAAATTCATTTATCATTTATCTATGTCAAGTCATAAAACATATACTTGTCAAATAATCTATGACATATCACAAATTCAATTTCAAATCATGTATACTTTCTCAGAGGCTCAAAACAATACATGCCTTCATTGGCTCTGAGTACTCAGCCTAGTGATAGATCTCACTAGAAAAGGTTGTCAAGAAGTTTCCATGGAACCGCTTGACCTATCATATATCGTTTATTGTTTATCGGATATCAGTATACCAATATATTAGTATAAGTCAGAACTATAATCCCTACCTACTATTTCATATCCGTTCAGAGCCTTTGTCCATCATTAATGTTTACCAATTCGTCACATGCATTTCATACATATAAAAAATCATGCATATATCATGTTTCTATAATTTAAAAAATCAAGCAAGTCAAATAGCCATACATGATCCAGATTTTCTTAATCAACTAATTATTTTGTAAAACACATTTCATAAAACAATTCTGAAAAACATACAAATTCATAAAATCAATTAAGAAAATATACGGGTTTGTCAAACAATTTTACAAATCAAAGGGCAAACACCACCTACCTCGATATGCTAAAGAATCACATTACTCTTGCACTTGTTCTTTTTCAATATTTCGTGTCAAAATTCATGTTTCTGTCATTTAGATACAGCTTGACATTTACTTAAATATCCTATAACAATTCCCTAAATACTCAACCTTTCCGTACATCTATAATTGTCCTAATATTCGCAAAAATAATATTTACTATAATACCATATAAAGTCACTATTATAACCTTATAAGACTTAAAATAATTAATAAAACTCATTTATAATATTCAAAAAACTTTTTGAACTCTATTTGAGCTAAACAAAATATTTTAGAATAGTTTACAAATTTAGAAATCCATTCAAGGTCTCTTCGTAACTTTGAAAAACTAATTTGGGCTTTTATGTAACTTTTAAAATACTTGAGGGTATTTTGGTCATTTCACAAAGTCATTAGGGGTCTCTATATATTCTATAAAACCTTTTGGGGTTAAACATAAACTTCATTTAAACTTTTAGGTGTCAATTTGCCATTTATAGAAATTTTCACGAGCCTATGTGAAATATTGACAAACTATAAGGGCCTTTTGGTAATTCCAGAAGGCTTCTTGGACTGATGGGGTCCTTTGAAAAATCATTCGGGCTTATTTATAATTTCAGAGACTCAAAATGACTCTTCTAAGCCATAAAAATTTTTTTGGGCATTTGTAAAAGTTGTATCAAATTTTCGGGTGTTAAGATACAATTTCAGAAACTTTTTATTAACTTTCTTCTTCTTTCTTCTGACACACTCCATTTCTTCAACTCATTGTCTTTCTTTTTTGTTTTTTTTTTTTCAATTTCTGGTCTCCTCTCTCTAATTTTTCTTCTTCTCCCTTCAATTCTACTCTCTGATATCTTTTCTCTTTGATCAAATCACTCTTTTTTTTTTAAAAAAAAAAAAAAACCAGCAATAATAAAATACTATTATAATTCCAAAAAAAAATAAAATAAAATTTTCACATACACAAATCCGAATTTAATTTCAAGAAAATAATTTTTTAAATTAACTACCAATAATAACTTTTACAATAATTGAACTAACTTTCTAAGCAAATAATCTAATAAAGTGAATAACCAATATTTAAAATAATTAAGCGTCTTAATTTTCTAAAATTACAAATTAAAATAATTAATTAAAGCTAAATAAGAAGAAGACTAACCTCTAATATGGTTAAAATTCTCTCCAACATTTGTGTTAGGTAAAAAGAAATCAGATAATCTTCCATATAGTGTATCTATATATATATATATATATATATATGATAGCCTAATCGTAACTTGCAGATATGTGTATCGTTATTTGCAGATATTTACTACTGAAGTAATTGTTCAAGAATTAGGATAGTACTATTCTAGTTATTTTATCGTTTAGGAATCTTACACGATTTTATCTTCTAGTATGTTTACGTATTTTATTGTCAATAAATAAAATAAAAACTTCATGGGTATTACATTTTTCATCAAAGAGAAATTAGCTGAAAAAATCTTGGAGTTGCCTAAGATTTGATCTGAAGAACAATTAGCTGATATTCTTACTAAAGCAGTTTCAAGTCAAGTATTCTTGAAATACCTTGGCTTGTTGGGCATGAATGATATCTATGCGCCAACTGCAACTTGAAGGGGGAGTGTTGAGATTTTCTTTCCATAAATTCTCTCCATGAATCTCTTTGTAAATCCCGTAGATTAAGAGATTCTTTAACTAATTAGTATCTCCTAATTTAGGGCTATTTATACTCCTTGTGTTTAGCTAATTAGTTCCTTAACTTGTAACTACCTCCATTGTACTATAAATATTGGTTGTACATACTCATTTCAGTGTATGAATAAAAATTATTCCTTCTTATTTTCAAGTATAATAACTTGGAGATAAGAGAATTTTATTTTCAACAAGTAACCTCTTTCTAGCCAATCAAATTCAAACTTATTAAATAATAAACCCCAACTAATGGGTTACTTAGGGACAAAACGAGATAGTTCTTATCTAGTTAGGGCATTACAAAAATTTATTGAATTTTTTTGCTATTTATTGCTTAATTTGTATCTTTTTTTTTTATTTTAAATATTTAGTGAATGAATCTTAATATTTTAATTATTTGACAACAATTACAAGTTTGTATATCACGAAATAGGGTAAAATACTATACTTTTCATACTTAATTCATATATAATATAATTTTTATTGTGATTTTGTAGTTTATGAAGATAAAGAAACACGAATTTAGCTATTTAAGACTCTTCTATAGGATATTACAATCCTACTGAGAATCTCGATTTTAAAGTAGTATATGTTTACAACAGTGGATTATTTTATCTCATGTCCAAAGTTTACAGTTTGGAGTAGTGAAGCCACAATGGGAGCAATGGCGATACTTGCTCCTACTGACCTCCCATACTCCGTCTAATTTAATGTAATTTTTTTTCTTTAAAATTTTATATATATTGTGACAATTTTGATACATTTGCCCCCCACTAACAAGTTTTCTTTTTAAATAACGAATAGCTGTAAGCTTTTGTTTACTCACGCCTTGTATGAAAGCTACTTGCTCCATCTCATTAAAACTATCATACTTTTTTTTTTTTATCAGTCCCAAAAGTTATGTCACTTAACAAAATTAATTTTTTTTTTTACCTTTTTTCAACTTTACCCTATGTTGATTGACAAACTAATGTTATTCCCCCTATTGTTGGCTGTATTTTGTCATTCACATGTTTAATCATAGTTTCTATAAGAAAATTTTTATATGAATCCGATCCATAGTATGTGGGATGGATTCTTTGATCCACATTAGTTGATCTACATCACTCTAACTCATTAAAAATAAATTTTTTTAGAATGATGTAGATAAATATGAACCAAAAAATTCATCACATTTAGTGTACATCAAATCCATATAAGAATTTCCTATTTTTAGAGACGAGCTTGTGAGTTGTAAAAGTATAAGACGTGAGCAACCAAATAACAGTGCAATACACGTTTCATCCTAGCTTGGATGCATATTGTCATGACAAGGTAATGGATTTGGCCCCACATCCTTTTCTCAACTCCCACTACAGATGAAGCACTCTTTTCTACAATATATTCAAATTCAAATTCAAATACCAGAGGACAAAAGGGGAAAATGCAACAGATTAAGCAAAATGTGTACTATTGTTGAAAAAGGCACAAGTCTCAAAAAGTTACAATCATTTAGGGATTGAGGGAGTATATAATATTGCGAATTATATATTAAAATGTTATATAATATAGAAAAATTCTACAGTTTTTTTTTGAAAATTATTTCCTCAGGTTGTACAATTACAAGATTTTTAAATACATGGTGTTATACTGTACAAGCATTCAAAGTACAAAAGAATAGTTCTCTAAAATGTACCATAGAATTTCCCTATAATATATGTTGCAGTATATTGTTGTCATAATTATATACCACTTGCAATTTCATTCAATTAATAGTAAAATTTTGAGATAATTATCGTTCGATTATTATATACTTAATAGATTCTTAAGACAGTATTATAATCTAAAAATATCAATATGGAAATAATGGTTTCTATTTTTGAAGTTGTAATCAATTCTAAAAAGTAGAATATAATTTCAATATTTAATAAATGGGTTAAAAGCAAAATGCCCCTTCCAACTATTACCTTAGTTGCAAAATACCACCTAAACAATTTTAATAGGCATTTTGTACCCTTGACATGTGGTCAACTATTTAAAATATCATTTTTGCTGAAAATTGACCATCATACCCCCAATACATTAGTTAAGTGAATGTCATTTTCTTTTTTCCTTTATTTATTTAGTCTCTCTCTTGTTTTTCATTTTATGTTTTCTAATCCTTTTTTCTCATTGTTAAAAAATTATATTACTTCTAATATTTTATTAATTATAACATCTAATTTTACATGCATCTTATGATTTAATTTTTAAATTAAAATATATTGTAATAAAATAAAGTATATTTTATTATAATACAGAATTTGCAATGAATTATTAATACTAAAATTAACGAATAAAAATGTACAAAAAAAGATAGCCTAAAAAATTTAAAGAATTTATTCTAAGAATACAAATAAAATTTGTGCATGTAGAGTCATTCTATATTTTGGCTAAATTTATTTTACTTTATATTAGACAAGTCTATAATATTTTATTATGTTTTATTATTGTTATGCCAAAAGTAACAAATTTCACATGAATTCTCATTCTATAATTTATGTTTACGTTAAGAGTAATTTTTTAAAATTTTTTTTTTCTCGATACTTTATTTTTTTGTAGTTGGTTTGTTTGTAATAGTATCTCACTAATAATATACACAAATTGTATATTGAAATAAAAAAATATTGCTTAGATAATATAAAGTATATTTATTTTATAAATTAAATTATCTAGACACATAAAAATTAGAACTCATGCATGACCAAAATTAAAGAAGTAAAATTATTTAGTAGTATGGAGATTGTATAGACCCTTCTTAGTCATTTAGTAGTAAAATTATTTTGTAGTTGGTTTATTATAATATATTTCAATTTAAAAATTAAATAAGAAGATGCATGTAAAATTAGATGTTATAATTAATAAATATAAGAAGTAATATAATTTTTAACAATGAGAATAAGATAAGAAACATTCGAAATTTATTCTCATTACATGCAAGTCTATTATAAATCTAAATTGAAAATGACATTTCACTTAACTAATGTATTGGGGGTAACAATGGTCAATTTCTAGCAAAAATGATATTTTAGATAGTTGACCACATGTCAAAGGTGCAAAATGCCTATTAAAATTGTTTAGGGGGGTATTTTGCAACTAAGGTAATATGTTGGAGGGAGCATTTGCTTTTAACCCTCAATAAATTATTGTTGTTTTGAAAAATGCAACTTCAAAGCTACCATATATGGCTTAGAGAATAAATAATGAGGATAATATATTATAGTATAAATTTCGAATGTGATTATCTTAAACTAAAAGTTTCACAAAAGCATTTGTACTTTTAGAATCCATACATTGCTTACCTTCCGCAATACATTTTATATGAATGTGAATCTAAGTATGTAAATGCTCTTGGATGACTAAGGAACCAAAAAAAATTAAAAACAGAGTTACTGTACGAAATATTTTGTTCTTATTATGTATTCAAAATAAATTTTGCCCCTACTGAAAAAATTTCTGGCTACGACCCTTCTTTGAAGAGTTAAAAATGATATAAACAGAATAAAATAACCAAGCAAACGGATTAAATGTTGTAGTAGTTCGAACCCGCCCAATTCAACCAACCAAATGAGAAAGAATTTAAAGCATTTATAACTCATAAGTAGAACCATAAGACTTCATATAATTTAGAGAACTTAATTAGATAATTAGAACTTGTATAGGCTTACAACCTATAGGATGCTAAACAAGCCTTGTGTAAGACCCTTTGGCATGTGTCCTAAATTACACTATTGACTTGTTTCCCTACTGGCAGGTCATATGCATAGAGGTTAGGTGTCTAACGTGCAATCGTGCTCGCACAACGGGGTATTGGCATGGTTGGCACTAAATGGCAAGGCATTCGGCACACTTGGACAGCTTGGGTGAGCTTGTTTTGGGGGCAAACGGGTGTGTGAGTAATTGGCCTTGAGTGTGGGCACAAAACCTTAGTGTCTAGTTGGGGAGTCTAGGCACATACGTTGCCCGTTGGGTAAGGCAGCGTGCTGATGGGCAGTGTTGGGCACGCACAGTGTGCACATTCAGGAACGGGAGTTGCCGGGTGTGAGCCAGTTGTAAAACCCACGAGTGGCAGAGGTTTATTTGGTCTGAAAAACACATGGGGCAACCTATGGGCACGATTGGGGCACATGCATTTATTTAAACGGGGGTGCACTTCGGGGCTGAGTCGGGTTTCCCTGATTTTCAGAAAAACAACTTCTACTCCTGTCACTTGGACTTTTTTTTCCAAACCTTATATAGGGAGGGTATATGAGTCTCACTTGGTTGGGGGCCGGGTGGGGCTATGCGTGGGCTAGTGTGGCCATGGCTAGGAACCTTCCCCCATGCCTTGAAGGGGCAAGGCATGGCATGTTGGCTTCGACGGATGTTGGCTAAAAATGTGGCCGTTGGGTAAACAAGTAGTGCACGAATGGACCTATGCACTTGAGTGGCACGAGCTGGGCAGTACTTGTGGCATGATTTGGGCATGGTAGCGTGCTCAAATGTAGCCTTGTGGGTGGCAAGGCACGTTGGCTAAGGAGTTGGCCAAGGAACGTAGGCAACGGACCGCCTACGTGCTGGACAGTGGCGAGGAACGGCTAGGCAACCCGTGTGGAAGTTGGCCAGCAGTTGGGAGTTGGCAAACGTGGACCAAGGAACGTGCCTTGGGCTCTTCGAGACTCGGTTGGTTGGCTGAGAAGGCGAGAATTGGTCTCCAAGAGAGTTGGCAGCACATTTTCATGCAGGTAGTGGGCGGTTACCGGCGGTTACCACCAACTGGAGCATGTCTCTGCCATGTGTGCTGCCAGGTAGACCTGTTGCTTACGTTTTATTTGTCCAGCAAAGCTAGCGGTTGGGCTTGTCAACCGTAATGCCCCTATTTTAGGGTGGTAGTGAGAGACTTGGCAAAAACCAGGAAGACATTGGGGAACCAGTGTGGGAAGTAGGCCAAAATTGTTCTGCACACCACCCTATTTTTGTAAGATTCCGATTGTATGCTTTCATTAATAAAAGTGAGACAAAGGTTGGCCGTTTGGCTGTAATTTCGTGTGGTTGCTTTCCATTTTGTGTTGGTTGTGTAATACTCTTGTTGGGTGCCGTTTACTTCCGGTTCCATGCGTTTGAGTGAGTACTTGTTTGCGAAACGAGTGAAAACTAAACACGAGTGGGTGAGACTGATTGAAAATTCGTTTGGGGAATTTTTGGTGCCGGTGCGAGCTTCTTATTCCGCCTTGGCATGTTTGTATGTCGTGTCAAGTAGAAGTTTCGTGACACCTTGCATCTCCCAAAATTCTTCATCTTCTATAGGAAGAAATTCTTCTCGATTTCCTGATTCAATTATTCCTATTTTGTTGAAGTTTTTCTTTGTGTTTTGATGTTCTAAAACTTTGCAAAGCTGTAATATGAAGCTTGGCTTCAAGCTGAACCGAATGTATTACTTTGACTTTAATAATTCATGATAAGTGCAACATGCTGTTACATGGCAATTTAACTGCTGCTAAGATCATGCCACCGAAGATGTGAAGTGGGTAAGTTTGGTTTGTTAATTGTAAGATACAAATAAATGTATTCTACATATAGGGTTCACTTCTTTGTGTACTGTGATATACAAAGTCAAGCCTACTTAAGAAAACACCTCATATATAATTGAAACAAATTTCTATTCAAATAAAAAAATTATATATATGGTCACTAAATTTTTTTCATAATCCACTTATTGCTATCGAGCATTCTATTCAAGTGCAAAAAAATTAATATGGTCACTAAATTTTTTTCATAGTCTACTTGGGCAATCCAGCTATCTTTTACTCTAAATTGCCCATTAAAATATTTTCATAGTTCACTTATGACTACCCAACTATTTTTAGTTTTGAATTACCTCCTAAACATTTAAAAAAGAATACTAATGACTATTATAATAGTTGAGTATAGAATTACTATTTTTGTACTTTAATAATGCACGAGGGATTTGGTGTAAGACTTTTAATGAATTATCTCTTTTATCCTCAATTTTGAAATTATTATTCCCATCCCACCCAGTGGGCACAGAAATGCATGTAACTGCCACAGTTTTACCACTCTGTCCGTGCCACGTTCACAGTCTTTTCCACTTTCAAAGCCACGTTTCTTTCTTTTTTGTATCATAACAAAGACACTCAATTGGAAAAGACCCTCATAAAAGGATCAAGTTTACCAGTTTTTATGATCAGAATAAAACTAAGGGAAAATCGCTGAAATAGTCTTTCAACTTTTACACTTTAGTCAAAATAGTCCCTCAACTTTTTTTGTAGCCAGAATGGTCCTCCAATTTTTATTTTTTAGCCAAGATAGTCCTTTCATGTGAAATTTATAAAAAAAAAAAAAAAAGTTGAAGGACTCATATACTGGATAAAAAATAAAAGTTGAAGGACTATTCTGGCTAAAAAGAAAGTTAAGGGACTATTCTGGCTAAAGTGTAAAAGTTGAGGGACTATTTTGGCGATTTTCCCTAAAACTAACAAAAAACAAAAGAAGAAGAGATCTTTCAAGTCAAGTTTGTCCCGTCGAAACAACAAATTGAATACTTAAACTCAAGGCAGGCCAATTAATTGTAATTGATAAAGGTTTGAAATTCAATTCATAGTACGGAATTTCCTTTGTATATATGGTTGCTATGCTTCTGATTTGTCTCCAATTGCATGTTCAGTTACAAAGTAAATGAATATTAAGTGAAATAACTTTGGACGAATTCCATGGCCGGCTTTTTCCATCAAAAGATTATTTGAATTGCTTTCCTTGTACAATTTTAACATTAATTCTACGTTTATTTCCCATTTAAAAATTGTTTATTCAGTTAAAGTATAACTCATATTAATTTCATGGGGGTTGCAGTTATCACTTTGCTGAAAGAACTGTAAAAGTAGTTGTGTTTCTTTCAGTCTCACACTCCTCCTTTAGGATGGTGCATTGTCTTACTTCAAGATGTAAGTACAAAGTGAAAAAACATTTTGCATTTACTGCTAAACTATTGTTTGACTCTAACTTTAAATTTTAAATGTTGTGGTGAGTTAAGAAGACATAAATGTTGAAGGCCTATCTCAAATTTTATGATTTTATATTGACGTACTTCCATTCGCCTAGCAATTTAGTAGTAAAATGCAAAATGTTAGTTGAAAATGTTAAATTAATTCGGCAGTGATTATCTTTGATATTTTAAATTAAGCGATTATCTTTGCTTTGTTGACTTATTGAGTGCACCTAAGATGAATAAGTAGTATAAGAATTCAATAGTACTTACACTTCTTTGCTTTCTTGACTTTTCTTGATATTATAGGCATGTTAGATTTTTTTTATTTAGTCTTTTAACGTGTATGATATTACTGACACTCACAAATTTTTCCGTCATTAAATTATGAATCATGTTTTTTTTTTTTTTTTTTTTTTCCCGTAATTCAAAAAAATAGTACTGTATGACAATTAAACCTCAAACAATTAAATTTTTCTTTGAGATATCACTACTTTATATAATGGATGAGAGATTTGGTGTAAAACTTTTAATGAATTTCCTTTTTGTCCTCAATTTGAAATTATTATTCCCATCCCATCCAATGGGCATAGAAATGCATGTAACTGCCACAGTTTTGCCACTCTGCCGTGTCTACCCACGTTGACAGTCTTTTCCACTTTCAAAGCCACATTTCTTTCTTTTTTTGTATCATAACGAAAGACACTCAATTAGAAAAGACCCTCATAAAAGGATGTTTACCAGTTTTTCCGTTGGTCAGAATAAAACTAACAGAAAACAAAAGAAGAAGAGATCTTTCAAGTCAAGTTTGATTATCTTTGATATTTTAAATTAAGTGATTATCTTTGCTTTGCTGACTTCTTGACATAAATAGGTAGTCTAAGAATTCAGTAGTACTTAAACTTTGATTTCTTGACTTTTCTTGATATTATTTAGTCTTTTAACATGTGTGATATTACTGACACTCACAAAATTTTCCATCATTAAATTATGAATCGTGTTTTTTTTTCCCCCCGTAATTCAGGACAATAGTACTGTATGACAATTAATACCTCAAAGAATTAAATTTTTCTTTGAGGTTTAGCGGGCAATTCGCTTCAAATCCCCTATCCGCAAATAAGAAGAAATTCTTACACGAATTTAATTTATAATATACTATCATAAACTCTTTAATCTAAAAAGAAACACATCACTCACTTGGTTGATATAAATGTTAGACGAAGTTGAATTACTCAAAATGATGGATCTGCTCATTTTTTTCAAGACTTTTTTTTTATTAATAAAATAAATATATATTTTTGTTGTAATTTTCTACAAAAGAACTCGATGCTTGTCAAATTCTGATAAAATATAAAAAATAATCACTTCAAAACAAATTGTGAAAATGTTGAAGATGAATCTCAAATTAAATGTTGAAGACCCATATCAAATTTTATTGATTTCACTTAATCACATATACATGTTTTTTATTGTACTCATTCTTAATTTTTTAATACATCTAATATATTGAGAACATATTTTTCTTTACTTTTCAAAACATTAAATTTTCTTAGTGGCAGATATATATATACACAAATCTTTGTAAATTAATCCTTGCAATTTATCACATTTTTGTATTTTGAAAATTTTGTTTACATGGAGAACTTATTTTCCTTCACTTTACAAAAGCATTAAATTTTCTTAGGTGCATATACATAAATCTTTGGAAATGAATCCTTGCAAGTTATCAGATTTTTGTATTTCGAAAATTTTGTTTAATTACTCATGAAAAACAATCCTTTGTCATTAAATTTTTTTGCTTTTACGGCTTACCTACTTCATAATTTACTTACCTGGTTCATAATTTGACACCATTTTCTTTCTTTCATTGCCTCTAACGTTGCTTTTTAATTTTGACGTAACTTTAGAAACCGAATACATGAAGACACATCTCTATTATAAACACGCAAACAAAACTCATATTTTTTGAGATTGAATTCAGCAATTTGATTGAATTAGTACTAAGGTACTTCTTTTGACCTTTCAGCCAGAAATGCTTTTGATGCATTCGAGCAACATATTTTTAGGTCATTTAGTACTAATGTTTAAATAAAAAAATAATATAATAAATTTATGATGCTTCATGTACTATTATTGGTAAATTGGCAATATTTTACTCTTTCTTCGATGTTTCTGTGAATAACATGTTGCCATTCAGTAATTAAGTTAACTTTTCTTCTCTTTTCTTTTACTTTCAATACATTCTTATTTTCAGCATAGCAAGCAATTTATTTATTGAAAGGTTATTTTTCCTGTTGGAATCTGTTGCAATATTGAAATTCCATTTTTACAAAATTAATGAATCAAATTTCTTTATTACCCAAATTCATTTCGTACTTACTTTTTTAAAAAAATTAAATTTAGATCACATGCTCTTCCATTTAAAAAAACAAAACAGATATTTTACTGCTTAAACACATTTGGTCAATAAATAAGAACACATACATTTTACATTACAACAATTAATTGGGTATATTTCCTAAGTACTTAACCAAATCGCATTTTCTTTATTAGCCAAAACCAAAACATCGTTTCTGTCCAAACTCATTTCGTACTCTTACTAAAATGCTTAGACCATATGCTCTTCTATTAAAAAAAACAAAAAACAAATACTTTAGCGCTTTAACACATTTGTTCAATAAATAAGAACATATACATTTTACATTGCAAAAAATAATTAGGTATACTTCCTAAGTACTTAAACTATCACAATTTCTTTATTACCAATAAACAAAACATCGTTTCTGCCCAAAACAAACTAATTTCGTACTTAAAAAAAAAAATCCTACATCATATGCTCTTCTATTAAATATATATATATATATATTGATGCTTTAACACATTTGTTTCATAAATAACAACACGAACATTTTACATTACAATAGATAATTGTGTATACTTCCTAGGTACTTAAAAATCTATTACGCAACTGACCATATTTTCAATTTACTAATACATATAACAAAATTAACTGTTCAAAACTCCATTTCACATTTGAAACACCAAATTACTACTTTAATTTGTGCCTAATTTAGTCGTCTAATCTATCGCAATACTGTTATTTCATTTGTACAAAAATAATCAATCACATTTTATTTATTAGCCACCAACTAAACATTATTTTTTTTTTGTCATAAACCAACCTCAAGTCTTATTTTAAAAAAAAAAAAAAAAAGGATTCTTATACCATATGCTCTTATTTAAAAAAAAAAAAAATCAAATATTTTAATGCTTTAACACATTTATTCAATACACTACAACACATACATTTTTACATTACAATAAATAATTGGATACTTCCGAAGTACATAAAAAGCTATTACATAACTAACCATATTTTCAATTTAATTTTAAATGTGCAAAAATTAAGTCTTCATGACACCATTTCACATTTGTAAGACCAGCTATAAAATAATATTGCCACTAAATCTTTGTCCAACTTCTTGCTTTAACTTATTAATGCTTTTATATCAAACTAAAAGACAAAGTCCAATCATTCATTCGCACCCGTGCAATTACATAAAAAAAAAAACCTATTTTAATACGTACCTAATATACATATCAACTAATGCACATTCATTAGTCTAAATCTTACTTCAAAATACGTATATACGTACATACATACATATGTACATACATACATATATATGTATATATATATATATATATATATATATATATATCAATTAAAAAAATCATTACTACCTAAACAAAAGGGTGAAATTTCAAATTCTAAACATTATTTAATATATAATATATCCAAAATCAGTTTCACCTTTTGAAAGTTCATAACTAATAAGTTCCATGTTCCTATTTAAACACTTTCAAACCCTATTAGTATCAACATATTAAAAAAATCTTTAACAAAAGTATTTCATGTATAAAAAAATTAATAAAATACAAAAATGAAATTAATTATTCTTACAATACAAACACAAAAAAAAAAAATATCATTAAGAAATACAATAATTTTAATAAAGTCCTGTTAATAACGTTCCACTATTAATGTTATATTTGAATAAAATTATCAATATTTCTAATCATCACTAAAAAAAAATTATCTTACGCATTATGATGAAACCAAATTAATTTAGGTTCAATGTGAGAAAGTAATGCACAATTACTATTCAAAGGTTTATGAGAGCGAGTAGTTACCCCATCGGATAGATCACCTATGATTAAATCTTGAGGGTAACTAGAGACGAATCTCCAAGCTCTCGGAAGATCATTTGGAGTATCCTCATTCTTTTCATCATCTATTTGATGGTTGTTGACATCATTGCTTGATGATGATCTCTTGATGATCTTCATGAATAACGAGCTTTTCGAGCTCCTTTAGAATACCTACATTTTCATCTTCACATAAATTCTTTGAAATAACATCATTAGTTTCATCAAATGTAACATGCACAACTTCTTCAATCAAGAGTGTTCTTCTATTGTAAACTCGGTATGCTTTCTTGTCACTAGAATATCCTAGAAAAATTCCTTCATCCGATTTTTTGTTAAAATTTTCAAGGTTTTCTTTGATTTTTAAAATAAAACATTTCCAACCAAAAACTTTAAAATAGCTCACAACGGGTTTTTTTACAAAAGAGGAGTTCATAAGGTGTTTTGTTTAAAAAGGATCTCAATAAAACTCGGTTCATGACATAACAAGCCGTGTTAACCGGTTCGGCCCAAAAGTATTGAGGTAAGTCGCATTCGCTAATCATAGTTCTAGCGGTTTCTTGAAAAGTCCTATTTTTCCTTTCGACAACACCATTTTGTTGAGGGACTCTAACAACTGAAATTATTCATGAGAAATACCGTTGTGATCACAAAAGTCGGGAAACCCTCCAAATTTAAATTCGGCACCATTATCACTTCTTAAACGAATGATTTTTAAATTTAATAAATTTTGAAGTTTGGAAAATAATTTTACAAATTTTTCAAACGCCTCATTTTTGTGAACAAGAAATAATACCCAAGTATACCTAGAATAGTCATCTACAATAATAAAAACATATTTGCAACCACCAAGACTAGCATATTGAGTAGGTCCAAATAAGTCTAAATGCAACAATTCTAAAGGTTTATGAGTAGACACAAAAATCTTTGGTTTAAAAGAAACTTTGACTTGTTTACCAAATTGGCATGCATCACAAATTTTATTTTTCAAAAATTTTAGTTTTGGCAAACCTCTTACCAAATCTTTCTTAGCAAGTTTTTCAATCAAATCCATATTAAAATGACAGAGTCTTCTATGCCAAAGCCAAGGATCATCTATGGAAGCGGTAAGATATTTTACATTGCTCTATTGTTAATTTTATCAAGATGAATCACATAAACATCATTGTGCCTAGTGCCCTTGAATAAAACAACATGATTTTTATCAAGAATAAGACATTCATGCTTGGTAAAAAATACATACCGCTTTATGAGACAAAGTTGACTAACACTTAATAAATTATAGTTCAAATTATCAACAAGAAGCACATTCTTAATCAAAGTTTCACCATTTTTACCTACATCACCAATGCCGATTGATTTTGCTTTATTGTTATCTCCAAAAGTGACTTTTTCACTGTTTTTGGATGTGAGATTCATGAAAAGAGAAGCATCACCCGTCATGTTCCTTGAACATCCACTATCTATGAACCACTTAGCATTGTTGGTGATGTTGAGTACCTACACATTAAATCAATTGATAACTTTTGGTACCCATATTTTCTTGGGTCCATTTGAGTTAGTGAAATTGCTAACAATCCATGCAACTTTCATTCCAAGCTTTTCGTTCTTCTTTACATAACACATATTCTTTAACATGTCCGTGTTGTTGGTAATATCTACAAATAATATTTTTATTTCCATATAAAGATGATTTTGGTTTTACAACACATAAGTCATCCTTTCTAAACGTGATTTTTTTTTTGTTGATTACTACATTTCTATTTCTTTTTAAATCAACAACATTTTCTTTCTTTCTAGTCAAGAGAGCATTCAAATCATCCATTCTTTTCTTCAAGGAGGCTTGTTCTTCCTTGACCTTGGATCCCACATGCATTCTTTTCTTCAAATCACGATTTTCTTGTGATAGCCTATTATTTTCATTCACAAGTTTAGAGTTAGCATTCAATAAAGCATTTGATTTTTTGACTAACTCCTTATTTCTAGCATATGATTCCTTTAAGCTATCATGCAATTTCAAAATGAAAGCTTCAAGATCATCTTCATCATTTTCATCATTGGAGTCATAGTTAGAATTTACCTCATCATCTCCAATAGCCATAAAGGCCATTTGTGCCGACTCCATTTCTTCTTCTGGAATGAATAACTTCTCCTTCGGAGTTGCAATCATCCCATGTGATTTGAAAGTTATTGAATCTAGGTTTTCTTCCTTTCTTCTTTTTCTTGGAAGGACACTCATTTGCAAAGTGTCCGAGTTGACCGCATTCAAAATATTTTTCGTTTTGCTTCTTCATTTCAAGCCTTGCCTTTCATTTGAAATTATTTGAATTTGAAGCTCCGCCTCTTCTCATTCTTCGTTTGTTGATGTAGTGTTTTAGAAATCCTTTGGTGATGAGTGCAAGATCTCCTTCATCAAGATCTTCATCTTCTAGATTGATGGAGCTGTTTTCATCTTCTTCTTGAGAGGTCTTTAGAGCAATGCTCCTTCTTGGCCTTGTTTCTTCATCATCCACTACTTTAGCCTTTAACTTCAATTTATAAGATGTAAGAAAATTTATTAGCGATTCAATAGGCATTAAATTTAAATTCTTGGCTTCCTCTATAGCAATAGTTTTGGCATCCCATTCTTTGGATAGAGCATTTACAGGATTTTTCTATTTTTTTCACCCAGAGAGTACTCCTTACCCAAGGCTTGAAGATCGTTTATAATGTCATTGAACCTACAGTACATTTTGTCAATGTTCTCATGTGGTTCCATCTTGAAAGACTCATACTTGGCAACAAGTAAGGATTTCTTTTGCTCACGAACATCGTCGCTCCCTTCATGGATTTTCTTTAATTTATCCCAGATTTCTTTAGCGGAAATGCATCCCTTCACGCGAGTTGATTCATTTGCATCCAAGGCATTATATAGCACATTCATGACTTTTGCATTTAACGTCAAGTTTGCCTTGTCTTGTGGAGTGAGCTCATCCCTTGTCTTTTCTCTTCTTCTAGTTGTGTGATCATTAATGATAGAAGCTTCAAAAGGACCTTCATTGACAACATACCACAAATCAATGTCAATAGATTGAAGAAATATTTTCATTCTATCTCTCCAACTAATAAAATTTGCCCATTAAACATAGGGGCCCTAGTAACGGATTGATAAGACGCCTCAAAAAATAGAGCATTGTTGGTTGCCATAATAGTTCTTTTCTCAAAAGCAGTTTAAGCAATAAAATGAGACCAAGCTCTGATACCAATTGTTGGTCCCAAAGCAACCTAAGAGGGAGGGTGAATTAGGTTATACTTTCAGAAATATTGAGATTTTCTAAATATAAACTGATAATAATAAAATCAATGGAACAGTGAAGTAAAGAGAGAAAATTAAACAACTAATACTTCCAAGCTAGCAAGCTTGAAGTATTAAATCACTAGAATGCTTCACACACTTGGTGAGCCAATAATCTTTACAAAGTTGGAAACTTCTTGCTCACACTAAAACTCTTTTAGTTGAGCCAAGAATCTTACTTACAACCACACTTTCGTACAAGATTATCATTCCACTCAAAGTTGAATTGCACTCACAACTGCACACTAATACAACAAAGCACTATTGCCAATTTGTACTCAAATTACTTTTCTCTAAGGCTTGTATTCAATGTATTAGATGATCTTCAAAATTTTACTTAATGTCAAAGCAGTTATTTATAAGAGCAATAAATGGTGGTTGCAACTACTTCCTAACGACTAAATAATAAATGCACAAAAAGTAGCCGTTGGGGTTTCGGACGTCCGAGACATATTGGATGTGTCCGACACAGCGTCCGATATTCATGCAGTTGTTGAAGAGCTTCGTTCGGACATCCGTGCATGCGTCCGTTCCTTCGTCCGATAGAGGCTTCGGACGGTCATGTTCGTCCGTAAAGAGAAGTAGTAGGATCCTATTTCTTTCTCCCTATTCGTTCGGACGGTGCAATGCGTCCGAGAAGTTTTGACCAGATTCGGACAGTTCAGTTTACGAAAGCCCTGATCTCTAGCAAGAACAAATAACATACCTGCAAAAACTTGTTTATCAGAGTTAATGTTTATAAGAGACATCAAAATAAGGCTTGGAAAACATCACAATTTATACCCCTTTTAAACTTCATTTGAGGCAGAGAAGACCCATTAGAAACCTAGTAGGAGTCGAGGATAGATTAGAGAGTAATTTTCTACCCTTTTTCTCCCAATTTGGGGAGGGTTTTCTTAGATTAGAGTGGATTAAGACTTTCTTTCTTGTAGATATCAAATCCAAGCTAAAGATTAAAACTTTTTAGTTGTAAGTGCTTTGTTTATGTTAAAACTCATTTAGTTAAGCTTTAATTTCATGTTCCTTTAGTTAATTGGTTTAATTTCTTTAATCTAATTGCTTCCTTTACTTGTTTTCTTAGAGTAATTGTTGGATTAGTTTGTGGGATTTCTTTAAAAATACTTTCTTAGTGATAATTTGTAGTTTAGATTGTTTAATTAAGTTAGATTAGTTTATGGGTTTTTCATTTAATTGCTTTCTTTACTTGCTTTCTTAGTTTAATTGGTAAATTAATACATGGGCTTCCTTTAATTGTGTTTTCTTAGTGTTAATTTGTAACTTAGGCTAGTTAATTGCTTTTAAAAATACTTTCTTTTTACATGCTTTCTTAGAATAGGTTATTACAGATGGGATTTCTATAATTGTGCTTTCTTAATGATAATGAGTATGTTAGATTAACTAATTGCTTGCTTAATATGCTTTTATTTATAATTGTTCCTTTTAACTGCTTTCTAAAGATACTTTATTTTTAATTGCTTTCTTTGTGTTTAATATTTACTTTAAATTGCTTCTTTAGTTCCATTAGTTATAGTTTTAGTTAAATCTCTTATCTTAATCAATTATTTCAACTTGTAATCTAACCAAATAACCGGTAATTATCGACCAGTCCCTGTGGGTACGATCCCTACTTCCCTTTAATACTAGTCGACAACCGTATACTTGCGAGATGCCACCTAGTTAGTAGTAGGATTTAGGTGTGTTTATAAATTTATAACTAGGTGTGTAAGGAATCCACATTCACTAAATTATTCATAACAGTAATGTAAATTATTCAAATCGAAATGTCGGGAAATTACACATCATTTATTAGTCCAATCTTACGTTCTTCGAATTGGTCTTTAATGAATCCATATCTATTTGTCTTATTCCCATTTTCCCACATTTACATATATAAGAGATGCTCACTACTTCTAGCATCTCCAACATCTTACTATGAATGGAAGATAAAATCTTTTTATATTTGGGTAAAAGAATATCTGTATGTATCTATCCATCTCCATCTATCTTGTTTCTATAATAAACAACAATATGGATGTCAAGTACTTAGATTTCATTCCTTCAATACCTTACGTCCCTAGTAAAAAAATTTAAGGATTTACTCTATTTTGTACTCTCTAATTTATATTCGATTCTCACTTTGCACTATATATTTCAATTTTTGAACATTTTGCATTGCAAACTTTCAAATTTATCCCACTTCAAACCAATTATTAGCATTTGTTACTAGAATTGACGGGCGTTAGGTATGTGCACAACATATACATGTTTAGGGACATACTGTTGTACGGTAAAATATTGATTAGGTCTTTGAAAATAATGATCAAGTAGTAAAAAACCTTAATTATTCTAAATCAACTCCCACACACGCAAGTATACGAGATGAGTTTGTATATTGGATGACTAAGGATCATTTTCACGAGAACTATCGGAACAATTATTAGGTTCACAAATCTGTTTACTAGTTAGGCGACATAATCAGGAGTTTTTAACTAACTTTAAACTAAATTTAAGCACAAGGAATTAAAATAAACACAAGAATGTAAAATATTAATCCTACGGAAAGAAATTAAATATAATTGACTAAAACTCTAATTCAACCTACCATATGAATTTAATTAAGAACAAGAATTTAAATTTGTCTACTCCATAAAAACAATCAAAAGTGATAAAATAAAACCCTAACTACTAAATTACAGATGCAGTTAAGAGTTTAAAGGCAATAAAACAAGAATGATAATTAAAGAACAAGAACGGAAAGAAAACAAAAATTAAGTTACAGAATAAATTGAACTCAATAATTATAGTAAAAACAAATGTTGATGATAGTAAAATCTTGAATCCTTGACAAGAGACACAAAATCCGAACTTGAACGCTTGAGAAAATCTACCCTACGGCTAAATTATCGATCTAACTATTGAAAACTAAGAACCTAAGAATGGATGATAATTATGATGATTTTCTCCCCTTCTCTAGGTACATTTATAGGTGTTTTTAGGGTTTTTGGGGCTCGAGGATGATAAGTACACGATTTTCCACATAACTGGGCCCACGGGAGGACTTTTCTTGCAAAATAAGCAACCTTGTACGACCTATCTGTCGATCGGCGCCTGGGCACTGTACTTTTGTCGCGCTTGGGCGTGCTGGGCAGAATCTAAATTTGGAGCTTAGGAGCTGGCGCCCATGCGCTGGAATTCTATTGCGCCAGGGACAGAAACAGTTTCAACTTGCTCTTCAATTTCACCATGATGAATGTCGAATTTGGGAATACTCAAAACATAAAAGTTGTAGCTCTATATCTTATCTTTCCGAAACATCTTAAATCACCCCAATTGGAGTTTGAAAAAGAAAGTTATGCTCAAATCTATCAAACTGTGTTAGAATCGCTCCTTGCCTGTGTACGTAAATTCCAATTTTACAATTCTCCTCCAACTTTGTGATCAATTTCAACTCTTTCTTCACTCAAACCCTAAAAAACTAAAAAATAAACCATTTTAGCTCATAATTACTCAATTATTGCTTATACATCACCAAAAACGAGGTAAACGATATATAAAATATACGATATTTACGAGCTTATCAACTACCCCTCACTTAGTTTTTGATCATTCTCGAGCAAAATATAGAAATAAATCATAAACATACTCAACACATCCCATTAATTATCCACATAAATAACCAATAACCAAACCATCATAAGAAAAATAGTTAAATAATAATAAACCCCTATACATGAATTCCAGTGTAGGTGTTGCATAGCCATATAGAAATAACTTTTAAGACACTCAAAGCAAATCATGCAAACCACTTTGGATTTTTCTAAACACTCCTTAGCTTACTCTTCTTACATTTCTTCACTAATGTAGTCTAACAACAACTGACTTGATTTAAATTAGGTAGGACTTTTAGCTTGTAACGTAAGTCTAGGGTCTTGGATAACAAAGAAGTGAAAAAAGATAAACAAATAAGAAAAAGAGCTTTAATTAATGTGTACCTCCTTAACATAAAACTTCTTTTTGAACATTAAAACACCCATCCTTCAAAGAAGTAACCCCACACTTAATTGACCAAACACCCATAAAAATTTTGTACAACAAGCAAAATAAAATCATACTTTTTTAATTTCAACCTTTCTTGCCAACACTTTATAAACATATCTCTTTTTTTCTTTCTCTTTTTCTTCTTTTTCTTTTTCTCAAAACGGGCATCAGTGGTAGGTACTACCCACAAAAAATATCTAAGCAGGTACCAATAATAGGCACTACTTGCTAACATTATAATGCAAGAACTAGTAATGGACACCACCTGCAATACTCCAAAGCAGGTGCCAGTGATGGGCACCACCTACTATGGCCACCAGTGATGGGGTAAGTTGTAGTTCCCTTATGTCTCTTAAATTCTTAATTATGTGGTTTATGCAAATCCCATGACCACACAACAAAAAGTAAAGAAATAAGGAATTCCACAACAGTCTTGGTACTGGGACAATGGAGTTTAATTCAAAGATATTTTACTCTAAGAAAAATTTCAAACAACAATTTAAATCTTGGCTCAAGTATACTCCGATATAATTAAATTTTTTATTTTTTTACTTCGATAGATAGAAATTTTTAAATAATTCTCAGATAAATATTAAAAATTATTTTCTATGGAAAAATAATTTTTTAAGCTCTAAAATTGGTTCAAGTCAATAATACGACTCCGATAGTGCGCAAATATGGCATCAATACTCGATATTATCAACTCGAAAAAATGAAATTGAGACGGGAGGGCAAGTGAAAATACCAAAATAATACGTCCACTAAAAATATTACACGTGATACCGAGTCCGGATCTACTAGGGGCACTTTTATATTTTTACCATCAAGGGTTCAAATAAGCTCAAATGTGTCAAGTATTGAATATATTTAGCCCATGGATAGATATGACCCAACAACCGCAAGAATAAATATCGAAATGGCAAGTCAGGTTCAGTAATCACTTTTTTAATTTTCTAAATTCTGAATTCTTATTGAATTTTACTCTTTGATCTAAGTACTGACTTTCTAAATTCTGAATTCTTATTGAATTTTACTCTTTGATCTAAGTACTGACTTGAGCATCGGATCCTACTTTAAGGGACCAAACCTTGCCTTTTTTCTTTTCAAATATTCCAAACATGAGTATTACGCGTAGTGTTCAATCTTTACTTTAGACAATAGTGCACACAAACTAATCCTATCTTAAATATTTGTATTAACAGTAGTGAACTACAAATGCTTATGTTATTAGTTACTAAATTAGCATCTATACATCAATGTAGTCTCGCAAGACATATATTATTAATACATCGTAGTATTATACATAGCAAATTCCGGCCGTTCGGCCGGAGAAGGAATTATTAGGAATTCTTCGGGTTCATTATTGTTTAGGCATTCGTCATATCTTTTGGAATTTCTACTAATATGGTGGCTGAAACCCCAGAGCTTTTAGAAGGATTAAAGCTTTGCCTTTAACATGGTCTCTCATCTGTCCTCATTGAATTGGATTTGCAAACTTTTTATCATATGGTCTATAGTCGTATTCCAGTTTCTTGGAACCTCCACGCCATGATTCGGGAAATCAAGTTTTGCATGAATCTCCGCAACTTTCTAGTGGAGCACATTCTGAGGGAAGCAAACTTTGTGGCTGATCATTTAGTTCATTTAGGGAGTAGTTCTTCTGCTGCTGCTTTTTTTTATTTCCTTTCACTATCCGAAATCACCTAAGGGCATTCTAAAAATAGATGCTCTAGGTGTGTCCTCGGAGAGATGGAGAAAAGGATGAAATCAGGAACTGTTTGATTTGTGGGTATGAGAGGGAGGATTGAAAATAAAAGATAATGATACTCATAGATAATGTTTGGTTTAGTACAATAGAAATTATTTTATGAACTTAATGAAAGTATTGAAAAATGCAACTTTTATTCCCTAATTGTGATTTGAGTTTCAAATTAATTAACTTATTAGCGATGATGTAATCCATTCTAGTTTCAACCAAACAAGAGGAAATAATGTAAACTTATACTGATAGTAAAGTTTATAATTCTGATTCTGATTGTGAAACAAACAACTCCTTAGTTATTCTTAACACTCGAGCATTTGTTTTGTGGACCATGAATTGGTTAGTCCACCTCTGTGCACCCTTTTAACATTTAATAAACGGGTGTCCAACTCCCCTCTAGCAAGTTGCTAGTTTGATTTTAAAAAAACACATAATTATATTGATTAATTGAATTATGTTGCATGATATAATTTTTTATTTATTCTTCTAGATCATTACTAAAAAGTCAAATAAACATATCAAATTATTTGGTAAAAATAAAATAAAATCAGAAAAATTTTATTATAAATAGGTTTTTGTATAGGATTTTAACCAAAAGTCAATAGCCAACTAGACCACTAATTAAATTTGATTAATCGAATTTAAAACAAATTGCTGGATTTGAATTTGGATATTTATACATAATTAAATTTGAAATCGAAATTAATTAAAAGATTAGGAACTATTTTTCAAATTTTGACTTATTTTATTGACACCCCTAATATTAACCTTCATAGGTAATTGGTTTTCTATTAATTACTTACATTAAAACCATCTATTATGTAAGATTTTAAGTTAGACTTTGGTAGTTACAAATGAAATTATATAGATAAGATGTTTTGATGTGATATTATATAAAATTATAGGTAATTAAAGCTACAATAACTTTCAAAACAATAGGTCAATTTTTTATTTTATTTTATTTTATTTTTTGTACTTGTGTAAAACCTTGAGTAGGTATATTTTATCATATTAACTTTATTTTATTGTGTTAAGTTAGTACTATTAATATAAACGAGTAAAACAGGTCAAATACAATGCAACATTATAATAAATAAGTCAGATACAATACAATACAACTCTTATTAATTAGGTAGGGTTAAAATTGAGATTTAATAACTTGAACGCTATTACGATACGATACAATTATCTGTAGCCCGATACCATAACAGTCCTGGTTTCTATAAAAAATATTCTATCTCACTTCCTATCCCACTTACTATTTCCACTACCTAATAAAATACTAAGATTATTTTTAAATATAATTATGAATTTTAAATAAAAAAAATTAACCGTTCACTAAATGATGAAATAAGAGGTGAAATAGAAGATCCTTTAACGCCTGATTTCTCACTTCGAATAATATACAAAACTTTTACAACTTCAATTTCTTTGACAATTGAGATTTGTCGTACAACTCCTAAAGTAGAGTAATGTTATGCTGGAAACATTGCATCATTCAAAGACAGGACAATTTTTGTATAAATGTGAGTCTAGATACCTGATTTTTTGAATGTGTCGGATAATATTAAGGTTAATCATGGAACAGCCCAACAAAGTATTCAAACCGGATCTACTAATTCAAAAACCTAACATTGAACTGTACCTGATTCATATAAATAGGTAACCGTTCAATCGGATTCCATTTGAAACTTAAGTATGTAAACAAGCAAATTTATTCCTATCTCTACCTTAATCATTTTTTGAAAAACAAAAAATTGGTTGTTAATTTCGCAAATATGGGGAAGGGAGGCGAAGAAAGCAAGGAGAAACTATACAAAAGCCCCTTATTTTAGCCTTAAATTGTAAAATTAAAATATATATATATATATATATATATATGAAGAATTCTACGATCCCGTTGAAGAAACTATCTCGTTGGTTTTATGGACTTGTACAGTTCAAGTTTGTAAAACACATTGTGCTATACTGTACAAATCTCTAAAGTACAAAGGAATGTTCCCTTAACGGAATTGTAGAATTTTTCTATATATATATATATATATATAATGTGTTGTACTGTGCAAATTTTTAAAGTAAAATGAATGGTTCTCTTAACAGAATTGTAAAATTTATATATACATCTATATATATATATATGTGCTAAATAATTCGAATATCTACCGATTCAAAAACAATGCAAACGGCTATCTAAACCTACATTTTAGATGCCCAAACCACTAATAGTAACATATTTGGTTACTATTCTTTCACAATTCGGAATGAATAGACTTCACCTTTATTTGTGAGATATCATTGCACAATACCCACAAAGATGGGATTTAATAATACTAGCACACACACATAGACGGTAGGAAGAATTTTTTAATTTTTTAATTTTTTTAAAAATTCACCTTTTTTTTATTTTTTATTAATTTGAATTCATGACCAATAAATAATAAAGAGAACGTTTTAGCATCAAAATTATACTTTATTATCAAAAAGAATAATCGCATATAGCAGGGATAATACTCCCATTATATAAGACAAACTATACTACAGTACTACACTACCATATTACACCTTATTTCTTTCTGACTTACGATCCTGGGTGCTGCTCTCCTTCTTTGCTCCTTGTTGAAATTCCGCCAGGCCGCAAGTGCAAGGGGATTTGAACACCCCAGATAATATGTTCTGTATTTCAGAATAAAATCTAGCGGAACTAATACCAAATCGTTTCAAAATAAAGAGGGGCTCCAATATGAAATATTCCATGAACAAGATGGGCCCGTGCAGCATGGTGATAGATCCTTATTCGATATTGTCCATTCATTACTAATACTATTACTACTTTATATAATGGGGAAGAATTTTAGTGTAATCTATATTTTTGGTGTAATTTAAAAAAAAAAATAGAATAACTTTTACAATTTTCTAATTCAATAACTTCTCATAATCTTCTATTTAATTTAAATTTATTTTGTATTCTTTTCCTACAATTGTGTAGACACATAAAGTGTGCCAATAAAACTAGTATTAATAACTCTTTCCCTTTTTCGTAATTTTGGCATAATTTATAATTGGAAATTTTTATTTTAGTCAGGATTAATTACTACATGTTCAGTAATTGTGGTCAACCAATAGGAGCATGTCGATTAGAATATAAGCCAATATGAGATATAAAATTTCTCATAATTAATTCTTTCATAACTTCCCTTGACTACTACCATGTAATTTTCTTAATCAACCACCAATAACTTTTATTAATTCACAGCCCTCCTTTTAACCTTTTTAATTTGATTTAATTTTTTCTAATAAAATTATACACAAGTAGTGTGTGCTTTTATGACTAATTCATACTACTAGTGAGAGAGGTAGCTTTAAAGGTGTTTAAATTTGGAAAAAGTTATACAACAAATTAGAAAATACAGGGAGTGGAAAAGGTAAAAGAGTAAAAGAAGATAGTAGGAGGTTATATATAGATGGTATTAGTGAGAAAATTTTACAATTCTTCCATAAATCATCTCGTTGTTATATGATTTAAAAATTCGTGCCACAGAAGTCTTCATCCTAAGACAATGGAATTAAGGACAGCTCGATAGTTTAAAGGCCTGAAGCCAAACTTAAACATAAGGCCTTTTATTTTCTTAATAAAATTAATTAATTTAAATTTTGTAATTCTAGCTTTTTGAGATATAATACAATGGATTAAATTTTTGTACTCAATTTCTTTCCCAATTTATAATATAGCTAATATATTTAATTTTTTTCTTGAGAGATTTGTTAATTTTAGTTTTTCAAAAAAATACTGTCTGAGGCAATGATATCCGAAAACAATAATTATTCTGTAAGCAATATATACATCAGGAAAAATCAAAAAAAAAATTTATGTTATATTTTAATCGATAGATTTGGAGAATGATTAAAATTATACCATTAGATGTGGATTTATAAATTCAAAATGAATAAATTTTAAATATATCCAAATTTAGAAGGATATTTGAAATCGTTCATTTTACACTTTTTAACTTAGGTGGATTTAAAATTCTTTTATTTCAACCTTACAAATTCATCTAAAAAATGGGTAGATTTCAAATTCATTTCTAAACTTATAGATCCAAACACAGCCTTATATAATTACATCAATTTGTGTTCAATCTACCACTTGTAATTTTTTTTTAAAATTTAATATGGAGCCTTGACTTTTACAAATTTTTTTAAAGAAAACTATTTACAGTTATCTAAATTATGATTATAATAATAATATCATTAATAGGCCTAAAATTTCGACGGATCTAGATGCAAGATTTTAGTGGCCTTACCCGACTCTAAACTTTATGGTCCCGTTGGGAAATTCTATGAAATATTGATATCATTGACATCACGTTATATAAGGTGTTTTCGTTGTGTTTAAGAAAAAATAAAAAATAAAAATAAAAAAGACATCACGTTATATAGATATTGGAAAATTTTATAATTTTTTTGAAGGAATCACTACTTTGTGCTTTAGAAGTTTATACTGTACAACATCATGTACTTTAAAATTTTATACTGTACAAACTTTTAACTATAAAACCTAATGAGATGATTTTTAAAAAAAATATAGAATTACTCATAGATATTTTTATTAGTAAAACTTGGTTGTGTAAGGGACGATCAATTCCCAACTTTTTTTCCCTAAAATACATTTCTATAAATACTTTTGAACCTGTGAAATAACATTTGTAGAATGGGATAGGGAAAATAAGTAAAATACCATCATTCTAATTAAACATACAAAGAAAAGAAAATTAACAGTAGATTCACCATGTTAGGTAAAATCTTGAATGCAACAACTTTTATATACAGAGTTATAAATAAATATAAACAATTTATTTAAATGTATGTCACATATTAACTTTGTAAAATAGAATATTCTCATTTATTATTTTAATAGCATTTGTCCAATCCTGGTCAACCATCCACCACCCCATCCACTAAGCATGAAGGGCAACAAAAATTTAGTTGCTATTTTTCTTTTTTTTTAAAATCCTAAAAAATTGCAATAACATGTTCTACATAATGTATCTTACTTCACCTACATCAATCATACACAATGCAAAATTCGATAAACAAAAAAAATACATAAATGAAGAAATATCATTATGTCATGTACATAAGTTTCCATAAAAGTATCAATTTGACATGCAATGAACTCCAAATAAAATGAGGTCAAAGTTTTCATTTTTTATTTCCAATTTAATCCAATTCGAAAAGATCAGTCAATTTCCATTTGAGAAATTATACTAGGTTCAATTCCCAAAATTTATATAGATTTCAAGGCTGCCAATGGGAAAATAATAAAGGAATTGTAAAATCATTAGATTTTTTAAATGTACATAATTTTAGTACAATCAAATTTGCAGGGCTTAAGCAACCAAATTAAAGTATTCTATTTTCAGGGGAAAAAAAGTCGAATCGGAGCTAGGGACAGAAATTAACAATAACATTATCTATATTAGGTCTTACCACATAAACATATACAAATCTAAGCTAGCTATTGGTGTTTTATAGTGTTATTCACTAATGATTATTGGATTTAATTCCATTGGTGTTTTATAGTTATTCACTAATGATTATCGGATTTCAGCATTGATGAAGCTTTAATCATAAGTAATGATTGTGTCCTACTGCATAGCATTTTAAGTGGAAGGTAAAAACAATTCTTGAACATGTGAAATTAGGTCAAATAACACCTGCACCTAGAGCAGCAACATATCAATATAGAGGACAATGCACAAATGGCTTTTCAAATTGCATAAATTAAAAGGAAGCAAAGAGCATCATACAATCTTATCAAGATAGCTCTTGATAATTGAATTATGCTCTACTGATCTCTTGTAAGAAATTCTATCAATTGTTTCATGGATTTATGAAGCTCAGATGCATTTGTCAAAACATTTCAATTTCGCAAACCTTGCCTCAAATAGTGCTAATTATTATCCCTATTATCAACAAAACGACAATGGTTTTTGTCGGTAATAAACATGAAGACTTCAATACACATTGATTGAACAACTTTTCTTACATCTGTTTTGGGTCTCAATGGATTTTACAACTACAAAAAAGCCATCTTTTCCAAAGAAAATAGATACAAACTTCTGCTAATATTGGTAATAGATAAAGACAAAACACCTCGAAAAAAAATCTTAAACAAGCAAGATTCTAAAATATCACACCTCAAATTTGGAGCTTCATATCCTGCTAATAATCAATATAGTCAATACTCGTCACAGAATATTAAACTTTTAAGATTATTTATCCGCCTAGGTTTTTTTTTCCCTTTAGCTTGACCTCATCATTTCAAAGCCAGTTTCCCACATTGTAGCATTAGTAGAAAGCATAAAATTATCTGGAAAAAGAAGGATGTGATTACTATTATTTGCTCCGCATAAAAATTTCTAAATTCTTTTAGTTTGAGTACTTTTCACGCTTTCAAGATATCTGCACCCATTAAAAAAAATAATACTTTTCTAAGAGGCTTAGGACTACATGATTCAATCTACATGAATGAATGAAGCAAAAACTCAATGTACCACTTTGTAAAATTGATATTACATTACAGTTTTGTTGACATTAATTTAGAAGAATTACATTATTTACAAATTAAGTTTTATCCAAATTAAGTTACACATAATCCATCACAAAATTCCATATTTATATATGGTAGATCAATGTCGTAAGCAAGAGTATATATGTGAAGTTACTCGGTGAATACCACTTTCATTTGTGCAGATAATCTAATTTTTGTATGCAATATCCTGTTTCTTTCCTTTCTTAATCTCTCCTCCATCTAATACTACAATGACAACATCAATCAACAAAAAAAAATCCCACTTTTTTGTTACACATAAATGTACGAATAAATAGGGCAAAAGGTTATGAACTTTTGACTAACAATTAATGCCTAATAATGAAAGAAAGCTAAATTCCCCTCCACAAAATAAAAGATTGCTTGACACACACGGAAAAAAATACTAACTTTTTGGATACAGCTTTATATGGGTTATCAAGAAAATCTCCAAGGATCTAAGCAAACTTGATGTCTCTATTATAATCCTTAATTAATCCTTTTCTTTGCTAGTTGAACCCAATCAATTCTTTTCTTTTTTCTGTTTTTGGGACCAACTCAATCTTCTCTAAACCTTTCAAATGCAAGAACAAAAAAAGGCTAAACCATTGGTAAAAAGTCCTACAAATCTTGCAATCCCCAAAGAAAAAATGCCTACGTATGATTTTCAATTGTTGTAAATCCCAATCACAAAGATGTGATGTTCATGAAGGTTTAAGAAATTTTCCCTTTCCCATAATGTCTTCAAAATGGTAAATAAGAGAAAGAAGTTGTACCTTATAAGGTCAATCTAAAAATTCAGCATCCATGGCCTACAAAACAGTTTAGATTACTATTATCAGAAACATTAAAAAGTAACCACAAAAATTGTTAATTCAACAAAAGTTAGAATTTTTTCTTTTTTAAGAAAAAAAAAAAAAAAAGGTAAGCAACCATGAAGAGAAAATACGACAAAAAAAAATGGAAAAAAAAAATTTGAAGGGTAGAGGAAGAGCGGTAATGGGCATCCATGAAAGAGTAATAGGTTTACTTTTGTGGCATTAGATATTTTCTCATGACTTTCTCCCAAGACAGTGTCTGAGATTAGATGGATTAAGTAAAAGTATGACAGAGATCCATAGGTGGAAAGATGAGAAGATTGAGAATTCCCGATCCCACGTTAACAATTAAGCCAGCAGAAAAAGGTTGGTTGTCCTTGCAGTGTGAAAATGCAGTGAAAGGTGGAAAAACTGACAATATTGGATTTTCTGCTTCTTTGTCTCCAATAGCCAGGAAAAAATAATTGCTCCACTCCAATCATGCAGCAAGATGTCCGCAATACTCTTATACAGTAAGAGACTATTCATGTTTGTGGGGTTAAAGGTGAAATTTCATACTAAAGAGTAGAAAAAGGTTTACGGGACTTAAAGTCAGCAGGCAAAATTTATACCTCTCAGATCAAACATGTAGTAAATTGTCCGAGCAACCCCTAAACAGTGAAATTCTGTTCACACCTGAACACAAGGGTAAAATAGAAAATTTGGCCCCAAAATCAGGGGAAAAAAGTTAAAAACCGGCAAACCTAACATTGATATGGCTGATATTTTAACCCAAATAAAAAAAATATGCTAAAAAATAAATTTTAATTTAATTCGAAATGGATGGGCGAATAGAGCCTTGGTCTAAATTAGGGTTTTTCGAATCCTTCGTGAAGCTCTTTAATTCTTGGACTTCTTGGACTTAAATCTTCTTGAAGTTGAACTTCTAAAACATGCACTGGCCTATTAACTTGAAATTGAATGAATTCTTGGCCCCCATTTGCAAATAATAATGCTTGTTGGTCCAAAATCTCCTTAACAAAACCCATTATGGCTTGGTGCAACTTCTTGACCCTCGAACCTTGTGATTGGCTTGATTGGAACTTGAATTGGATCAATTCCTTGAGCTTGTTCCATGACCCCAACACTTGTTCCTTGGCTCACGTGTGCATCATCTCCCTCCTTTTTTAGGTGATTCGTCCTTAAATCTGCTTCCTATATCAAAATCAAAAGAAGAAAGATCAGTAATATTACATGCGACACTAACACTATACTCACCAGGAAGGTCGATCCTGCAAGCATTGTCATTAATTCTTTCAAGTACTTGAAAATGTTCATCCCCACAAGGATCCAATTTAGATTTCCTTTTGTTTGGGAATCTTTCTTTTCGAAAATGTACCCAAATCCAATATCCTGATTAGAAGACCACTTGTTTTCAACACTTATTAACCTTTGTGGCATTATTTTGATTTGTTTTAAGCATTTGCTGCTTAGATTTCTCATAGACAGATTTGATTAACTCAGCCCTTTTCTGTCCATCAAAACTGGTTAGTTCCTTCACAGACAAAGAAAACAAATTTAATTCTGTCAGTAGATTAAAAAATTTCAAATGGAGAAAAACCAGTTGAAGAACGCATTGCACGATTATAAGCAAATTCAACAAATGGCAAACAATCCTCCTAGGACTTCAAGTTTTTCTTTAAGATAACAGCTCGCATCAATGTTCCTAATGTTCTATTAACCACTTCAGTTTGACCATCAGTTTGAGGGTGACATGTAGCAGAAAATAGCAATTTAGTACCTAATTTCCCCTCTTATAAGACACACCAAAAGTGGCTCAAAAACTTGACATCTCGGTCACTAACTATAGTCTTAGGAACCCCATGCATGAAGAGTGCACGCTTGTTCGGACAATCATTCGCATAGTGACCGGTACCCAAACAACAGTAACACTTAATATCACGAATACGTTTTGAAGTGTTAGAAAATGCCCTTTTAGCTAAGGAATTAATAGGATGTCTAACAAGTTTATGTTCGACTTCATTAGTTTTAGGATTAGTTGGTCCATTTTGAACTTGATTAGGCCAAGAAAAACTATTGTTAGACCAATTCCTATGCCAATTAGTGCTAGACTCACCTCTAGGCTTACTAATATTTTTAAGTTGCCTTTCCACTTTAATGGCATTTTCAGCCATATCTTGTAATTCAATGTAATGACAGTGTATATTCAACTCTAACCATAGTGACTTCCCTATCCTCAACTATATTAGCCCTTATTAGACATCTTTGTAGCTCCCTATGGTACTCTTTTACAGATTTCTACCTTGCCTTAAGGTTTGCAAAGTTTGATGCAAATTATGATGATATATAAAAGGTAAAAATATTTTGTTTATTGCAGCTTTTAAAAATGTCCAATCATTAATTGGTGGCTCTCCACACCTAATTCTACTGGTTTTAAATCGATCCCACCACTCTAAAGTATAATCACTAAATGATGCAATAGCTAATTATGCTTTCTTTCGTGCAGAGTAGTTATGATAATCAAAAATAACTTCTATCTTCTTTTCCCATTCGAGATAACATTAGGATTGAGATTACCATGAAATGTGGGGATAACCAATTTGATGTTACCTGTATTATCGTCAACCTTACCACCTTCTCACACATGGCGTTGAGTCCTCGACCTTGCACCTACATCATATATCTCATTGTCAGACTCATACGAACCATGTATAGGTTTGAAATCGTACTTGACGTACGTACCTCGACGAGCTTGTGGGGCTCTATGAGCATGAGGCTTAGCTCGACCAACTTGCAAAGGTATCTTAATCCCCCCTTTAGTTAACATCTCTAGAAAGCGTTGAATACCCTCAAAAGATATTGCCATTTCGACCACACGGGATTCCAAGGCATTAACCCTTGAACTTTTCCCTTCTTGAGAAATGTTAAATCTGTAAAAATAAGCTAAAACATAAGAAATTCAAGAATTATGTTGCACTCCATGAATGTTTACACTCAAATTTAAAAATGTCACACAATTTCACTCATATTTCACTCAAATCTAAGGCTTTTACCCTCTAATAATCTCACCACTCTTGTCTTTTTTCTCTCGTTTAAATTCTCCTCAAAGTCTTTCGCAGACTTGAAAACACAAAGCAAGAACGACACAAACAATCACCAACACTTAGAATAAAATCAGTAGTTATAGACTAATGAAGCAAAGAAATAACGGATCAGATCAACTCTTTAACAAAGAACGCACACTACGCACTTTAGAAAGACAAACAATAAGAAGGTAAAAAAAAACTAAGGTTTCGGACTAGAAATAATTAACCTGAGGCAATAAGAGTATTTCTGGTATTTCACCAATATATATATATATATATATATTTATATTTTATGTAACCCAAGAGCAAAATATAGACAAAATTTGAAAAGAATATAAACAAATTTCAGTTGAGAATTATGCCTTAGGAAACTAAGAAAATTGCAACACTTGACTTCAAATACCAATAGGAAAAGGACTAAAACTACTCCTAGTTGGAAATACGAATTAGTGTAATCCAAGTTGAACAAGGATTCAAGTGTATAATTTATTCCAACCAAGAAAATGATTGAAAATATGCAAGAATATGGAATAAGGAATTAGCACAAAATTTGTAATGCAAGAAGGACTTGGAGAACCTAATTCGACTAGGAATTGGAATTTGACCTCTTTTTTCCTTCTTCTTTTTTTTTTTTTAACAGCTTCGTTAGGCTGTCTCTTATACACAGCTAGAACAAAATAACCTCCAAAACTTGGCATGAAATAGCCACAAAATTTGAAGCACAAGAAAATCTCAAACAAGGAAACTCGAGAAATAGTTAGGGTCGAACGAGTTTTTTTTTTATATTTTCTCACAGAGAAATTCGAAGAAAATCAGAAGCCAATCCCAACAAAATTTGCATAAAATTATTGATGTGAAGAATCAAGAACAAAGGATCAACAAGCGAAACCCTAGAAAACAGTTTAGGGCTTTTTCTTCTTTTTTTTTCGTTTGGGTTCAAAGAACACAATAAGAACAAACATACTAATAAGTTGAATTTTGTTTCGGATGAACAATAACAATGAACAGTACGATGAAAAGTAACGATGAACAGTAGCAATTTTTTTTTAATAAATTGATAAAATAGCAAGAAAACAATTTAAAGATGTATGAAACAAGAAAACAAACATGTTTAGGAGCCAAAACTCTGATACCACTCTGATACGAACCCCGCAGATAAACACCTGACGGGACCTGAAATCGATGCGTAACCCATGAACGTCTAACAAAACTGACTTGACGGATTCAAACCCCTTGATTAAGAAATCAACAATCTGAAGTATCTATTCTCGACTGTACGAGATATTGACCTGTTGTTTATAATGACACACGAACCAATAGTGTTCAAAATAGGTCGTCGCAAGAATCAATATTGCAAAATACCCAAGTCTTTGAAAGACAAGCTAGAAAATTTTCTCACAAGGCTTTTTTTTTTTTATGAATATTGATGAATGAATAATCAATTGGGGGGTGTTTTTAGCATAACAAGGGGCTGGCCAAACCTTACAAAATAGACCTTAATACTAATATGAAATAATCTTACTAAATCTTAGCAGGCTTAGGTTTGGAATACTAAACAAAAAATCGGCTAACCTAAGATTGATATAGGCTGATATTTTCACCCCAAATAAAACAAAAATCTTATAAAAAAATGCTAAAAAAAAAACTTAATTTAATTAGAAATAGGTGGCCGGAATAGGGCCTTGGTTCAAATTAGAGGTTTCGAACCCTTCGTGAAACTCTTTAATTCTTGGAGTTCTTGGACTTGAATCTTCTTGAAGTTAAACTTCTAAAATATGCACGAGCCTCTTAACTTGAGTTTGAATGAATGCCTGGCTCCCATTTACAAATAATAATGCTTGTTGGTCCAAAATCTCCTTAACAAAACCCAACATGGCTTGGTGCAATTTCTTGGCCCTCGACCTCATGTTACTGGCCCGATTGGAACTTGAATTGCATCCACTCCTTGAGCTTGTTCCATGACCCCCAACACTTGTTTTTTGACTCACGTGTGCATCACTAGGTCAGCCTGGCTATGTAAAGCACAGCTGGTGCCTACCCAAAAGCCTTGATTTGGATATGTCCCAAAGAAAATGCCTTTTATCACAATTTATATTAGCTAAATTTTCATGGATAAAATTATTAACAAATAGTTAAAGATGTGTAGATCAGTTTTTCCCTTAAAATTTTAGTACTTATTTAATGATAATCATCTTCTTATGCATCATAAATCCTGAAAGGGTCAAAAGTCTAATTTACTTCAAAATTTTGAACAAATACATAAAGCCAAAAAAGGAAAAAATCATAAATCATTAGCAACTAAAGAGCATCCTAAAACTAAAACAAAAAATTCAATCAACTGACAAACATTCAAGTATATAAGACTAATTATTTCTTTTAGCCTTTGGATAAAAGTACACAACATAATGACAATATCATTAATTTCCAATCTCACATTATGTATTAGTTAAAGACGAAAAAATTTTCTATAGAGGAAAAAGATTAAAGTTGAACCCAAAAAAAAGGAAAATGAAAAGGCTTGTCTAAATCATCAAAGCTGCAAAATTTCAAAAAATATATTTGCATCTCACTAATTGTTATCCAATCTAAATGTCATTAAAAGATATCAATGTTGCCTTAAAAATCCACCTCAACTACAATTAGGTCCTCATTGAGCCAATCTACTCAATTAACACAGTGTTGCAGCTCAGAACATAAAATATCAGGCAAAGAAAGAATAACACTGCAATGGCTGCAAACACAACTACATATCAAACTCAATTTGATGGAATTGTTTAATCTTAAATGAGATGTTCTATAATTTTGCACACGAGGGGTTATTACTTGGTTTTGTCCAGTCATTAATAACTTGATTACTTTTAGATAATAGTAGATAGAAACAACGCTTGTAAGGAGTCCTATTAAAACCAAGAAATATAGGCCTACCTGCTGTCCACACCAGAATAAATAGAGTTTTCCAAAAAACCTACTAGTGGAGGAAGACCACCTAGGTATAAGAGACATAGGGCTAAAGACATAGTCAAAAAAAAAATTTCGTGTATAATCCTACATAATCTCGAATGTTATCCATTCCAGTATGTAGACCAAATAATACAATGCAAGCAAAAGTTCCTAAACTCATAGAGATATAGAACAACGATATAGAACAACATATAAGTTATCATGCTTGCATATCCATCATTTGAGTCTCCAACAATTTTTATTCCAATAATTACATATCCAATTTGACCTATGAACGAATACACAAGCATACGTTTCTTACTTCTTTGAGTAATAGCAATGAGATTTCCCAATATCATGCCAAGAATAGTTAGAATTTCCATAAGAAGATGCCATTCGTTTAATGAGAAATAAAAGGGAATATCAAAATTCGAGCGGCTGAAACTGAAGCAGCAACTTTCGAAGTAACAGAAAGAAAAGCAACTACTAGAGTAGTTGAGTCAGAGTCAAAAAGAGGATTCCTCACTTCTTTCTCTCATTCAAAACCGTGCATGAGACTTTTATCTCACAGCGCTCCTAAGTGATAAAAGAAAGAAGAACTCATCTTCTTTCTTTTTTTGATTACCTTCCTCACGTATGTATAATACCAAATCCATTTCAATTTCTAAATTTCTGAAAAGAATTACTAATCCTTAACTTTTCGAAGAATCCTTCATCAGTGGTTGTGAACGATTGACTTTTTCAATCTTTTCGACCTTGGTTAGATATTCAACAGCTGTAGGAGCAAAGAAAGTCAGAAAGATTGTGAAATAGAACCATATGATTTAATACATTTTCAATAGCCATGAGATTATCATCTTAAGGTGATCCTTTTGTCGACGGATGCTCCTATTACACTCGTCGTTTCTAAGGGACAATGCACCTCAAAATGGCATCAAAGTTGCCCTGCCAAAATACTAGAAGATTTGTTCCATACCTAAAATATGACTAAACAAAATATTAAGTATGAGAATATCCCATTTGAAACTTAAAAATTTGTCTTGTTCATGAATTAGCCAAACTGAGGAGATTATACACGGTCAGAATACCAGTTTGCCATAGGATGATTTAAATTTGCATCACGAATTGAAGATGATGATGTCGATTAATAACACTTAGCATTTTCTCCAAATTATTCTAAAAGTGTTTATGTGACAGCCTCACTAAGGGCAGTTATGTAATTTAGTCCTAACTGAGCCAGTGGAATGGTAGCCTCATGCCCACAATGTACATCCATAATTAGATAAGGGACTTGAGCACTAAGGAAAGAGGACGCACACTTTGTATACTAATCTTTACACATTAATTCCAACTACAAATTCTCCTCAACCTTTCTACTCTCTCTCTCTACCTAGAAGCTAATTCTAGCTTATTCAATTGACGCCGTCTGTGGGAATCAACACATTTCTCTCTTCTGTGATACTTTTTCATCATCTCAATTCTCTATTTTTGCTTCTAGGAAGGATGAAGAATCGAGGAACACGCCGAACCGCTAGCAAGGACACTGAGGCAAGCAACCAGCACCTCGTGGTGCATACCGATGAGGCAGAAAATATTGATACACCAGCCAAGGTCCAACAGAAGCAGAATGATGTATTGAAGTACATTGCTGATCATTTTGAATCTTTTCAAGCATTTGTGGAGCAACGTAAGAACAAAACTCTATCTGAGCGCTCAAACCGAGCAGCGACTCCACAAGCTAAATAACAACGCGCTCCCGGCCGAAGGCTTGGGAAACAGCTGGTTGACACCATCATGAGTCCAACCGACCTGGGCCACAAAATAACAAAATCATGCTCAGACGAACAATCTGAAGAATCGCACACATCAATTCGCGAATCAAAAATATTACCACTGCGCGAAAGACTCAGCGCACATTCCTCAAAAAATTTTGACTCAAGAAGACCCTCCCCGGTGTTTTCAAACAGCTCGAGGAGCAGAGCCTCGAAAACAAAATTCAAGAGATCCTGAGGAAAAATAATTTAGTTCTGAATACTCCTACTCCGGCAGAGATTGATAGATATCCATTCATAATCTCTATCAAGATTAACCACTCCCGATGCAATTCAAGTTACCGGACCTCGACTGCTACAAGGAACATTCTGATCCATCCGATCATCTTCAGCATGTGGTAGCTGTCACAAGCCTTTATGGCTATAATGACACCACCCGCTACAAATTATTTGCTACCACCCTTTGAGGTCCGGCCCAAAAGTTGTTCCAAGAGCTACCGACGAATTCAATCGCCACTTTCAACGACCTAGCGAAAGTCTCCTGTCTCTGCCACTTCCAGAAGCAAATCAATCCTACAGAAGGACATGTCGCACCTCATGAACATTCGTCAGAGGTCCGACGAATAGCTCAACAAATTTGTGGACTATAGATGAAAGAATTTTGGTGACTATTTTTGCAACAGCGTCCGACCTGGTACCTTCAATGCCGACCTGGCCAAAAAGATGCCTAGCTCCTACTCCGAGCTCCTGGAGAGAGCGTCGGAGTTCATATGGGGCGAAGAGTCAAACAGGACAAAAAGAGAACTTTACGATACATAAAAAGAAAAAGGTCTTGAAGACTCCGAACCCCTCATCTTCTAAAAAATTAAAGGTCACAGATAGGCTGAGCTATCCCAGAGTCGAATCGTTGGCGAACCGGGTGGTCTACCCTGGCAAGAATGTCAGAAACTGATCCCCGTGCACAAGGAGCCATTCGGATGCTGACTTCACACCACTTAACACATCAAGGAGGGAAATTTTATACCAAGTACAATATTTGGGGTTCTTAGAGCCACCTCCTCACAAAAAATGGTGTCGGCCCTGGGCCAAAAAGATAGGTCAAAGTACTACGCTCTTCATGGTCAACATCGCCACGATACTGAGGCTACAATCACCTAAAGGTTGAAATTGAGAGGGCCATTCAAGAAGGACACTTACAGCAATTCATCAGCCGAACCGCTGTAGAGTTCTAGAGAAACACCATCAACAAAGAAAACCTGGCGCAGCCTCGCCTGCCTCGTCAACAAAATCGAGGCGGCCAAAATAGAAACAATCTCTCGACAAACCAAGATGAGCAGATTCATGTGGCTAGGGTGATAAGCACAATAGCTGGGGGACCAATGACCTGGAATTCCAACAATACCAGTAAAAAATATGCCCGGAACATTCCTTCGGGTAAAGATCGTGAAAAGCTATTTAAACCATTCATGATTCCTCGAATACACTTCTGAGAACCCCGTTCCTAGTTGAATACCACACAATGACCCTGTGGTAATTCATGTAAATGTTGCCGGCTACGAAATGCATCCTATGTTCGTTGATTCGGACCAAAAGCTCGGCGGATATCATTTTTTGGGACGCTTGGACAAAATGCACATGGATGCCTCCTTGATAAAGTCTTTTAAAACCCCACTGGTTGGTTTCACAGGTGATTCGATCATACTTGAGGGACAAATAATGCTCCCGTTTGCCTCGGGCCCCCCCGAAGCACAGAATTGAGATGACCAATTTTGCCATCGTAAAAAGAGACAGTTCCTATAACATGATTTTAGGCCGACCCACACAATACACCTACAGGATCCTCCCTTCCGTGTTCCATATTGGAATAAAATTTATGCTAAGGGACGGATCTAAGGGAACAGTAATTGGAAGCAAACAGGAGGCCCGAGCCTATTACATGATGTCTTTGCGATCTCAGTCACAAACTATGTCCATCGCAGACAAGGTCTTCTTGCAAACTTTTGACGCCCTACCCACTTGGAATGGTCTTGAAGAGCCTTTGACAAGTTAAAGGAAAGAGAAGGAAAACATAGGGTTGAATGCAACTGAGATCTTCTGAGCCTCCCTAACCCAAGAGGAAGGGCAAAGCAAAAATTTAACCCAAGATGAGGTCCCCATTGAGGAAGTACCACTGGATCCGAGCCTCCCAGATAGGAAAATCAAGATATGTGCTACCCTTCTAGCAGAATTCAAAGCCCTCCTCTTCAGGCTTCTGGCCAAGTTCAAGGACGTGTTCGCCAAGACCGTCAAATACATGCCGTTAGTTCCTCGGGAAATAATTGAGCACAAACTCGGAGTGGACTCGGCATACAGACTGGTCAAGCAGAAGAAGCATATCTTTGGTCCGGAGCGCAGTTTAGTAATTGAAGCCGAGGTGGATAAACTCTTAACGGCCAGGCTAATTAGAGAAGTGTTGTATCCAATTTGGCATTGTGATCCAATCCTTGTAACTAAGCAAGATTCATCTTGGCGAATGTGCCAAGATTTTACTGATCTAAATAAAACCTGTTTGAAGGACAGTTATCCGTAGCCCCGAATTGACACGGTAGTAGATTCATTTGTTTCAATGGATTTTATATTTTACACTTTTTAGATGCATTCAAGGGTTATTATCAGATATACATGGCTAGAGAAGATGAAGAGAAAATCTCTTTTATCACCGATCGAGGCACGTATTGCTACACTACGATACCCTTCAGACTCAAAAATACAGGAGCCACATATCAACGCCTCATCAATGAAACTTTCAAGTCCCAAATAGGACGAAACATGGAGGTATACATTGATGACATGGTGGTCAAGAGCCAAACCTATGAGAAAACCTTGAAAGATCTCAGGGAAACGTTTGAGACATTGAAATCGATCCAAATGAGGCTGAACCCCAAAAAATGTACATTCGGGGTCCCATCGAGAAAATTCTTGGGATTCATTGTCTCTAATCGGGGAATTAAGGCGAACCCTAGAAAGGTGCAATCCATAATCAATATAAAAACCCCTACCTAGGTCAAGAAAGTTCAGGGACTCACCAGTAGAATGGCAGCCCTGAATCGATTTATGTCCAAATTGATCGAAAGAGGCTTACCGTTCTTCCAGGTTATAAAGAAGACCGAGAATTTTTAATGGAACGAAGAGGCTCAGAAAGCCTTTGAAGAGAGATTAAAGAATACTTGGGCAATTTACCGAGGCTCGTGTCTCCACAAAAAGGAGAACCGCTATACCCGTACATCTCAATAACCGAATTGGTGATCAGTTCAGTTCTACTGAAGCAAGATAAGCATGGCAAACAGTGCCCCGTTTCTTTTCGTAAGTAAAGTGCTTCAAGATCCAGAAAGAAACTACACCCCTATCGAGAAGGCAGCTTTCTCATTGGTGGTGTCAGCCCGGAAGCTAAGACCTTACTTTCATGGCCACAAGATAATTATTTTGACCAACCTCCCTTTGAAGAATTTATTAAACAAACCTGACGCCTCGGGAAGGATGCTAAAGTGGTCTGTAGAACTGTTTGAGTTCGACATAGAATTCAAACCTCGGACAGCAATCAAAGCACAGGCTTTTGCAAATTTTGTTATTGAAAGCTGTGGCACTGAACCGAGTCAAGAAGGTTGATCTCATCATGGCAATTGATCAAGCAAAAGAGTAGCAAACAAGAGAAGACCTCACATGGGAGCTTCATGTTGACGGAGTTTCATGTGAATCCGGAGCCAGAGCAAGAATAATAATTCGATCCCCAGAAGGGGACTATCTCACGTATGCCTTGAGGTTCGGATTCACGGCGACCAATAATGAAGCTGAGTACGAGGTTCTCATCTGTGGGATGAAAATGGCCCACCAGATGGGAGGTTGAACCATAAAAATACATTGCGACTCTCAGCTAGTCGTGACTCAAAGCCTAGAAAACTACGAGGCTCGAAGCGTAATCTTAAAGAGGTATCTAGTCGAGCTCAAAAATTAGATAGAAAAATTCAAAAATGTGAACGTCGTTAAGATTGCCAGAATAAGAAACACGCATGCCAATGCTCTGTCAAAACTAGCCTCGGTAATATACTCACATTTGACAAAAGAGATTTTGGTAGAGGTGCGAGAACACAGGTCTGTTGACTTGGTCTCAAAAAGGATCTCTTGTATCCACCCGAACCTTGGTTGGATGGAGCCTATAATAAATTATCTCAATGACGAGAAACTTCCCGGGACCTTACTGAGGCCAGAAGGATCAAATACAGAGTTGCAAATATACACTTATTGACGGAATCATGTATAAAAAGCGTACCGTGCCCCCTATTGAGGTACCTCACGCCTTCCGAAGCTAACTATGTGGTACAAGAGGTACATGAGGGCATATACAAAAGTCACGTCGGTCCTCGGATCTTTGCTCGCAAAGTCCTGCTAGTCGGGTATTATTGGCCGACCTTGCACTCGGATGCTGACACCTTGGTGCGAAGTGCCGCCAATGTCAGATACACGCACTGATCCCCAAAGACTAGGTTCAGACATGGTCCCTATTCAGAGCCCGTGGGGAATTGACATATTGGGCCCATTTCCTAGGGAGGTAGGAAAAGTTGAGTTCCTGGTAGTGGCGGTTGACTACTTCACCAAGTGGATTGAAGCTGAGCCCCTGGCCACAATCTCGGGAAAAGTAATAGAAAAGTTATTTTGGAAAAATATTGTTTGCCGATTCGGTATCCCTATTGTGCTTGTCTCTGACAATGGAAAATAATTCAAAGGAGAATCTTTCAAAAGCTTCTGCACTAGCCTCGGCATAAAACAACACTTCACTTCTGTCGCTTATCCACAAGCTAACGAACAGACCGATGTATGCAACCGAACCCTACTGATGGGGCTCAAGACTCGACTCGAATGAGCCAAGTGCGCATGGGTCGAGAAATTGCCTAGTGTCCTATGGGCGTATTGGACTACACCCCGAATGGCCAATGGAAACACTCTATTTAGCCTAACTTACGGGTCTGAGGCTTTTATCTCTGCAGAGATCGGGCTACCCTCGGCTACAGTGTTCTTGTGTGCCCTAAAACACAACAGTGAGGCCCTGCGAGCTAATTTAGACCTGCTCGAGGAAAAGAGGTTGGATGCATCCATCCGAGAGGCCAAGTACAAGCAGGTCATGGCCAAACACATCTACAATGCCAGGGTCAAGCATCGGTACCTGCGGCCCGGAGACTTGGTGCTTCAAAAAAATGAAGCAAATCGTGTAGAAGAGACTAGAAAGTTAGACCCAAATTGGGAGGGTCGCTATCGTGTAATAGAAGCTCATACTTCGGGCTACTACAAGTTGGTTGACATGAAAGGGGACCCTGTTCCCAGAATGTGGAACATTGTAAATTTGAAAAAATAATACCAACGAATGTAATAAAAGTTCCTTCTCAAAAGAAAGGAATTACCTCATCCAGCAACCACGTCAATTACATTCGAGCTATTCCGCCCCTAAGAGGCCCGGATCAAGTTCAACACAAAAATAGAATTGAGCTGCTCCAACTCTCAGAGGTTTGGACCCAGTTCGATATAAAGGCAAATGTTGAGGGCAGAGGCTTAGTAGTCCCCCCTCAAGGACAGAGGCTTAGTAGTCCCCCAAGCAAAATCGAGCTACACCAACCCTCAGAGATTCGGTTCAAGTTCAGCATAAAAACAAAGTTGAGCTGCTGCAACCCGCAGATGTTCGATCCCAATTCAACATAAATGCAAATGTTGAGGGTAGAGGCTTAGTAGTCCCCCCTCAAGGGCAGAGGTTTATTAGCCCCCCCTCAAATAAATTCGAGCAGTTCCAATTCTCAGAGATCCGGCCCTAGCTCAATCGAAGACAAAATTGAGCTGCTCCAACCCTCAGAGGTTCGAATCCAGTTCAACATAAAAACAAATTCAAGTTGCTCCGACCTCAAAAGAGACTCGATAGCCCTTCTCAAACAAAACAATACTTCTCTGACCCTGAGAAGTCTGACTCGAGTTAATGACTAAGCAAGCAAAATGAACTAAGCTTAGTTCTTCTACCTCAACTCGGAAGGATCCAAATAAGGCCTAAGTTCAAAAGTAAAGGGGGATTTAGACAATTTTCTATGATGCTATCCTTAAATGTTATAAGCTTGTTATCTTCTTATATCATAAGTTTTTTTGCCTTGTATGCAGGAAACAAAGAAAATGAATACAAGTAAGTAAAGGAAGGAAGTAAAGAAAAGATGAGTCTCTTATAGTGAAGACGAAGTTGTCAAAACTTAAGAATTTCATTAAACAATCCTAACTATTACATTAAAGATCCTAACTATTACAACAGTATCACATCAGTCTGTGGAGCAGAAGTTGAAGGCTCGGCTGAAGAGGTGGAGGCATGGTTCACTGGTTCAGACTCGACTTCGGGGCCTGCATCCTGAATCAAGGCAGTCGCTTCAGAAGCTCCATGGATCGGTACTGGGGCCTTGAATTGAGCTTGTAAGCAATTGATGACCTCCTCAATAATAGAGACATCATATGGCAACCTCTCGTACAGATCAGGATTCTTCACCAAGTGGTCACATGCCAGTGTGAACCCCATGGAGAAAACCTTCTTGGTGAACTCCTTCAGCATCTCATCTGCTTTGTTCGAAGCCACGAACTCGTTTCTTCCTTCAATCCGCAGCTCCTTCTCCCGAGAAGCAAACTTCGCCTAGGCCAACTAAGCTCTCTCTTCCTGAACTTGAAGGACCCTCTACTCTAGGTCTGCGATCCTTTTGTCTCGATCGTTGATGTCAACCTGGAGGGTCTTCTTTTCCAGCTCAGCCTGGCGAAGCTTGTCTATCACTTCGATCAGCTCAGCCTTTCACTCATCGTACTTCTTGCCCACCTCAATATTACATTTCAGTTCGTTGGCTTTAACAGTCTCCTTCAGTACCTGATCCACACCGAACTTGGCATGAGCCAACTCCTGCTTCATGGAGTTGATGGCAGGGTTGAAGGAGGACTCGCACTCGGCAATGACGGGCAAGATAGTAATAGCCTGCAAAGGACCAAAGGTGTAAGTTGAAATACCAAGTGCAAAAAGTTGGAATTTTGAGAAAAGTCAGGCACACTTACATTCATTAGACTAACGTGAAGCTCATCTAGCCTCTGTTGGGGAGTAAGCCTCTTTACATAGGCTATGTCCCGAGGCAAGGCAACCATCTTCGCCTACTCGCGAGCCATCTTCGGGAATTCACGTCCGGTCGTTTATATCGATCGATGGACTTCTGGAAGAGGATCGACTGTCAGTCCATCCTGTGGACTTTCTCTCCAGACGGGGCTATATTTTTTATCACCTGAAAAGAGAAAGGTGTCATTTCTCAACTGGGAAGGAAGAACATCTAGATGGAAATAATGAGGACAGCAATCCTTACCATAAGATGTGATGAGCTTTTTTGACAGCGGGGCATTTCCAAAAGCTACGCCGGGGGTCCTCACCCGCGCCACCAGATCGGAGGGCCTCGAGGGCAACGACGAAGAGGAAAGGGCCACTGCCGAGGAGGGACATTCCCTGAGGCTAGCAGCCTCCCTCGACCTCTTCCTAGTAACCTGAACCAACTCGGGCTCGGCGAGCTGAAGAGCCAGAGTGACCTCCCACTGGTCTCTCCGAGGTGCTTCCACCTCGGTTTGGTTGGGGGGGTGTAGTCCAATACTAGTCTCTTCTACACGATTTGCTTCATGGGTTGGAAGTGGCAGTTGAGGATCTGCTCTGTTGATGAAGAGGGCTGGCTGGAGAGCCCGCGCCAGTAGCAGGTCTGGTTGACCCTAGCCCCCTTAGGAATGCTCCGAGCTCTGCAGAAGACAAGAGGTCAGTGTTATGACGAAGTGACATTTAAAAAAAAAAAAAAGGCGAGAGAGTGATGACCTTTGTAAGGGTCATACCTCAGAAAGATGTCATGGATAGGAAACAGTCTCGCCCAAGCGAGGATGTTGTTGGATAAAATGGCAGGCTAGTTGTTAAAATTTATTCTAAGGTTGGATTCTATGAGTCTTCTGGCATGTATGGAATCTGGGAGAGAGGCGTTTTTGGTTTTGAGGTTTTCTTTGGCAAGGTTCCAAGGGCCCCGAGGCATTGGGGGTCGAGGTATCGGGCAAAGAAAAATGACTTCTTCCAGTAGTGGATAGATGAAGGGTTACCCGAAATGAGCTCTTTTGCCCTCGGTTATAAGTGAAATGTAGAAGAATCCCTTCGCAAGGGATAGCTTCAATATCATTCTAAAGGTGTATTCTAAGGAAAAGGGGATGTTGTGTAATTTACAAAGAAGTGAGAATCCGGCAATAAGTCGAAGTGCGTTTGGGGTCAGCTGAGATATACTAATATCCCAGTGGTCGAACAGATGGACGAGGATGGGTGCTATCGGTAACCTCAGCCCCCCTTCAAACTGCTCCTGGTAAACTGTTAAGTAACCAAGAGGAGGCAGGTGGCCTCGATCCTCGGGAATAGGAAATTTGATATGTATATTTTTAGGAAAGCGATATTGGTCCCTAAGTATTCTGATGTCCTCGGGGTCGAGAGTGTTTGATATGTCTTGTGTTTGGAGGTTGGGGTGGTCACTCTGTGGAGGCTCGGCAAGGGCAAGTTCGGGGGGGAAGTTTAGGGGGACTGCTGCCAGGAGGGCCTCGTCTGAGGGGTTCAGTAGCCTATCAGTGGCGTCTACGGGGGAAGGAGGGACCGGCGTGCTAATGAGAGAGGAGGGAGTGAACGTACCGGCCATGTTCTTGTATTTGAAAGGCGAGTGAGGTTTTTGGGGGGACTTCTTGTGGTATCCAGCAACAAAGTTGAGCAGCGGTCGGCGGTCGGCAACTGGGGAAGTCGGATGCAAGGGTGGCAGAGTGAAGGTGGTGAGGAGAGTAGGAGAGGATGTGAAATTCTGGGGGAGTAAAAGAGTAAAGGGAGTGAATAGCAAAGGAAAAAGTTGAAGAAAGAAAGTAAAAGTGAATATGGAGGAGAATGGAGGTATAAATAGGAGAGCATCCTTCAGAAGTGTTCTATGAATCCGGAGGGAAAACTGACGGGTTTGAAATGAAACGAGGCGTTTCGATGGGAAAAACGAGGCATTTCGGTGAGAAAAATGAGGCATTTTGCTGCAAAATTAGAGCGAGTAATGCAGTGCAATAAATAAAAATTCAATGCATGGGAACTCAGCAAAAACATCACCCACGAGTTCATATTGCAGCCATGTCTTGTTAAGGGGCTCATGTGTTACCTCGGCCTCGGATCGGTTTGCCAAGCACGGGGATGCTCCAAGGCTTATGCACCACCTTATCGGCTCAGTATAAAGAGGGTCGGTCATAGGTGTTTGGGGACTGCGGGTTGCAGGCAGTCGTTTTTGGCTCGACCCCTTCTCGAAGCTCGGCATCGAGCCGAGGGGACTAATGATGATGGCGATTGGTAACACTTAGCATTTTCTCCAAATTGTTCTTATTCAGTGCTTATGTGGCAGCCTCACTAAGGGCAGTTATGTAATTTAGTCCTAATTGAGTTAGTGGAATGGTAGCCTCATGCCCCTGAATGTACATCTATAAATAAAGGACTTGGGTACCAAGGAAAGAGGACACACGCTTTCTGTACTAATCTTTACACATTAATTCCAATTACAAATTCTCCTCAACGTTTCTACTCTCTCTATACCTAGAAGCTAATTCTAGCTTCGTCAAAAGACATAATGTTTATCACAAAAATAGGAATATTCACTTCCTACATGAACTGGCTATGTTTTATTTGATGGGTTAAGAAGAAAATTCCAGTAAAAAAAAAAAAAAGGGCCCAAAAAACACACAGCAGCTGAACGATTTTGGCTTCAATTTACAGCCGAACATGGAAAAATGTCTAACTATTAATAGCTCATATTTTGTTTTCAAGGGGTAAGAAGGAAATTTTAGTCTAAAATGAGCCCCACTATCCAACAGAGCATACACAAACCTTCGGCCTTCAGCAAAAATAAATCAAACGAGCTGAATAAAATCAATGATTCAGCCAATGTAAGGAAGATGTACCCCAAAATAAAATCCATCAAAGGACACAAAAATAAAAACTAAATGGAAAAAGTATGCTAATTCGTGCAATCAGGCATGTCACCTTTGGTCCTACAAACAAGAAACTAAGCAGCAGTTTCAATTTCCATTGTCCACGATTTCTAAATAAGAAATTAACTTTATATTCTCTGACCTTAAATCTTGAATACTAGGTTACAATTTTGAAACCTTTTCAGTTTAATGCAATCTAATCAGGATCACCATTTAGATCTCATCAAACTTTTGAATAAGTTTTTCTATTATACTTACAGATCCTGACATTTTAGTACAAGATGAACACAAAATATGATGAAAGAACTTTAAAAAAACACCAAACTAAGAATTGACAAAAACCACATATGAATAGCCCATGTTTTATTCAAAGGGGTAAGAAGAAAATTTCATCAAAAAGTTCCCATACATACCTGCAAAACCTGATGGGGAACAGGTTGGAGGACTTCTCTCTATGGTATGACACGAAAAACATTGAACACCAAGTATTGCTAATTTATGGAACAGATTAGAACTTAATAAATAACAAAAAAAAATTTGTTAGTCAACTGCTACCAGTTGAGCACAGATTTGAAGTAGAGATTGAACAATTTACTTCTTAGTCTATCATATTATTGTAAATAGTGATTTCAATTTGCCTTCTAAGAAAGTCAAGTATTAAAGATAAAAGAAAAAGCATCTCCTTGTTCAAGAGCTAAATCCTCGAATACAGAAAATCAAATTCTTTTCTGACAACTAAATGCAAGAATGGTCATTTTCTTTATGGAGAAATTTATAGGTTAGTACATCATCATACTAACCTATTATTTTGATTCAGATTCTATGAAAACAAATACAGCAATTTAAATATAAATAGTTTTTTACAGATCAAATGTGTCAAATTAGAAAGGTTCTAAATTAAGCAGGCACTAAAATTTAAGCTTTCCATATCGAACGTGCCTTGCTAAAAAGTAGACATCTTTTCATAATTACAGTAAAAGAAGTAATTTGTAAATATCCACCATACCATATTTGGGAAAGAATTATTTAGCCATTAATATCAATGCTAAACTTAAAGATTAAACACAAAGGCCTTTACCAAATAGAAAAGTATAATATTTAACAATAGTGTGAGAAAATTTTTTTAACCCTAATCTCAGATAAATCATCTCTAAAAAGTATTGTCAAGTAACACTTTTATTCACATTGCCCATTTTCAGAGAGCTCTAAAGTTATTTACCACAAAATGTAGCAGCAAAAGAAGGCTTCAGATATAAAACTGATAATAAGAAGTCTAGGAATAAGTTACGGCTTTATTGAGGGATGAAAACTTAAACAAACCTTTCTACAAGATGGAAATAACCAATCAAAAGAAAATAAAATTGAGTGTAACACCGCATTAAAAAAATAAAAACTAAAAAAAAATAGCACGGGGGAAGAAGTAAAGTACCTGATCTATGAGCAAAGGTACAAGGCATATAAATCTGCAAATAAACATGTGATTTTTAGAAAAATAGCATCCTAAAATGCACCTAAACAATCAGAATAGCATACCTAATTTCTTAGAAACAACCTAATCATCAACCTCATGAATAAAGCATACAAAAATATGCCGAAGAAAACAAATCAAAAGAAAACCATATATGCTGATGAAAAACACAAAACCAACAAAATATAAATAGAAAATAAGAAAAAATGGAAAAACTAAAAGACAGATCACCTAGTCTTTACATGGTCTTTATGATATCAAATCCCTTCAATGCAAGTTGAGATATTTAAACTTCGGTATTATAATTTTACCAAGTAATCGACCTGTCTTCTTGTATGGCTTACGTATGAATGAAGCTTTTCCCGAAATTCTGTTTCTTAATCAACAAATTTAAGCAAAAAAATATATGAAATATAAATTTTGAAAAACTGAAAATAAATTACGACTCAAAATTTCAGAAAATACTCACGACATCATACATAAATTCCGCTTGTAGCCACCCGTTTTATGAAACTGAGATAAATTTAGCTTTTAGCAATTAAAAAGGTAAAATTCATAAAAGAAATAACCGCATTTCTAATATGACAGTGCAAATTTCTTAAAACGAGAACTTACAGCAACAAAAAATTGTTGTTTGGATGCTTCCACTTGTACTACTTCCCAAATTCAACCCTTTAATTTAATAAAATAGTACAAAAAAAAAAAATCAAAAGTACAACAAACATAAACGGTGATCGATCCAAAGTACTGAGAAGTAAACTGTCAATTACTCATTCAAGAAGCTTAAAAAGGATAGAGAAGGACCTTTAATGCTTTCTTACGGATGATTGTTGATATTTTGCCGGGGGTCGTACGGTCTTAGTTATTGAGGTGATCCTTTGTTTTGATTTTTTTCTCTTCCCCTGCAGTTTTTAACTTCTTCTTTTGCCTTTTATTTTTACCTTTTTTTTTTCATATATATTTCTGTGGGTTCATGTGTTATGCATGCCAAAAGGATGAGCAACAAAGGGAAAGATAGAAGTGGCAGTGGGGGAAGAAGATGAGTGATCGTGAGGTTTTGGTTGTTGCCTCCAAATATTCTTATATAGATTCGATCTATGATTTAATGTTAAGGACTTTTTGATTCAAAATATCACACATTATCATAGCTTACTCCAATCACTATAAATGAATGATGTAGAATGTTTTAGATCAAAAAATTTATGAAATTATGTCATGAAATGAATTCATATGAAAATTTCCCGAGTGGTGAGTTGAGAGAGAAGAAAGAGTTAAAAGGAGGAAATTTTTATTTTGGTCAAGAAGCACATACTCAATAATGGATTCAGATCCTGGTACCTTTCATCCCTACACACCTAGAGTACCCTTAATTAGCAGTTGCCACGTGTCCCACTAATTAAATCCGCACGTGATAAACTTCATCCCTTTATTATTTTCTTTCTTCTATAGCAAAACTCTGCTGGCAAGTCTGACATCCAGGAAAATGGCTATGTTTGGTTCTGTATACCCACCGAATTCTCGGATTTGCAAACAACACGTATAAACGTCTCTTTTTTCAATCCTTTTTTTTTCTTTTTTGGCTCCATTCATGTCATACCCCGAACCCAGGAGATATAACATCGCTGTACCTTTAAAAATAACATCTCAAAGATACTAGGCGTTCAAAATTTGAACAAACTAGAACCTGTACAATTGCCATATGCCATGATATCTAAGAAATTCAACTTCATGAGCCTATGCACAATACCAACCAACCGTAATCAAACTTAAATCAACATAAAAGCATAGCTAGTGCATAAGTTCGATAATCACACTTATAATGCCCAAAAGCTAAGAACATTCGATCCATTATATAAGTTTTCCACATTTACAAATCCATACCATTACTATAACATAGCTAACCACTGCCTTAACTAATATCAACAACTGTCTAATTACAAGAGTTCCTAAGGTAATAATCATCCATCAAAATTTGAACTGCACAGCACTAGTGCCCCCAAGAGAATCCAAAATCCTCTTCAAAAAGGTCCCTGTCATTCTCTGCACATTACAATTATATATAACAACATGAGCACCAAATGCTCAATAAGTAGTTCCATTACTCACTATCAGCATGATAAGTTATCATATACATATATCATTCAAAATGCAAAATTGCTAAAAGTGATCTTTCAAATTTATTTGAATTCCATATCCAAAACAATCATTTACTTCAAAGTTAGTACATAGTTAGCATGTGGTATCATATGAGAATTCAACCATTGAGAAAACGTAAAGTAAGAATCCAATTCATTCAAATATTCATAATTCAAAACCATAAAGTACCAATGTTTTCACTCGGTAATCAGGATAGCCAGTCTTGGCTCTATTAATCCCACCAAGTAGACCAAACGTTCGTCCATTCCTAACTTCCGACCGTTAGGATGGTTAACATACATTCATATCATAATTGGAATTAGTCCCCACCGATAGATTACACAAGTACTCATCTTTGCATTTTAAATATAGCACTTCACTTTTATCATACTTATTCATAAACTACCACATGCATACTTTTCATATAAAAACATGAAAATATAATTCTTAATCATGCCAAAATGTATAAATCAAAATAACCATTCTAAAATAATATAGTATACAAAAGACATTCTTGAGAAATTATAGTGAGGAATAGACTACTTACCTCAAATAAAACTTGCACTAGTCTGATCAACTTAGATAGCCGAAGTCAAATTCACCTAAAGTACCTATAAAATAATTCCAAAATATTCAAACCCACAATCTAAACACTCATAAATACCCCTAAAATATACCACAATAAAACCCCAATAGTAACTAATAACAATCAAACCAAAACAAAAGGAAAAAGGCATGCACGAAGTAGTCCAATCTAACGGAGTACAAATCTGCCCAAATTTTCAGCATTAAAATTTTCACAATTCACCAACTTTTCCACACATGCAACCATAGATGTCACCTCAAATCATGTCCAAAACATAATCCCATCATTCTAGAACATTTATTGGGCTTTAATTACGTATGCATAAGCTCTATTCCTTCAAAAAGTTTCAGCATTCACTCATTTCAAAAGTGCAGTCTAAAAACCCCTTTACTCCCAAATTTTCAGCATTAAAATTTTCACAATTCACCAACTTTTCCACACATGCAACCATAGATATCACCTCAAATCATGTTCAAAACATAATCCCATCATTCTACAACATTTATTAGTCTTCCTTCAAAAATTTCTGCTTTCAATTATTTCAAAAGTGCAGTCTAAAAACCCCCTTTACTTCCAAATTTTCAGCCAATAAATCAAGTAGTTAGGAATTACCTTGTTGATATTGCCCAAGAAGATCTCCATGACAATGTTTCCTTAGTCACTCCACCAATTTCTCCATCTTCTTCTCCTTCATGTCCTTCCTCTTGAGAGAAAAATGCAAGAAGACCCGTAAGAGGAAGATTGAAGAAGTGGAAGTGATAAATATCTTCTTATTTCCCTCCTAGAATTTCAATTTAGTCCCCTAGTTTAAGTGTATTATTTAGTAACACCAAGCTTTTTGAAAATGGGCTAAAAGTTTATTGGGTTTGGTCGACACTTGTTTGTAGTTTAAGTGTATTATTTAGTAACACCAAGACTTTTGAAAATGGGCTAAAAGTTTATTGGGTTTGGTCAACACTTGTTTGTAGTTTAAGTTGTAACTATTGGGCTTAGGAGATAGTATAACATTCTCCCCTCCTTGTAAAGAGTTTCTTATCGAAACTTACATACCTTGATTCATGCATAATTGAGGATATTTTTTCATTGCTTCCTATCCAATTCCCAAGTTGCTTCTCGAACTGTATGATTGGACCATTGAATTTTGACGTAAGTAAGTTTATAGAGGGGATGGTACGCCTCCTCAACACTTGCTCTTTTCGGTCAACTAGTCGTAAAGGCTGCTCCTCGTATATTAAGTTCTCTTTTACTGCAAGCGGCTCATAATCAATAATGTGGTCGGTATAAGGCACATATTTTCGCAATTGAGACACATGAAACACATTGTGAATTCATGCTAGAGCTGGTGGTAGCGCCAATCGATATGCCAAATCCCCAACTCTATCCAGAATTTCAAATGGCCCGACAAATCTTGGACTTAACTTCCCACTAATACCAAACCGCATAACCCCTTTAGTAGGAGAAATCCTCAAATACACTTTTTCACCCTTTTGAAATGCTAAGGGTCTTCTTTTTTAATCGGCCCAACTTTTTCGACAATCTTGTGCTATCTTCAACTTTTCTTTAATTATAGACACCTTTCTACCTTTCACTTGAATAAGTTCAGGCCCGGTGATTCTTCTTTCACCAACTTCACTCCAATACAAAGGTAATCTACACTTCCGCCCAAGATGTTAAAGAACCTCGAAATGAGCCATTCCCATACTTTGGTGATAACTATTATTGCACGAAAATTCAATGAGCCCTACAAAGTCATCCCAGTTACCCCCAAAATCCATCACACATGCCCGTAACATATCCTCAAGTGTTTGGATAGTCCTTTCCGACTGCCCATCCATTTGTGGGTGGTAAGCCGAACTAAGATTCAATTGGGTGCCCATCGCTTTCTGTAAACTAATCCAAAACTCTAATGTAAAACAGGGATCTCTATCCGGTTTAACTGGAGAACCATGATATCTAATGATCCGATCAATATATAAATTTGCCAACACATCCATTGAAGCAGTAATATGGTAAGGTAGGAAATGTGATGATTTTGTCAATCTATCCACAATTACCCAAATTGCAACATTTCCTCTTCGTGCTCTTGGTAGCCCAACCACAAAATCCATGGTAACATGTTCCCATTTCCATTTTGGTATCTCTAAGGGCTTAAGCAAACCCGCCGATCATTGATGCTCAGCAAGACATCTTTGATTTGTTAGCAAACTAAGCACCTAGAAACAAACTCTGCTATCTCACTTTTCATGCCACTTCACCAATAATTCTCTCTCAAATCTCCATACATCTTGGTGCTACCAGGATGAATGGATAGTCTAGAAGAATGAGCTTCTTTCAACACTTCTTTATTCAATTCTAACTTATTGGGTACACATAACCGTTCTCGAAACCATAAACTACCATCTTCGTGAAGTTGAAAATCCTCTAATTGCTCCAAACGGACTCGTTCCATCAATTTCATCAACTCGGTATCCTCGGATTGAGCAACTTTAATCCGCTCAATAAGAGAAGGTTGGGCTATCAAAGCCGCTATTAAACTACTTGTAGATTCTACAATCTCCAAATTTAGCATTTCTATCTGTTTAGTAAGCATCACCGCCAAGGTTCCTGAACTTTTCCTGCTCAAAGCATCTGCCACTCTATTAGCTTTTCCCGGATGATAGCTAATAGTCAAATCATAACCTTTTAACAGAAAAGTACAGAAGTTAGTCTTCTTTTTAATTCATGAAAACTAGCCTCGCAACTTGGAGTCCATTCAAATTTGACCTTTTTTCTGAGTCATAAGAGTCATGAGAGAAGCAATAGTTGAGAAACCTTCCACGAATTTATGGTAAACCTGCCAATCCAAGAAAACTCTGTATTTCTGCAACATTAGTCAGTCTTGGCGAATCAACTATGGCTTCCACTTTCTTAGGATCTACTGCCACACCATCCTCTTGAAATAACGTGTCCTAGAAATGACACGCTTTGCAGCCAAAATTCACATTTACTGAATTTGGCATACATTTCTCCTGTCTAAGGATTTGCAACACTTCTCTCAAGTGTTCTTCATGCTCTCTTTCACTCGGAGAATATATTAAGATGTCATTGATAAATACTACAACAAATTTGTCTAATTGTGCCTTAAATACCCTATTCATCAAATCCATAAAAGCAGCAGGGGCATTAGTTAAACCAAATGGCATAATAATTAATTCATAATGCTCATACCTGGTATGGAATGCACTTTTTGGAATATCCTCTTTCTTAATTCTTAATTGGTGGTAACTAGATAGAAGATCTATTTTGGAGAAAACATAGGCACCCTTCAGTTGATCAAATAGATCATCAATTCTCGGAAGGGGATACTTATTCTTAATAGTCACCTTATTTAACTCCCAATAATCAATACAAAGTCTCAAGCTTCCATCTTTTTTCATGAAAAATAATACCGGCGCACCATGCCGATGACGATACACTTGGCCTGATAAATTTCCTATATAACTTCTTATCTAACAACTCTTGAAGCTGTGCTTTGAGTTCCTTTAACTCCATAGGAGCCATTCTGTAAGGTGACTTAAAAATAGGCTTTGTCTCAGGTATCACATTGATCTCAAACTCAATTTCAGGATTCGATGGTATTCCCGGCAATTCATCAGGAAATACATCAGGAAATTCCTTGACTACTATTATCTGCTCAAGTTGCACTCCTTCTGTCTTCTTATTTCCCACCACATATGCCAAATAACACTCACAGCCTCTTTTCAATGGCTTCCCGTTGCAACCTAGAAAAGAAAATTAAGGTGTTCCAGGAATAAAGAAATCCACTCTCTTGTGCCGACAGTCTATGAGGGCATAATTCTTGGACAGCCAGTCCATGACTAATATTGCAAAAAATCACCCAAGTTTAGTTGTACCAAATTAGCTTCAAACTCTCTTCCATCTAACTCTATCCGACAACTTCTATAAAGAGTATCATGGATAGAAATAACACTTTACCCCCAAGTATACTGACTCTATACGATACATCTAAGGACTTAAGACTCATGTCCAAGTGCTTAGAAAATTTTTTAGAAATGAAAGAATGACATGCACCACTACCAAACAAAACATAAGTTGTTATCAAGTTTATCAACACCATACCTGTTACCACATTATCAGCTCCTTCTACCTCTTGATCCGTCATGGCATAAATATTAGAGTTGGGATTGGGCTTGTTGCTCCCTGGTTTTGCAGGTCTAGAGTTGTTACCAATTGTTTGAGGACAAATCCTTCACTTTATGCCCAGACTGTCCACAACTAAAGCAAGCTCCACTCTTCCGCCTACATTCACCTGGATGTATACGATGACAATGATCACAAGCTTTAGGCTTGTTGGCAACATATGTCGAAGAAGAAGATACCCCACGTCTTTTGAAAGTAGTACAAGGAGGTCCTAGCAGTGTAGCTGTTTGAGTAGTAACATGCTTATGTCGATTTTTCTTGAACTCTCTCTCACACCGAATCAAATCCCTTTCTACTCAGAGTGCAGCATCATACATATCCTCACAAGTAGGATAACATCCATTAGCGATCATAGTACGAATTTGACTTTGTAGACCCTCCTCGAACTTAAGCATCTTATTTGTTTCATCAGCCATTGTTGTTGGATCATATCTCCCAAAGGCATTGAAGGTAGTATAATACTCTGACTGGCATATTAGGCTCCCGCTTGAAGGAGTTAAATTCTTTGATCTTCCGATCCCTCATAGTTGGTGAAAAGTAGTGCTTGAGAAAAACATTCTTGAACCGGGACCAAGTTAAAGGGCGTCCAGGCGGTGCTACAACTAGTGCTATGCCATCCCACCATTTCTCTGCCTCACCTACTTGGAATGAACCATTTGTGGCTTAATTTCTTTAGGTACTTCCATTGTGTTAAACTTTTTCTCAATTTGACAAAGCCATTTGTCAGCTTTGTCTGAATCAAGACTCCAATCGAAAGTTGGTGATCTATTGATCTTGCTAAGTTCCTGAAAATGAAACTTAACACTGCTAGATCGCTATTGTTGCATTCCTTGCTAAATTGATATTCCATAGAAAAAGAAGATGGATCCATCTTTGAAAATATATGAGCCATGCGATTAGAAACTTCCTGGCGTTGTTGATATGAAGTTTCCTCATCTCTCATTCCTGACACTGCACGTTGGGCGTCCTTCATAAAACCACCGAGCATCTATTCATGTCTACATCCTCATTTCTATGCCCTTCTGAGCCATCAACATCCATTTCATCATTTTCCGAATTCAATTTATCATCTGGAATTTGGACTACCTTCTTCTTTTGTTTTTGCTTATTAGACATGTTCTGTACACAAAACAAGGTTAGAATTCAAAGCCACACTGACACTTAGAAAACTTAACCAACATCTAATTCACAAATACATTCAACAACCGAGTGTTTAAATCATAGAATCACAAAGATCATTAACTTGGGTTGGCCATTCCCAAGTGAAGATAACACAAGAAATTCTAAGATTAAACCACCAAATTCATCTTAAATATAACTGTGTGCACACTTCAAAGTTATGCTCTGATAACACTATATGTCATACCCCAAACCAGGGGATATAACACTACCGTACCTTTAAAAATAACATCTCAAAGATACCAAGCTTGCAAATATTTGAACAAACTAAAACCTGTACAATTGCCATATGCCATGATATCTAAGCAATTCCACTTCATGAGCCTATGCACGATACCAACCAACCATAATCAAACTTAAATCAACGTAAAAGCATAGCTAGTGCATAAGTTTGATAATCACACTTATAATGCCCAAAAACTAAGAACATTTGATCCATCATATAAGTTTTCACATTTACAAGTCCATACCATTACTATAACATAGCTAACCATTGCCTTAACTAATATCAACAACTTCTAATTACAAGAGGTCCTAAGGTACCTAATCATCCATCAAAATGCAAATGGCACAGCACTAGTGCCCCCAAGAGAATCCAAAATCCTCTTCAAAAAGGACCCTGTCATTCTCTGCACAGTACAATTATATATAGCAACATGTGAGCCAAATGCTCAATAAGTAGTTCCATTACTCACTATCAGCATGATAAGTTATCATATACATATATCATTCAAAATACACAATTGCTGTAAAGTTATCTTTCAAATTTATTTGAATTTCATATCCAAAACAATCATTTACTTCAAAGTTTGTACATAGTTAGCATGTGGTATCATTTGAAAATTCAAGCATTGAGAAAATGTAAAGTGAGAATCCAATTCATTCAAATATTCATAATTCAATCCCATAAAGTACCAATGTTTTCACACGGTAATTAGGATATCCAGTCTTGGCTATTAATCCCACCAAGTAGGCCAAACATTCGTCCATTCCTAACTACCGACCGTTAGGATGGTCAATATACATTCATATCATAATTGGAACTAGTCCCCACCGATAGATTACACAAGTACTCAGGAGCTTGCATTTTAAATATAGTACACTTCACTTTTATCGAACTTATTCGTAAATTACCACATGCATACTTTTCATATAAAAACATGAAACTATAATTCTTAATCATGCTGAAATGTATAAATCAAAATAACTATTCTAAAACAATATAGTTTACAAAAGACATTCTTGAGAAATTATAGTGAGCAATAGACTACTTACCTCAAATAAAACTTGCACTAGTCTGATCAACTTAGATAGCCGAAATCAAATTCACCTAAAGTACCTATAAAACAATTCCATCTAGATGTTCAAACCCACAACCTAAACACTCACAAATACCCCTAAAATATACCACAATAAAAACCCAATAGTAACTAATAACAATCAAACCAAAAGAAAAGGAAAAAGGCATGCACGAAGTAGTCCAATCTAACGGAGTACAAATCTGCCCAAATTTTCAACATTAAAATTTTCACAATTCACCAACTTTCCCACACATGCAACCATAGATGTCACCTCAAATCATGTCCAAAACATAATCCCATCATTTCTAGAATACTTATTATGCATGAATTACGCATGCATAAGCTCTATTCCTTCAAAAAATTTCAGCTTTCAATCATTTCAAAAGTGCAGTCTAAAAACCCCCTTACTCCCAAATTTTCAGTATTAAAATTTTCACAATTCACCAACTTTTCCACACATGCAACCATAGATATCACCTCAAATCATGTCCAAAACATAATCCCATCATTCTACAACATTTATTAGCCTTGAATTACACATGCATAAGCTCTCTTCCTTCAAAAATTTCAGCTTTCAATTATTTCAAAAGTGCAGTCTAAAAACCCCTTTACTTCCAAATTTTCAGCCAATAAATCAAGTAAAGTAGTTAGGAATTATCTTGTTGATATTGCCTAAGAAGATCTCCATGTGTTTCCTTAGTCATTCCACCAATTTCTCCATCTTCTTCTCCTTCATGTCCTTCCTCTTGAGAGAAAAATGCAAGAAGACCCATAAGAGTAAGATTGAAAATGTGGAAGTGATAAATAGCTCTTCTTATTTCCCTCCTAGAATTTCAATTTAGTCCCCTAGTTTAAGTGTATTATTTAGTAACACCAAGACTTTTGAGAATACGCTAAAAGTTTATTGGGCTTGGTCAACACTTGTTTGTAGTTTAAGTTGTAACTATTGGGTTTAGGAGATAGTATAACATTCTCCCCTCCTTATAAAGAGTTTTGGCCTCAAAACTTACATACCTTGATTCATGAATAATTGAGGATATTTTTTCCTTGCTTCCTTCTCCAATTCCCAAGTTGCTTCTCGAACTGTATGATTGGACCATTGAATTTTGACGTAGGGGATGGTACGCCTCCTCAACACTTGCTCTTTTCGGTCAACTATTAGTAAAGGCTACTCCTCATATATTAAGTTCTATTTCACTGCAAGCGGCTCATAATCAGTAATGTGGTCGATATCAGGCACATATTTTTGCAATTGAGACACATGAAACACATTGTGAATTCATGCTAGAGCTGGTGGTAGTGCCAATCGATATGCACCAAATCCCCAACTCTATCCAGAATTTCAAATGGCCCGACAAATCATGGACTTAACTTCCCACTAATACCAAACCGCATAACCCTTTTAGTAGGAGAAATCCTCAAATACACTTTTTCACCCTTTTGAAATGCTAAGGGTCTTCTTTTTGAATCAGCCCAACTTTTTCGACGATCTTGTGCTATCTTCAACTTTTCCTTAATTATAGACACATTTTCTACAATTGCTTGAATAAGTTCCGGCCTGGTGATTCTTCTTTCACCAACTTCACTTCAATACAAAGGTGATCTACACTTCCGCCCATAAAGAGCCTTGAAAGGAGCCATTCCAATACTTTGGGATGAACCATCATCACGTGAGGAATTAAATGAGTTGGAAGCATGGCGATTCCTCATTAAGGGCATTGGGCTGAAAGGAACTGAGGATCCAACTCCCTCAACAATTACTTCTCAATCAATGAGAGCTTGCCATTTGAAATACAAGGAATTCTACAGTCCCATTGAGGGAATCAGTACCCTCTTGGCTTTAAGGACTAGTACAGTACAAGTTTTTAAAACACATAGTGTTGTATTGTACAAGCCCTTAAAGCACAAGAGAATGGTTCCCTAAAAGGGACTGTAGAATTTTCTTGAAATGCAGGGCCTATTTTTCTAAATAAGATGATCATTTTATTTTTCATAAATATGGACTCTTATTTCAAATAGAAACCTTTTATTAATTGAAAAATAACTATTAAACACATACAATAATTATTCTTGAGCGAAATAAAATTTCTCGTTAAAAGGGTGAAAAGTTAACATCTCAATTCTAAAGAATTCCTGAAAATCCGTAAAAAGATGGGAAGGAAATCTAACCCTTACAACGTCTAATGAAAGGAATGGTGTTTGCAAAAAATCCAAGAAAAGAAAGAAGAGTTGTAGCCGCTGTCAAGTGTCAACAACTCAACATGGGAATTTGAAACCAAATCTCTGCCATTGTACAATAACATTTCCAATGGCTATTGTAGAAAACTTTTAAACCTAATTGTGATCCAACGCATGGAAAAATCCCCTGCAAACATGGAAGTAGGTTTTATAGGCTTATACTCAATACAAAATGATTCATAAAAGGGCCAGTATTTGCTTGGACCAGACAAAAGAATGCTCCAACTCAACACCTGTCCATGTGCATTCTTTCGGCAAAGGTGCCCAAAGCAAAATAAAGCCAATTTAAGGTTTTTTTTTCGAAAAATACTTAGGTAGATCCGGTCTTTGACCCCACCTGTAGACCCTGTGGTCAGAATTAAATCTTAAAAAATCTTGGTTATATCAGCTAATGTCATAGATTTTCTAAACTTTAATCCATACCACAGGGTCTACAAGTGAGGTCAAAAATCGGGTCTACCTAAGTATTTGTCTCATTTTTCTATACAAAAGCACCATTTATTTACAAGGAAACCCAATAGGCATTTTTTCAAGGTTAATATGGTCACAAAGCATATTTGTAGAGAAAAATTAAATTATGAAAAGTAAATTTAAATAGTTATTTACATTAAAACCCTGAAATAGTGTTCAACACTATTTTTAAATAATGTTGAACCTCTTTGGGTTCAATAGTCATTTTACCCATTCACATACAATATTCCATATTAAATCCTAACCACATGGCAACTACATGCAAGAAAGAATAGTAGAAGAAGACCTTTCTTTATCTAATTTGTATATTATAGATTTGAGGATGTTTTTCTCACATATATGCCAATAGGCCTCTAGCTTGAGTTTAGGAAGGAAGAGAAAAGAAGACAAAGTTTTTAATGAGAAGGAAAGAAAAGGAAAGAGAAGTTTCTTTCAAGTTGTTTGGGAGTTTTGGAAGGAAAACTTCATAAATGTTAATCTTTTACTAAAATATCTCTTCTCTTGATATTTTTGTATTATATTTAAAAGATAAATATGACATTTCATAATTAATTGTAAAGTAGTCGAACTTTTCCTTCCATTTTCTCTCACCTATAAAAGCAAAGTTTTTTTAAATTTTTATCCCTCAGTCTCCCTCTTTTTCTCTTCTTTTGCCTCCACTTAAAACTCTCAAAAAAAAAAAAATCTAACTTTCCCTTTCTTTCTCTTCCTTCCATTTCCTTCCATCCAAACTCATCCTTCATTGCACCAACTTTCTGCTCTATAAATAAAAAGTTAATTACATTTACCTCTCTTAAAGTTTGACCAAATTATCAAATAAACTTGGAAGTTTAGAAAAATCTTAAAGTTTGACCAAATTATCAAATAAATTGGAAGTTTAGAAAAATCACAAATACCCTCCTTTCTTATAATAAATATATAATAAATGCTCAACTCCTATTGGCTCTTATTCTGTCATTTATTCTAATAGAATATCATGGTAAAGTTCCTAACGTAGCCTTGAAAGTTGAAAGCCCTTAAAAAAGTCATTAGCTCCTACATCTAAACCCACATAGGCTTTAGCTGGTGAAATCATTAATAGACCAAATTTTTTTTTAATTTTTTAAGGTTAATAGATCAAAGAAAATATTTAGGTAGATCCGATCTTTGATCATCATTTGTAGATCATGTAGTTAGGATTAAATCTTAAACACAAATGTACATCAGCTGATATCATATATTTTCTAAAATTTAATCTATACCATAAAATCTACAAGTAAAGCCAAAAATTGAATACGAAATCGAATAGTTGTGAAAGGGTTGTCAATTTAAGTCATATTTAATAATGGGTTGACAGCAAGTGGAAGATGTTTCTCTATATATATATATATATATGTATTTTTATTGGATTGATGGTAATATTATTTTCGTAGAGTCATATTAATATTTTTCTGGAGTAATAATAATATTGCCATTAGTCTGTTTTTTGTTGGAGTAGTGGCTATGGGTATCAGATTTTTTGGTGTTTATGGATGTTCTAGTGAAGCTTGTGGTAGTTCAGAGACAATTGATGGTGGTGTAGTGGTGGTTTGGGGACGAGGCTGTTGTGGAGGAGACTGTTCAAATAGCCACTAAAGAGAAAAAAGTGAAAAAGATTATTGAAGAGAAAGATTACAAATATTTTTTGGTGAATTCTGGTTGAACTCTGAAGGGCATGCAGTAGGGTCTAGGTTGTATACTATGTGGATAATTTTGTCTTTTAATTTACAGCTTTTGGATGGATTAACGGATTTTATTTTGAAAGAGGTATTTGTAATTTTACCAAATCTTGGTGTTTTGTTTGGTAATTCAGTCAATCCTTAAGGAGGTAAATGTAATTAACCCATAAATAAAAGACGCAGTCCAAGTACAGCCAAGCAAGGCAGTACGATAATGAAAACAATTCTCAAGAGTGAGGCCCTCCAGAAGGTTGGTAGTCCCCTTTTATCAGTCTAAATTAATCTGTTAGACTAATCAGTTGTTACTAGTAGTATTACTTATTCTTGTCTGTTGTTTTTCACCAGTTCATAATTTTCTGAAACTAAGTTTTTGGATGGAGTATGAGGTCTCTTGCTCTCCCTGTCAATTTTTTGGTGTAATTGATAAATTTTTATTATAGTCTTGTTTATGTTTTTTGTCTCTGTGTTTTTCTCCCGTGCAATTTAGCAGGGTAATCTTATCAGCTTTAAAGAATTTGTTATCATTTTATCCACCATATACCAAATTATGATAAAAGATTACATAAAAATGAATGTCCTGAATTCAAGATGGCAAATATAACAAATTCCAGTTCAATGAAAGAAAGTTCCCTCTATTTTGGGATCTTTTTTCTTTTTTATGCTTTGGTGTTATGGAAATTTATTTAACAAGAAACTTTCTTGTTGCCAGCTGATTTTGGCTGTATGCATAAATCTGAACTCTGAAAGCACTGCCCTAAAGAGATCAGAAAATTGTTAAACACAACTTGCAACTTTAATAGTTAGTTTGATTACGCTTCAGGATTAGGCAATGACTTGTAGATGTCTAACATCGGATTACATTGTGGAAGACGCAAATAAGGAGCAAGGGGACGATATATGCATAGATTCTATACTAGGAATCCAAAAACTTGATGTTAATTTTCGATCAATTTATTCATTGTCATTACATGGCTTCAGTCCATAAATGCATTCATTTAATCTTTCATTTCCTTGTTGATTTGCTTCATTGGCATTTTTCAGTACATTTTGAACACTAGTACATATCCTAGAGAGCATGAACAACTGAAGGAGCTAAGAGAAGAGACATCGAGGAAATATGGTGCCAGGTGAGTCCTGAACTCCTTTTATGACTAACTACTGATTTCAACTCTGGTAACATACTTCTTCTGGACCGGCAAGAGAAGGAGATATAAGGGCTTCATTATGTACTTCATTGGAAATGACTTACGAGTTTCAAGGATGTGTTGATCATAAAGCCTTCAATGTGGTACCAATATACTGAATTGCTTCTTCGGTTTTGTTATGACAAGTTTGCGTAATGCTGTAGAAAAGAATGGTTAACCAAAGCCTAAATTTTACTCGATACTAACATAAAGATACCTGGGAGACCACAGAAAAGACTTAGAAAGTTCTTGATTTTGATTCTACACCTATGATATATGCAGCTGGCTGTGACCTTACTGATTTATGCATTGAATCAGTGCAAATCTAGGCCCATATTTGGGGCATTTCAAGTTCCAAATTACACATTTTACTTAGCTTAGATTCCTAACTATCATGCTTCTTTATTTTTATTTAGCAATTTTATTACAAACCTGAAAGCAAAAATTTAGACAAACAGTTGATAAAACATTACATAGTATTGTCCACAATGTTGTAAAAATAGAATTATCTTGAAGGAGAAGTGAGAAAATGTTGTTTCTTACTGGGTAGACGTGCTCAAAGAATATCTATATACAGTTTGACCAGTTAGGATGTGTGATATCTTAAACATTGAAACAAAACCTTGATCAACAAGCAGGCCAAACTAAACGAGGCTATCATTAAGATATGGAAGCATGTGGCAGCATGAACTGAATGAAGCTAGTTTTGAGAAAACAGGTGAAAAATGTGTAGGTAGTCAAAATTGGAAACTACAAGTCAAGTCCTCAGTTGAACTCTTGAGTTGAAAATATCATCAAACTTGTATAATTGCAAAAAAGCTGGTAATCAAGCTTGTTTTGTAGTTAAGACGTAAGATCCTTTAGCTGTTCCACTTCTGCTCCAGCTACCAAAGCACCCTGATGAGATTATCATTAGTTCTTTTCTTTACTGAGTGAAAGAAAAGGAAAGGCCAAGAATACCTGATGCAGAATACTATTATTCCAAAGCTCTTGATTGGTTTTATTGCTTGGCCAATTTGTATTGATGCAGTAGCAGCAGAACACTATTGATCTGAAATATCAATATAGATATTTTTGGTATGGAACCAGATTTGACAGCACAAAGCTGTAGAAATGGAAGGTGTGAGGCTTAATTCAATGAATATTTATACTGACCCTCCTTATAATGCAGCGCTTTTATGGGTGTGCCACCTGATGAGGGGCTCTTCTTGTCTATGCTTTTGAAAATAATGAATGCCAAGAAGACACTGGAGATAGGTGTTTTTACTGGCTATTCTCTTCTTACTACTGCTCTTGCACTGCCTGATGATGGCCAGGTACATAGCTAACCACATTCTGTTGCAAAGTCAAATTAGTAGACTTTAGAATGTGGTATTCTTGTGTAGAGGGTCTATTTAAAAGCAATATTGTTGTTGATATGAAACAGATAGTCGCAATAGACCCTGATCAAGGTGCATTTGAAGTTGGTTTGGAATTCATCAAGAAGGCTGGTGTGGAGAACAAAATCAACTTCATCAAATCAGATGCCGTTTCTGTTTTGAATGAGATGTTGAATAATGTAAGTATGCAGGGATTGCCAGATGTTCCCTTGTGATGTTTCTGAGTCAGTATTCCTGGACAGAGAACACTACAAGTAACCACTGTTCTTGTAGTTTGCACCCAAAGTTCCAATAAAATCAATAAAATTGTCATTGTCAGTCTCAGAAAACCATACTGCCGAGGATATACCAGATTGAGCTGATTTAACTAGCTGTTCTGGATTATTGATTTTGCTAGTAAGTGATGAACTTTGAACCTTCTGCACTAGACTTTGACACAGCTACTTGGCTCAACTTGATATGGAAATACTGATTTTCCATGTCCCAAGTGAATGAAAATGATCTCAGAAAGTTTGAATTTTGTTCTTATTGTTTCTGTTCTTAGTTTTACTATGTTATGAAAAATGAATATATTGTTGGAAACATGGAGAACTGATGTGATTTGCGTTGATAGTTACTGATCTTGAGGCTTACATGCCTATGCAGGAAGGTAGTGAAGCAACGTTCGACTTTGCATTTGTGGATGCAGACAAGCCTAGTTACATCGGGTATCATGAGCAAGTAATAAAGCTAGTAAAGATTGGAGGAGTTATTGCTTATGATAATACTCTATATGGTGGATATGTTGTTAGTGAAGAAACTGAAATGCATGAAAGATCTGTTGTCAACAGAAAAGCCATCATACAGTTCAACAACCATATAGCCTCGGATTCCCGAGTTGAGATCTCTCAGATTCCTATAGGAGATGGTGTTACATTATGCAGGCGCATAGCTCGGTTAGTAGATATGATATGTTTCATGAAATTGATGATAATGCTACCAAATAGTTGGATAATTTCTTGCATAGTAAGTCAAAAATGTTCTTGACATTGCTCTAAGCATTAAGCCAACTGACCTTTGCCCTCTGTTTCCAGTGGCTTCTTGTGCTCTCAAGGTCCTTACATGATTGGACCAATGGAATTAGTTAGGTAAGGTTTGATTTATGAATTCATTTGTGCATCTTTTGATTATTAAAGAAATCACGTATAGTCATATGATGTCATTTGATATTATATGATCCATGTTTTTCTTTTAATAGGTACAAGGTTTATAGGTGAATATGTAGACCAAACTTACTTAAATATCATCTAAGTATGGATAAAAAGAAAGGTAAAAGCAAAATGCCCCTCCACAATTCATCCAAATTGCAAGATGCGCCCTTAAACAATAAGATCCAACTTCGGAGTCAATAGATAGCCGCGGAGTCAAACGGTGAAAGAGATCCATTCGCTACTATGCACTTATTTTGAACCCTCTGATCAATTTCCAACCAAAAAGCAATAACTTTTTTTTTCTAATATTTAAATTATATGGACAAAAAATGACCATTGGACTAAAAGCAAAATGCCCACTTGAATTTTCACAAGAGTTAAAAAATGCACCCAATAATTTTAATAGGCAAAATTTTTGAATATTTAAAAAATAATAATAATAATGGCTAATATGGGTCCATTGAATCCCCATACTGCTAAATAATTTTATTAATTTTAGTTAGATAATAATTACAAGCTCTAGTTTTTATGTGTCTATATAATTTAATTTATAAAATAAATATACTTTATATTATAAACAACAAATTTTTATTTTAATGTAGAATTTGTAATTATTTATTAATGATATACTTTGCAAATAAATCAACTACAACAAAATAAAGTATTGGGGACAAACAATTTAGCAAAATTACTCTTAACATATGCATAAATTATAGAATGAGAACTCATGTATAACTTTTTTATTTCTAGCGTCTAACGATAATAAAACGTAACAAACTATTCTAACTTCTTAATATAAGATACAATAAATGTGGCCAAAATATGTCATTAAAGGACTTTATATGTGCAATTTTATTTGTATATTTATAATAAACTTTTTAATTTTTTGAGGTTAATTTTTTATACACTGTTTATTTATTAATTTTAGTATTAATATTTCATTATAAATTCTATAACAATATAATATATGTTCTTTTATTATAATATATTTTAATTTAAAAATTAAAGCATCCTGTTCTTAAATTAGATCTTATAGTGCTGTAAAATACTAAAAGTAATATTATTTTTTAACAATGACAAAAAGATTAGAAAAAAATAAAATAAGAAACAAGACAGAGGAACTAAATAAAGGGAAAAAAAGAAAAAAAAAAGTATAGTTGAAATAGAAGGGGTAATTTTGCTTCAAAACATATACGATAGGATTAAGTATTTATTAAACAGTTTAAAGAAATAAACTGCATTTTCCACCAAAAATGAAAGTGTGTCACATTTTAGTTAGTTGATCACATGTGTAAAATACCTATTAAAATTATTTAGGGCACACTTTACAACTCGAATGATAATTGGAGGTGCATTTTTCTTTTATCCTTATAAAGAATGGAGTTTCCAGTTTCCACTAATTCCTTGCTACATCAAACTTTGCTGCATCTCGAAAACGCTCAACACAAATGTGAACTATCCACCATGATGGAATTATTAATGACAGTTATATATACTTCCTCTTCCACTAAATATTTGTTATTGCTAGTGATTTGTGGGTATGAAAGCCACACGTTTTGATAATGGAACGAGTCACTCCTTTTGTTTAGGGGTCGATTTTGATACCTCTTCAATTGTTCAAAAGTGACAAACTTTCATGGTTCATTGGTAGAGTTGATTAGTTTTTCTGTTACTTTCATGGAACGGTCAAAATTCATACGGTAAAATTAAACAGAATTTTCTAGACTGGGAAAAGAGAGTTAAAAAATTATAAAGGAAAATATGAAGCCTTCTTTATTTAATTAGTTGGCAATTGCTCGTTTCTTCCCTTTCTATTTGTATAGGAATATGTCGTTATTCATTTTAGGGTAAATTATAAGAAATCCTCATGATTTGATTAATGTTCAAGTTTTTTCTTTATGATTTACAAACTTATAATTTAACCCCTTGTAGTTTGAGTGTTTTTTTTTTTTTTTGGCAAATAGTGCATTAATAAAAGTGACAAACAACTGATATAATTGGATTTGAAAAAAATGAACCAAATTCAGTCAAGTATATAAAATCAGATGTTGGTGATTCACTTTAATGTTGCGACGCAGAGTGATTTTGACGAGTGGTAATAAATTTGTGACTTTATTATTTCATTTTCTTTTTGCAAAATGGATGACAAATTAAAAAAAAAAAAAACTAATGAATTTGTGCTAAAAATAAAAAATATACCTAAGCCAGTACCCTTTCACTGCCCAAAAACCCCTCTCATCGGAAGGGATTGATTGCATTTTATATCAAATTACGTAACTAACATCCCATAGGAATCTTGATAAAAGGCTCTAAATGACTAAAATAACCCTTTAAATCAAAAAATATTAGTACCTTAATAGGTCGCTTAACAAAATATTGAACGGTTTCACTTTAACCCAAACCGCAATGTAACGAATTGTATTTTTACAAACTATAAGGTGATAACTTAAATTTTAACTATACAATTTACCCTGCATTTCAATATAACAAGTCCTAACTGTTTTCTTTTGTTCCTTTTTTTTTTTTTTGGGGAGAGAAGGTAAGTATAAAGTCTAAAAAGAGAGTAAGTTATCTTCACTCTTGGGTCCTGGCACTCCCACCCGCTTGTTTTTAACAATTTAAAGTAGTTTTTACAGATCGTTCCAACAAATGGTGTAGTTAGGATATCAACTTGGGGTGGCAAAAATTTGTATGTGGGGTTTAAGGGTCAATAATGTAAGATTACAAACTATTTAGAGGGTAAAACAAAAATTTTATAAAATTTAAAACTAAGAAATTATAAATTTTTTGAAATGTATTATTTATTATATTGGGGCGATGGCCCTCTCCGACACCCTTATGCCTCTGTCCCTGGTTCCACCACTCAGTGCAATATTTTCTGCGATTTACCACAATTTTTGCACAAAGCTCAGACGATCAATGACTATAGGCAATGAGATTCAAAATCAAGCTTATTAGACAAAGTGTTTGACCTTTGACTGTTGAGTCAACCCTCTTAGCACAATGGTGGATGCAAGTTTCAATATCTTAAGGTTGAAGAAAGCAAATCCTTAGTTTGTTAAAGTTGTGTTAATTAATAGAGTTTTAATTATAAATCATTGATTTTTTATAACGAGTAAACGTGTTTGAATATAATATTGCTTAAATATCCCAAATCAATTAATTCGTATGCCTCACAAACATGCAGATGAAAATTTTGAGTATTGTGCTAATTCAACAAAATATTTTATTATTTATTTGTCTAATAATAAAACAGACTAAAATACCGTCCTGAATAATGAATTTGGGATATATTTTCTTTACTACACATTTAACATTATTAGGTAATAGAAACCTAAAAAAAAAATAGCTAATAAGAAAAGCTCTAGGATCGACCACTTCGTATGACTCCACTCCCCCAACTAGGTAATTCCTCCTTTTTTTTAAAATTTTTTTGAGAAGGGAGCGGGAGACGCGGGGTTGAGGTGGGAGTAGGGGGTTGGTTGGAGGAGAAGGAGGGTGGTGCTTGGCTTTTCACTCAGTGCGTTGTTAAACATTTTAATTGTAGCTAGTCATATGTTTGAACGAGTCCCTGCATATATATCCGGGCAATGATATTGCCACAACTACTTTTAATAAAATTCCAAAATTGCCCACAAGTCAATGAACTTTCCTACCAAATTCCCCAAGTGTGTTCCCCCTCATTTTTATTTCCATTCCGAAATCACTCCTAAAACCAATGTTTTTAATATCAGATCGGAAAGTGATCAGGATGACTGTCCGGTTTGACTAGTTCGATCGGTCTAACCGTCCGAATCACATGGCTTTTTGACTTTTCGTTAACTATTTGATAATAATTGATTTATAAATAATTTAAACCACATTAGCAACAACCATACTTCAGGCTTGATGGTGGTGTGGTTGTTTGTTTTATGGTTCGAATCTCCAGGGTTTTAATACACTATTTTTTTTTCCTTGCATTTTGTCATTGTTTAAAATGAGAAAACCCTAAAACATCCAAATCCCCAATTCCCCATCCCTAGCAGCCATCTCCCCCATCCCAATCTCACTTCTCTAGCCACCATCACCCCTCCCAAGTCCCAACCACTGCCACTCACTTATCCTTTCTGATTCTCTTCTTCCACCTACCTCTTTGCCGCCATATTTTTTTCCCTTCTCCCCCCTTCACATTCTCTACCACTGCAGTACCACCACCTCATCCTTCCCCTGTCGATTTCCATCCTCTTCCTTTTCACCATCATTGCCACCACCATCTTTCTTTCCTCCTACTCTTCCATCTCCCTCCTCCAACGTTCCCTTCCACTCTTCTCCCCGTTTGTCACCACCACCACCACTACCACATCCATTTCTTCCTCTTTTCTCTCCAAACATGAAATGAGAAGGTAATGGATCCTCCTTGAAGAGGTTGTTAAACTTGATTTATAATTTTTTTGATTTGGATGAAATAATTTAGCTTACTTTTTTTTTATGTATTTTAATGGATCCTCCACCATCACCCCTCCCATCACACCAGATTTGATTTAGAAATTTTGTTGATAGCAACCAGATGATTCAGATTAGAGATGAAGAAGAAAATATTTTGGGAAATCAAAACCCAGTCTGACTGAGTCTTCAGTGCTTACCGATTTCTTAGGTTTTCACTAGATTTGACTATTTTTTGTCATTTTCGGGTTTCATACATAATCGGACTGGAGTCAAAGACGGTTCACGGTTTAACTGGTCAAAACTGGCCAGTCCAATCCAAGTTTCAAAACACTACCTAAAACAACCGCTCTTCTCTCATCGTCCGCCACCCTCTTCATTCTCATGCTTCTTTATCCTTCGCCACCCTTCCTTCCATCCATCCTCCACCACTCTTCCTTTTATGGAACTGTCAATCTGGATTCTAAGCACGATAACTAATCCTCTTCTTTCATTACAAAACTTATTTTCAAACACTTAAAATTTCTCTAGAAGTATTAGAAGTATCATCCCTATTTTGCTATTTTATTTGATCCCTTGAAAAATAGTGCGAATTTCAACCTCACGTAAATAGTGATTTAATTGGTTTATAGATTATGTTTACACATAAAAATAATCCAACATTTGTATTCGAAAAATTGATTATGATAAATTTGGCTGCCACCGTTGATGCCAGGATTGCTGGCCGCCGTGTTTCCAACGACATTTGAGTTTCTCTGTGGGCTCTAATTTGGCTAAGTAGATGGGAGGATTGAGACAAACTACTTGCAAGAGATGGAGGCGAGATTAAGGAGGATTATAGATTTTCGTTGGTAGGGATTTGGGGTGAGATGTAGGTTCTAGGAGAGATTGAGAAACAAGAGAGGGGACGGTGAAAAGGTTGGGGTTTGGGAATATCTACAGATGTTGGTTGGGTAGAAGTTACGAAGAATTCAAAGGACAGGTAGGGTCTTTGGGAAAGGAGAGTGTGTGATTGACTTTTGTGCGTTCAATTTTGAGATTTAACAAAAATAGTTGGGGCAATAAGATTTTTGCTACAGCAATATCATTGCCCTATATATCCAGAATCCATATCCATGTGGTGCAACCGTGCAACATATATTCCCTAGGGTTAATTACACTTTACCCCTTGAACCTACACTATAATTGCACTTTGCTCCCTAGACCCTAATAATATATATTTTGCCTTTTCTTAAAAGATTCCATCATATAAATAATTATAAAAAGATGATGTGGATATTTGTTTTGACAAAATGTCCTCCAACAATTTGTGTTCAAAGTTATTCTACTTTTAATTAATTTCTAATGATTGCACACATTCTTCTTATTTATTTATAAATTTATTTTTATTTCGGGACTATAAGAGAATTTTATGAATTGTCAAATTTGTTTAATCAACTTATACATTATTTTGTTCATTAGCTATAAAACTAAATACGAAAAGAAGAATTTTACAACTATTTTTTGTTCATGTTCATTTTGCATGAACTAAACATGTTAAATATAAATTACTAAATAATTTTTTAAATTAAAAGATATCTTATATAAGAATATAATTTTCATTTCACAATTAATAATAAGGTGCAAGAAGAATATCTTTTAACTAAATAAGTACTTTTTTTTTTTGTATGACATCAAAACACATTAAAAGTTTTTTATTTTTTTATGGTTAATTTTTTTACAAATTGTTTTGTTAAGTATAAAATGTGTAAAAATAAAATCATTTATATAAATAAAAGAAATTTGCGTACTTATTTTATTTTCAGTATGTTTAGATCCTGCAAAAGAAAATTGAAGAAAAAGTACTATAAAAGTTCGCTCTATTAGTATTTAGTTTTAGAAATGAAGAAAAATAATATATAATTTTATTAAGGAAAATGTATTATTCTTACGAAATAAAATACATTATATGAAATCACTAAAAATAAAACATTCTAAAAAGGACTATAATTTGTCTACAAATGTTTGAAGGGTAATAATATTAAAGTAAATGTCCACATCATCTTTTTGTAATTATATATATGATGGAATCTTTCAGAGGGGGCAAAGTGTACATTTTTCAGATACAGAGAGCAAAGTGCAACCGAGATGTAGGTTCAAAGAGTAAAGTGTAATTAATCCTATTCCATAACTAGTACTACATGTCAAATGTTTTATTTTTTCCTAATCACTTTTCTTCATTAACTAATTCATCCATACTTGCAATTCAAGATGGATCCATATTTCACATCTTTGAAAGCAGAAAAATTATTTACTACTCATTCTACAATGCGAAGTGAGTATTACAAGTTATCAGATGACTGAAAAGTAGTGGGATCCCTCTGATTTTCAACCATCTCAATGGCTATCAAACTTACTAGCATTGTGGATAAGTAGCCAAGACTTACTCCACTACCTAATACAAGCATCTCTTTCCTTTAACATTAAAGATCTAGATTCGTATTTGGCTAAATCTAGGAATTTATTAAAGAAAAGGAAATGAAGGAAAAAAAAAATAAATTCCTTAAAAATACTAAATTCCTCACCTTGTTTTGTTAATGAGGCAATTAGTAAGAAAATGAAAATGATTCCAAGGAAAGAGATTAATCTGTTTGGTTTGTGAATTTTGGATAGGAAATGGAAAAGGAATTCTTTTTCTATTGAAAATTAACAAATTATATTATGAATAGAATGAGTGAATCTTCTTTAAATTAACAAATTAGTTAGCATAATCAATTGAAATGAGTGTCTAAAATATTTTAATTTGTAAAATAGTTTAATTCCGTAATTAAAAAAAAAAGACGCAAAATTCTTTATAGTACATATAATTTTGTAGCGTAGAATTCACGATTGACATGTCGTTAACTTGAATTAAAATTTTCAAATCTCATAGTAGCAATTTTGGCTTTAGTACATTTTATTTTACAAAAAAAAAATCTCAAAGACAAAAATAAATATATAATTATAATAATTCTAATGTGGATGGAGGCTAAAATTCAAGATTTACAAGTGTTGGATTTTTAAAATGTTATAAAAATAAATTTAAAATGTTAAAAAAATAATTTTGGAACGTATAAATTTAAGATTTCATTTTTAATAGGAACAAAAGTTCAAAATCAAAGATATGAAATGGCTAATTGTGTTTAATTTAATCTTAATTAAGCCTAATTAGAAGTCAGTTATATTAATTAACCATTTTCAAAATTGGTTGGGGTCAATGTAAAAATTAAAAAAGTGAAGTCCAGAGAGAAAACATATAAACTAAAACTCTTAGGGGTTAATCATAGATCTGGGGGCAAAAGTGAAAATTTTCAAACTCTTACCAACTTCTTCTTCGTTCATTATTTCAACTGAAGAATCCTAACCCCTAATCAGTGTCTGTTGTCGGTATTATTCTCCTCAAATTCCAGACAATGGTGGCGATGGAGATAAATCTGGCAGGTAACGTGCAATTTGAAACCTCCCCTCTCTCCTTCTAACACCCACTAATTGGAGACACTAATAAACACCATCTCTCTCTCTCCTGTTCTCTCTCTTATTTTCTCTCTTTTATTTTTCTAGTTTTATTTCCACGATCCGAATTTGTTTTTAACTCTCTCAAGATCCGCGTGTTGACCCAAATTTACATCATTTTTCACCATTTCCTAAGGTTTTAATGAGGAAAGTGAATTTAGGCAAAATGAATTAAAGATTTCCTTACTAATTTTTCTCAAATGCTTTCTATATGATTTTCCACAACCAAACATGTGAAAACTATTTCTGGTGAAATAGTTTGCTTTTCCTCATTGGTTTCTTGGAACCAGACAGAGCTAAATGCGAAGTGAACGAAATTTGAGTCGATTGTGTTAGAAATTTTATTCTTCGATCACTTGAAAGGAACTTTAACATGGCCGAAACATATTTCATATTGCCTGTTTACCATTTCAATAATAGTTAAACACTAAACAGGCAATTTTAGGTTACTATGAATTGCAGACGTGCTTTACATGTGTTATAATTAGAACTAGAAATAGGTATGTCCTTGATAAAATATTTATTTTAGTTAATTAAATTTGATTCGAGAATTTATATCCTTAATTACTTATTAATGTCCTTCAACAGTTGATCTGTTCATAGACTTTACAAGTTATTGATAGTTTAGAATAGTCTATCAATGTAAAATAATCACATATATTTATATAGGGCAATAAAACTAATAACAATATATAATTCTCATGATTTAATGATAAATACATATATGATCATGGATCAACCTACATAATAGTATTTTTTTTTTTTTTAAATAAGCATTCTTTCATGTTGGTATAAAAGAACTAATAATATTCGACTCCCATGAAATATGTGAGGAGTGAAAATTGAAGTCATAGGTTTCGGTTTACACATTTTGTTTGTTACAATTTATATTCCAATTACTTTTATTTGGAGAGCTATATACAATATTAACTTTGTGAAAACATTAAACAGTTGAGAACTATAAATATATAAATGTTAATTTATTTAGAAAATGTGTAGACCTGATTTCTAAATAAAAAGAAGAGACTTCATTGTTTTATTATTATTCAGATTCCTATATGTCACATGAAACATTTTTTTAATTATTCACAATTTAGTTTTTTATCTCTATATTTTCATTATTAAGTACGTTTATGAATAAATAGATTACTCCACTCAGGACATGCAATGATTACTTTACATATACATCTTTGGTTGATTTTAGTTATTATTACTATGTATATGAATTAATTAATTCGACCAATATTTCAACCATGTGACTCATAAGGATTCAAATTTAACTTGAATCATTTTCTAACAAAATATTTTGAGACTTCAAATCCTTTTATACTATCCCAATAAAATTGCATTCTATTGAAAAGCTTATTGTGCATACACATGTTTCTTAAAACTCTTTCAAAAACTGTAGAATGATGGACTTTTTTAATTCCTTATTAGATACCTAACGCCTTTAGTTTATAACTTTTCTCGCCTAGAATTCAGACTTGACAAAATTAGATTTAACATATAATGACACAAACTAACGCAAAAGAGATAAAGTGGTGAGTACTTAAAAATATTGGAGATATATTTTGATTATTAATACCTTGAATATGTAACATTTTAACATAACTTATTTGTCAATTCCTTAAATCTTATTTTTTCACTTAATCTTTCTGAAGGCATGTAGCTTCGAAAAATAAAGGATTAGAGCTACAATGTATATTTACATACACTCACTATTATTTCTCCATACTCTCTCTATACGCATACATAATTAATATTTCACATATAAGATAATAATTCATTTACATAAACTTTCAATAAGAAAATAATTCTCATCAACGGGTAGTTTTTTATTGTGTTGAATTTACTCATGATGCATTTTATCTAGACCAATTGTTGTCATTCTAAATGTACACCCAATATTCGTGCTTTCATTTTCCTCTCATTTGCACTATCTTCTTCTCTTTTTACTGTGCAGTTTTAGGTAAGCAACAAAAACTGGTTCTACCAACTTACAAAACAATGCATGTGACATATATACGTAGACTTTTCAAAATTTTAAAACGACAATTTTTCTTATACCATGATTTGTATCTATATATATATTTGTGTAGCAACTTTTACAAATAAATATGTATCGCTACCTCAAATCAATTTTGATTTAAAAAGAGTTAGTATATTATTTAATTGAAATGTGATATGGCTCATTTATTTATATCCTTGTTCCATATTCGCTTTGAAAAGTTAATTATCAGTTGATTCCCTGAACTATTCAATCAATAAACAAATTCTATTTTTTTCCCTAAAAGTATGATGAAATCAAGCATAAATAGCATGTTTAATTATTTTACAAATAATTAGTTTATAAAAAATAATGCAATTACTTATGACGTAGATGTAGAATTAATTTTGCAGTGAATGTGGTAATAAGTAGTCTCTGTATGGTGTTATGACTGTTGGATGTCACCCTTCTCAACTGTTATGGATATTAAAATGCATAATGGGAATTTCTTTGAGCATTCATGATTATTTCATAATGTGGAGGTCCAGTTATTGGTATTCATTGTTACTGAATTTGCTTAAGAAAAAAAATTGAAGAATGATTTAATTCGTATTAATTCTTCACTTAATTGTTGGCTTGTTAAAGTTCTAAAATTACCTCTTATTTTGTGATGCTTGAAGCACTAAACCAAATGCAATTTTAGGAATGAAAAATATCAACAACAAACAATTAGTTGGTACTTTTATTAGACAATTATATGGTCCTGTTAGAATAACATATCGTTGTACTTTAGGGATTGTACTATTCAATCATTCAAAGCATATATTGTACAAGTATTTAAAGTACAACGATATGATGTCCTAATTAGACTATAAAACTTTTCACTTTTATATATAGTACAGAGTATATATATAAATTGATGAAATACTTCTTGTTTTTCCTTTCGAGTCACAGTACTGGAAATTCAAATAAAATAAGATGGATCTTAACATATTTAATGTTGCCATTACTAGAAAGGGAAAAAAATATTGAGAGGTTTTTGATTTATGGGTATTCTAATTTATGAGAGTAAAGAATGAGAATCAAAATTATTAATATTCATGCATGTTGTGTGATTGAGCATTATGAAAATCATTTTATGAGAATAAAAGTGTTACAAATGTCCTTTTTTACTCTCGTGACCTGGACTTCAAATTATTTATTCATTAACATTGTGAAACATATTTTGATTTTAAATTAGACAAGTAATAAAAAATAATACAAACTTATATCGATAGTAGAGTTTATAATTCTCATTCCAATTCCGATTCTTGAATACAAACCAAAGAACTCTTAAATTTGCCTATTATTGTTGGGGGCCTTGTCATTACCAAACTAAAACCCCAACAAGATGGTGAAAAAATAAATGCTTTTTTTTCTTGCATTAAAGAACAATTATATTAGTAAATAAATTTTTTATAAGTATATTAGGATAACCAAAATCAAATTGGTCCGTATGGATTGGTTTTTTGGACAAATGTTTTGCTACTTTTTACTTTACTATTCATTTTTCTCTACAGTTGCTTTTAAGTGCTTGTTTGGTCAGCACAAATATTTTTTGGTCAGCTTTTTTTCTTTTTCTACAAAACATTATTTATTATTTTCACAGTTCAAATTTCCTTTCACTATTCATTACTTACATTATTCAAACAATTATGTACACTATTCACCTATGCAAGTATTTCACTATTCACAAATATTAGCATTAATTTTTTTTACTATTCATTATTATTTATAGGTCTAAATATTTTTCTGGCAAAAAAAAAAGAAAAAAGAAAAAAGAAAAAAGGGAATATAGGTTCAGATTTCTGAACCTAGGTTGGGAAGTCCGAACTATGAATGGGAAAACAGTGTTTAAAATGGTATATAAGGTTTGGACTTATAAACCTAAGTTGGGGAATTTGAGCTATGGGTAGGCAAGTGAAATTTAAAATTATTTAAGGGTTCAAACTTTGAACCTATGTTGAGGAGTCCACTATGGACAGAAAAGTGTAAATTTTAAATTGTATATTTTATTTTGTATTAAATAAATACATGTTGTCTCTTAGCATATGCATATGAGCATATGTTGTTTTTTGAGATTCAAATTTCAAATGATGAGAAGGCAGCTACTATTGTGTGATTTTTAGTGCTTGATTTGATGGCGCAAAAAAGAAAGTGAACGGTGTATTTTGATATTCATAATTTTATTTGATTTCGTAAACGTATTTTATCTTTTATTGTAAAACAAACACTAGAGTAAATTTTAAATTATGTTTTTTTATTTTATATTAAATAAATACATATTTAGCAATACATCTAAGTGTATGTCTCATTTTATGAGATTCAGATTTTAATTGATGAGAAGTCAACTATCTTTGTGTGTGATTTTAGTACTTGGTTTGATGTGGAAAAAAAAGTGAATAGGATTATCTATTTTGATATTAATAATTTTGTTTGACTTTCACATACAATTTTTGTCTTTTAGTACAAAAAAACCTATCCAACACTTATTTGTGAAAAATTATTTATATTATTCACAATCTACACACTTTTCAAATTATTCAAATGATTTCACAAGATTTGTTTTTGTCAAAGAGAGATGGATAAGCTAATGACTGGATAGGAAAGAAAGACCCACTTCTCATTCTTTGCAGTTGCTTATTTGAATATTGGTGTAAAGGCAGCTTTCGATGGCGGGTTAGATAGCAAGAGCCACTAGATCAGTAATGGAAAGGGTAGCTAAAATAGAGACCTTGACCCCTCGATTTAACTGAATACCTAGAACAACTCTCAGATTCTTTTGTCTTTCCTTCAAAAATCTTCCAATAATAAGAAAAAGACTTAGGAATCCATTAATTTAAATTAGATGGCCACGGTGATGGAATCTGGGATAGAGAACTTGTAGTGTCTATATTCAAATTGTTACATTTTATCTTTTTGTCAAATAACATAAATAATGTCTCGAATAATACGTTAAAATAATATTCTAAATAATGCAATCCATATAGAGCCATGTATTTGAGGATGATATAAAATTAGGAATTTGGATACTAGCCACTTTGTTTCTAATAATGAAAGGAAACTCGTCTTTCAATTTCAGATTTAGTTCCATTAGTTTCATCACCTTTCTTTAAACAAAATCAACATTTATCGTATTGCTTTTGCACAACAATATGATTAATTAATACATTCAAGTAACACAAATGATATAAACTAATTTTACTGATCAAATTTGTGCTAGTTGATTGCAATGAAATGTGATGCTATAATCACTTTGAGTAGCAAGGCATTGAATGTACATTTCCAAGATCCACCTTACCAAATAGGCTGATAGGGGTGGGAGAACAGGGTTTAGGGTGGCGGGGAGGAGGGAAAAGGACAGATTGAGATGGATGAGGAGATTGGAGAGGATAGGATAAGGAGATATCGCAAAATACGTTTAACTACAACTAGATGAGAAGTGTGTGGTTGATGCATATACTGACTGATAGTATTTACAGTAAAGGAAATATCTAGTCTTGTAATGGTAAAATATTGAAGAGCTCCTACAAGACTACGATACTCTATTGGATCTCATAATAAAGTAGATGACCAACGAAAGAAGAAGCTTTTGCACCAAAAGTAAGAGTCCCTACAAGTTTATAATCTAGCATAGAAGCATGAAAAAGAAGATCATGGGCATATTTTGTTTGAGAGAGATGAAGATCATGAGAGGTGGGGACAACATGAACACCAAGGAAATAGTAAAGAGAACCTAAATCACTTAAAAATTGAAATTTGAGTTGTGAAATAAAATTTTCAAGGAGAAAAGAATTAGAACCCATGAGAAGAATGTCATCAACATATAAAAGAAGAATAATACAAGAGTAATTTTGATGGAAAATAAGCATTGAAGTATTAGCACGACTATTGTGAAAATCGTAAGATTGTAAAAAAGAACTAAATCATGAAAACCAAGCTTGTGGGGCTTGTTTAAGGCCATAAAGGGTTTATACAACTTACAAACATAATTAAGAAAATTAGAATCAACAATCCTTGGGGTTGGGACATAAACACCTCTTCTTGAAGAACACCATGGACGAAAGTATTACTTTGATATCAAGTTGTTTCAATGTCCAACCTTTAGACAGAACTAAGGAAATAGCCAAACAAATGGTGGTCAAAATCAATACCACATTGTTGATCATAACCCTTTGCTACAAGATGAGCCTTGCAATGCTCAAGAGAGCTATTAGCCTTTTGTTTTACATCATAGACTCCATTTGCTACTAATGACATTCATTTCTTTTTTCCAAGGAACAAGATTCCAAGTATGATTGGAAATAAAAGCATTGAATTCTTCGGCTATTGTTGCACGCCATGGGGGATCTTTAGCAGCTGTAGAATAAGAGATAGGCTCAACAGGCAAATGAAGAAAATAAAAAGTCCTAAGAGAATATTTAGGATTCGACTTGTGTATTCCGTCTTTAGAATGAGTAACCATAAAATGAAAATGAGGCTGAAAGGACGTAGACATAGACAAAGATGATGAAATAGGAGGATTTAGTGTCCTGCTTGACAACTCTATACAGTTTCTAGATGAAGAATGTGCTAATTTTATAAATCAAGCTGTCCGGAATTATTTGGAGAGGATGACATATTTATAGGTGATGATGTCAAAATAAAAGGTGTCACATTCATTGTCGAAACAGGAAAAAGACGATGACACAAAGAATTTTGAACTATCGGAGTAGGGGGAAATAATGTAGAAGTATGAAATGGGAAGCAATGTTCAACAAACTGAACACTACGACTAATATAGACACAACGGGTAGTAAGGTGCATGCACCAATAGCCTTTGTGATGTGAACTATAGCCAATAAAAATACAAGGGGCAGAAGGAGAGCTTAATTTGTGATCCCTATAAGTTTAGAGGTTGGGATGACATAACATCCTAAGGGTTTGAAAATTGAATAGTCAGGTTTACAATTAAAACATATTTGAAATGGAGAATTATAATGTAAAATTGGTGTAGATAAGTGATTTATTAAAAATACTATTTTAGAAAAAGTTTCAACCCATAAGGAATGTGAACATTAATGATAAAGCATTGTGCGAGCTATTAATTCAGATAAATGTCTATATTTTTGTTCAGAGACACCATTTTGTTGAGGGATATGGGGACATGATGATTGATTATGAATTCCATTGTCAGAAAGAAATTTAAGAAAAATTTATTTGGTGTATTCTCTACCCCGTCATATTGAAAATTGTTTATGCATGCTAAAACTTGGTTTCTACATTACTTTAAAGTTTTTAAATAATTAAACACCTCATGTTTAAAACGTAAGGGATAAAACTAAATAAATCTAGAGAAATCATCTATAAAAATAACATAATAACGGCAACCACTAATGAAAGATATTGGAGATGTCCGTATATCAGAATGAATTAAATCTAAATAATTAGGAAAACTGAATTACTATCTAAAAAAGGCAAACTAGGATGCTTAGATGCTAAATATGTATTACAATAGAAATTCCTAACATTTTGTTTATTGAAAGAAATTAAATTTCGAGAACGTAGAAAATTAAAAATAGCAGCTCTGGGATGACAAACATATTATTGAAGAAAGTATTGAGTGAGACAAGAATTGTGAGAGAACCAGATGAATGTGATGATGATGATTGCAAAATTGGAAGAAATATGAGTGGATGGTTTGGACCTTTATTGGGGCATTGAAGAAGCACCTTCCCCGTCTCCAAATCCTTAACAAACTGCTTGTTGGTCCCAAAAGCAACTTAAGAGGGGGTGAATTAGATTGTTTCAAAAAACAATCCTTTTAATGTACTTAATGAGAAATGCAAACTTTATGTAACAAGTAAACACTTAAGCACAAATGAATACAAAAGATATTCAATAATTGAAGGTCAAAGAACAAATATAAAGATGATTGAGATAGAAAGTATCAAACCAAATTTCCAAACTTCTCAAGTTTGGAGTATATCTACTAGTTGTGCCTTTTCAAAGAAGGTGAGACAATAACCTTCTTGTACACAAAGTGGGCTCACCCTTGCACCAACTAATCCCTCTAGTTAAGCCAAAGGATTTTACAATACAACCTCACTTTTGTACAAAATCCTTGTTATCCCTCTACTCTTACACTTAAAGATCACTCACTAGTCTACTCTTGCTCACACTAATTCCCTCTAGTTGAGCCAAGAGAACTATACTACCCAAACCAATACAACACACAATATTTTAGCCTATTTCTTCCCAAATAGCTCTTATAAGTGTTTGTATTGAATGTAGTAGTTCTATTCTCTCTTTCTCATTCTTTTGCATTTACAGACTTGGGGTATTTATAGATGCCCAAAAATTGCCTCCAATAATTCTCTAACGGCCATTTTCTGTTTACTGAAAAACTAGTCGTTAGATCTTTCAGACGGCCGATGCAGTAAGTGTGCGTCCGAACGAACTAGTCGTTGGCCTGTTCGGACTTCTGATTCATAGCTTAGTGTCCGATGTTGCGTCCGTTCTCTAGAGGTGTTTTGTTATCCAATCGTTCGGACGTCCGAGGCTGCGTTCTATCGATGGTCAGTGATTACCAAAATTTGGCCTCAACTGATCGGACGCTATTCTTCGCCAGTCTGAGGCTACTTCAAGTTCTCTGTGTCGGACGATTATCATCTTCCGAATTGTATTCCTTCCAGACAATCATTTTTGTCCGAAGAGTTCTTCTGATTTTCGGACGATCATCAGCGTTCGTACCTCCCTATTTTTTTGTACACTTGTTTTCAAACCATTAGTGCGATTTGGTCATCATCAAAACATGATTAACATAACTGGGGTTCAACAATCTCCCCATTTTTGATGATGACAAATCAAGTGGACAATTCTAAAAATAACCATAAAATATGAAGGACAAGACAAGAGAATTTTGTCCATTATTTCTCCTACTTTTGACAACATCAAGACAAATGTAAAAAAAAATTTTAGGCTCTCCCTAAGTTTAATGTCTCTCTGAAATAGAGTAACGTCAAAGAAATGCACCCCTTTTCTTTTGCAAGTAAAGACTTAATTAAAAAAATGTTACCCAATTCAAAGGATTTTGTTTTCATGTCATCTTTACCCATATGCTTTGAACACCCTCCATTGAGGAGTGATCCATCTTGAATTCCTTGGTACTCTCCAAGCATACCTACATACAAAATTAGATAACAACTTTTGGTACTCAAACTTTCTTGGGTCCACTTGAGTTAGTGAATTTATTTAAATCCACATAGATTTCATTCCTAATTTTTCATTTCTTTTAACATAACAATTTTTATTTACATGACCATGTTGATGACAATAATAGCACACTATATCCTCATTGCCATACAAAGAAGATTTAGATTTAATAAAGCACAAATCATCCTTTCTATAAGTGACAAAATTTTTGTTGATAAGCATATTTTTAGTCCTTTTCTTTTCAAAAATATTTTTCTTTTTCATTTGTAAAAGTGCATCAAGATCATCTAATCTCTTGTTCAATAAAGCTTGTTCATCCTTGATCTTGGTTTTTCCAACAAATTTTTTCTTCAAAGCATCATTTTCTTTTGACAAAAAATTATTTTTATGCACAAGCTTTGATTTGGTACTCAATAAAGCAATAACTTTAATTTACTTTTAACTCTTTGTTCCTAGAATATGATTCTTTCAAACATTCATGCGTTTTAAAAATAAATGATTCAAATCATCATCATCACCACAAGAATCATAAATAGAGTAAACCTCATTATTGACATGAGCCATAAAAGCCATTTGATCCTCCTCATATTCTTCTTCAACTTCTCCATCCGAATTGCAATCATCACATGTAATTTGGAAGTTGTTGAAGTGAGGCTTCCTTGACCCTTTCTTCTTCTTGGATGGACTTTCATTTGCAAAATGTCTCGCTTGGCCAATCTTGAAGCATCTATTATTTTGAGAAGCTTTTAATGCTATGCTTTTATTGGCTCTTGCTTCCTCCTCATCTTGTAGCTTGTATTTCAACTTCAACTCAAAGGAGGTTAGAGAATTGATTAATGAATCAATAGGCATAAAATTTAAATTTTTAGACTCTTCTATGCCAATAGATTTAGGTTCCTATTCCTTAGGTAAAGCATTCAAAATCTTTCTATTCTTATTCCTCCAAGGAATATTCTTTACCTAAACCTTCCAAATGCTTTATAATATCATTGAATCTACAATACATCTTTTCAATGTTCTCATGAGGTTCCATTTTGAAGAATTCATATTTTGTCACAAGAAGTGACTTCTTTTGCTCTCTAATATCTTCATTTCCTTCATGGATTTCTTTTAATTTGTCCCATATCTCCTTGGACGATTTGCTACCTTTCACTTAAGAAAACTCATCTGCATCCCAAAACATTATACAAAATACACATGGCTTTAGCATTTAAAGATAAATTTATTATATCTTGTGCATTTAACTCATATCTAGTCTTAGGCCTTAATCTATGAGTATTTTCATCAAGAATGTTGGCCTCAAAAGGACCTCATCAATAATGTACCACAAATCAATATTAATGGATTGTATGAAAATTTTCATTCTTTCCCTCCAAAAAATAAAATTAATGCCATTAAACATGGGAGGTCTAGAAATGCAATGCCCCTCTAAAAAGAAAGTATCATTATTGGTTGCCATAATGATCTTTACTAAAAGGTGATTAAACCAAAACAAGAAGAGACCAAGCTCTAATACTAATTGTTGGTCCCAATAGCAACCTAATAGGGGGTGAATTAGGTTGTTTCAAAAAACAATCCTTTTAAAGTGTTTCATGAGAAATGCAAACGTTATGCAACAAATAAACACTTAAGCACAAATGAATACAACAGAGATTCAATAATTGAAACTCAAAGAACAAATATAAAGATGATTGAGATAGAGAATATCAAACCAAACTCTCAAACTTCTCAAGTTTGGAGTATATCTACTAGTAGTGCCTCTTCAAAGAAGGTGAGGCAATAACTTTCTTGTACACAAAGTGGGCTCACCCTTGCACCAACTAAGCCCCTCTAGTTGAGCCAAAGGATTTTACAATACAACCTCACTTTTGTACACTTGTTATCCCTCCACTCTTACACTTGAAGATCACTCACTAGTCTACTCTCGCTCACACTAATTCCCTCTAGGAAAGTGATTGAGCCAAGAGAACTACACTACCCAAACCAATACAACACATAATATTTTAGCCTATTTCTTCCCAAATAGCTCTTACAAGTGTTTGTATTGAATGCAGTAGTTCTACTCTCTCTTTCTTATTCTTTTGCATTTACAGACTTGGGGGTATTTATAGTGCCGAAAAACTGCCTCCAATAATTCTCTAACGGCTATTTTCTGTTTACTGGAAAACTAGCCTTTAGATATTTTGGATGGCCGAAGTAGTTAGTGTGCGTCGGAATGAACTAGCCGTTGAACCGTTCGGAAGTCCGATGCTGCGTCCGTTCTCTAGAGGTGTTCTGTCATCCAATCGTTCGGATGTCCGAGGCTGCGTCCGGTCGATGGTCAGTGACTATTGAAATTTTGTCTCAACTTATAGGACACTATTCTTCGTCCGAGCCTACTTGAGGTTCTCTGTGTCGGACAATTATCATCGTCCGAATTGTCTTCCTTTTGGACGATCATTTTTGTCCGAAAAGTTCTCTCTAGTTTTCAGATGATCATCAGCGTCCGTACCTCCTTATTTTTTTGCACACTTGTTTCAAACCATTAGTGCGATTTGGTCATCATCAAACATGATTAACATAATTGGGGTTCAACACTACTACCTGTGACTTACAACTTAAGTTTCATTTGCAAACTCTCAAGAAAAAAGGTATCTCAATTGATGCAAACATGACTAAGATATAGAAAATTTCTAATTCTCTCACAACTATTAGTCATTCAGTCTCTGATCCAAAATTAATGTTTATTTTTCTCCATGGACTTCCATCATCATACGAATCCTTTGTCACTATGGACTCGAATCAAAAACCACCACCAAATTTTAAAGAGTTTTGGACTATGCTACCAATCCAAGAATCCAGACTCGAACAACTCTATGGTGTTCTTTTATCACCAACCCAACCTACTGCTCTTTACCATATAAGGGAAGTGTAACACACCCTTCAAAGGGTTGTGGTATTTATTTATAATCAGAATTTGGTACAAGTGTATAATTACAAGTTTATAAATAGATATCTATTAATATAGAACTAGTTTAGATGATGATAACTGTACTATCAAATAATTATCCTTACCTAACAGCATTGTCCAACTATTACATTAAAATCGGCCAGCAAAATATTCAATAAAAGAATTATTTATTCTAATACTAATATTAATATTGGTCATCTTTCAAGTTTTAGTTATTTTGTTATAAGATATGAAGAAGTAAATGGAGTAATGTATATGGATAGTATCCAAATCTCAAAATGTGTGTTTATTTACTGTACCTAATTCATCTTTTCTAATTTTTTTTTTATTTTCCTTTGGATTGTAAAGTATTTTCAGTATTATTTGCAGGTATCATCCCTATCTGATTTGTAATATGGGAAAAAAACTTAATAGTCCTTTACATTTTAAATTTGTACTTTTTAGTCCCGTACATTTCAAATGATACAGTTTAGTCCCACACAAGTTCTAAATGCACTATTTTGGTCATTCAATAAATTACAGATATGGTATTTTAGTTTGAAATAGTCACATACATATCTTATATTTCATTTTTCATAGGTAAAATTAGTAACATACAAATTCTAAATACTAAATGACATTATCTAAAATCTCGACGACCACTACCCCAAAATTCTCACCTACCATCACCACTCCTATTCCCCTCTCTTGCTGCTTCTCCTCCGTCACCCCTACTCGGGCTATCCCAACCCTATTCTTTTAGGACAGTTTAGAATTTAAGGTTATGTATTGTCAATTTTTTCCCCTAAAAAATATTACATGTGATACGTGTATGATTATTTCAAATCAAAATATGTCTGTAATTGTGTCAGGGATGAAAATGATACATTTTAAATTTATGAGGGACTAATATATATTATTTTGAATGTGAGGGACTAAATTAATACAAACGTTGAATGCAAAGGACTATTAATGTCATTTTTCCTTATAATAGTAACTTAAATATGAAGTTGAAAACATTGGACAACCTAATACAAGTAAAAAGAATGTAGTAGCAGTACAGCAGAACCAGTAGTTTATCTTATCTCAACCAAAAAGAGGGATAAGTAGGTCATACATTCGATTTTAACTGCCCTCATTTCTTGTTAGTTAGCAATCTGTAAGACGCATTATAAACAAGTAAAATAAGGTCGATAGCTTGCACTAATTCTGAAAAATAAAATATAATATATCCTTTCTCAAACTTTTTATTACTTAAAAAAAATCAAAAGATAGTGGACCATTGCAGGATCTTCCCGCTTAAATGGAGTAGTTTACGAACCCATGTTTCATAATAAAATACAGACCTAGACGGTAGCTTTTTGCCTTTTTACTGTTATGAATTCTATAAAGATGGATATCCATTCGTCTTGCCAAGTACATCGGTTAATGTGATATTCATCCCCTTAAATTATGTGAAGGCTTATTGATCCCCGTAATTCATGTATCATATTAAGTGATCATGTATCATATTAAGTGTTTATTCATAAATTCCCTATTTTGTAACTCTATAAAGAGGGGACTCTTTGGTACCTTATTTGTAAGTTTTTTTTTCGTAAGGCCAATAGAAGTTGATAATATAGAGTATTGGGGATTTCCTATTATTTCTCTGTATACTTTTGTCTTGTCTATACTTATAAATTTTCTATTTTAGTTAGTTTTATAGTCAATCTTAATAATCTTGACTTAGTTTTATAACACGTTATCAGCACGAGACTCTAACCAATTGAGATAGAATTGTAAATCAACACAATGAAAATATGTAAAACTTTCAACAGGACGAAGATACAAAGAACTTTAATTATCATAGTCAAGGTACGATTTAAAGATTTTGGGTATTCTCTATTATTATCTTTTTGTTTTTATACTTTTAATTGTATCAAGATAGTATTATTAGAATTTATTTTGATTAGTTTGAATCATGTCAAGTTATATCAAACTTGAATTTATGGCCCTTGGCTAATAGGCAAGAACTTTCTATTTTGAATTTTGGATGTTTAAATCCATTTGGATTCCATGTGTTCTAAGGAGACAATCAGAAAAGGCAAAATACTATATACAAGCAAGGTCAAACAAAATATATTCCTTTCGCCATTATATCCCTGAAAGATTCAAAATTTTCATATTTAAAAGATCCAGTAGATCTATGAGAAAATTATGCAGATCATTGATGAATACATATTAATGAAAATATTCTCTACTTTTCTTAACTCAAATATGCTTCTGAAGAAGCAATACTAGCAAAGAGTTTTAGAAAATATTCCAACTTTCATGTCTTCTTATGACTGAATAAAATAATGAGTTATTCCTCAAATGAATCATGTTCAATTAATTATACTCTATTCCCCCAAGTGAAAGTGACAAAAAGTTCAAATAGTGCTTATGGACATGGTAATGGTTAAAATCAATATATTCATAATGGTTATCAGTAAGTATGATTCTGTTTGTAGTACTACATCTCACTACCAGAAGTGGTAGAATAGTGAAAAGGTAAAAGAGAAAGATAGCAGTCATAGACTAAGAATTATAGGAAAAATATCCCAACGTTATCGTTATGGTGTGAAAGACCATTGGTCACATACCTGTCGTACGTTAAATAGCCTTCTTCAATTTTATCAAGTATTATTGAAAGACAAAGAGAAAGCCATGGAAACAAGTTTTCTCTATAATGATCTTTACCATGGTCATTGTACTCTTGGTTTCTTCCTTGAAAGAATTATTGACCGTTTCATTGACGGTAAAAGATCTAAGAAATAAAATGTCGTGATGTTTTATTTATCATATTTTCATTATAGTTCTATGTCTTGTTCTTTTGTATTAATTTGTTATTTTATATTACTTTGTTATTATATTTATCTTGTTTAATGAAAAATGTATATATATACATTCAAATGTATTTGAGATATGAGGATATATGCCGTTGACACTGCAACAATATATACATATGATACTCAAAAGTAAGAAATATTTTTTTCACCTGAAGTTAGGAGATACAAATGTTAACACCATAAGTATTAATACAAAATTAATCGAAAGTTCTGATAGAGAAAACTATATGTCTCCCTAAAGGAACAAAATTGGTTATAAATAATGTACTATTTTTTAAGTCTCGAAGAAATTATTAAGTTCAACGATATTCGCTAAAAAAGATATCATTTTGATACTATAAATAAAATAAATTATTGAGTATCTATGTAACATAAGGAAAGAAATATGTTATGGAAAAATTGCATGTCTTTCCATTTTGGTTTGTACTATACATATATTAGTATATTTAAAGCACATGCTATAGTAAATCTAAAATTTATTGATTCAAATACTTTTATTATTTGGCAATAATTGGTTAGACCATTCTGAGTCAATTATGATGCGTAAAATTTTTTGAGAATTCACATAGACGTCAATTGGAGAACTAGAAGATTTTTCAATTCAATGAATTCTCTTGTGCTGCTTGTTCTCAAGGAAAAATTAATTATTAGACAAATCACCAGTAAAAATAAGATTGAATCCCCTGTATTTCTGGAATGAAATAAGGGTGAGACATATGGGCCCACTACTACCTTTCATGTATACCATTTATATGTTTTATGATTTTAATATATGAATTTACTAGATGGTCACATGTGTACTTGTTATCGACTCACAACCTAGAGTTTGTGAGATTGCTAGCTCAAATAATTTGATTGATTATGAGCCTGATTTTCAAATTATGCAATCAAGAAAATCTGTCTTGATAATACTGGTGAATTCAGGCATCTGATGATATCTATTGAACATCCTGAAGCATATTGTCATACCCTAAATGGTCTAGAAGAATTGTTAATCAAATGAATCCAATCAATAACTAGACCATTGTTTATGAGAACAGATTGTCTTCTTATGTATAAGAACATGTTATGTTGCATGCAGCAGTATTTGTACACATTAGACCAACAAAATATTTGAAGTTCTTCCCATTAAATTGGCTTTTGGTCAGGAACCTAATTTGCTCATCTAAGGATCATCAATTGTGCTAAATATGTTTTAATTACTCTACCACAACACACAAAGATGGTTCATATAAAGAAAATTGAGAATATTTATTAGATATGAGTCTCCCTATATAATTAAAATATATCTTGAAATATTAAAGGGGACTTCCGTATAGCACAATTTGCTGATTGCCATAAAAATATTTTTCCCACATCATGGGGAGAAGGTGAGCAGTTGGATAGAAAATTGAATGAAATGAATTATCATATTTTGATCCTCGTGAACTAGAAGTTCAAAAGATAATTCATCTGTAAAATATTGTGAATCAACTGCCAAATTCATTACTAACCCAAAATGAGTGAAATCTCATATATCAGCTCAAATGCTCCAATTCAAATTGATGTCCTAACAGGACAGTCTATTACAAATTATATTTAGTCACGCATAAAGTGTGATTGATCAATCGGTTCTAAGTGATAAAAATTCTCGTCATAGAAAGGGAGCAAATATTAGAGATGGTCATAAAATAGAGGCAAGTGCTCTTGAAGAGACCTTAGACGTAACTAATTATAAAATTCCAGAAGTAGATCAGGTACCTGAGTCTAATGAAAATGAATAGATCTTGATAAATCATGTCACTGCCAAAAAAAAGTGGAACCAAAAAGATATTGTTGTCGATGACACATTATTGTTTATAATATCAGCTGATATTTTGAATAGAAAATGAGAATTTTGAATACAAATTTGTCCAAGAATATTGACATAGAAATTATTGAAAGACGCAATATAAGAAAATTCACATTTTAAACATGAAGATTTTGGACCTGCATCCAAATTCCTAAAGGTGTAGAGTCGGTTGGGTATATATATATTTGTGTGAAAGTAAAATGAGAAAAATAAAACTATGTCATATAAAGCACACCTTGTTGAGCAAAGTTTTTGCAAAAATCCAATGTTGATTATGAAGAGAGTTATTCTCTTGTGGTGGATGCAATCACCTTTAGATATCTAATTTGTATGGTAGCTCATAAAATATTGAAATGTGTCTAATGGATATTGAACATATTTTGTATGGCTCATTTGATAACTATATCTATATACCTTAAAAATCGTTGAAGGATTTAACATGCTTAAAGCATGTAAAGTTTCTCGGGAACATTATTCAATGAGAATACGAAAATTTTTATGTGGATTAGATTAAATAATCTAGGTGAATGTGATATAATTGCCTCATTAAGTATCTCTTGAATAAGAACTATAAAAATGACTCAATATGCCTATGCAATTTCACAAAAGGAACAAGATCAGAGTTTGTGATAACTATTATATATGTTAATGATCAAAATATTATTTAAACTCCTGAATAGCTTCATTAGAACTCCTGAAGAGATTCAAAAGATAATGAATTTATGTAAAAGATCTTGGCAAAGGTTTATATTTTGAGTACTTATCGAACGAAATTTTGTTCATCAATAAACTTATACCAAAATGGTATTGGAACAATTCTATATAGATAAAATACATCCATTGAGTACCCAAATGGTTATAAAATCGATTGATGTCAAGAGCAATAATTTTTCGTCCTCGTGAGAATAGTGACGAACTTATTAGATCTTGAAGTACCATATTTCAGGTCTAACATATACTGTAAATTCGTTAGTAAGATCTAGTTCTTCTCTGATACGAAGATAATGGAATGATAATTAAGCATATACTCGAATATCTCCGAAATATTATTGATATGAGTCTATTTTACTCAGATGAATCCAGATCAAAGTTAGTTGGTAATGCAGATGTTGGATGTTTATCTGATCCAATATAAATCTCAATCTTGAACGAGATATTTTTATATGGAGAAATTGATATATCATGGCGTTCAAAATTTAGTCACTATTTCTTGCAATCATTGCTGAAATAATCGCAATACATGAAACAAGTAGTGAATGTGTTCGGTTAAGATCATTGGCCAACATATCTAGAAGATATGTGGTTTAATATTAAAAATAAAACTTCTAATGATATTATATGAAAACAATGTTGAATATGGCTCTCAGCTAAAGGAAGGCTATATTAAAGGAGACAACATAAAATATATTTATCCAAAGTTTTCCTTCCCTCGTGATCTTTAGAAGAATGATGAAATTGATTGGCTCATGAGATGATCTAAAAGATTTATTCAAGGTATTGCCAAGAACTACTTTTGAGAAGTTAGTTTGTAAAAGTGGGATGTATTATCTCAAAGATATCAAGTGATATTTTCATGAGAGAAAATAATAGTACACACTGTACTTTTTTTTCCTTGGCCACGGTTTTGTTCCAATGGATTTTCTTGGCAAGGTTTTTAATGAGACAGCATAGAAAGTGTACTATAAATATTGAATACACATTGTACTCTTTTTTCCTCTACCTTGGTTTTTTCTACTCTTTTTTCCTCTACCATGGTTTTTTCTCAGTGAGATTTTCCTGGTAAAGGTTTTTAACAAAACAATAATTCATCGCGTATTCTTTAACTCATGAACATCCAAGGGGGAGTGTTATGAATTCTCCAAAGATGGATGTCCATTCATCATCCCAAATGCATCGATTAATGTGATATTCATCCCTTTGAATTATGTGAAGGTTTATATTGAATCTCATGATTCATGCATCATATTAAGTATTTATTCATAAATCCCCTATATTGTAACTCTATAAATAGGGAGCTTTAGTACTTCATTTGTAAGTTTTTTGTAAGGCAAATAGAAGTTGATAATATAGAATATTGGAGAATTTCTTATCATTTCTCTATCTACTTTTCTCTTGTTTACACTTATAAATTCCCTACTTTAGTTAGTTTTGTAGTCAAATTTAATAATTTTGACTTAGTTTTATAACATTTACTATTTTTTTTAACAAATCCTTTTACCAAATTAACTAACCAAAAAACAATAAAATAAAATGAATGGACACGTGTAGACACATTATGTGCAACAATGACAAGGATTGAATCACTTTTAATTTGTCAATCTTATCTACTAATAATTATCAAGCTTAATTATAAGTCGGGAAAATGATACAAATGGTCCCCATATTTTTGGATTAATTTAGTATTGGTTCGTTAACTTTAAATTGAGACAAGTGGTCCTGATCCAACTTTTTTATTTAGCCAATTTGGTCCCTATCGAGAAGTGTAAATACAATTATTAAAATCTCTACCTAAATGGTTGTTCATATGAGAACAATTCGATTATTTAACATCTTTGATAAGTCAACACATATCTCTATTAGATTAAAATGGTCAAAAATTGAAAAAAAATGGAGACTCCAAATCAGGGCAAATAATTGTTGCATTTTTTGAATCTGTTTCCTCAATTTTCCCTTATTTGGTTTCTTCATTTTTCCTAATTTTTGCCCCTTTAAATTGAAAAGAGACTTATATTGCCTTATCAAAGATGTTAAATGACCGACTTGTCATCATATGAATAGCCATTCAGGTAAAGATTTTAATAACAATAGTGGCACTATGTGATAGGGACTAGGGACCAAATTGGCCCATTAAAAAGTCTGAGTACCAAGTTATCCCAATTTAAAGTTGATAAACTTTTTACCAATGCTCAGAAAAAAACTAACGGAAAAAATTAAGGTGAACTGAATATTGATACAGGGAATCAAAACCTCCAACTAGAGATGAATTCCAGTACCTAAATAAACAACTCAGTTAAGAGGTCTATGACTAAAAAAAAGGAAAGGTCCACAATAGTAGATCCACTCCTTTGAAAGCCTATTAAATGTCTTGATTGTAGGAGACTCCCCATACTAGGTTTAATATGTATTCTGATTTTATTTTTGAAGATTCAGCCTCGATTTGAAATTGCATGAGTTGGGCGTTTTAACCATTCAACCATGGATGCTAAACAAACACAAAGTTTCGATCCTCTTATTTTAGGTGAGCTACTTTGTTCATCATCTTCGTGTTCACTTATTCCCCCATCCCCTCCCCCCAAAAAAAAGTTGATTAACTAATTTTGTCAATTTTTTCAAACGTCAACATGAATTATTAAATATAAATAAGATATAATCCCTCTATTTCAAAATAATTGTCACTTTATACAATTTGTCATTTGCCATATTATCTGTCGCTTTAGAAAATGAAGAAAGTATTAAATGATATAAATAAAATTTTTTAAATTTTACCCTTAGTACTACATTAATGAATGGAGGATTATCTAATTGGGATATTAATGCAAAAGATAATTTAATCTCTTTGAACTATCTTTTTACAAAATTAATGTAATTTAATGATTTTTCGTAATTCGTGTGTATCAACTAAAAGTGACAGTTATTTTGAAATAGAGAAAGTATAAGTAAGTAGAGCAACTGCTGAAATTACAATTGTTATTAACTATTTGTGTCATGTGCTCTTATAATTCACGAGATTTGAGAAACCACTGGCTTACCGGGGCCCATATACTTGGAGACAAGAAATTCTTACATGGACTAAATTTATGGCATAATGTCATGAATTTTTTTATTTGTAAAAGAAACACATCACCTAACATCAAGTTATATTTTTCAATTAGGTTATACGTTTCTTTCTAAATTAAAGGATTCATAACACTATATCATGAATCCAATTCATATAAGAATTTAAATTAAGGTGAACTGAATATTGATAGGGAATCAACCATAACCTCCAACTAGAGATGAATTCTAGTACCTAAATAAACAACTCAGTTAAGAGGTCTATGACTGAAAAAAAAAAAAAAAAAAAGGTCCACAATAGTAGATCCACTCCTTTGAAAGCCTATTAAATGTCTTGATTGTAGGAGACTCCCCGTACTAGGTTTAATATGTATTCTGATTTTATTTTTGAAGATTCAAGAGATCGATTTGAAATTGCATGAGTTGGGCGTTTTAATCATTCAACCATGGATGCTAAACAAACACAAAGTTTCGATCCTCTTATTTTAGGTGAGCTAATTTGTTCATCATTTTCGTGTTCACTTATTCCCCCCTCCCCTCCCCAAAAAAAAAAGTTGATTAACTAATTTTGTCATTTTTTTCAAACGTAAACATGAATTATTAAATATAAATAAGATATAATCCCTCTATTTCAAAATAATTGTCACTTTATACAATTTGTCATTTGCCATATTATCTGTCGCTTTAGAAAATGAAGAAAGTATTAAATGATATATTTTTTAATATATTTTACCCTTAGTACTACATTAATGAATGGAGGATTATCTAATTGGGATATTAATGCAAAAGATAATTTAATCTCTTTGAACTATCTTTTTACAAAATTAATGTAATTTAATGATTTTTCGTAATTCGTGTGTATCAATTAAAAGTGACAGTTATTTTGAAATAGAGAAAGTATAAGTAAGTAGAGCAACTGCTGAAATTACAATTGTGATTAACTATTTGTGTCATTTGCTCTTATAATTCACGAGATTTGAGAAACCACTGGCTTAGCGGGGCCCATATACTTGGAGACAAGAAATTCTTACATGGACTAAATTTATGGCATAATGTCATGAATTTTTTTGTTTGAAAAGAAACACATCACCTAACATCAAGTTATATCACCCAATTAGGTTATACGTTTCTTTCTAAATTAAAGGATTCATAACACTATATCATGAATCCAATTCATATAAGAATTTTTCCTTAGAATCTCGTGTAACACACAAGAAGTGATCACGAATCGCCTATCTTCTAGATTTTTTGTTTTTTTTTTTTAAAAAAAATTCTCTCACTCTCGTTTCTTTTTTTTCACTCATCGTATGGATAATCAAGATGTTCTTAATTATTTTATAAGGAGTTAAAGTTTTATTTTGGTCATTCATTAAATACTAGACGTTTTAATAATTACTTAACAATTAATGATAAACACTCATTTGTAATGAGTAGCCCACCAATTTCTTTTGCAAAAAAACTGACCACACATTTCAAATAATTTCTTGTCATTAATTATTGACTAACTATTAAGATGTCTAGTAATTATTCAATAACAATTATAAATCTTGTCGTTTAGTTTGTGCTAGGAAAGATCGTGAACTATATTTTCTTTGATTGGTCATAAAATGATATTTCATAATGGCAAATACTTAAATAGACCTGATCTATAATCCCACTTGTAGATCTTGTGGTGTAAATTAAATGTTACGGAATCTACGATATCAGTTGATGTAAACAAGATTTTATAAGATTTAATCTACAGATGTTGACCATGAAATTTACAGGTGGAATTCGAAACTGAGTTTATGATAATATTTTCCTTTCACAATAATTGTATATATGTACTCGATAGCCAAATAAATTGAATAATTGATTGTAAACTTATAAACTTACTTGACCAGAAGCTAAATTTTAAAATTGTATTCGATTTGGTTGTTTTACTTTGAATCCCTCAAAATGTTATTTTGATTACACAATGTCCCACTTTTAAATATATATATATATATAAATTAGAGAGGCCTTACTTAAATTTGATATGATCTCACAGAAAACCTCGGAAAATTTTCGGTAATCAAAATGTTTACCAAGAGTACATTTTCCAAAAACTTGTATCACTCCACTTTTTGATGATTTTTGAGTTACTTTGGTATTATTTTAAATTTTGATATTTTCGCACCAGTAGTAAACTTCCAAAAATTGGATTTCTGGAGAATTTTTCAAATAATTTTTTCTTGGTAAATATCATGTATTATACTAGAATGTTCATGAAATTGCTTGATATATATATATATATATATATATATATATATATATATATACATATTATGTTACAAAGTATTTTTACATTTTCCTACATTTGAATATAATCGGTATAAATCACACCAAGTGCGATGGGACTATAAACTGTATGAAATTCCAAAAATAAGGAATACAATGGTAATTTTCTTTTTAATTTAATGGCCACGTCGGAGTCACTTGATCTTTTCTGTTACTTCTTTCGAATTTTTCGTTTAGTATTCTGGATTGATCATTTTTTTTAAAAAATGAAATGGTAAATTGGCAAACGATAATAAATATAGGACTAAATTGAACAAGACCCAAAGATTTAGGTCAAGATGATATTTTTTTTCCGTTAACAACAATCAAACCTTAAGCTTTCAATTTGAGGATTGTGTTCAACACGCAAATTTTGTATGGATTTGGTTTAGCGTCTCAAGTCGTGGACCTTATATTTTTCAACAAGTCATTTGAGTGTCTTTATATCAACATAATTTAGTATATTATACAACTTTTGTTTAAATCACAATATTCACAAAGGAGATTATAAATTAGGTATATATAATAGGAGAATTTTATAGTCATGTTAGACTATTATTAATTGTATTTTAAAGTTTGTAATATATAAATATTTAAAATATATGATATTATATTATACAAATATTTAAAATATATAGGTATATGGTATTCTAATTGACCATAAAATTTTCAAGAATTTCATGTTTCCATCTGTTTACTGGGTCTATCTTTATTTCAGGTAACATAATACTCCGTTCATTTCAAAATAACTGTCATTTTAGATAATTTGTCATATTTTATATTATCTATCACTTTAGAAAATTAAAAAAGTATTAAATGATATATTTATTTAATTTTTATCACAGCAAAAATCTTATTAGCACAGCATATTTTGTTTAAATGACAATGTTACCCTCTAGCGTTCTCACTTATTTTGTAGGCCCACCACCACCACATGCCTCTCTTCGCTAATCCCTCTTGCCGTTCTCCCCACCGCCATCACCCCTTCCCCACCACCGCAAGCCTCCTCTTCACCAACCATCACTCCCCTTTGTTCTCTATCCCTAGCAAAACAGCTCCCTCCCCTCCTCTTCCCTCTCTGTCGCTCACTCTAATCTCTCTCTTCATATACTCCTAGACAGCAACTAGAGCCTTTTCATGCAAAATTGGTCGTGCTGGATACTTCAGAATTGGAAATATAGAGTCCGAAAATTTGATGAAACACTTTTTGCGCATGAGCCCAAAAAATTGATCAAACATCTTCTCTGCATATTTTTGCTTGGCTAAGAAATTATCAAAATTTCAAACCAAATCAACTGATTGCTTTTGTAAATTAGTATCCCTATTTACCAATTTGATTCACTAAAGTTGAGAAAAAATTAATAAAAGATTAAAGAATTCATTATATCTCCATCCGTTATACCGATTTGATTTTTGAATATTATATTTTATTCAATTTTTAATGATAATTTTGTTGAGATTTCAAATCACTGGTATAGAATATTAAAGTTTGATATTTTTTCAAGTTACCAAAATAGATGTTATTGACTTGGAAATCTATAGCCTTGATAGATATAGGGAAACAGGGGGGTAGAGCTGAGCGGCAGCTGTTGGCAACTTGGCTTTGTTGGGAAGAGAAAAGGAAAGAAGTGGAATTTAAAAGGGTAGTTTCGGAATTAAAAGAAAATGTACTGTGGCAGTAAGATATTTGCTGTGGCAATATCATTGCCCTGAGTGTGAATTGCAACACTTCACTACACATAATCCAAGGGAAAGTCTCGTGTTCATAAAAGTCCCCTATTGTTTCGCCACGTACGGTGTAGAAGCTCAATGGACAAGATTACGTTGCCACGTTTCAAAATTTTAGGATCCAAAGGGTCCAAGCATTTTAGGACAATGCTTTCAATCTTTCATGCGGGACCCTCTCTGTCTCTCACCTCGTTTTCGGCCTCCACAATGCCCTATTGGATTAGATCTTTCTAGTTTTGATACCTGACTAGAACTCTGCTCCGCCTCCTGACATATCCACTCTCAACAGTATTGACCTCGTTGATTCTGACGTCCCGATTAGAAAAGGCAAAATAGAATGTTAATCCTTCGTATATTTTATTTTATTTGACATAATTAAATTTATATATAATTTTAAAAAATTAGTATTTGATTAACTAATATAATTTTTTTTTCATAATTATTCTTTTAATAAAATTCAAAATTTGTTAGTTGATTATGAAATTTTAAATTTTAAAATGACTTGTGAAAGAAATTAATATTAAAATAAGAATTTAATACTATGACTTTGGAATTTGCATGAAGGGTGAAATAAATTAAATGACTTTTAAAAAATTGTCATTTTAAATATTGACAAATAATTTAAAACAAATAAAATATAAAAAATAATATATAAAATAAAACGGAAGAAATAAATTTTTAAAGAACACTTATTAAGAATATAAAGGGTAAATTTTACTCACATCCTAATTCTACTTTGTCCCCTTGACCAAAATAATATAATGTTCTTTTCCCACTCTAAAATGTTTCCTAATATAAGTTAATATAAGAGGATGATGTGAAAATTTGTTCTGACAAAAAATATAACAGAAAAATTTGTGAACAAAATTACTTTCCATTTATTTTTTTGAGTGATAACATATTATCCTTTTTTTTTAAAAAAAATTTGTCCAGTGAAGTATTTTGAAAAAATCGCACAATTAGTCCCTCACAAATGTGACTTTTATTTTGTTAATCCCTCACTTTTGAAATAATGAATTTTAGGCCATCACAATCTGAAAACGTATAATTTTGGTCCCCTACCAAACGTTCATTAATATTTTGAATGGAATATCAATGGTGCTCATCATGTGTTATTTTTTTAGGGGCAAAGTTGAAAACTAATATGTTAGGGGACCAAACCTACATATTTTTAAATTGTTAGGGACTAAAATTCATCATTTCAACAAATTTGGAATAATTTTGTTTCCCTATTTTTCTCTAAGAAGAGTTTCTATGGAAAAGTGAAAAAGCCAGAGATCTAAAAGAAAAGGAGAAGAAGAAAAAGAAGAAAATTTTGGAAGAAATAAGAAGAAAAAAAAAACCTCATAAAATTTCTAGTCCGAACGCCATTACCATGAGCACTGCCATGCTTCTCATCGTCCTGACCATATTCATATATATTTTTTTTTTTGATCCGTATTGATTAGTCATTTTTGTGTTGTTTTATACATATTAGGTTGTTGTTTTATATTTCTAGAAGTTTTAATTGCAATTTCATGAAGTTTAATTTAGTTTTTGATGTTGAATTTGTAATGAACCGCATGTTTAAAATTGTGAATTTTCTAACTTGAATTCGTGTTTATGTAGTTAATTTTATTTTAAATTCATATCACCGTCATATTTTATTAGTTAAGAGGATCAATTTGATATCATTTGGTGAATTTTATTTGTCATTTGATGAAAATAGAACTTGAATTCGTGTTTATGTAGCTAATTTTGTGTTAAATTCATGTAACCATCATATTTTATTTGTTGAGAGGATCATTTATTGATATAATTTGGTGAGTTTTGTTTGTGATTTGATGAAAAATAGAAGGAAGAGAACCCGATTATCTAAGCTTGTTTAGAACTTTTAAGGCCTTTTTTTTTTTTTTTTTTGCAAGATCCAGGACCGAAATCGTAATCCATGTGAAAAAACAGGTCTGAAGGTATATCTGTTGACCCAAAAAAGTCAACGAAAATATTTTCAAGGGATGTGCTAGCTCTACTACTTTTGTGCCATCTCATCCATCTGCAATAGAAGCTCTCCTTGGAGGAGAAGGAAACAGGATTATTCAAACTCAACACATTTCAAATGATAAATTTTAATCCTTAAAAATTTGGTCCCCCACTAGCACTTTTCTATTTAAATTACTAACAGACGTTTAGCGTAAGGCTAAAATTATATGTTTTCAATTATGAGTAACTAAAATTGATCATTTCAAATATAAGGAACAAATAAATTAAAACCCATATTTGTGAGGACTAATTGTACAATTTTCCTTTTTATTTTTACAGTAACTAAAAATAATAAAAATAAAATTAGTAAGTAAAATATTTTACTTACTAAATTCATTTCTATTAATTATATTTTTATTATGTTTAGTTATTGTAAAATGAAAAGACAAAAAGTAATTGTAAAAATTCTTTTTTTTTGTGCTTACTTTTAGAAAAGAAGTAAATAATTTTTAAGTTAATTTAGGAAATTTTGACAATATAAAAAAGTAATATGTGATAACTTAAAATTAAATACATAGAAAGTAATTTTATTCATAATTTTTTAAGGGTATTTTTATCAAAACAAATTTTTACATAATGCTTTTATATTGACGAATGTTAGGGAATCTTTCAGAGTGGATAAAGTGTATATTGTTTGAATTCAGAAAGTAAACTACAATTAAGGTATGAGTTTAGAGAGTAAAGTATAATTAACCCCAATTAACCCTAATATAAATAGGGACTATGTTTTTATGTGGATAAGGATGTCACCTACTCACATCTTTGCTAGTAAAAAACTTACCTAAGAAAGAGTTGTTTGCAAAATCTGTTTTTGCTCGTTGAATAGTTTGGAAAATTCTACAATTTTCTAAGGTTTAGCTATCAAAGATTTGTTATGGTCTGCGGGAAAAAACTTTTTAGGGATGGTTTAGGTTTTCTATATTTTTAATTAAAAAGAAAGAATAAAAAAGAAAGTGCTATTAAATATTAGCCAGCACCAAAATCTTTAAAAAATAAATGGAGTTTCATCTATGGGAGTTTTATCTGTGTCACAACCTAAAAGAAAATCAATGAACATCTAAAGTTTTCTTTTCTAAACACGCTCCTTACTAAAAGAAGGAGGAAAAAAAACTTCCTCATCTCTAATATAGCAAATCACTTTAAATAATCTAACTCCATTATTTTTTAGACCCTTTTTTTTCTTCATTCTTCTATGCATGTGGTAATGATTGGTTGTGGAATAGAAATGGGATGTGCTCATGGATATGTCAGGGCAGCATTTAACACTTACAAAGTATATTTTCTTTTCTGATTATTTCTTTTCAATTGACTTTTAGGTTTGAGATTCTAACTTCCAATATCTTTTTCTAGGAAAATATTAACATAGATCCGGTTTTAAACTCTACCTGTAAACCTTGTGGTCAAAATTAAATCATATAAAATTTTACTTACATCAGCTGATATGATAGATTCAATAACATTTAATCCACACCACAAGATTTATAAGTGGAGATAAAAATCAGATCTACCTAAATATTTTCCCTTCTCCTATTGGCTCTTTGGAACTTCAATATGCCTAACACGTCACTTATTCAAATTGGGAAATACTTAAGTAGACTTGGTTTATGACCCCACTTGTAGACCCTGTGGTGTAGATTAAATGTTATAGAATCTATGACATCAGTTGATGTAAGCAAGATTTTATAAGATTTAATTTTGACCGCGAGATCTACATGTGATGCCCAAGACCGGGTTTATGGTAGTATTTTCCATTCAAATTATCCAAGCAATTAGTATCTACTTGACTTCAGGGACCTATCAGTCAACTTATGGCTTTTCATAGTTTCTCTAGCCATATTTTGTTTGATAGAATAACAATTAGGAAAGAGGAAAGGCAACACCATAAGATGACCGAACACTCAACAAAGGGCAATGATATTACCACAACAAATATCTTATAACCATAGCACATTCTTTTTAAATGACAAAACTACCCCTTAATTATTCTCACTTATTCTAGATCCCACCCACAAGCCTACCTTCATTCCTTTCCTAAATCTTATCTCTCTCTTTATACAAACAAGAAATGACAACTATGAGCCGCCTAATGCCAAAGTTGACCTAGAGACAAACTTGGCAAAGCTGCAGAACTTAGTATTTTAGTTCCTCTAGTGCATCGGCGCCTATCATTTACTGAATAAAAGGAGAATTTGAAAAGGATATATTATATCTTCAACTCTCATAATGATATTTACAAAAAAAAAAAAATCTCATAAGGATGATAGGAATTCCCAACTGGGTTTTGCATCTTGGAGCATATATTTTAGTATGTGGGTTTTTGTGAGATTCAATCTTGTAATCTCAAGACCGTTTATGAACATTAATCTTTGACCTCTTTAATTGCAAGTTGTTCGCCCAAAAAGATTTTGGTGGCTTTGGAAATTTTTCTAGGTCGATTGGTCTGAGCTTAGAGGAAGAAGAAAGGAATTTGATAAAAGAGAGACAGAAGGGAAGACCAAGGTACTAGAGAGACAGAATGGAAAGTAGGGATTGAGGTCTTGTCATTGAGATGATAGTCTTGTCATTTGCTAAAAATATGTTGTGGCAATAAGATTTTTGTTGTTGCAATATCAATGCCCCTTAACAAATGGTCAAATATTCATGAAATAAGACTTTTTTTTTTTTTTTATAAAAAGTAGACTTTTATTGAATAAACTCTTTGTCTATTAAACAGTTAGGACATCAAGAGGTGGATGTGCACACCACATTATTTTACCATCACATAATTTAGCAAGTTAAGAAAAAGAATGAGCCAGTCTATTCCTTCTCCTGCCAATCTAGTAATTCAAAGTTTTTGACTTGGGGATGATTAATCCAAATTCTTTTTCATCTGCAATAGGGGCAATGGTAGAGAGATCATCATTCGATAGTTTCAGTTGCTTAATAATCCCCAAGGCATCTCTTTCCAGATAAAACCATTAATGCCAAGTTCAGCTCTGAATTCAATCGCTCTCCGTGCAGCCACCATCTCTGCCATATCCGGTTCAGTAACAAACTTCACTTTTTTAGAGATTCTTGCTATAAAAGACCCCAAATAATCCCTGACTACCACACCCACACCACAGCAATTCACACCACACCCACACTATAGCAATTCTTGCTATAAAAGACCCCAATTGAGCTTGAATCTTCCCACAGGAGGTGGAAGCTATTTGATCACAGGACAAATTGCAACGTCTAGGGGATGTTGAGAAATGGCCAAATTGAATTCATGAAGCCAATTCAATGCCATAGATGCAATTATATCGGTTCCCTCTTCTGATTCTCAAACATAATATTGTTGCTATTCCTCCATAATGCAAGCAAACTAAAAAACCAAATTTACTTGCAATATCCATGCAACTATTTAATATACTCCACCATAATATCCCTTCCCTTTGAGTTTGTGCAAGAATTCTCTTGGATTACTGTACCCCTAAGCAAGCAAACACATAAGAGAGTAAATTCTATATGGACACCTAAATGTGAGTCAAGTTTTTAAGAGCTAAAGAAGAGGCTAATTTCTGCACTAATACTAATCCTACCATCTGGGGGTGGAGGAATTGTGATCTATAGCACTGCATCAAAGAATGGTCTAGGTTGTGTATTAATGCAAAACGGGAAGGTTATAGCTTATGCTTCGAGACAATTAAAGCCGTATGAGCAAAATTATCCTACGCATGATTTAGAATTGACTGTTGTAGTGTTTGCTCTAAAGATATGAAGGCATTATCTATATGGAGAACAATGCGAAGAATTCACGAACCATAAGAAGTTAAAATATCTTTTTACTCAGAAGAAGCTTAATATGCATCAGAGAAGATGGTATGAATTGATAAAGGATTATGATTTAACAATCAGTTATCACCCTGGAAAGGCAAATAGTGTTGCTGATGCCTTAAGTAGGAAAGGAAGAATGACTGAAGGGTCACCATTGGAAGAACAAATGAATAATTTTGGTTTAGAGCAGGTAAAGTCTACTTCCAAGGTGTTGGCTGCATTAAACCTTGTTCTGACATTGATTGACAGGATTACACAAGGACAAGAGAAAGATTCGGAGATAAAGAAGATTTTGGAGAAGCCGAAAGAGGAAGCCAAGTACAAGAAGACGAAAGTCTTTGGATGCGTGGGAGGTTATGTGTTCCAAATGATAAAGAATTAAAGTTGGAATTGTTTAGGAAAGGGCATTGTTTAAGGTACTCCATGCACCCTGGAGGAACAAAAATGTATCAAGACTTGAAGTAATATTATTGGTGGAATGGAATGAAATGAGAGGTTGTTGAATTTATAGCAAGATGTTTAGTATGCCAACAAGTGGAGGTTGAACATCAACGACCATTTCACTCCTATTGGATTACTAAAACCACTTGAGATTCCCTAATGGAAATGGGAACATGTGACAATGGACTTCATTGTAGGGTTGCCCAAAACCCGAAGTTATCATGACACTGTGTGGGTAATAGTGGATAGGTGACTAAATCTGCACGTTTCCTACGTATGTCAAATGGAGCTTCAATGGAGAAATAGTGGAAATGTATGTCGAAAACATAGTTTGCCTTCATGGTATACTTGTCAGTATAGTCTCCTATCGTGATCCCCGATTCACTTCAAGATTTTGGGTAACATATCAAGAGGTTATTGGCACCCAATTGAGACCAAGTTTTCTTATCATCCGCAAACAGACGGACAATCAAAAAGAACTATCAAAACATTAGAAGACATGTTAAGAGCTTGTACCTTGGATTTTGAGGATAGTTGGAATAAGTTATTGAAACTTATGGAGTTTTCTTATAACAATAGCTATCATAACGGTATAGGTATGGCTCCATTTGAGGCATTATATGGAACAATACAAGAAAGTGTAGGTCATCTCTGTATTGGGACGAAGTGGGTGAGCAAATCACTGGTTTGGACTTGGTGGAAAGAACTTTAGGTAAGATCAAGGTGATTAGAGAATAGTTGAAAGTGGCGCAAGATTGAAATAAGAATTGGGCGAATACCAAGAGAAGATCGTTAGAATTTCAAGTGAGTGATAAGGTACATCTTCGAGTTTCACCTAGTAAGAGAATGATGAGGTTTGGAGTAAGTGGAAAGTTAAGCCCAAGGTATATTGGACCATATGAGATATTAGAAAAGGTGGGAAACTTAAGCCTATCGTTTGGCGTTACCACCATCATTATCACATGTACACAATGGTTTTCATGTGTCACAGTTGAGAAAGTACATGCCGGATCCAAGTTACATTATTCAAGATCAATCGATAGAAATCAAAAGTGATTTGACTTATGAAGAAGTTCCCTTGAGAATAGTGGATCATAAGGAACAACAACTGCAGCACCAAACGATTCCTTATGTCTTTGAAAAGTTCAATGGTCAAATCAAATAGTACGTGAGGCGACATGGGAACTGGAAGAAGAGGTAGAAGTACCCTCATCTTTTCGAACAAAGTAGGTAAGTTTCGAGGACAAAACTCTAGTAAGGCAGGAGAATGTGAAGACCCGTCTTTTAGGGGAAAAAAAGATAATAATAATAATTAGATAATTATGTGTTAGGATAGGTATACTAATAGATAGAGTTTTACTCCTCCTTGGAACACTATATGTCATAAGACCTAAGTGTACTATTTCTATCAAAAGTGTAGGAATTTAAACTCATCAGAAGTTTGTACTACTCCTATAAATATCCCATTTAGCACACCATTATTCACTTTACGCTTTATGAGAAGAATGGCAGATTTCTTAAGGATTTTAGATATCCAAACAAAGTAAGTGTTCTATTTTTTAATATTAAATTAATTATTTTTGAATATATTTATTTATTTATTATTTTCTGCTTTTATAATTTGATAGAATTAAAAAAAAAAAAACAAGTTAACGAAATCGGGGAAGACAAAGTCTTCCCCGTCAAAACGCCATCATGACAGGAGCTTTAAAGCTCTTGTCAGCAAGTCATATAGGTCGGTCTTGGACCAACAGTGGTGTGCCTGTCCAGACTTAACCAGAAGATAATGATATATATTTTTTTTTGCAAAATGGGTCCACTGGTTTGTTGTTAAATTAGTCATTAACACAAAAGTTTTTAAAAAAAGGTAGGTCTAAGCATATTTTTAAAGTTTTGAATTTGACCCACATGATTTTGTGAGGAACCAATTCAGTCCAGAATATTTTAAAATTACTTTTAAGTCCAAAGAAGTTTTCAAAAATTTATGTTTGACCCCTAAAACTTTTCCAAAGTTACCATAGGCCCTCTAAAGTTTCTTAAATTATTTTATGACCTTAAAACTTTTATAAAAATTCCAAAGAAATTTTTCAAAATTTATTTGAGGACCCTAAAGTTTTAAGAAAGTCCTATTGAAGTTAGGAAAAATATTTTACGCTTATGTTCAAATAAGATGCTTAGTGCTAGGCTATTATAACTTGAGTTAAAACCTAAAGCATGTTTCTAAGACTAACGATGAATGAATTATGGAGGTATAGGCTAAGTATATTTCATAGGATAAAATTAGTTAATTTAAAGTAAGGAATTTTGACCATTAGGATTTTATGAATTGTTAGTAGGAGCATACGAAGAGGTACAAGTCAGGGATAGTTGACTTCTCGACATATGAGGTAGGTGGTTCTTACCTTCTGATTTTTGAAAATTGATTTTTAAATATGTGTATACACTTGTTTTGTAATACTTTAATTTTTTCGTTAAATATTTTTGAAAGTTATATTATGCTATGAACATGGACCGTATTGGGTAATTTATGATTTTTATATTATGTAAAAGTATAACTGGAATTTCTTGTTTGCATGTGTATGTGAAAATATAAGTTATCTCTATATATTAACAGTGCAGTAGTCAATAGTTAGATAACGGTCTAATTGTATCGAGTGGGTTAGGCTGACCTCTTGGTATTGCATCCTGCCTAGTGGGGGTCTGCACTAGGTTGAGTACTCAGAATTAACGAAGAAATATGTTATGTGTTATGTACATGTGGGCACTAAGACTCATGTGAATCGTCAAATCTGACTATGACAAGAATGTCACTATATGTATGTATGTGCTTTGTGAAAATGAAATGTTCTTGTGAAAAGTAAAAATGTAAATGATTTATGGCGTGTTTGATGAAAAGTATATGTATTGTAACTTCATAGTCCAACAGAAGGTATTTGCTACCTGCTGGGCGATTTATCGCTCATTCCCCTATTATTAATATTTTTACACAGATAGTGAAGCGGAGTATTTTGTAGTGGAGGATAGTGATTTGACGAACAAGAATAAGGAAAGAGATAAAAGTGGAGTTTCGAGATGAGTTAATAATGAAATTAGTTTGAATTTCCAACAAGTGAGCCTCCGTGCTCCAAGATGACATGACTCGTTAGAATAGTTCGTAAATATTTTTTGTTACCCCTTTTAATTTGTTACCGCACAATCAATAGTATTTATAACTAATGTTTCCGTATTATTGTTGTTGTTGTTGTTGTTGTTATGAGCCATGTATTTTTGGGTAAGAGTACTGCGAATGGCATGTGCTCAGCATGTGGGGGTTGGGGGCGTGACACTATGTGTCAATACCTTTGGTAAAAAATTAGGCAGAAACCATCGAGTCTTGGTGATTTCAAAGGATTCATTTGGAACAAAGACTTAGAGACCTCTAAAGCTGTGAAGGTCTGGAAAAGCCTTTCATTTATCTCCTCATTTACCTTTTTCCTTGCTCTCTCCAAAACCCTCGCTATACTCACCAATGAATGATTACTTGATTGAAACAAATCACTAAAATTTCTAGTAATAACCCTTTCAATCTCCTTTGGCTAAGTGCACCACCTACCCTATACCAGTGTTGCTTGCTTCATTATTTCTAGAGGATGTCCTCCTAGTCCAGGACAGTTCCAATTGTGATTCTAACTCCCCTAGTTGTGTTTACACCATTATAGTTCTTTCTCGGAGCTTATGTTGAAGGAGTTCCATTTGTTTATGGATATTTTTAGCTTTCCTTATAAAATTTCCAAACTCCTCTTTTCTCCATTGAAGTAGACCAATCCTACAATTATATGACTTTCCCAATAGACCATGGTTGCCTACCAATGTCAGGTTCTCGTTCCAAGATTTTTCAATCACTTCCTCACACTTTGATGATTGGATCCACATAGCTTCAAACCTAAACCTCTTAAATGTCTTGTCTGTTAGCTTCACCACTTTGTCATGCAGTTTGAGAAGTATAGGCTAGTGGTCTGACTTATGCGAGAACAAATGAGATATTTCAGTAAAAGGGAAAATCAAATTCTAGGACTTACAAGAACACGCCCTGTCCAATATTTCCTTATCTATATTAGGACTCAACCAATTGTTACACCAAATAGAAGGACTCCCACTGTGGCCAAGGTCACATAAATTATAGTAATCCAATGCCTCTTGACAAGCCCTCATCTGCCATTGAGCTCTATTAGTTTTACCATGTCAAATTTTGATTGTAGAAGAACCTCATTAAAATCCCGATGCATAGTCATTGCAAAGAAGACTTATGTTTAAGATTTTGAAATTTAGCCCACCATTCTTTCCTCTTTGTGATATCAGGTTCTCCATAAACCCCAGTTAGCCTCTACTGTGTAGAACCACTATGTGTTGAAATTGAAATAGTAACATCAATAAAACGGTAACAAAAGCTAATTAAAGAAACTTGAAAAGATTAATTCCGAAGGAGAGCTAAACCTCCAAATTTTCCTACCGTATTAACAGACAAGGCAAAATAATTTAGATTACTTTTAAAACATCCACTATTTTACTATTACACAAAGTCTCTAATAGAAAAATAATGTCAGGTCTATATTCCATAACTATGCACTTCAATTCACTAATTGCCCGGGGACCTGACAGTTCCAACTAAGAATATTCATAGCGATCGACGGGACTTATCATCAGTCTCCACCGCTGGTATAAGCACAATATCTAAACTACAACAGTTAGTTAGATTGGGCTTCTTTAAAAATGGTTCATCAGAGAGAGGTCCTCATTAGTTAACCCCACGACTAGCTTTTTACCATGTACGAATTTTACATTAGAGGGATTCTTTTCACTGGGTTGAAACTTCTTTAGTTTCCTTGACCATTTTTTAGTCCCCAAATGTGTATTTTTTTTTTTTCCTATTACTTATCTCAGAATTTGAATTATCCTCAAGACAGATTAACATCCACTAGAAATATAGTCTCCTCAATTACCGTCTCCATATTAGAGTCCTTAGCATAGTTAGTGTCCTCGAAATAGAGAACTCTATTAGCATTTTTATCCAACACAGCTTGGGTAATAGGATTCAAATTTGGCAGTTCCATATTCATCTAAAGGACATCCTTATCAACATCACCCTTCCTAGATTCCTCATAGTTTGTAGGTTCCTTTTGTATATGGTCTACTATTAAATCCTCTAGCATGGGATGATTGGGACTTCTTTCCAAAACAATATTAGGAGTTTTAGGGTTATGATTTTCAAAGTATCTAACTGATTTTGAATCGATTCACTGTCCCTATTCTGTGATTTTGAAAAATAACCCTATTATGATCACCATCTCTTTCCTGACTCGTCCTCTCGTTTTCACCAGAACTGCTATGACTAAGTTCTTCCTCCATGGAATTATTGTTAACGCACATCCATGCCCCATACTGGAGACCTGCAGCATAGAGAGAGGGGTCTATATCAGCCCAGACAGGGCATTCCCTTTCAATGCGACTAATGCCACCACTGAAGCAACAAAAAGTAGAGAGTCTCTTGTACTTGAAAAACACTTCACACTCATTAGGACAGAAGGCTAGCCCCATTATTTTTCATAAAGGATTGGTAACATTAACAAAAACTATAAGTCTGATATACTTGCCCCAGGTGAACCATCGTCATCTGCATCAAAACTAATAAACTTACCCAGTTTTTCACCTATGACTTTTGCCACTAAGTAGTTCATGTGATTGAAAGAAAGGTTGTAAACCCTAATCCAAAAGTCGGACCAAGTCAGACGAACCCTGTATGGCAGTTAGTCTGACTGTATGCACGTTTCCTTTAAATTCCAAAATCACCACTAGCTTATTGTCAAAAACCCACGGAGCACCTAGCATTACCCTTCTCTTATTAGTTTCGCAATTGAATTGAAAGAGAATCAAGTTATCACTCAAAATCTTTGATGATAGTAAGGCACATTCCATGCACTAACCAAAGTATTAGTTAGTGCATGCATATTGACCAATTTCGGTGATAACACTTGACCCATCAAAGGAAGCTCTCCCATTTTTTGGACTTCAACTGGGACCTCCGTAGGGAGCTTGGTTTATGTTCTAAAATCAAAATTGTAATCAGAATCATATAGAAAAAATTGTTATGGGTTTTATCTACAAGAATCATTCAAATAACCAGTGTTTGGTAAATATTTTTAGGATTTGGATTCAAATTTTTATTTTCCTTTTTTACCCTTCTTTACTTTTCCTTCTTCTCGTAACTTGTAATACCAGTACCTACCATGCCCACCACTATTGATAACTACTACTAACAACCAAGAACTCAAGCAGCCCAATAACTTATCATCAATTTCACATCATAGTGATTGCCATCACCAGATTCTTTTGGCAAAAAAAAAAAAAAATTTTATTATAAATATTCCAAACTAGAAAATCCTAATAAATAATTTTAAAGGATTGGTGACGAATTAGCTGAGTGAATTTAAATAATTGGCTGATGATTTCAAGGGATATTGAGTGGACCGTTTGCAATTTGCAAACAATCCCATGTGCACATAATTGTAGTCGATAATTGAGATAAGTCTGATGATTATGACGATTCCTTTAGGGATGTGTACGAGATTAGGATTGGATTGGTTGAAACTAAAGAGGAGAATGATGGACAACGATGCTATAGAAGGGTATGGCGGCGGCGGTGATAGGTATAGTGGTGGTGGTAGTGGTTCATTGTAGTTTTTGATACGGTTGTGTTGTCTTTTCTTTTGGATAATAAAAAGGGCAAAGATGTCTTAAATTTAGGCAAACAGGAATCAGATGAGGGTTTTGTTCAAACCCTCATCAAAATTCCAAATTATTCGAGTATGGAGGATAACTAGTTTTTGTGTAATGATTCCAAAAAATTGACTCCTATAGTATTAATCTAAATAGTATGTATAGGGATTATTCTGACTTTTGATTCTAAAACCCTCCAGCCAAGCACCCTTAAATGTTAGGCATATAAGACCCTGACCGTCCTTGTGCATTAGTGAGAATCATTTTTCTTTCCTAGAAATAGACAGATTCTTGATAATGTTGTGGTTGCTCATGAATGTTTGCATTACCTTAAAAACAAAAGGAAAGGTAAAACATGTTTTTTTGCTTTAAAATTAGATATGGCTAAAGCCTATAATAGAGTGGAATGGCCCTTTTTGCAAGCTATTTTAGAAAATTTTGATTTTTGTCAGATTTGGGTCAACTGGATTTTGAAATGTGTTAGTTTTGTTTCCTTTTCCTTTAACTTGAATGGAGACAAAGTAGGCTATATTAAACCCTCTAAGGGTATTAGACAAGGGGATCCTCTGTCTCCTTATCTCATGCATTTTGTGTGTTGAAATCTTTTCAAATGTGATTAATCAAGCTTTCAAGAAGAAGGAGATTACTAGATAGAAATTGTGTAAGAATGGTCCTGTGATTTCCCATCTGTTCTACACTGATGACTTTGTCATTTTTTGTAAAGCTAAAGATGAGGAAGCTCAAAAAATCTTAAATGCAATTAAACAGTATGAATGTACTACTGGTCAGCTTGTTAATCTTGACAAATCTTCCATTTTCTTCAGTAAGAATAGTAGTGAGAAGGAAAAGAGAGGCATTTGTGAGATTTTTGTTGGGGTTAAGATGGTCACTTAGGGTAGCTATCTAGGTCTTCCTATGGTTATTACTACATCCAAAAATCATATTTTTAGGGTTGTTAAAGAAAGAATGGTAAATAAAGTGAGGACTTGGAAGCACAAATTTCTCAGTATGCTAGCAAAGAAGCATTATTAAAGTCCGTTGCTTTAGCCATGCCTGTATGCTATGCCTTATTTTAAACTTCCTAAGAGTCTCTGTAAAGATATTAATAGTATTTTGGCCAATTTTTGGTGGGAGGCTAAAGCAAAAAAGCATAAAATTCACTGGTCTAGTTGGGATAAGATGACAGATCCAAAAGAAAGAAAGGGTTCAGGCTTGAGAGATATTAAGCCTTTAATGTTGCTTCATTAGCTAAACATATTTGGAGGATTATTACCCAGCCTAATCTTCTGGTTTCTAAAGTCCTTAAATCCAAATATTTTCCCAATGCTAGCATTTTTGATGTTTCAGTCCCTAGTAGTGTTTCTTGGTTTTGGAAGAGTATTTGTGACACTAGAAAATTTCTGTTTGAGGGTCTCATGAAGAGGGAAGGGAATGGTAATTGTATTAATGTGTGGATTGATAAGTGGGTAGTTGGATTGGAAGGAGGCTTGATTACCTCGTCTAAACCTAATAATTGTAGTATTGAGACTGTTAACCAATTGATTAGAGGAGATGATTGGAACGGGAGCTTGCTACAACAGATATTTTCTTCAGCTGAAGTCAAACATACAATTAAGAATGATAATTAAAATCCCCATTTCTATTAATAGGAAAACTGATAAGTTGGTATGGATCCATTCTCCTACAGGTACCTATACAGTACATTCAGCGTACAAGGATATCAAGAAAATGGAGAAGTACAAGAGACGGGATCCTGATCATAGATAAGAATCAAGCAGGGCAAATGATCAAGCTGACCTGTGAAGTTTCACTTGGAAGCTTAATGTCAAAAACAAAATCAAGAATTTTTTGTGGAGATGTCTCAATAGAATACTCCCTATAAATTCAATTCTTCATAGGAGAACAAGAAATGGAAGCTCATTTTGCTGCAGGTGTGAGAACTCTCCAGAGACAATTGAACATGTTCTTCTTCTGTGAGATGGCTAGAAAAGTGTGGAAAGTATCACCTGTTAGTTGGGATGGCTTACGCGATGTTGGGGAGATTTTTGGAGCTGGTGGAACAAAGTGAAATCTGCCTCCAAACAAAGAAAGGACTACGAAGTAGAAAATATTACAACAAACATCCTTTGGCTATTGTGGAAAAATAGGAACAAAGAAGCCTTTAGAAATAGCAACTATGATTTTGGTACTGTTGTGGAAAAGGCTCAAGAGGAATGGCTGGAATACAGAAACCTTAATCTCTCCAATCAAAGTGGCTCGTTGGAAACGAATACTTATGTACATCACTCAAGCAACTAAAGAAGGATTCAGCGGGGGGCACGGTGTGTGGAGATTGCAAGTTCTGTCTGCAAAATCAAAGACAGAACTGGATATGGAATGCGGGTGATTGATATGATCAGACAGACAATAAAGTTATGGGCTGAAGGGAAGGAAGGCATTTCTGATCCGCTGTTAATTGAGGCAGAAACCATTAGAAAAGCCATAATTAATGTTAGATTAGAAGGTTGGAGTAAGGTTGTGATTATGTCCTCCAATAAGGGGCTAATCCACAAGATTTAGAAAAGAAGTTGCCTAGATGTGAAGGTTGCTACTCTTCTGGAGGATATTTGTAGCTTAACCTGTTCTTTTGACTGGTGTCATTTCTTTTCTTTGGATATTGCCTAATTGTAATAGTAAAGTTAAAAACTTAGCAACTTTTGTTGTGTCTTTGATTTCAAGAATCCAGTGGGATTCTTGTTTTCCTAGTTGGTTAGCTTAACCAAATCTTGGAACAAATTCGAAGCAGTTGCTCCTTCTGTATATTGTTATAAATTTTGATCTTTAATACAATTTTTTTATTGCCATTTAAAAAAAAAAGAAAAAAAAAAGACCCTGACTCTCTTTAGCTATGATAGGATAGATGACGTATCTATATATCTGTATAAAGTGACATAATGACAAAATCACTTACGTGTATCTCCCTTGAAATTTATTGTATTCCAACTACTTTTTCGAAATTTTCAAATTGACACCCATCTCTCCTAGTTTTAAATATTATTCCCAGTAATGTCTCGTCTATTACTAATGGTTAAATTTTAGGGTTAATTAAACTTTGTCCTCTATTAATACGGGCATTGTCTCACTTTACTCTGTACAAAAAAAAACTAATCGGATCAAAAGAACTTATAATTAGTTTGATTGCTAGTCAAATGAAGCAAAATGACTAAAGTAGCCTCCATCTTTATTTGAGAAAATTGTTTTATTATTACGTGTCAAAAGTAATATTCAAATTCTATTATTACAATTGAATTGGTGGAAAAAATAGCATGTGCATGACATATACCAAAAAACAAAAAGAATTTTTTTTTAATTTATCGTACAATAGGGAAAAACCCAAATAAAAGAAAATTTTCTAAATTTTTTTTATTGCAAATTTTTTAAGTGTATGTCATTCTTATATCTTTATTTTTTTAAATATTGAAGTATAAATCAATCAACACATAAGCTATTTTTTTTAAATTCTTTACTATTTAGTTTTTGGGGTCTTTTTCCTTTAACATTGAGGGTTTTTTTTCCCCAATTATATGCCAAACTATTTTTGTTCTTGAAAATTTTCAAGTTGTATTTGACAACATGTCACTTTAACCTCAAATAGAGAGATAATATTAAAGCAAGATTTTTTTTTGTCCCAAAATAGTAAGGAATTAGTCTATTAACTAAATATTCAAGGTCATTTGAGTCATTTAGCCCAAAATTTATCACCATTGACTCACATCTAAACTAACTATTGCTGTTGACAGTTAGTCAAAGGAGGCAAAGTAATGATTAAATTTTATAGGGACAAAGTGAGACAACGTCAATATTACAAGGGGCCAAGTGTAATTAATCCTAAATTTTACCAACATTAGATGTAAATCCCTTATTTTCCTTTTTTTTTTTGAAAAATTATTTACAAAACCACGAATTCATAGTCTTTTGCCATATCCACTCTCCGTGGCAAGATCTTTACAAATCGCCATCTCTCTAATTTTAGATCTTCGGCCAAATTTTTTTCTTTTGTTTCTGAATTTAATAATAGATTAGTAATTTTTATTTATCACTTTATAAATATACAATCTTTTTTTTTATTTCACGAATTTTTGCCGGTGTTATGGGTTCCAAAGAGCCGAGTACGAATGGGACAGAGGTGAAATTACTCGCTGTGAAGACAAAAATAGCAAACATTATTTATTATTTTTTAAATCATAATATTTTATAATCATTTTATTTCTAAACATATTTTTCTCTCACCTATATCAAATATTAAAAAATTATTATTATAATTATTCTAAATAATTTTTAACTATAATAATTATTTTAAACAATATATTAAATAATAATTATTCAAACAGGACCACTATAATTAACTTCACAAATAATTAATTTCATCCATCGGATGTGAGTGTCAATTTTTTTTTTTTTAAATATCATTTATGTCATTTACCCTTTTAATTATTGTACAATTTTAAAAATCTCCACTATAAATTTTTGTAATTTGTAGTAAGAATTTATAACTCATTAATTGGAACTCGGAAGTAAAATATGCACCAGTTACAGTGGACACTACTAGGCCAAGGCTGGGGGCAGTGTCTATAACAAGCTTTGAGGGAACTCCACCCATAACAAAGATAACAAAAAGAATAGTTTGTTAGCTGTCTTCTTCCCTTGTCATTTCTCAGCTACTGATCATTTTCTACAAATAAGGGCCTTCACCTTTTGGAATTCTAGTGTCAAAAACTGGTAAATTTATGTTAAAGCCACTCTACTATTCTTGAGAATTGTCATTGTTATTACTTTTCGTCTTTTGCCAGTTCTTGCTCTCAATTCTTTATGTAGTAGCTATTACTGGTTGGTCTGAACTGCTTATATGTCTGTTATAGTCTTAGTTTTGTTTTGATCTGAATCTATTCTGTACCTTTTTATTTATATTTGTTTGTTAAGAGACTTTTTAGGTAGGAAAAATAGTATTCCAAAGCTTGATTTATTTGTCAAAGATCACTTTTTTAACTAATTTCTTGCACCCTTTTGAGCTTTAATTTTTATCTGTTTCTTGGTTAAAGAAGAGTAAAGGGGAAGTTTTAGTTTCTTGTTTTTTTGAGAAGAATTGTTTGAGCTAGGAAGTTTTTTAAGTTAAAGGGGTATTTTTTCTCTATGTTTGGGTGGTTTTTGGATAGAGAAATAAGGTTTTGGTTTGTTGTAATATGTTAATTGGTTCAGTTAGCTAGTGAAAGGTGAAGGATTTGCGGAAAAAAATGGTCTCAAGGTCATATTCAAACCTCTTGGAGCTTGCCTCTGGGGAGGCTCAGGTGCCGTCTTTGGGTAGTATGAGTAGGAGGATTCCTCGTATTATGACGGTAGCCGGTATAATGTCTGATCTGGATGATGATGCTTCAGACAGTGTGTGTTCTGATCCATCATCATCATCGGCTCAAAAGGATAGAATAATTATTGTGGCCAACCAGCTTCCTATAAGGGCTCAGAGAAAAAGTGATAGTAGTAAAGGGTGGACTTTCAGTTGGGATGATAATTCACTGCTTCTTCCGTTAAAAGATGGTTTAGGTGATGATGACCTTGAGGTTATATATGTGGGGTGTCTGAAGGAAGATATTCATCCGAATGAACAAGAAGAGGTTTCACAGATTCTCCTTGAGACGTTCAAGTGTGTTCCCACTTTCATACCGCCTGATCTTTTCAGCAGGTACTGTGCTGATCACGGGTTCTGTAAACAGCAATTATGGCCATTGTTCCACTATATGCTTCCCTTATCACCAGATCTTGGAGGCCGGTTCAATCGTTCATTATGGCAGGCTTATGTTTCAGTTAATAAGATTTTTGCTGATAGGATTATGGAAGTGATTAATCCTGAAGATGATTATGTTTGGGTCCATGATTATCATTTGATGGTTCTGCCTACTTTCTTGAGGAAGAGGTTCAATAGGGTGAAACTCGGGTTTTTTCTACATAGTCCATTTCCTTCTTCAGAGATATACAAAACCTTGCCAATTAGGGAAGAGCTTTTGCGAGCTCTTCTAAACTCTGATTTGATTGGTTTCCATACTTTTGACTATGCAAGGCATTTCCTCTCCTGTTGCAGTCGAATGCTAGGTCTATCTTACGAGTCTAAAAGGGGTTACATAGGTCTTGAATACTATGGGAGGACTGTAAGTATTAAGATTCTTCCGGTTGGAATTCATATGGTGCAGCTTCAGTCAGACTCTTGAGTTTAACAGAGACTGAGCTAAAAGTTGCGGAGCTCATTAAGGAATTCCGGGATAAGGGAAGGACAATGTTGCTTGGGGTTGATGACATGGACATATTTAAGGGCATCAGTTTGAAGTTATTGGCAATGGAACAGTTGTTGCTGCAACATCCAGAGAAGCAAGGGAAGGTCGTTCTGGTGCAGATAGCAAATCCCGCAAGGGGCAAAGGAAAAGATGTGAAGGAAGTGCAGGAAGAAACGTACTCAACTGTTAAGCGAATTAATGAAACATTTGGGCAACCAGGGTATGAACCAGTGATCTTGATTGACCAGCCACTGAAGTTCTATGAAAGGGTGGCTTATTATGTAGTTGCTGAGTGTTGCTTGGTCACAGCAGTTAGGGATGGAATGAATCTCATACCATATGAATACATAATTACCCGACAAGGAAATTATAAACTAGATGAAATTTTAGGATTGAAACCTTCCAATCCAAAGAAGAGCATGCTAGTCGTTTCAAACGAGTTCATTGGATGCTCCCCATCCCTGAGTGGAGCAATCAGAGTTAATCCTTGGAACATTGATGCAGTTGCTGATGCAATGGACTTGGCTCTTGTGATGGCTGAACCGGAAAAACAGCTGAGGCACGAGAAACACTATAAGTACGTGAGCACGCATGATGTAGGTTATTGGGCTCACAGCTTTCTGCAGGATTTGGATAGAACGTGTAAAGATCATGCACGGCGGAGATGCTGGGGTATTGGATTTGGCTTAAGTTTCAGGGTGGTGGCACTTGATCCAAATTTCAGGAAGCTGTCAATGGAGCACATAGTTTCAGCTTACAAGAGGACGACAACTAGGGCCATCCTTCTTGATTATGATGGCACTTTGATGCCTCAGAATTCAATTGACAAGAAGCCTAGTTCTAAAACGATAGAAATCATAAACACATTGTGCAGAGATAAGAACAACACGGTTTTCATTGTCAGTGCTAGAAGTCGAAACAAGCTAGCAGAATGGTATTTTATCTTGTGACAAGCTGGGACTTGCAGCAGAGCATGGCCACTTCCTAAGGTATATAATTGATGTTCATTTTAAGTTTCATTGCACTTCAGGTTCACATAGCACAGACAAGGTATTTATTTCTTGAACCCTGTGATTGCATATTCTTTTTAGGATTAACGGGGATGAAGAATGGGAAACATGTGTACCAACAGTGGAATGTGGTTGGAAACAGATTGCAGAGCCTGTCATGAAACTTTACACTGAAACAACTGATGGATCAATGATTGAATTCAAGGAAACCGCAATGGTGTGGTCTTATGAGGATGCAGATCCAGATTTTGGATCATGTCAAGCAAAAGAACTTCTTGACCATCTTGGAAGTGTTCTTGCTAATGAACCTGTTACAGTTAAGAGTGGTCAGAACATTGTCGAAGTTAAGCCACAGGTACATATGCTTGAAATGTTGATTCCAGTACTATGCATCTTTAATCGCTTTGTGATGACTTAATAATAACTGCTAAAGCAGCTGTCTCTTAATATGTTAAATGAAGCGATGTTAAATAGAAACTTAGCAGTTACAAATAACATTTGGTTAGATAAGGATTAATTTGAAGTAGAGAAGAATAATAACATTCAGCCTAATTAGGATCGCATTGCCTATCAAGATATGCAAAGCAATGAGTAGAAGCATGCTCCTACAGGTATTTTCTTCAATTTCATCTGAAGTAATTGTACAAATTGTCATGTAATTGACTAATACCTTTGTTCAAATCTAAAGTAACCCATTCATGCTCGCAAGCATTCCCTGATTGACTTCACTTAGGCAGAAAGTTTGTTAAACCTGATTTGCATTTGACCTTCACTAAATACATATGAAGCTAGATAGAGGTTAAAGTAGAAAGCTATAGGTTGAATTTTCTCTTAGGTTTATCACTTTAATGAGTTTCTCCTTGTCATATGATCTGAAGATTTCACTTGGCAATTCATGTTAGTAATACTCCAGTTTAAAACCCCTCTTTGTGGAGCAAAGTTTGACATTCTTGAGGACAAACTTGCTTGTTCTCTCCTTGGGAAGTAGGAAGGTGTAATACTAGTAGAAAACTACAAAAATTAGTATGTTCCTAGGACTAGTATTATATAGATAACCTCTTCGGGAGATTCGTTTTTATTTGATTATAACTCTCTAATTGGATTCTGATTTTTCTTCCAGAACTTATGTCCATAGCTGCCATCTCGTGCTTTCCATGGGAGGGCTGCACCCTGCAAAATTTATTTTTACATCTTATTGTTGGTTGCCAAAGAGATCATACTAATTTAAGTATTTTAGCTTGCTTTGTGAGTGAAACTTTTGTCATGCATGTCTGTAGGGTGTGAGTAAGGGTCTTGTAGCCAAACGCCTACTGTCTTCCATGCAAGAGAGAGGAATTTCTCCAGATTTCATCCTTTGTATTGGAGATGACAGATCTGATGAAGACATGTTTGAGGTCATAACAAACTCCGTACCTGGAACATCCATAGCTCCAACTGCAGAAGTCTTTGCATGTAACAGTCGGTCAAAAACCCAGCAAGGCAAAATACTATCTTGATGATACAGCTGAAATTGTCAGATTCATGCAGGGCTTGGCCTCTGTTGCAGGGCAGATGGTGCCTCTTTAGATTTTTATGTGCTGTACAAGGGCAAATACATAATGCAAACTCAATTTTCTCGAACACACTCGTTTTGTTGTTAGACGTACTTTTTTCCTTTTTTTCTTTTTGTCCTTTTCCCTCCACCCTACGTCAATTGTAAATTACGAGTCTAAGAGAAGCTGCACAATGGTGCTTTTTCGTTTTTCCGTTCTTGACTAGTGTGTTATCACTATCTTGGAAAGTTGTACACATGAAAAGGAGAACATGCAATCAATTAGTTAGTTTTTGTTGGTGCAGTCATTTTCATAAGCTAATTCAAGTCTCAAGCAACAATTGAAGAAGTAAAATTTTATTTCTGGTCATTTTACATTGGCTTAAGTGCTTTCTTCACCTATTATTTGTGTACATAATGCAGTATATTTGATTTGATTTGCGTACTGCAGCGGTTTTAGATAGCCTGCTGTTTATACTTCCCAGTTCAATTGGGTAAGAATATTGGAATTGGATGGTGAAAACTTCAGTTACTACTTAATGTCCAAAGCCTAGAAGGAACTTATTCTGCACTACAGTGATTTGTTCTTTTGGTCTTGGCTTCTTTTTTCATGGGTAGATCATTATTTTGTTGTATTGTAATCTTCAAAAGCTTGTGCATTGTGAAATCGTGGAAACGATACAATTTGCTACGATTGACATAACTACTCATGACACTATTGTGTTTGGATAATCTTGCCAATTAATTAAACAACTCCCACAATGAACCAAATCAACCAAAGGATAGAATAGAGCTCAAAATCCATCATGGGTATACAATATGAATTTGGCAACCTGTGGTTTTGGACTTTAAAAGTGTTGGGGTCAATGTACAAATGTTTATATTCAATATATAGGAACCTTTTACAATTATTTCTTAATTATAAACTCGGCATTATAATTTACCATGTAAAGAGCGTTTTCCAAATGCACATATTACAGAGTTGTTTTGGGCCGTTAATGACTACTAAAATGTAATCATTCCACCCAAATTTGTACATGCTCAACCCAGCTTGTGAATTTTTCCACATTTGTGAAATTTTCTTCTCCATCAATTTGCTGTATTAAATTGTGAAAAACATTGAAACTATACACAACTATCTATAAGCCACAGGCACTTATTACTGTATTCTCTTCCTGCCAAATTCAGGCCTCAAGGGCAAGTAATAGATGGGTTTAAATCCCAAGTAAAGTGAAAGATGCATGCCATGTTTTTGCGGGTCTAAGGGTTTAAGAAATTAGTCACAATCCATTGTGTTAGTAAAAGAAATACCAAAAAAAAAAAAATGAAACGTAATAAACATGTTCAAAATTTTCACGATCTCCAGTATTGGAATTGGACACTAGTTTTCTTAATTCGACAGGTAATAATAAACTAACAATGATGGCATGAACAGGATCAAAAAAAATCTATTTTTTTTTCTTTACCATTTCCATGTGTTTTAGCATTTTAGCTTGTACTATAAATTATTATTTTTTGTATAATATCGGCTTCTTGAAAATTTTTATTTCAAAAATTAAGATTTTGCTAATAACGTATCCAATACTTCATGTGTTGTAAGTAGATCATTTTTGGTTGAAATTTCTAAGATAAATATTTGCCAATCAAGATTTAAATGTTCCATGAATGCTTTGTTCTCTACAAGTCCTTTCTACCTTTCATAGATACTTCTGGTGAAAGAGAACTTTTTTTTGTTAGTCACTTCACAACAACAATCGTTAGATCATTCGTAAAGTAGGGAATTTCTTATTTTTTAAATAGAATTCTTATTTTATGAATGATCAAATAACTATGTTAGTCACTTTACATTACATAATAATTAGCAAATAACTACTTGTAAAGAAAAAGTCTTACTTTTTCTCATGCAGATTCCATTATCTTACAATCATCTGGTTTCTACCAAAAAAAAACTTCCACATATAGTTGGCATTTCTAGTTTCTTGCACTTATAAATTTGTCGTTAGTTTAAATATCAATCGGGAAGTAACGTTATTATAATATTTATTGCAATTATTGTTATAGCTATATTATTCTTTGAATATTGTTGTTTGAACATGTCTTGAATTTGGAAAATAATGTAAATTCAAAGGAGATGTCAAAATTTTTTCTACTTTTACTAAAATTCATAAAGGGGTTTATGTGGATATGCTTAACTTTTGCCTTTTAATAATTTCAAATGTTGTAACAATAATTAATTTAGGAGGTGTTTGGTTTATGGGTATAGGAGAGGGAATGAAAATCAAAATTAATGATATTCAAAAATGTTGTTTGGTTGAGTATTATGAGAATCATTCTATGAGAATGAAAGTGTTAAAAAATACTTACTTTCATTCATTTACTTGTGACATAGGTTTTAAATTAAGTAACTCATTAATATAATGAAATCCATTCCTATTTCAAACCAAACAAGTAAGGGAGAATATAGATATAAACCCATACCAATAATGGAGATTATGATTCCCATTCTGATTCCGATTCCTGATTATGAAACAAACACCTCCTTAGTTTAGAATCCTAGGAATGACTATTCCATATATTATTAGATATCTGTTTCAAAGTGCTTATTATCTTATTAGGTTGATTAAATTCCTTTTTTGTTGTCATTATTAGATGATAAAGTAACTTACAGTTTTGACTTGATATGTTTTTATTCTATTAGGTACAAAATGCAACGAAAAAAAGGAAAAGGTCTCAGACAAGCATTTCGCTTAAGGTTATTTAATTAATTTTTTGAAACTATTTAGTCCTTGACAAGTTTTTCACTAATAATTAGTTTTTATTTGTGATGCTAGGCGGCTGGTACAAAATGCAACGAAAAAAAAGGAAAAAGGTCTCAGACAAGCATTTCGCTTGAGGTTATTTAATTTATTTTTTGAAACCATTTAGTCCTTGACAAGTTTTTCACTAATAATTAGTTTTTATTTGTGATGCATTGGCGGCTGGGTTGGAGTACATATTTTAAGAAAATAAAAGGTTGACCTAACACTCAGGTTTCTAGCCTAATAATTTTTGAATGAAAATAACAGATTCAAAATAATTAAGCCAAGTTGTTAATAGTTCAAAACTTAATGTGTTGTAAACAATACAATATTCCTATCACTTTCAATGTTGGATAAGGTATCACATTCACCCCTCTGTACGCAAAGCCTCCGAGCCTAATAACATCAATAACATGTTGCAAACACTGCATAATGCAGCCTCTCAAATCTGGGTTGGGCCAACAACTTTTGAAAAAAAACAATAATAGTAAAATATTTAAATCAAATTATTAATAACCAGACGTTATCATTTATCACAGGTGATGTTGTTATACTCTAGACAACAATTTGGAGGACACATACTTATTTTGGACTCTAGACAACAATTTGGAGGACACATACTTATTTTGGATCTTAGGCTATTAGTTTGTTTGGAAAATACTTAAGTAGACTGTTGTCATAGTTTCTAATGTTTAGTTCAAACTACAAGATCTATAAGTGGGTTAAAAAATCGGATCTACTTATGTAACACTCCGAGCCATGGGCTGGCCCAACAACAGAGTGATGTCATTTTCTAAGGTTTAATCCAAACCACAGAATCTACAAGTGGAGTCAAAAATCAGATCTACCTATGTAACACTCCGAGCCATGGGCTGGCCCAACACCTCCGAGCCATGGAAACAACATGCTTAAAAACCAAATTGTTAGTAGCCCACAGTCAAATACCAACTATAACAGTCCGGACCCTGAGTTGATCCAACAACTTTTGAAGGAAAACAACGGTGTCAAAATGATTAAGCCAAATTATTAGTAATTCATAATTTAAGATGTTATAAATAATATAATATTTTTTTTCACTTTCAATATGGGACAGGACATCACAACCTTGAGTATTTGCGAGTTTGTTTTAATAATAATGTTGACACAACTTTTGGAGGTTTATGGCTCAGTATCGGAAGGTGGATTTGTCGGAGGTGTCCGAAATCCAATAAAAATTTGACACGTAATGGAAGAAATCTTATCATGAAATAGACTTACAGTAGGAATTAATTGTTCAGGACAACTCACTAGTAGGAATTATTGTGCGGGTCCCATAATTTTGTAATGCAAATAGAGATTGAGAAAGAGACCCCTTGTGACGCGTGAATACAAACAGCGGTATATTAAACAATAGGGTTATTATATTTGTTAATCTAATCCCTAATTTTAATTTTGTGTCAATTAATCTATTTTAGTTATTAATTAAGATATAAATATTATCAAAATAATTAAAAATATAATGATGCCTCCAACAACAATAATTTTTTAAAAATACTTATAAAAAAATCTAAATACAAAATTTTTCTAACACTATCGACATTTTTTAATATTTTCATTATATTCTATTTGTATATAAAAATTAATTTTTAAATACACACACCTCGGCGCATAACTTGGTTTAAAAATTGGGTTGATAACACTTTGCCCCGAGGAGTAATTATACTTTATTCTGTAAACTAAAAAGTTACCCTTTGTCTCCTATTCTATTCATCTTTGATCATTTTTAATACTATCAGTTAAAGTTAGTTAAATGATTGATATGTCCTTATCACTATAACCCAAAATATAAAATATTAAGATACAACAAAAAATTATAAAATTTTAATAGAAATATATTTATACACAAAACCCTTAAATAAAAACTTTAAATAGAAAATATAATTGAGAATTTAAAACTTCAAATTAAAAGTGTCACTGTGAACCTATTTTGAGAAATATACTACCAATATGAAAAAACACTACAATTCAAATAATATCAAATGAAAATTGTTATACTCTCTCTATTCTAAATTTTTTGTGACATTTCTAGAATCCAACTTTATAATAATATTGTATTAAAATGTAAATTTTAGTGCTTTTCTTTCTTTTATTTATTCCAATATGTCAAAATTTAAGTTTGAAGTATCATATGATCAATCATTAAAAGATGGCAATAATGAAAAAAGAATCAAAGATAGCTTTGACTCTGTTTTAAGGTGACAAAAATTTTGGAACATCTCTAGATAAAAAATATGACACTTTTAATAGGACGAAGAAAGTAAAAAAACTAGCAAAAGTTGAAAATATAACAAATCAAAAAACAGTGACAAGGGGCATTTTAATCATTTATTTAACTATTTTTAATGGTGTTAGAAATGTTAATGAATGATAATGTAAATGAAAGAAAAGTGTAATTTTTTAATTTAAGGGGTAAAGTGTAATACCCCTATACTTTAGTGGGTAAAGTATAGACTAGTCTGGCAGTGGTGGTGATAAGATGAAAAAAAAAAAAAAACAAAAGGATATTCACAATTTTAAATAGAGAGAAAAAAAAAATACGCTAGCACTTATAACACATTTATCGGAGAAGATACCGGTGGCTTCTTCCTTTGATGTTTTGTATGATATTTAAAACCACAGATCCAACAGATCAGAATTAATTGAGAGAAGATCTATGGCTAGAATTTTATTTCGGATCCATCCGAAATACAACTCCTCCGGTACCTGTATAACTACCCACTTTTGGAAATTATTTGAACGAAAATCTTGAATTAAGAGATGAATGACCGCCTACTTTTCGTGATGGCAGCTAGGACAGCAGATTTAAAATGTGCCATAAAGTCGTCGCAAAAGCGCTTTGCCACGGAATATTCACTTTTTGCTGCATTTTTGTGCATCACAAAAACCCATCTTGGTGTAGTGGTGTGAACATATCTAAAATTGATGACCAATAATAGTACAGATGTTAAAAATTACTTATAATGGGATAGATCCAAGAGTTTGGATTGCAATATTTTCACAATTAAAATTTAGAATACAAATTGAGATTAGCTATGAATTATGGGGTACAAACCTGAGCAAGTCATTATTTAAATATTTGGGAAAAAGTAATGCAAGCCAAAGTTTAGTTTCCTGCGGAGAAAATGAAAATCATTAGCAGTATTTTATTTCCGAGAGCTACTTTCAGAGACGGAGAGAATGAAATACTACAATACAAATGCTGAAAGCTGTTCTTAATCAGTTGAAATCCCTCGACGTAATTGAGAAGCTTTGTATGCGATCATCACACAGAGTCGGTTATGGGCATTTTCCACAAATTTGAAGTATGCATAACGCCACGACTTCTTGAAATGAAGGACGCTCAGAACTCCTACGAGACCGATTGCAAAACCAGGTCCTATACCAGCATAAAACCATGTGAAATGATCAGATTCATGGTGGCCTCTGTCATAAAAAGAAGCTGGTGTGTTGTCTCCGGGACAATTTTTCAAGAGCGGCTTGCCACAGAGTCCTCCATTTCCTTGATAAATGGATGGATCAGTTAACGTCTGAAGTTGATTCCCCGACGGAATTCTCCCTGATAGGTTATTGTACGACACGTTTAGGTAGCTCAACGAGTTTATAGCAGACAAGCTCGGAGGAATTCCACCAAAAAGTTGGTTGACGGATAAGTCTAGAGACTCGAGGTGCTTCAGATTTCCAATCCTGTCTGGGATCCTTCCGCTCAGATGATTCTTATTTTTGATAGATTCAAGTTTTGCAACCCGGCTAGATCCATTATCTCTTCCGGGATCTCTCCCACTAATTTATTATTTGAAAGACTTATGGATTTAAGAAATACAAGGTTGGATGTAAACTCGAGTTCGCGTCCTTTGAAAAAGTTTGAAAGAGTCCTGGCTGTAGGAGACCTGATAAAAACTAGTCCACCAGGGGCATCGTTTAGCATCATACTGAAGTTGTTGAAACAGTGAGGGATGGATCCAGTTAGGTTATTCCTTGCCAGATTTAGCACTTGAAGCTTTGTGAGTTGGCAGAGTTTATAAGAAATGCCTCCCTGGAAATTATTAGACTCAAGTCTTAGAAACTCTAAATCTAACAATTTTTCCTCAATCCACGCTGGTATAAAATCCTCAAGACCATTTTCACCAAGATCAAGAAATTGCAAACTTTTCAAATTCTGGCTTATTAACCCGAGGTTCCCAATGAACTTATTTCTATTCAAATGCAAAATCACCAGATTCAGTCCAAGTCACCTAGTGAACCAGGTATTTGACCGGAGAGACTGTTTTTGGCCAAATTTAGTACTTGGAGATTTCGCCAATTCCCCAAGCATGAAGGGAGTCTCCCTGATAGCTGGTTATTCGACAAATCTAAGGTCTCCAATCTATTCATCTTGCACAACTCTTTGGGGATAGTACCTGTCAAACGATTGTCATTTAGTGTGAGAAACTTCATTGCCACAATCGTCGTTGTATCACCATCAGGAATTGGTACATTTCCTTTAAGCAAATTTCCTGATAAATCCAATTCTAGAATATCTGGTGGGAATGAGGCAAGAGAACCCTCGAATTTGTTGTTATTTAGAAGCATTCCCCGCGGTGGACCATGATTAATTTGCCTGAACAATAGTGGATTTCCACTTATGCTGTTGAAGGAGAGATCTAAGGTGGTAATATTGCAACAATTAAGCCGAAACCAATTGGGGATCGTATCTGAAATACCAGTGCCCCTAAGGTTCAACTCTTGTCTCTAGTTCTCTTTGGTTCTGAAGCCAAGTTGGAAATCGGGGTCCTATTTTCATGTATGCCATATCAATGTAACGGAGCTGGAAAGGAGGAATCCATGAGGAGCTGAAATTAAGAGCGAGATCATTGTTATATATGGTCAACTTCTTTAGCTCTTTGAGTTTCTCAAAATGGAGTTCGGATAACACACCAGTTAACATGTTATCGGAAATGTATAAAATTTGTAGTTTCTTAACTTTCCCCAAACTAGAGGGTACAGAACCTTTCAAGTTATTGTGAGAAAGGATGAGTTTAGTTAGTTGTGCAAGATGGCCTATTTCACTTGGAATTGACCCCTCAAGGTGATTGTAACCCAGATTCAAATAAGCAAGATTGCTCATATTATACAATGATTTCGGTATTGAAGTATTGATATTATTGTCGTATAGATCAAGATAAACTAGAGAGGTCATTTGATCAAAAGCATCATGGATTGGACCGTGTATAGAATTGACTCGCAAATTAAAGTTGTACAAGGCCAGTCAGATTAAACAGCCAAAGAGGGATAGAATTGAGTAGATTGCCACCGAGGTCAAGTGAAGCAAGAGATGTTAAATTGACCTGTGAAAGATGATCAGGAATAGTTGGAAGTTTACAAGCTGCCAACTCTAATGATGTTAAAGAAGGAAGCTTGTTGATTGCCAATAACCAATTAGGGTCCTCAATAGTCGTCACATAGGAAAGGTACAACCTTTTCAAAGAAGAAAGCCTAACCACCCACAAAAGATTCTTGGTCGTCAAAGAATTATGTAAATCATGAGCAAAAAATACACTCGGTGCGACACTAAGATCCAAGATCTGTAAAGAAGAGAGATTTCCCAAATGATGGGGAATTTCCCCTCCTAATCCTGTATCGGAGAGATTAAGGTATCTCAATTTTTTCAACAGTCCAAGAAATGTTGGAATTGTTGGATCCGAGAAATTATTCAAGCTTAAATCCAAGTGTTGCAAATACTTCAAATTCACTAACTTTCTGAAGGATTTAACTGACCTCCCAAGCAGTTGTTGCTGAAATTTGAATAATAGTACTCGGGATTAAACCCATACTCACTTTCATCGAACAACATAGGATTGTGTAAATCAACCTTGACAACATGGCCAGTGCTTTTGCTGCAACCGACTCCTTCCCATACACAACATTCTTCTCCCGTCCACGATGACAATCGGTTTGATTTACTGTCTATCAAACTTTGCCTAAACTGGACAAGAGCTTTTCGTTCACTCTCAATGCAGGTGACATTTGAATAAGCTTCGCCAAGTACTCGAATTTGGCTGATGAAAAGAAGAATAAATGGGAACATGATGAATGGAGTGCCAAGGAAATGCCTCATTGTTTTTTTTTTTGTGTGGTTATATCACTCAAGTGGCTGATATTGTAGTAATCCCTGCTAAGCTTCATATATGAAGGCATGACCGGGGTTCCGAAGTGGAAAAGTTGCTCTTGAATGGTATATTCTCCCATAATCAACAGGACAAAAAAGTAGTCATAGTTCCTTTGATAGCATTTATTGGGCATGGAAAAATTGGGAGTGAGTTGGACTAATCAATCCAAGTATCAGTCGGTCAACAAAATTGGTTCGCGTGCAATTCTTGTTTTACTTACAAAGAATTCTGGTTCCTGAAAAAGAAAACATCTTTTTTTGTTAACATATTATTAATTATAGAAATTACTTAAATGATCTTACTTTTCATTAAAATTCAGGAGAATTTTATTGATTTTTTTTTGCCAATTACCCCCTAAAAGTTGTAAAAAATAATTTTTTCCTATGAAGCAAAAATTTTAAAAAACCATTAACTCATCTTTAACATAAACTCTTTCTATATGTAAAATTTCAGGGATATCTAAACACTGACTTTAGATTAGGTTCACAGTTATAAGTCACTAATTTAGTGTGGAAATTAGGAAAACGAGCAGCAAAACCTTCCAATTCAGTCATGTCGAGAAAAGATACTGGCTCCGAGTCTTCTGAAATTGGAGCTTTGCTTGCGACTTACTTTGCTAGTTGATGCGTGCGCTTTTGATTTAGCGTTTAGCCAAGTTAAACCAAAGATGTAGATTTGTCTTGGCCTTAAAATAATTTTCTTAATCTTTATTTTCATGTTACATTTCATTCTTTGATTGTTATTTGTCCGAACATGACTGATTAAGATAAAGGTCCAAACATGGCTGATTAAGATAAAGGGGAATTAAATTAAAAGTTAACTTTTACCTGTATTATAATGGGTTTAATTAATTTTTTATCCACATATTATATTTGTAAGGATACACATAGAAATCTAGTAAAAGTTTAAACTTGTATCATTTGTTTGGAACCAAACTTTGAAAAAGGAATTCATACAATTCTCCTGACAACATTCCATTGAGTATATCTAAACATGATAAAGGAATATTTTTCTGCAAAATAATATTTCGAGTAATTAGAATGGTAATTAATATTACTTTCCAACCAACTAAACGAGGAAGAGTTTTGGTTTATATGTTTTCTCTTTCGAGACTTCAATGTTTTAAATTTTATAGTGATCCCAACAGATTTTCAGAATGATTAATTATTGTAATTGACTTATAATTAGGCTTAATTAATATTAAATTAAACCAATTAGCAACTTCATAGCTAGGATTTGGAACTTTTTTCACTATTAAAATTGAAACCTTGAATTTATTTAAGATATGTTGCTAAGTTCCTTTTATAACATTTTTAAAATCCAACATGTTTAGAAATTTTGAATTATAGCCTCCATACATTAGAAGCATTATACTTATTTATTTATTTTTGTTTTTGGGATTGGTTTTTTGCAAAATAAAATGTAACAAAGCAAAAGTTGTTATTCTAAAATTTAATTTTTTTTAATTCAAGTTCTAACCACGTGTCATTTATGAATTATACTCTACAAAATTATATGTATTATAATTAATATTCTCTTCATGGATAAAGAAGTTTGCATCTTTCATTTATCTGGGAATTAGACAATTTTACAAATTAAATATTTCAAGCACCAACATTTCAATTATTGATTTGGTTAACTAATTTATTAATTTGAAAAAAATACTCATTCAATTGATAATATAATTTTTAATTTTCAAGATGAAAAAAAATTCCCTTTCCATTTTCTATTCAAAATCCACAAACCAAAAAAAAAAATCTCTTTCTTTGGAATCACTTTCATTTCCTTACTACTTTTCTTACTAACCAAATAAGGTGAGAAATTTAGCATTTTCAAGGAATTTACTTATCCTTTCCTGTATTTCCTTTTCCTTAGTAAATTCCAAGAACCAAACAAGGCCTGAATATACGAAAGTTTCTATTTTGGAAAGCAGAGGAATAAGGAAGAAAGATAATAGCGAGAAACGTGAAAGACCGAAGGAGATTTTTGAAAACTCGAGAACTATGTGAAAAAAAAAAAAAAAAAAACCCCAAAGCTTTTGGTTTTCTGATACTGGAGTTTTCTCCTTTAAGATATAAAGATGGTCGTATGTGAAAATTAACAGAAGTTATATTTAACTAGGTTTTCAATGTTAACTGGTTTAATCGGACGGATCATCGGGTTTCATAATTAAACTAATATAGATTCTTACAGAACATTATAGAAGTTCAGCTAGTTAGGTAGTTTTGTATTTAATTATGAGGTTGAATGTTTGAATCCTCCTTTTTACTTTTTCTTTTTGTTTATATCAAAACTTCACAAATAACAACACTAACAAAAGAAAAATGTAGAAACACCCTATTTCTATCTTCCCTTCCCTTACTTGACCTTTCTCGCTTCTCTGTCTCTCATCACCTTATCCCCTTCCTCCGCCTCCAATCCTCTTTTCCCCTTCCTTCTCCTGCTTCTGCTCCTCGGCCTTCCCTCCTCCTATACCTCCCATCTCATTTGATTGATTTGGGCTTTGAGTAAAGCCTTGGTTCCATCTTTATCTAAGAACCTCGAGAAAATTATGGATATGAGATTTTGAATATTATTGAAAGAAAAAATGTGGAAATGGTGATGCCTTGAATTATTCCGCTGTTTCCATATAACCTCAGCCAATCCTTACTTCCCAACTTCCCAGAACACTCCTCCATGTCCCCTTTTTCTTACCTGATCTATCTAATTTCTTATTAATTTTTTGGCCTGTGAAAAGTAAATAGAAAGTATCGACCTTTTGGGCAAAGATTTTGTATGAAACCATTGATATTGTGGTTTGAATTTCATTTAGTTTGGACTTGTCCAAGATTTTGATTTGTTCTGGACCTTTGATGATGTTTGTAGTTTGAATTTTTTTTTTTTTTTTTTGGTGAAGAATTTAAAAAATAAGTTGTTCGCAAGTCTAGCGGTTTTTGCTGGTTAGCTAGTTTGAACCAGGTCTAACCAATTTTTTTTTTTTAATTTCTAGCTTTGATACTTGACTGAACCAGAGTCATGTCCGGTTCGAGCTTAAACTGCTCGAACCAACCAGTTCGGTCCGAATTTAAAAACACTATTAGTAGGAGAAAAACTAACAGCACCATCAGCTGTACCACTTTCAGGAACCTAAAATTACAGTAAAACACGAACTTAAAATCCGAAACACTTATGAAGTTGAGTTGTTGGAATTTCAATGTACAACCAAATAGACCTTTAAAAAGGATCTACCATTGCTATCACCATCTCTTCCTTTCACATCCCTTTTCTTCCTTCTTGCTTCCCATTTCCGCTTTTAATAGTTGGACTTTCCTTTCTAACCTTCATTTATTCCTTTGAAAATAGGTCTATATCTGTAATTTCTCCAAAATTCAATTCATCACCAGCAACTTCCTCATAAAACGCTACTCAAATTCCTCATCCTTCTCGCAGTCCTGACGTTGCAAGCTCAAAGGTAAAGACATAATTATCTTTTAGAGGAAAGTCCATACATTGATTCTAAAATCAAAGTTATCTCTGATTTGTAAAAGCCATCACGTTAATATTATCAAACTCCTCAGGGTTTCCATTTCTAACGATCATATAACAAGATAATTTGACAGTTATTCTCCTAGTCAACATCGGTCAAAATTCAAAAAAATTATGTTTTGGGTTGAGTATACCATTTAGGAATAAACTTGAAGATACAAATATTTCGTTCAGGGACTAATATGTCTAAAATAAAAATTGGAGACCATTTTGATTTTAACAACATAGTTAGAGGACTAATAAGGTAAGTCTAAAATTATTTTTAAAAAGCAAAAACATAGCGTCAGATGATTTAAAAGTTATACCACTAGTCAATACTAGTCAAAAGTCAAAAAATTTATTCATTGGACAGAGCCACCATTTAGGTATCAAGTTGGATGCAAATATTTACTTCAAAAACTAATCTAGCTAAAATTAAAGTTGGGAAAACATTTTAGTTTAAATGAAATAATTGAAGGTCTAATGAGGTGGTTTGCCCCATTCTAGGTTTTTGCTTGATGGAGAAGATATAACATTTGGAAAATTTTTGTCAATATTTGTTTCCTTTAAATGAACAAGAATTTGGAAAGGGAAATGTGCTTGGATTAGTGGCATAGTTAGAAATTTTCTTCACTTCTCAGTAATATTTTTCTATTGTTTAATACTAGATTAACACGTAAATAATATGGTGTATCAGTTTTTTTTCTCCACACATAGTTACTGGATCTATTGGATAACCCTCCATACCGCATACTATTTCACGCATACCGGTATATCGTACCGAGTACCATTACACCATATATATGTATTTTTTTTTCAAAAAAGTGATGTACGATGTTCTAGTACTCGTACCTCGTACAGTATCACATGTCAGGTGATTGTGTCTCCACAATGGTTATTTATCAATATTTCATCGACATGAACATGCAGTCAAGTGTCTCAGTTCTCCTTTTTTTTTTTTTTTTTCTAATTTCTATGTGTGCCTCCAAATAGTTTTAGTAGATTATCATTCAAGTATAAATCAAGTTTTGGGCATAAAATATGGACAGGTCTCTTTTTCATATTTGTTTATTCTAAAGCCAAAATTTTTCACTACATAAATTCTAATTAATTATATTAATAACAACATATAAAAGCATAAATTTGTGATATCTATTAAATCAAATATGAGAAGGGGCAAATCAAAATGAAATGAGAGAAATAGAGACAATTAGTAACATATTTTAAATAGTTATAAAAAATTATTAGAACAAAAAGGATGACTATATAATCATATAAAGTCACATATTTCATCTCTAAAAAAAATTAGTGGAGGCAATGGGAAAAATTACAATATTTTTAGATGAGTATATATAAACATAAAATGAGTGATTGGAGGCTAATAGGGCCAGCTGATCCTAGGGGTGTTCATCCTGAACCGCTAACTGAAAAATCTGCTGATCCGATCCGAACTGAAAAAAAGGGTACTCGAACCGCATTTTGAAAGTTGTAGAGGGTCGGGTCACTGAGGTTGAGGGTCGCCCGACCCGGTATTTCAGGGGTAATTTTGTAAATTTGATTAATAGGGTTTTATTAGAAATTAATAATTACTAGGGTTATTGGAAACTTCTCACCTCTTCTTTTTTAGTTCCTTGTCTTCCCCTCCTCCACCTCCTCAATCATCTCTTCCATTCCTCGTCTGTTGAGATGTATTTTTTGATTTATCTATTATTGTTGCTATTGGTTTGTTGCTACTTGTTAGTTTGTTGCTATTGTGATGTATTTTGTGATTTAGACATAATTATTATTGGCTTAATATGAAATTAACTTGTCTAACTATCATTATTTAAATTTTTTTATGTTACTAGTGAGGGTCGGGTACCCGGTCAACCCAACCGTCTTTTGTGGGTACCCGATAGGTCGAGTACCTGCTTTGTATGGACCGGGTAGAAAGTCAAAATTTTCTTGACTCGGTCAGTAAGGGTCGGGTACCTTTTTTATCTCATGAACCGGGTACCCGGTCCATGAATACCCCTAGCTGATCCCACTGCTTCCATGCTATCTCCGCCTCTGCTTGGATAATTACTTTTGCAAGTTTCCTTATCCTGTGAATGATTTGACACCCTTGCCTTGGAGATATGGAGACGATTCTGGTTGGTTAGTGTTGGCCTAAAAGCAACCTACGAGAAGGGGTGAATTAGGTTGTCTCAAAAAACAAACCTTTTGAAATGCTTAATAAAGAAAATGCAAACTTTGTGCAATAAATGAATACTTAAGCATAAATGATCAAAGATAAATATTTAACAATCAAAGCTTAAAGAACAAATAAAAGATTGATATAAAGAATATCAAACCAAACTCCCAAACTTCTCAAATTTGGAGTACATCCACTAGTAGTGCCTCTTCAAAAAAGGTGAGGCAATAACCTTCTAGTACATAAAGTAGGCTCACCCTTGCACCAACTAAGTTCCTCTAGTTGAGCCAAAGGGTTTTACACTAAAACCTCACTTTTGTACACTTGTTATCCCTCCACTCTTACACTTGAAGATCACTCACTAGTCTATTCTTGCTCACACTACTCATAACCAAGCATTCTAAACAAATTTAAACACATAGTTGACAAATATTCAAGAGATCATAGTTCACATTAACACATTTTCAAAGAATTTAAATGTTACCCATTTTAATGTCATCTTAGCTTATATGCTTTGAACACCCTCGATGATGATCGTATTGAATTTTATTGGTGCTCTCCAAGCATACTTACATACAAAATTAGACAACAACTTTTGGTACCCACATTTAGATGTGTATAAGAGACAGGTTAGTAGCATGTTTGATCACCCAAATGGAATTTATTCCCAACTTTTCATTTCTTTTGACATAACAATCCCTTTTTATATGTCCATATTGACAACAATAATTGCATATAATATTTTTGTTGCTATAAAAAAAAGATTTAGATTTTATAAAGCACAAATCATCCTTTCTATAGGTGACAAAATTTTTGTTGACAAGCATATTTCTAATCCTTTTCTTTTCAAAAATATTTTCCTTTTTCTTTTGTAAAAGAGCATCAACATCATCTAATCTCTTCTTTAATGAAACTTGTTCTTCTTTGATCGTGGTTTTCACATCAAATTCCTTTTTTAAAGAATCATTTTCTTTTGTCAACAAATTATTTTCATGCATAAGTTTTGACTTAGCACTCAATAAAGCATTAGTCTTGATTTTTAGCTAATTGTTCCTAAAGCATATGATTCTTTCAAACATTCATGCATTTTAAAAATAAATGATTCAACATCATCATCATCATCACAAGAATCATAACTAGAGGATACCTCATTATTTTCAAGAGCCATAAAAGCCATTTGATCCGCCTCATGTTCTTCTTAAACTGTTCCATCCGAATTACAATCATCCCATGTAATTTGAAAGTTGTTGAACCAAGGCTTCCTTGAGTCTTTCTTCTTCTTGGATGGACACTCATTTGCAAGATGTTCCGATTTGCCATATTCATAACATTTTTCACTTGGCTTCTTGCTTGTATCTTTTTGTGAAGCCTTCAATGCTATGCCTATTTTTGCCCTTGCCTCCTCATCATCTTGTACCATATTTCAACTTCAATTCAAAGGAGGTTAGTGAATTAATCAAAGATTCAATAGGTATAGAATTTAAATTTTTAGACTCTTCTATAACAATGGATTTAGAATCCCATTCCTTAGGTAAAACATTCAAAATCTTTCTATTCTATTTCACCCAAAGAATATTCTTTATCTAAACCTTCAAAATCCTTTACAATATCAATAAACCTACAACACATCTTGTCAATATTCTCATGAAATTCCATTTTGAAGGATATATATTTAGCCACAAGAAGTAACTTCTTTTGTTCTCTTATCCTTCATGGATTTCTTTCAATTTGTCCCATATCTCCTTAGCCGATTTGCAACCTTTCACTTTAGTAGACTCATCTGCATCCAAAGCATTATACAGAATATTCATGGCTTTGGCATTTAAAGATAAATTTACTCTATCTTGTGCATTTAATTCATATCTAGTCTTAGGCCTTAATCTATGTGTATTTTCATAAAAAATATTACCCTCAAAAGGACCTTCATCAACAATATACCACAAATCAATATCAATGGATTGCATAAAAAAATTTATTCTTTCCCTCCAACAAACAAAATTAATTCCATTAAATATGGAAGGTATAGTAATGGAATGCCCACTTAAAAACAAAAAATTATTCTTTGTTCAGCCATAATGATCTTTTCTCAAAAGCTAGTTAAGCTCAATATAAGAGACCTGTCTTTAATACCAATTGTTGGCCCAAAAGCAACCTAAGAGAGGGGATGAATTAGATTGTCTAAAAAAACAAATCTTTTGAAGTGCTTAATGAAAATGAAAACTTTGTGCAACAAATGAATACTTAAGCATAAATGATCAAAGATAAATATTTAACAATCAAAGCTTAAAGAACAAATAAAGATTGAGATAAAGAATATCAAACCAAACTTCTAAACTTCCCAAGCTTCTGGAGTACATCCACTAGTAGTGCCTCTTCAAAGAATGTGAGGCAATAACCTTCTAGTACACAAAGTAGGCTCACCCTTGCACCAACTAAGTTCCTCTAGTTGAGCCAAAGGGTTTTACACTACAACCTCACTTTTGTACACTTGTTATCCCTCCACTCTTACACTTGAAGATCCCTCACTAGTCTACTCTTGCTCACACTAATTTCCTCTAGTTGAGCCAAGATAATGCTATACTACCCAAATCAATACAACCCACAATATTTTAGCCTATTTCTCTCAAAATAGTTCTTACAAGTGTTTGTTTTGAATGTCTTAGTTCCACACATCATTTGGATGGCCTTGGCTTATTTATAAATGAAATATGTGCTGAAATTTGAGCTCCAACGGTCAAAAAACTAGCTGTTAAAAAACTAGCCATCAGGGGTTCGGGCGGTTATATGTGTCCTACAGCTTAATGAACAGTGTCTCGGACGGTCGTATGCGTCCTACAGCTTTGACAGAAAATTTCTTCATTTCGAGCTCATTTCTTCGGACGGTCTTCAACATCCGATTCTTTTTTCTTTTGGATTCCTTGTCTCGGACAATCTTTTGCGTCTGAAGCACTTTCTTCAGACGGTTATCTGTGTCCGAAAGATGTGTTCTTCTTCGGTGTTGTCTGGTCATGTTTTGGATGCTCCCTTGAGTCCGAACTTCTTTCTTTCTGACGCTCTTCATCGTCCGTAAGGTGTTTGTTCAACTTTTGGTTGTTTTTCTTGATTGTGTTCGGATGATCATTTTCGTCTGAACCTTCCTATTTTTCTGCACACTTGTTTTCAAGTTGTTAGTGCGATTTGGTCATCATTAAAACATGATTATCATAATTGGAGTCCAACAGTTAGTGTTTAGAATTGGAATTTTATTTGGGTTATTACTTTATACAAGTAAACAAAAATTCAAGATTCACCAATTTCTGGGTTTAATTTAAGGGTTAATTACATTTACCTCCCTTGAGATTTGACCATATTACTAAACAAACCCTGTGGTTTGACAAAATTACAGTCAATCCCATTGAATGGCCAAACGTTTAACAAGTATCAGCCTATCATTTACCAATTGCCTATTATTAATCAATTACAGGGTAATTATTATTATTACTATTAATATTATATTATTATTATCTTCAAATCTTATTATTATTATTATTATTGTTATTGTTAATAAGATTACAAATTTTCTTGATTATTTCTTGGTCCATTGAAATCGAGACCTTGAACATAATACCTCAAATCTATTCCGGTAAAAATGACTTCTCAATCCCACATTTCTTGTAAATTAGGCCAAACGTTCAAAGGGAGCCCTTTAGGCACTCTGAGCCAACCAGTTATTCTAGAATCAATTAAAGAGATAAAACCTATCTAAATGATTAAATTAAGAAAAATCAATTAGGATATTATGGCGTTAATTTACCCATAATTGAGCTAGTAATTAACTTTTTCTAAATTAAACCTCTCACTCTTTGCCTATAAATAAGAAGCCATTGCCATTGAGAGGAATAACTTGAAAGCACTTCAACCATACAAAGAGCAAGACTTCGGGAGATCAACAAGCAAAAAAATCAAGTGTCGCATCTTCTACAACAATAAAAAGTCACATTCCTCACCAACATCCTTTCAACCAAGATCAAACGTAAAGCCCACGGTACACACTGTTCTATTTATTTCTCTCACGAGAAATTAAATGAGTTCAATGAATCAAAATCAAGTTGCATATTGTGCCATTGAGTGTTTGTCAATACATTGATGCTTCAAGATCAAGCCGATCTCCACAGTTAGATTGTCATCACCAAATCACAAAATGGACTAGAGGACTTTGTCATTGCAAATGACAATTGAAATACCACAAAGAGTTGTAACCTATTGTCACCTAATTTAATAAAATTTTAGATTTGTCAATTTTATTTCTTGTCTATTTTACAGGCACAAAATTTGTCTTCAAAAGTCCTCAACTCAACTTTGATTTCAATTTATAAGTCAAATTATCAATCGCACTGGTCTATAAATTGATTGGTTTGACTATTTTACCAGTTGAATAAGTCGTTCAACTTTGTCGATTGAATACCGGTAAAATAAATTGATCAATTATATTTTTTCATATTTTAAAGATATATTATAATAACATATTAATTTATTTGTTTGCATAATGTTTTAACCATAATATTCGTAATTCTTAATAATTCAATATCTTAATAACTGATGATATTCTTAATTTTATTTAATACTCAAATATCTTTTCTTAGTGTAATTGTTGAAGTTATTAATGTAATATTTCACATTATATACAATTTATGACTTATACATTAATATAACTGTACAACTTATTAATGTAACATTTTTCTTTCAATAACTAATTAAATAGATTACTAATTTCCTTTTAATACATGTAGAGACTAAATTTAAGTAATTATATATACTTTAATACTTAATGAAATATCTATATATCTATGCATACATGTTCGGGTGTTCATAAACTAAAATTCGTATAAATTGTAATAAAAATATGTTTTACATAATATATAGTTTATATACTTATATGGTATAACTTATTAATGCAATATTTTCATTGTCAATAATATACGTAGTAATCATATATTTTAATATACTTATAGGATATCACATATGGAATTTGTGTAATGATGTATTAAATTTTAGAATTAGAATATAGAATGAAAGAGAATTTTTGTTCTGACTTATTGGACTTACCGACTAAATAAGTCGAAGAATTTAAACTACTTGATTTTATTTGACTTTGAATTTATACGACTTTAAAATTTCTAAGAAAAAAATCAAACAAGTCAAATCAAATAAGTCAAAAAGTCGAATAATGATTGAACCCACACCCTTTAGTAACAGCCACGGCTGTACTTGATTCAAATGGGATTTTCTTTTATATTTTTTCTAATTTTTCTTAAATCTTCAAAAACAACTAAACATACAACCTTTCTCAGAATGATCCCAGAAAGAAATAGAACATGAAATTAATGTCCACAAACTACCAAAAACATAAACTCCCGATTTCATGGTTTAAAGATTTAGGGTGTGTTCGTTTGGATTGAAAATATTTTCTTTCCATGGAAAATATTTTACATGAAAAAGTCCATTTTTCATACAATTTTTCGGTGTTCGGTTGACAAAATGAAAATATTTTGAAATAAAAAATTTTAACAGTTTTATCTTTAATTTTATGAATACAAATTAAAAACTTATAACCTGTGGTAATAAATACCTTAAAAGTAATTGTGATTAAAAAAAAATCTGATTTTGTTCAAAATTAAATGATAGTACAATATAGTAATAAAATATGCATAATGATAGTTATATTAGTGTGGGACCCATGATTGAGAGAAAAATGAATGAAAAAGAATTGAAAACGAAAATAAGTTTAGCAAACGAAATTTTAAAAGTAAGTATTTGAGATTTAATGTCACTCTTGAATTATCCGAAAAATAACTTACATTCAAAACTTTCGTAAGATATTTTCAGACAGAGGAAGGAAAATTGAAAAATATTTTACACTGAAAAATATTTTCTGGTGTTTGGCACCAAAAAAATTTCTGAAAAAAATTTTCCTGAAAATATTTTCAATTCAAACGAACACACCCTTATTATAACAACTCATCAAAGCCGTTTACCACATTAATAGGATAGAAAAACAACAAAATACTCTATGGAAAATAGATTTTCACTTATCCGAATGTTGAGATTTCTTATAGCATTTCGTCAATCAGTTCACTAACATAATTTAAGCACAAAAAATGGCAGTTCACAGTAGCATCCTCAAACAAACCGAGAAGAGAAGATACAGCAATTACCATTCCCATATAGGCTTTATGATGAACCTCATATAATCTAAAACTTTAGGGAAAGTTTTGAAAATAAATAAAGGTATAAATAACAATAATTGTCATCTATCTTCATCCCACTCTTATACACATCTAGACTCATATATCTGATCCCACTATATCCCCCATCATGTACGACCATGTAAATGTATGTGGCAAATGAAGGTAAGAATGAGGTAATATTGGTAGCCGTATGTAAGACCCTTTGGCAGAGTTTCACGCATCGGCAAGGCTGCGTGCAGGCCTGCCCCAAAAACAGCCTGCACGTCGGCCAGAATATGGACTTCCATCTTAAAATCGATTCGGCAAACAGAGGTGGGCCGATTTGAGCCGTTGACGTGCAAAGTGCTTCAAAACTATGCAGTGGTGTGCTGGAAGTCCTTAGGCAAGTGTTGTCTTTGGGACGTTGGCAAACGTTGCCAGTGGACAGCTCAAGACATGAACGAGCTGGGCAAAACGGTGGCTAACGGCAGTGGCACGAACGGACCCGTGCACACATGCACACATGCACACGAGTTGGCATAGATTTTGGCACAATCTTGGGCATTGCTGGGAGCCCAAGTAAAGTCTTGTGGGTGGCAAGGCTGGTCGGCAAGAGTAAAGGGATTAGGAATCTATTTAATTAGTTTGCCGACGTGCTGGACAGGTCACGAAACGGCTAGGCAGCGTGCACGTCGGGTAAGTGCACTCGCACAGGTGTAGATGATCAGCTGAAGTTGGACTTCGTGTGGCTGAGTGGGACTACTTGGCCGAGCTGGTGGGCTGCATGTGCTAGAAAATGGCTGGAAACGTGGGCAGCACATGGGGTAGTGCTCGAAGTGGGCATATCACTGGCTCTTACCACCTTCTGGGGCATGACCAGGCCATGTGTGCTGCCAGCTGGCCAGGCAGCTTAGTTGTATGCATTTTGTTTGTCCAGCAAATGCTAAGCAGTTGGGCTTGTCAACTGCAATTTTGCTATAAATATTGGTAGTTAGAAACTTGGCAAAGAGAGAGGAATCCGTTTTGGATTTAGGCCAAGAGTGTACACATCTAAACCAAGTGTTTGTAAGAAGTCTCGTTGTAAGCTTTTAGCAGAAATAAAGTGTTGCAAGGGTTGGCCTGGGGCCGTAATTTGTTTGTGTACCGTTTACTTACGTTTTGCTGTGCTATATTCTTGTGGGTTGCCTAAAAATCCTGATTCCGTATGTTTGAGTGAGTTGCTTGTTTGCGAAACGAGTGAAAACTAAACACGAGGGTGTAGGCTGACTAAGAATTCCAGTGTGGGGATTTTTGGTGCCGGTGCGAGCTTCTAATTCCGCCTTGGCACGGTTGGGTTCGTGTTCAAGTAGAAGTTTCGTGACACCGTACAAGGTGGGGAGGTGGATAAAGTTTTTTCAATTTTAGCCCTAAAATTTTAGAATATGAAATGCACATATACTTTTCATGCCAAAAGCGATGTATCATCATTTTATGTGAGGGTTAAAAAATTCTTTTAGAATATATGAGACAATATTTGTATGATTTTTTTTAGAATTTCTTATTCTATTGTACAAATGCATATATGGATAAATATAGGTACTTTTGACAAGGGCATGTATTAGCTGTTGAAAAAGTATGAGTTTAAATGTGAGTTAACCTTTGATTGAATTTTCATTGTTACTAGACAAGTACAATCTAGAAACTAATTTACGACACGTAAAAGGCTTACTATAGCTACAACTTTGCCAATGAAGTGCCACTATACTTCTTCCTTGAGCCATGCATTTTGTTAATTTGTTGTGCATTATAAAGTAGTTTAAATTCATATTTCTATTTTCAAATAAACCTGTATACTTAGATAACACTAAGTTGAAGTGTATCAATAAACTAAATATACTTAATAAAATATCAAATTAGTTATAATTTACTTCCATTTTCTTATTAATATAATTTAATCCCATTCTTTTATTAATCTAGACTAAAATATATAATAAACGATCATGAGAAGAAATATAATAGACCTGCAACACACATTCTCCTATACTAGTACTATAGATGAGAGAGTTTAATTTAGTGATTTAAAATTTATTACCAAAAGTTACCATTGTTGTATATATAAATTAATATTATGTAGCTAATTTGGATAACTATTTTAAAATCAACGAATACACATCTAGATGTGTGTAAAATGCACTTAGAAAGAGAAAGGCAAATATAACTAATTTTTACAGATCATAATGTGTGAATTAAATTTGACTTTTAAACACTTATTCCATCTGTGTTATTTGATTTTTGGGATTCAATTTGGCATAATTATAATAACATTAGGAGCTAACATTTGTTGATATGAATTTAGAAATTAAACAACAATTGGAAATAAAATTGCTTCAAGAATTTTTATCCAATAGAAAAAAAATTTGAATTCAAAAGTAAAATTTAGTTGTACCAGTCCCAATTGACACTACGGGTGACAATATCGGACACAACACGATAAGGAACACGACACTAAATTAACAGGTTTAAACGCGACCCAAATTTAATTAGGTTACTAACGGGTCGATCAATTAATGATCTGAATTTAAACGGGTTGTGTCGTGTCAACCCATGGTTGACCCGATAACCCGTTATCTTAATGGGTAACCCAACACGACCCGTTTAACCCGTTAAGATATTAAGTAATCCGAATGATCCATTAATTAATTGGAGTATTTATGAAAATTTGACACTCACTCTTTAATGGCATATCATAACATTAAGGTCAACAGGCTAATTGTGGGTTGTCGTGCCACCGGGTAAACTAAGTACCTTTTGTATTAATGTAAAAAGTTTAACGGGTTAATGGGTCGTGTCAGGTCAACCCGTTAATAAATGGGTCATGACACGACATGACACGACATGAATGCTTAATGAGTCGTGTTTGGGTTGAGATTTTCTAACACGAATCCGATAAGGATCCGATACGATAAGGATCTGACACGACCCATTAACATCTTTGACCCTACCCACATCTAGATACATATGATGACGAGATAGAAATTCTCAAGTATATATACATGGCGCATTTTCCTGTTTCTCCTCGTTTATTCTTGGAGTCTTGAAGAAAATTTCCATTTTATAGTGTCGCGTTCAGATCATATCTACCTTCAAGGGAAAAGAAAGTGAGAAAATATTCTAAACAATGTAGCCCACAACCATATCTATCATTTCATATAGGAATTTGGCCTTTGGATAATTAATAGGTAAAAAAACCATTAGTTTGAATTAAACAATTTCTTAACTCATAGAAGGATATAAAACGTCTATAACAGCATTTGAAACACTGAATTCATTATATCGATGAAAGATTAAGGCGTAATGAGGAATATAAATCTGCAGAAAAAGTTAATGGTCAATAAATCTTATGAATGAATAATCATTTTTCAAAAAAAAAAAAAAAAATTAAAACATGTAACAAGTAAAAAATCTAAGAGACAGGACATATCTTCATAACATTTTAATCTTATAAATCAATTGTTTGTCATCTACTATCACCTTTACTTTTGTTAAAGGCATTAAAAATATAATCTTACATCGACTAGTCAAAAAGATTCTGAACTACTCCACTTATCACCAATTAATTTTAAGATGGAAGTCCATATTCTTTAACATGGTATCAGAGGTAGCCTTCAAGTGTTTTTCCATCCATCCACACGTGTCTTGGATCCTGTCAAATCCCTTTCAACGGGTTCTCTTCTGTCCAACCCTTTCCAACGGGCTCTCATACGTCTGACCCACGAGTAACAGGGTTCCATGTCGGGGTGTTAAAAGTATTAAAAATATAAATCCCTCGTCGACTAGCTAAAAAAATCCCGAACTAATTAATAAATTCTTAGACCACTCCATTTATCACCAATTAATTTTTAGATGAAAGCCCATGTTCTTTAATAATGTTTACAGCTCCACAAGTTCCCAATAATAGCATTAATTAAAGTAACGAGCCTCTTAGGTCAATTTAATGCAAGTATCTTTTGTAGTTATTAAAAAGCCTATTTTGAATCTATAATGAAGTTGCATTTGACTGGATTGCTAAAGGGAGATTCAAGAATCATCCTCAGGAGAATTAATTAGATCGTTTGATGAAGAAATTTGATCCAAGAAGTTAATTCATTGTTAAACGCATCCAAGTCTCCAAATGTATCGACGTTTGTAATCTGGCAAAATTGTTTTAAAACAAGATTTTACTGTAATTTGGGTAGAAGAGGTAGCCCCTATCCTCTCAGAGAAATTTTTAGCTGGACTAGATCCACAGTAGTTAGGTGCCATGGATTCCTTGATTCAAAATCATCCACATTTGATTTAATATTTAGATTTTATTTTCGAAATTACCCTTACTATATAATTGAATGACTACATTATGTATTTAATTTGATTTTTTTTTTTTGCTGGGCTTTTTAATGTAAATTGCACTACCTAAAGAAAGAAAAGGTATATATAACTAATTTTGGGGGAATAATATTTTAATTGAATTGAAATAAATTTTCTTTCACAATAGAATTACTTAGAAATGGAAAAGATTAATTCTTTTAAGGATGGGCTTTTAGTAATTATAATACAACAGGAAAGAACATTTGTTGAGATGAATTTTTTTTTAATTTTTTTTAAAACCACCCCTTCTACTACCTTTTAGTGACTAGAACCCATTATTAATAAGACGTAGAGAAAACATCTTACCATTTAGGTTGCACTTCGTTGTCTTGTTGAGATGAATTTAGAAATTAAACAATAATAGAAGAAAATTCGTTGGAGAATAAGAATTTTCCCTCCAACTGTGTTTCTCGACTCTATAATGCTTTTAATTTTAAAAATTAAGAATTGGAAAGAAAATTTATTGGCGTGTAGCAATCTATCTTTCTATATATATAACTACCCCTCCTCCTACGTATCCTCTAGTAACACGTACTATAATGTTTTTGAAAAAAATTTCTTTCTAATATATATATATATATAACTACCCCTCCTACCTTTCTTCTAGTAATATGTACTATAATGTTTTTGACAAAATTTCTTTGTTACACAAATACCCTTGTTTACCTGTACTTAATAACAACACACGAGGATGGGCATTTTGGAAACTTTAAAAATTGTAAACTTACTCCCCATCCCTATCTTACTATGTATTTTTTCAACTCCTGCCATCACTATCATGATCAACCTCAGAAATTATATACGACTACCATCATTGAATCATTACCGAATCAAGTCAATTTATCCCAAAAGTCTATTTCGGATATTCAATCTCTCTACAGAATTCTCCCAATTCTACTAATTTCCCGTTTCCATATTAATAAAACACTTTCGCAAAAAACTCCATGGCTTCTTACCATTAACACAACTAATGGAGGATTAAGTTGTTTCTTAATGGTAAATGGAGTCTGGTGATGAGGGATGGTAGTAGTGGTAGTGGAAGTGATAGTGGTTGTGTCATGGTCGTAGTAAAGATAAGGAAATAGTGGCTGGAATGGGAAGGGGTGGTGATTTTAGGCAGGCGGGAGATGGGGAAAGAATGAGAAGAAAATATGTTTACTCAACAAAGAAAAAATCATATAGATGAAGTAACAGATCCACAAAAGATGGGCAAATCAACTGTGTATCCCTCCTAGTATTCTATTAATTAGTTTTCTTAGCAAGTGCTTTCATCCTATTCGACAATTTGTTATTATATTAGGTATTGCACACGTACTTTGCACATGTTATAATGAGAAAGTTTAGATGCTTAATTATTTTTTTGGTCATATAATTTTATTTGACAATTCTTGTCCTCATTTAACTATTATTTTTCTTCATAATTAAATAATTAATATTCATAGATATCACAACTTGCTGATAGTTCAGGAAGTATTTTGACTTTATTTAGTCACGTATGCTTATGTGTAATAAAACTAAAGATGATAAAATTATCAAAAAACATTGTGAAATTTTTACTTGACCTTTCTCAATTTGCAGGTTGATTATGTAAGTAGTTCGTCAATAATTTTGACTAACATTAGCCCGTTACCAAATTAATTTATTTATGATATCAATTTTGTTCATCTAATAATTTAAATGATGTATAACCGAAATGGTAAAATTATCAAATGAAAACTTGTTGTACGTGATGAAAAATAGAAATTCTATTTATTGCTCCATGATACGTGCAAATTTTTTCAAAGAAAAAACCAACAAAATACTTAAACGCTTAAATCTCGTTTAGCAATCAATTAAGCATCAATATGCACATTCCTTCTCTTTTTGAGTAGATAAACCTACTGATTTCATGTATGTATTTACATATAGAAGTTAAATTTGATTGTATTGATCTAATATTAGTTCTTTCTTTCATTGTTGCATATTTATACTAGATTTATGATTTAGTGCACATTATTTATTTTATTAGTGATTATGTAGATTGGGTTATAACATTTAACAGATGATTTTCTTAACAAATTTTTCTGGCTTTCCCATGATTGAGAATTTTATGTTATCAAAAATAAATGCTATTGATAAACTTTCATCAGTTTTTATTTTTCATTGGCTTTTATTAAATAATCACTTTAATCCAAAATTTTCTTATCATGAAAAATGTTTTTTTTTTAAACTTTGAGATATCAACACTAATTAATTCCTAAATGTTAGTCAACTTATTTCTATCAAGAAAAGAATAACTTAGCTATTGTAGCACATCTCCTTTATTTTTCCTTTTTCCGGATAATAAAATAACATGAAAAGACAATGAATCGTATCTATTTTTTCCTTTATTTAAGTGATGTAGTAGTTACAGGTAGTGATATGACTCTTCTTATTCCAAGAATACAAAAGAAAAAAAATCTAAGAGGGAAATTTGAAGAATGTATGTCATCTTTTTTATCAACATTATTTATTTATCATCACTAATATATTACTTTAAAAAATACTATAACCAGATTTATTTCAACTCATTAAGTTTCCATAATATTTCCTTAGTTTTATTTAATCCAAAATTGTGGGTTTTCCATTATATCTCTCTTAGAAAAAGTTTCATCCTAAAAAATTCATTGACCATGCTTCCGCTAGGCCTTGGAGGAAATATTTGAATCACAAATTCGTCTTAAGTCTAGAATGCACTACAAAGATCAAACCTATGTTCGGTTAAATCAATCGATCGTAATGCCCACAATCGCCTTATGAGGAATTAAATTAAATTATATTCATAACATTTGGCTCAAGGTTTTCGAAGGTTTAATCGTTAACTTGGATATGCATTACTAAATATTATAACCGTTAGACAAGGGCAAGACATAGGCTAGCTACCTTCCGCTGGGTAGAGTCGAGCATAGGTTAGCTACACTTTCCTAGGTAGAGAGATAGAAACTAGCTCCCACCGACATCACTAAAGTTATTCCAAGAGCTAATTCATTTTTCATATTAAAATAAGAAAGCATTCATCGTATAATCATCGTATTCAGTCAAAATACCACTTACAAAGTTCCTATTAAGAAATATTAAATTAACCATGCTCAGTTCAAATTTCATACATAAAATTATACTTTACAAAATATTGTTTTCATAAAAAGAGACTTTTTCAAACACGAAAAAGACTTGAACCACTTAGATTGTATAATAGACTGAAGCATATGAGTTTAGCTTAAATAACTCAAAACCCACGAATCCTAACATATAAAACAACCAAAATATCTCAATTCTATTTCCTTGAAACCTTTTAAGGCCTATGTGAAGCAACTATAAACTTTAGAAACCTTTCTGTAAATCCAAAACACTTTCAAGGACTGCTTGGATCATGTAAAAAAATTTATTGGGTTAAGATATAGTTTTTAGAACTTGAAAATGACCTGATTTGTTTCACTTAAAATCTCTTTGAACTTGAGCAAAAACTTTAACAAACCTAAGGGACTAATTTGCATCATCTTTATCATTTTGAAGCTGTTGCTCATTCTCGTCTATCCTCTTTTCTTCATTTTCCTTCATTTTGAAAATTGTTTTTCCATTGTTTTATTTTTAAAATTCCAAAAGTATTTATAAAAAAATAGTTTTTTAATAATTCCTAATATATTATAATTTTCCATATCAAATGATACGCTAAAAATTACTCATAAAAAATATTATTCATGACCCACAAATCCACTCCGAATTTTCAAATATATTACATAAAAATACTCCAAGAAATAATTTATTTAATTTGTAAATATGCATAAATTAGTTTATTCATGGTCCCTCATAATTCACAATAAATTCAAGCTAAAAAATATAATAATTAATTACAAAAATTAATACTAATTAAAATAAAAGAAAGCCTACCTTTTCTTTTATGGTGTTAGAAAAATCCTCGTCTCCTCTTGCGATTTTTGTAGTTTTCTAATCCTAAAACCCAATATTTATAGAATATTTATTCCTAACTTCTTTCCTGTAATTTTAGTTTAGTCTCCAAGATTAATATGGATTACTATTCTACACTTATTTTCCAACTAAGACTATTGTATTTAGAATCCTCCAAATATTTATTATATTTTACTACTTTTATTTAACCCAAAATTGTGTGTTTCACATTTTTTCTCTCCCAGCAACCCTTTCCCCTCCACCATCTTCAACAACCACCACCACCTCACCCTTCTCTTTCCAGTTGCTTCCCATCCCTCCTCTTGCTCCATGAAACTAAACCCCTCATGTTTCTCTTTCTTGTAGCCCTTTCTCTCTTCCCTGAATCTCCTCCAATTTTTTCCTTCCACCACTAGCCCCTTCTTTCTCCTACAAAAAATTCTTACATGGACTCAATCCACGGTAGGTGGGATGGACCCCTTGGTCTATATTCATCCACATCATCCTAAAAAAGTTTATTTTTAATGAGTTAGAGTGATGTGGATGAATGCGGACCAAGGGGTCCATCCCACCTACCGTGGATTGGGTCAATGTATGAATTCCCCCTTCTCCTACTAACTTGTTCCTGCAAGCCAAACCCTCTAGCCTTTTTCTTCCCATAGCTATTTCCCCTCCCATAGCCGTTTCCCCTCCCACTCTCTCTCCTGGCAAGCTTTTCCCTCCACCACCACTACTAACACCACCATCACTTTTGACACTACTAGCCACTCTCTTCTTGTAGATCTCCTAGCACCTATCTTCTTTTTGCAACACCTATCCCACTCATTCGCAGTGCTCTCTCCTCCTTTCACCACCATCCTAGTAGCTCCCAATCATACCTAAGGTTTTATATAAGTTAGGGTTTCAACAAATTTACTGAAAATGGTTTATGAGTGATGGGTAGAGAGAATTTTAGTGAAATCCATTAATTCAGATGGTTTCCATCACCTTACCTTTTAGGACAAACTCTATAGGGATTTAGATAAGTTTTTGAAGCACATGGGAGCTATGGATGAGAAGCACATATCACATGGGGGTTTATGATAATTTATCGTAATTTTATTAGGAGTACTTCAAAAATTACAAATTCTAATATCTCATTTTAGGAATGAAATTTGATTGAAGTAAATTTCTTTCTATAATAGAAATTCTAGGATGTATTTTAGAAATTAATGAAGAATAGAAAATAGAAAGTAATTTTAGTTGCAAATAAATTTTACATATTATAATATAGTTTTGGAATAAGAGTTAAAAATATAAACAAGAATCACATACTAAACATTTCATTTTAAGAAAAATACATAAGTTGTAGAAATTAAAGAAGAATACAAAATAAAAAGAAAATTCAGTTGGCAAATAAATTTAACATATAATACTATATGTTTAAAATTTTAAAATATAAACGAGAATCACGTACTAAAAAATGCATTTCAAACAAGTGCTTGTTTTATTGTTTTATCATGCAATTTGCAATTGAAAACAATGTGATAGCTACTTATGATAAACTTTTTGATCCTTTATTTTTTAAACTAATTCATTAACAAATGATTTTTGGATGAACAAATTCAAGCATATAATATTATGATACGAGGTTAGTATATCATTAATTTGTATAAAATTTTTGTATATATTTTTACCTCATTTCATATTTTAAAATAATTAATTAATTCATATTAGAACTTAGAAATATGACATTGTGGCTCTTCTAACATATATATGCTTGGGGCTAGATATTCATTGTGAAATAAAAAAGAACTTAAGGAACAATATATATATATATATATATTAATTGAGATGAAATTTTCTCAAAATGTTCCAAAAGAATTTAGGGGCCATAGTTGTAAAACAAAGAAAATAAAGGTTCAAAACCAAAACAATCGTGTGTTAGTGTTAACTGCAATGCAAGAAAAAAATAAAAGATATAACTGTACCATTTATCATAAGACTAATGCAACGTAGAAAAAAATAAAAGATATAATTGTTCTTTTCAGCATAATTAGGAAAATAATTAATCTAACGCAGTCAAGACCGATAATAATAATTGAAATCTACTAAAATAAATATTTGGAGGATTCTAAAAACTAGACTTTTAGTTGGAAAATAAGTGTGGAATAGTAATCCAATTAATCTTGAAGACTAAGTTAAAATTGTAGAGGATAAGTTAGGAATAAATTCTCTATAAATATTGGATTTTAGGGTTAGAAATTGTACATGTTTTGAAGAAAATCGTTAGAGAAGATGATGATTTTTCTAACAGACATATCGTACCGTAATAAAAAGGTAAGCTTTCTGCTATTTTTATTAGTATTATTTTTCATAATTAATTATTATATTTTTCTAGGCTAGAGTAAATTGTGAATTTTTAGGGACCATGAATAAACTAATTTATGCATATTTACGAATTAAATAAATTATTTCATACAGTATTTATTATGTAATAAATTTGAAATATTGGGAAGGATTTGTTGGTCAAGAATAATATTTTTATGGGTTATTTTTGTAGGTATTTAATCTAGAAAATTAGAATATATTAAGAATTATTGGGAAACTAATTTTCTATAAATTCTTTCTAGAGTTCTAAAAATAAAAAAAAAAGGAAAAACAATTTACAAAAGAAAGGAAATTTGTCTTAAAAGAGGACAAACGAGAATGAGCAGCAGCATTCTAAAATGATGAAGACAATGGTGCTTTGTAATAACTGCAGATTAGACCCTTAAGTTTGTTAGAATTTTTACTCAAGTCTAATGAAATTTTAAGTGAAACAAATTAGTGTCATTTTCAAGTTTCGAAAACGATAATTTCACCCATATGATTTTTTTACATGACCCCAGCACTCCCTGAAAGTATTTTGAATTTACAGAAAGGTCTTTAAAGTTTATAGTTACTTCACTTAGGGCCTAAAAGGTATCTAAGAAATAGAATTGAGATATTTTTGTTGTTTTATAGGCAAGAATTTACGGGTTTTGAATTATTTAAATTAAACTCATGTGCTTCAGATTATTGGAATAAAAGTGGTTCTAGCATCATTCATGTTTTAAAAAGTCTCTTTCTATAATAATTATATTTTTGTAAAGTATTATGTTATGTATGAAATTCAGATTGAGTATGCTTAATTTAGCGTTGCTTAATATGAACCTAGTAAGTGGCACTTTAATTGAATACAATGATTGTGTAATGTATGATTTCTTATTTTGATATGAAAAATGAATTGACTCTTAGAATAATTTTGGTGACGTTAGTGAGAGCTAGTTCCGATCTCTCTACTTGATGGAGTGTATGTGAAACAGCTGGTCTATATTTGACTCCATCTAGCGAAGGTAGCCAGCCTATGTCTGACCCTTGTCTAACGACTATAATAGTTAGCACTCAATATTTAAGTTGCTGATTAAGCCTTACAAAACCCTTGAACCTAATGTTATGAATATATATACGATAGATATGTATTGTAATTATTCGACTTTGCTCTACGATACGAATATGAAATATTCACTTTTATTTGCCACTTACATATATGTAATTGTTTGGAACTTGTAATTTTAATGAGCTTGTATCTATTTATGTATATACATATCCAACGTGTGAAATAAGATTTTGCAAAGTAATATTTATGTAGCGTAGTCAATCTGAAGAAAGAGGACTTGGATTTTTTACTGGCCATGTGTTTTGCTCACCCTATTATACAACATTGTTTCGCAGGTGTTCATAGTTTTCTTTAAGAAAGTGATCAAAGATTTGATGATCTGATGTTGGTGTCCTCGTGAGAAGGTAAGGGGCATGGTGTGTTGTGACTCTGGTAGTAGGGTGATATTTAACACTATCAGAGCATAGGTTTGATCTTTGTAGTGTATCCTGGACTTAAGATGAATTTATGATTTAAATAACTGAAGGCTAGTAGAAGCATGGTCAATAAAGTTTTGAGGACAAAACTTTTTTATAAGAGATGTAGAATGCGAAACTTGCAATTTTGGTTAAATAAAAATAGGAAAATAAAATAAATATTTGGATGTGTATAAATTACTAGACATTAAGTTGAAAAATAAGTCTGGCATAGTAATCCTTATTAACTTGAAGACTAAGCCAAAATTACAGGAGATAAGTTAAAATAAATTCTCTATAAATATTGGGTTTTAAGGTTAGAAAACTACAACATATTTTCAGGAAAATCATGACTATAAAAGAAAAGGTAAGCTTTCTTCTATTTTAATTAGTATTAATTTTGTAATTAATTATTATATTTTTAAGGCTAGAATTTATCACATTAGGGACCATGGATAAACCAATTTATGCATATTTATGAAATTAAATAAATTATTTCTTGGAGTATTTTTTATGTAATAAATCTTAAAATTTGGAGTGGAATTGTCTCTTATACACATCTAGATGTGTATAAGGGTTATTTTCGAACCATTTAATCTGAAAAATTTGAATATATTAAGTTTATTTTAAATAATTTTTTATAAAATACTTTCTAGGGTTTTAAAAATTAAAACAAGAAGGAAAAACAATTTACAAAAGAAAGGAAAAGGAAAAGAAAAGTGAGCAGACGAAAATGAGCAGTAGCGTTCTAAAACGATGAAGAAGATGGTGCTTTGTAATAAATGCAAATTAGACCCTTAAGTTTGTTAGATATTTTACTCAAGTCCAAGGAGGTTTTAAGTGAACCAAATTTGGTCATTTTCAAGTTTTGAAAACGATACCTTGACCTAGATGATTTTTTTTTTTTTACATGACCCCAACAGACCCTGAAAGTGTTTTGAATTTATAGGAAGATCCCTAAATCTTATAGTTACTTCACATAAAGGGCCTAAAAGATTTTTAAGAAATAGAATTGAAATATTTTGGTTGTTTTATAGGCAAGAATTCCCGGGTTTTGAATTTTTAAACTAAACTCACGTGCTTCGGTTTGGATTATTGGAATGTATGCGGTTTTAAACTATTTCATGTTTTAAAAAGTCTCTTGCTATGAAAATTAAATTTTTACAAAGTATTATGTTACATATAAAATTCGAATTCAGTATGGTTAATTTAATATTTCTTAATATGAACTTAGCAAGTGACACTTTGACTGAATATGATGATTGTGTCATGTATTCTTTGTTATGTCGATTTGAAAAAAGAATTGACTCTTGGAATAACTTTGATGGCATCGATGGGAACTAGTTCCTATCTTTTCACCCAACAGAGTGTAGCTGACCTATGTTTGACTCTACCTAATGGAAGATAGCTGGCCTATACCTAGCCCTTGCCAAATGAGTATAATAGTTAGCACTATATATCTAGGTTATTGATTAAATCTTGGGAAATCTACCTTTGACCCCAATCTTATGAATATATATACGATAGTTACGTATTGTAATTATTTGACTTTGCTCTACGTTACAAATATGAAATATTCACTTTTATTTGCCACTTATACATATGTAATTGTTTGAGACTTGTGATTTTTATAAACTTGTATCTATATATGTATGCGGATGTCCAACGTGTGAAATAGAATTTTGCAAACTTATATTTATGTAACGTACTCAATCCGATGAAAGAGGACCTAGACTTCTTACTAGACAGTGTTTGCTCATCCTATTATATAACATCATTTTGCAGGTATTCATAATTTTATTTAAGGCAAGTGATTAGTGATTTAAAATTTTGAACTTGGTGTCCTCGTGGAAAGGTAAGAGCATGGCATGTTGCGACCCCGATAGTGGGGCATGACGTTTAGTGGAATCAGAGCATAGGTTTGATCTTTCTAGTGCATCATAGATTTAAGATGAATTTGTGATTTAAATATCCGAGGACTAGCAGAAGCATGATGGTCAATGAAGCTTCGAGGACGGAACTTTTTATAAAAGGGGTAGAATGTAAAACCCTCAGTTTTGGATTAAATAAAAATAGGGAAACAAAATAAATATTTAGGGGATTCTAAATACTAGAGTTTTAGTTGAAAAATAAGTGTGGAATAGTAATTCATATTAATCTTGAAGACTAAGCCAAAATTACAGGAGATAAGTTAGGAATAAATTCTCTATAAATATTAGGTTTTAGGGTTAGAAAACTACAACATATTATGAGAAAAATCCTAAGAAAATGAGCATTTTTCCAACATAATAAAAGAAAAGGTAAACTTTCTTCTATTTTAATTAATATTGATTTTCGTAATTAATTATTATATTTTTTTAGGCTAGAATCTATCGTGAGTTATTAGGGACTATGGATAAACTAATTTACTTATATTTCCTAATTAAATAAATTATTTCTTGGAGAATTTTTTTCATGTAATAAATCTTAAAATTTGGAGTGAATTTGTGGGTCAAGAAAATTTTCAGTTGTAATGGGTTATTTTCGTAGGTAGTTAATCTGGAAAATTAGCATATATTAAGAATTATTGAGAAACCAATTTTCTTTAAATATTTTCAGGGGTTTAACAAATAAAATAAAGGAAAAACTATTTTCAAAAGAATGGAAAAGGAAAAGAAAAGAGGACAGACGAGAATGAGCAACAACGTTCCAAAACGATGAAGACGATGGTATTTTGTAATAATTGCATATTAGTTCCTTAAGTTTGTTAGAGTTTTTACTGAAGTCCATAGAGATTTTAACTGAAACAAATTAGGTCATTTCAAGTTTTCGCTATACCTTGACTCAGATGATTTTTTTACATGACCTCGCAGTCCTTGAAAGTGTTTTGGATTTATAAAAAGGTCCCTAAATTAGTTACTTCACATAGGGCCTAAAAGGATTCTAAGAAATACAATTGAGATATTTTAATTATTTTATAGGCAAGGATTTGCGGGTTTTGAATTATTTAAACTAAACTCACGTGTTTTTCACATCTAGATTATTGGAATGTAAATGGTTCTAAAAATATAATTAAAATCATAGAAAGAGACAAATTATATTTTATACAAGTATTATGTTATATATGAAATTTGGATTGGGTATGGTTAATTTATCGTTTCTTAATATGAACTTAATAAGTGGTACTTTGACGACTACGATTACTTGTGTGATGTATGCTTCCTTATTTTGACGTGAAAAATGAAGGGAAAATCGCCAAAATAGTCCCTCAACTTTTTTACTTCAACCAAAATAGTCATTCAACCTCTATTTAGCCAGAAAACTTTATGTTCAACTTTTAATTTTTAGCCAAGAAAGTCCTTTTATAGACAGACTTAAGGGGTGTAAAAATCTTTTTTTTTTTGTTGTTGATAAATTTCACATACACCCCTTAAGTTTACTTATTTTCTACATAACTCCTATATAGTTTATTTAAAATGAGAAAAATAAGAAAGAAATTAATTTGAAAGGGTGAAAAAAAACTTCAAAACAAATTTTAAAAAAATGAAACTTTAATTTTTACCAAAAAAATCTTAAAATCCTAATTCTTCCCTCTTCTCATTTTTTCAGCTAAAACTATCACCCACCCAACTCTCGAACCACTCCTTCAGCCACCCAAGCGCCTCCCCCCACCCACGAGTTACCAACTGCCACCCAAACGCTACTGCCAAATCCCCTCAGTCAACCACTAGGCATTTTTTTTAAAAAGTTGGCCATAAAGTTTTATAAAATTTTAAATTAGTCCAATGTGAAAAATAACTAAACCACAGGGGGTGTATGTAGAATTTATCAAAAAAGAAAGAAATTTTTGTCGTGGCTCCACCACAAAAGGACTATTTTGGCTAAAAAATAAAAGTTGAAGGACCATTCTGGCTACAAAAAAAGTTGAGAGACTATTTTGACTAAAATAAAAAAGTTGAAGGACTATTTCGGCAATTTTCCCAAAATGAATTGACTCTTGGAATAACTTTGGAAACTTTGGTGAGAGCTAGTTCCTATCTTTCCATCCAATAGAGTATAGCTGACTATCTATATTTGACTCCATCTAATGGAGGGTAGCTGGCTTATGTTTAGTGCTTGTTTAACGAGTATAATAATTAACACTGGATATCCAAGTTACCGATTAATCTTTAGAAATCCCTTGATACCAATGTTATGAATACATATACCATAGATACGTGTTGTAATTATTCGACTTTGCTCTATTGAACCCCAATTATGATAATCATGTTAGATGATGACCAAATCGTATTAACGACTTGAAAAAAGTGTGTAGAAAAACAAGAAGGTTCGAACGTAAATGACCGTCCGAACACAATCAAGAACAACAACTAAAATATGAACAACACCTTATGAACAATGAAGACTGTCTAAAAGAAAGAAGCACAGATGCAAGGGAGCGTATGAAACATGACCAGACAACACTGAAGGAAGATCACATCTTTCGAATGCAGATAACTGTCTAAAGGACAATGCTTCGGACGCAAAAGACCGTCCGAGACAAGGAATCCAAAGCCAAAAGTATTGAATGTTGAAGAGTAACCCCGTCCGAAGAAAGCAGCTCAAAATGAAGAAGGTTTTCTGTCAAGCTGTAGGACGTATATGACACTTTGAGACACTATTCATAAAGCTATAGGACGAATATGACCATCTGAGACACTGTTCATGAAGGTGTAGGACGCATGATCGGACGTCCTAACCACCATCTGAATCCCTAACGACTAGTTTTTTATAGCTAGTTTTTTTATCGTTGAACTCACATTTCAACACATCTTTCAACTATAAATAGCCTAAGGACATCAAAATGTAAAGTGCAACTACTACATTTAATACAAACACTTGTAAGAGCTATTTGGGCAGAAAGAAGCTAAAATATTATGGGTTGTATTGGTTTGGGTAGTATAGTTCTCTTGGCTCAACTAGAGGGAATTAGTGTGAGCAAGAGTAGACTAGTAAGTGATCTTCAAGTATAAGAGTAGAGGGTTAACAAGTGTACAAAAGTGAGGTTGTAATGTAAAACCCTTTGCCTCAACTAGAGAAACTTAGTTGGTCTGCAGAGCAAGAGTGAACTTACTTTGTGTACAAAAGGTTATTGCCTCACCTTCTTTGAAAAGGCACTACTAGTGGATATACTTCAAACTTGAAGAGTTTGGGAGTTTCGTTTGATATTCTTTATCTCAATCTTTTTATTTGTTTTTTAAGTTTCAATTGTTAAATATTTATCTTTGATCAATTGTGTTTAAGTGTTCATTTGTTGCACAAAGTTTGCATTTTCATCCAGCACTTCAAAAGGTTTGCTTTTTGAGACAATCTAATTCAACCTCTACCCCTATCTTAGGTTGCTTTTGGGTCAATAATTGGTATCAGAGCTTGGTCTCTTTCTTTTGGTTTAATCACCATTGAGTAAAGATCATTATGGCAACCAATAATACTTTGTTTTTAGAGGGCATTCCATTACTATACCTCTCATGTTTAATGGCATTAATTTTGTTTGTTGGAGGGAAAGAATAAAAATTTTCATACAATCCATTGATATTAATTTGTGGTACATTGTTGATGAATGGTCCTTTTGAGGCCAATATTTTTGATGAAAATACACATAAATTAAAATCTAAGACTAGATATGAGTGAAACGCACAAAATAGAATAAATTTATCTTTAAATACTAAAGCCATGAATATTTTGTATAATGCTTTGGATGCAGATGAGTCTACTAAAGTGAAAGGTTACAAATCGGCCAAGGAGATATGGGACAAGTTGAAAAAAATCCATGAAAGAAGTGAAGATATAAGCGAGCAAAAGAAATCACTTCTTGTGGTTAAATATGAATCCTTCAAAATGGAACTTCATGAGAATATTGACAAGATAAGTAGATAGGTTCAATGATATTGTAAATGATTTGGAAAGTTTAGGTAAATAATATTCTTTGGGTGAAAATAATAGAAAGATTTTGAATGATAATTCGATGGAATGGGAACCTAAATCCATTGCCATAGAAGAGTCAAAAAATTTAAATTCTATACCTATTGAGTTTTTGATTAATTCACTAACCTCCTCTGAATTGAAGCAATAATTTGAAATATAAGGTATAAGATGATGAGGAGGCAAGGGCAAAAAGAAGCATAGCATTGAAAGTTTCACAAAAAGATACATGCAAGAAGCCAAGTGAAAAATGCTATGAATATGGCAAATCAGGACACCTTGCAAATGAGTGTTCATCAAAAAGGAGAAAAAACTCATGAAAGCCTCATTTCAACAACTTCCAAATCACATGGGATGATTGCAATTCGGATGGAGAAGTTGAGAAATAATATGAGGTGGCTCAAATGGCTTTTATGGCTCTTGGCAGTAATGAGGTATCCTCTAGTTATGATTCTTGTGATGATGATGATGATGATGTTGAATCATTTATTTTTAAAATGTACGAATGTTTGAAAAAATCATATGCTAGGAACATGTGAGCTAAAAATCAAGATTAGTGCTTTATTGAGTGCTAACTCAAAACTTGTGTATGAAAATAATACATTGACACAAGAAAATGATTTTGAAGAAAAAAAGATTGGATGCAAAAACCAAGATCAAGGATCTTAGAACAAGCTTCATTGAAGAAGAGATTAGATGATCTTGATGTACATTTGCAAAAGAAAAATGAAAATATTTTTAGCAAAGAAAAGTACTAGAAATATGCTTCATCAACAAGAATTTTACCACCTTAAGAAGTGACAAACTATGTTTTGTAAAATCTAAATATTCTTTTTACGGCAATAAGAATGTTATTTGCAATTATTGTCATCAACATGGACATGTGAAAAATGATTGCTATGTTAAACAAAATGAGAAATTTGGAATGAAGAAAATTTGGGTGATCAAGCATGCTACTAACCTAATTGTACCCATGAAAGTTTGGGCACCAAAAGTTATTGCCGAACTTTGTGTGTAGGTATGCTTAGAGAGCACGAAGGAATTCAAGATGGATCATCAATGGAGGAAGGTATTATAAGCATATGAGCTAAGATGACATTGAAATGGGTAACATTTAAAATCTTTGTAAACAATGTGCTTATATTTGTTAATATGAACTACGATCTCTTGTCATGAATGTTAGTCAACCATGTGATTGTTAGTCAACTATGTGATTGAATTTGTTTAGAATGCTTAGTTATAGGTACCCATAATTTTTATCTATATTAAGTCACTACTTGCAAAACAAAGGGGGAACATTCTCTCTTCTAAATGGCTTATATATTAGAAATTAATTTGCATCACAAGAAATTGCATCACATATGCTTCATTGTTTTAATGACACATGGTAAGGTATGAGCGAAAAATGCCTTGATATTAATTCTTTGCATAAATTTTCTCATTTCTACTTGATTATTTATTCTTGAAAGGTAGAAATATTTTAAACTTGACTTATCCTTTATATACTTACTTGAATTGTATGTATAGTTTAAGGGGAAGATATTTGATACTTGATGTGGCCTTAATTACGGGGAAGATTGTGTGTGTAAATTATTTTTACTCTTATGTTTTGATGATGCCAAAAGAGAGAGAAAATAATGGACACAACTTCTTGTTTTGTACTTCATATTTTATGATCTATTTTTAGATTTGTCCAATTGATTTGTCATCATAAAAAAGGGGAAGATTGTTGAACGCCAGTTATGATAATCATGTTTTGATGATGACTAAATCGCAATAACGATTTGTTCAATTAAGTGTGCAGGAAAATAGGAAGGTGGACATAAATGATCGTCCGAAAACAATTAAAAAAACAACTAAAATATGAACAACACCTTTTTAACAATGAAGAATTTCTGAAAGAAAGGAGTTCGGATGCAAGGGAGCGTCTGAAACATGACCAGACAACACTAAAGAAAGAACACATCTTTCGAACGCAGATGACCGTTTGAAGGATAGTGCTTCATGCAAAAGATCATCTAAGACAAGGAATCCAAAGCCAAAAGAATCGAACGTTGAAGACTGTCCAAAGAAAGGAGCTCAAAATGCAGAAAGTTTTTGTCAAGCTGTAGAATGCATATGACCGTCCGAGACACTATTCATAAAGCTGTAGGATGCATATGACCGTCCGAGACACTGTTCATGAAGCTGTAGAGGACACATGATCGGAAGTTCGAACCACCGTCCAAACACCTAATGGCTAGTTTTTAGTAGTTAGTTTTTTGACTGTTGGATCTCAAATTTCAATACATCTTTCAACTACATCAAAATGTAAAGTGGGACTACTACATTCAATACAAACACTTGTAAGAGCTATTTGGGGAGAAAGAGGCTAAAATATTATGGGTTGTATTGGTTTGGATAGTATAGTTCTCTTGGCTCAACTAGAGGGAATTAGTGTGAGCAAGAGTAGACTAGTAAGTGATCTTCAAATATAAGGGTAGAGGGTTAACAAGTGTACAAAACTGAGGTTGTAATGTAAAACCCTTTACCTCAACTAGAGAAACTTAGTTGGTGCAAGGGTGAACTTACTTTGTGTACAAGAAAGTTATTGCTTCACCTTTTTTAAATAGGCAGTACTAGTGGATATATTCCAAATTTGAAGAGTGTTTAATATTCTTTATGTCAGTCTCTTTATTTGTTTTTTAAGTTTCAATTATTAATGAATATTTATCTTTGTTCAATTGTGCTTAAGTGTTCATTTGTTGCACAAAATTTGCATTTTCATTAACTACTTCAAAAGGTTTATTTTTTAAGACAATCTAATTCACCCCCTTTAGGTTGATTTTGGGCCAACATGCTCTATGTTACGAATATGAAATATTCACTTTTTATTTGCCACTTACATATATGTAATTGTTTAGAACTTGTGATTTTTATAAACTTGTTTGTGTATACACACATAACGCCAGTTCTTTGCGAGTGTTGTAATTAATCAGGTAAGTAATCAGAAATTTGAGATTTTGAGTTTGGTGTTCCATTTTGTGACCCTAGTAGTGGGGCGTGACAGAAATAGGAAAGGGTTACGAGGAGAGATCAAGGGAAAAAAATGAAAGGTAGGGAGAAGGGGTTGAAGGAGAAGAAAGGGGTTGGTAGTGGTAAAGGATGGGGTTAAAGAAGTAGGGACATTTGTGACGGTGGTGGTAGAGGGTGGCGGATCATGAATGTCAGCAGAAGAAATTCAAGGGATATTTTAACCATAAAAGTAATACTATTTTTATGGGGAAAGCTACATTTTTTATTAAACACTCGCATAGGCTGCAAGTGTTTGTTATGGTTATGGATTTTTTGTGACACTTTTTAGTGTGACATCATTTAAATGTATGACACATATTACTTTATCATGAATAAATATTAAATAAGGAATCCATGTCATTCATGTAAGTAGTATTGCGCAATTTTCACATCGAAAAGTGTCATAAAAAATCTAAAACTGTTTATTATACACATTAGTAAAGGAGAAGGATGAGCAATGCATTATTCCCTTGACACGCAAGTTAGCCAGAGTTGTTGCGTGGCAATACTTTTGATAGAGTCCACCTGTATAACTGAAGTGACTGTTTAGTGAACTAATTTCGTTAGGGTAAATAGCAATAATCTACTAAACTTCATTGTATCTTAAAAATTAATTGTCAAAACACTTGCGCAAACCAACTATGGTACGAGTATATTAACTTTAAAATAAAAAAGTGATAACATTAAAACCATCTCTCTTACTCCAATAGTGTAATATTGCTACGATTTGCTCTATTTTTTCCTATAGCATATAAATTTGCCTTTTAGCCTAAACTACAATAGAGTTACCGTTAATTACCTTGTGGTCAATTGATGAGAAAAGACAAATTTATACTTACAATTTTATTTTATTTTTTAATATCTATTAAATACAACAGTTGTGCATTGGTCGGCAATGCACTTACAATACCCCTTGAAAGGAATGAAATGTAAATCAATCTACGACGATGACAGATGTTGATCAACTAATCTTAAAACCAAATCTTGAACAATGATGGTATTCAACCAAAATGAACAAGTAATGTACAGGAACTATTAAGCAACACAGGCAAACATTTCGTTCAAACAAGTTAATGGTACTTTCAATCCTTATCTGAATGTGTAATATTACTAGTCATCACTTCTTTAACAAAATCAAGAGAAGGTTCAATCCAATCTCCATGATACCAATACTGTCCTCATTCTCTTGATTCCCAACTACTTCCTCATTTCCTTCATGATCATTTCCAGCGTTTTCCTCATCATTTCCAACTTCTTTCTCATCATTATTTGAACCTGGTTCTCTAAGCGGGAACCGTAAGGCCGACAATACAAACCAAACGAAATTTGCAGCACTCAGGACAGCAAGAACCTTATAATAGTTATCCAAATGACTCTGATTTAATGTGTACTGAAACCAATTCTGTTTCCCCCCTCTCTCACTAATTTTACCAACAATGTAAACTGATAAAACACTTCCAACAACTCCTAGCCCAGATAGTCCTGGATTGAGATAGACAAGGTACCTTTTCATCGACGGAGGACTCTGATCATTTAAGAAAGGAGAAACACTGTTTTCATAAAATGAATCAAGACCGGCTAGAAGAAAATATTGTGGAAGAAGCGCAAACGCGCTCATTGGGATCTTATCATCAGGCTTGTCTAGTAAATCATGGCTTCTAATAACATCTGTTTATCCTATGAGTTTCGATTTTTGAAGCTGTTATGCAAGACAATACTGAGAAGACTGTAGCAAGTGCAATTCCAATTAAGGGAGCACACTTTTTTTTACCTGATTTTTCCAAGTACTTCTGTGTGGCGGTGTAGATTAACTTGTACCTTGACTTGGCTATTTCGTAGAGGACAAGAATGATTGAATTAGGGAACTTCAGTTTTCCAACCTTGTAGTTCATATGGTTTGCTTGCTCTACAAAGTACGTGTTACCAATCGAACTCACTAGCCCACAGATTACTAAGGTGATCCAAATTGGAATCATTCGAACAATGATTTTTGTCTCTTCTACTTCTGTTCGACTGCAGAGTCTCCATCGGTATTTCTCTGGTTCTTCAATTTCAGTGCTCAGTGGGATTGCAGCTTTGTCTAAGAACCTTAGTTAAATGCACCAAAAAACAAAAAAAATCAGAAACAGACAGTTCCTGAAAATTAAATGCTTCCTTTCTCCAAAGCAGAGGATATGGTAATTAATTCATAGTTGGACTAATTGAGCTTAATTAGAGAATCTAACCATTTGTGCTAAAACATTTACTACTCTAAAAGGTTTATGATTTCCTTACACATATTGGATTCCAAAGCATATAAATTAGATTTTATAAAAATATAATGAACCATTGATACCTGACCAGAATAAGAATTTACATACTACTCTTAAAATATTAAGGAGGGAACATTATGTTAAACCTTAGTCCTTTAGTATGAGGTAATTTTGGAATGTCAGGCTGTTGTTTCTCATAAAGCTCGGAATACTGTTTAGGATCTTCAAACATTTTGCGTGTGGAGGCAACAAAGACTCTGAAAACGTTTGTCACTGGACTTCCTTGTGGTTTATTTTCCTCTTTGTATGAATGAGTACCTTGCACAAATGCAAGTGTTGCCACCAATGTACATATTGCTGGAATTCCAAACCGAAGCGACCATGGTTTTATGTACGGTAGAGCAATTAGTCCGACCACAGGGATAAGCAATGGATCACAAGACAAGCACGAAAGAGTTTTATTCGTTCTTTTTGCACAAGGGCCAGCATTGCTTCGAGTGGCTGGAATTGAAGTTGTGATATATCAACTTGATCAGTTTTTACAGTATTGTCAGCTTGCTGGTTCTTATTCATGATAAAGTGATACTTGACTAAGAATGATGGTGTTCGCAAGTTTGGCACATAATCCAACTTGCCGTCCCGCCCTTTCCGGATCTTGTATAGGAATGACATTGAGTTTCGGAATATTGGCTTGTCTTTAGGTTTGTCTGGCTTCTTTATAATCTGATTGTCTGCGAATGCAACTAGTGAGACAACGTGCCCACTTAATCCAGCAGCTATCAATGCTAAAGCTGTGTGGAAGAGGGCCTTCTGTGTATGACCAAGGCAATTAGGCTCATAGTCTTTACAGGTCCCTGTTGCCTTTGCTAGAACTGGTGGTGTTGACATTGACAAAAATCCCAAACCCTGTTAAGAATTGCAGATATTATAAATTCAAGAAATCTCAAAGACAGATATTAACATAGATGATTCGTAATTGATGTTCTTAAATCACTAATTCACACTGGCCTTTAATTAATCCTCATATCTGCTTCAAAATGGACAAAATTAGCATTTTGACAAATAAATGTACTTCAATCACTCCCATCAATAATAACCTAAAGGCTAAAACCATTTTTTCTTAACAGGTTCCACGAATTGGACTAAATTCGGAATCTTGCATCAAGTGGCTGGATGGTCTTTTGCAGTTTCAATTCATTACTAACTACTAATATTCAACAATGGATTAGAAATTGTAATCACTTGAATCACACTATCTAATTCGCTTAGGTAATTTCCCAGCGAATTGTGTACCAACGTGAATACCGGTACCACGTACTGTGTACCGAGTGTACATACATGATATTCTTTTTAACAAAGTGACGTATTAGGTTCCCATACCTGTACCGGTAACAAGCATATAACAGAGAGCATACTCGGTAACTATGATTGAAATACTGATTGAGGTAAATAAACGCGTATCTATGTTAAGGAAAGGGGAAAAGGAGTTAACCAGCAGAAAGAAGTGCTTACAACGGTAAAGGCTGTACTTGAGAATAGCAGAATCCAATAGTTACCAAGGCCAGCATCCACAAAGATAAAAAAGATTAAAGGCACAAATTTAGTAAGGCCAGTGTAAACATTCATAATTCCAGCAGCACGAGTAAATCCAAGTTTCCAAACATCTGTTAAATATGTCTGCATTATCCACATCACATACGCTGCAAGCATATCAGCCCATAACAGAACTGCTCAAACAGAGAATGAAAAATCAATTAGTATAGTCTTCAATGCTTCAAAAACATTGCAAGCATATAAAGCTGTTCAGTTAACTAAACCTCTGAGAATCAGCATTATTTGGTTAATCAGAGATGAGGAAATTTACCCATTATTCTGAGAAACGCCATCTTTTTTTAGCCTTCTTGATCACCCTTTTTCTACCACAAGGCAAATGACAAAACTAAAGAGAATTAGTGTACATTAGCACAAGGAAAAGCTCAACAAAAAATTGAATTGAAGTTCAGACTTAGATTTTCTTATCCAATTGCTGTCTGTAAGTGCCCTCAGGCCGGGAGAGATTGAGAGAGCTTCTCTCCAAGAAGTCAACTTTTGTGCTCAGCTCCTTCACTAGCTGGCACAAATTGCCAACTCAGTTGGAGGAAAACCACCGGCAACTGGAAAAAAATTAGGTAGAACTGATTTTTGGTTCCATTTGTAAATCTTGTGGTGTGGATTAAATATTACGGAATCTATGATATAAACTAATGTAAACAAGATTTTATAAGATTTAATTTTGATCGCAGAGTTTATATGTAAAGTCAAAAACCGAGTTTATGTAAATATTTTTACCTGCAACTTGGACTAAAATGACATTTAACATTAAAGTAATAGAAAATTGTAATGTATTACCTTGAAGCTTTCAGAATTGTTGTAGCTTTTCATTTTTACCACTCAAATCTTGATTTACTACATTTGACCCCCCCGAGTCTTTATCTGTATAGAGGTAATCCATATTTATCTCGTTCGGACAACAGCAATTTGAGAGAATATTTGGAAGAGTAACTTTTGTAATTTGTATATGTGATATATGGATAATTCAGAGGTTGAAAAATGCTTTGAAATATTGATTACCAAATATTTTGGTCCTCATTTCCTTCTTTCTTTTAGTAGTTTTAACAGTTTCACACAAAATTCTTTGTGCTAAACAAACAAGAGTTTTATTTTGTTTGTTGTTATCAACATTTTAATAATCTTTTTTCGTTCTCTTTTTAGCTTCTTTCATCAAATAATGTTTTACCAACTTCTATTTATTTTTATTTTTTGTTATGATTACATACATTTATAATTGTAGAATTTAATACAAGTGAGACATCAAAATCTACATGGTGGGATAAATATTACCTCCGCTATCTAGGGTACAGAAGATCATATGTGTATGTGTGTCTATCTATCTATATATATATATACTTGTTTGTGTCACGATAATCGTAACTTTTGACTTTCAAGTTGTTTTAATTTCTGATGTCAACATATAATGTTCCATTGTTGAGGTATGAAAGATTTAAAGATGAATAATCTTTTTCAGGGGATTTAAAGATGTAATTAACCGAATATAAAATTTGAACGCTAATATAATATCCCCTAAGATTAGTTCTTATAGCTTTTCTTTATTATTATACTAGTTGATAATCCATACTATGTACGGGAAGATGAAAATATTAGACTTACAAAATAATAATAAAATAATAATTGTTTGAAACTTTTGGTGATTAACTAAATAAAGAAAAATAAAACTAAGTAATTACGTTAGTAAGTTATACAATACCATAAACTTAAAAAGATAATTAAGGAACATAATTGTTGAATGTGTAATTAAAATTGTTATTGTTGTGTTAGTGGCCTACAAAAATTGTTAAATGTGTAATTAAAATTGCTATATTCATGGCCTATAAAAATTGTTAAACATTTATTGTTACGAATGAAATTATATTACTTAATCACAATGTCAATTTTTAAAAATGCATGATTATTGAACGTGTGACTAAAATTGTTATTGTTATGTTAGTGGCCTATAAAACTTGTTGAAGATGTAATTAAAATGGTTATGTTATTGGCCTATAAAAATTGTTGAATATTAATTGTTACGAACGGGATTATATTACTTACTCACAAATGTTTAAAAGTACATGTTTGTTTAACAAAATGATTTTTTAAATATTATGTAGTAAATTTCATGAAAAAGATTCTAGTTTTGACTATGGAAACAAAATATTAGTAAGTTTTTAATTCCATCAAATTACACAAAAAAATAAAAATGTTACACTTGTTTGAATTATAGAAGCGTGACTTATTATGTAGATAAAAAGGGAAAAAAATTATAACAATTTATTTTACTCCTTAGCATACATAACATACTTTTAAATAAAATAATATTAAAAAATATCAAACAGTAGAGAAGACATAATATTTACATCCTTAGTTTTTAATAACACATTACCAGCGTTGAATAGCACAATTTTAATAGTTAATTATTAATGAACATAATATCGAAAAAATATTCAAAAAACAAATTAATTTTAACTTTTTTTCCCCTTTTTATAAATCGATTATGAATTGGGAGAATTTCAAATTTAGTCCATCAATGATGTTTAAAATCCACCAGAGGTCTTCAAATTTTTAAAATTTTCTATCTCTCAACCATATATCTTTTTATACTATCGAAGTCTCTAAAATTTTTATGTAATCTTAAGAGGTCAGTCAAGTTTTATTTTTTATTTTTTATAAAAGAACTACAATAGATTTTCACTCATCCTTCTGGTGACTCAAACAATGACTTATAGGTTGAGGGAGGTCCCTCAAGTTTTATTTACACTTTTTTCATCCCTATACTATTTTTGTAATCCATGGAGATCCCTAAAGTGTTTTTCTTATCAAAGTAGTCATCCAACAAGGTACCAAAAAAAATAAAAAACTCAAGAGACAAAAGAATCAAATCAAAAAAGGTGTAAGAGACCTCTGTGGGTTTACGCTTTAATACTTAGGAACCAAAAAAAATTTACGAAAAAAATTTGGGAGAAATTTGTAGGATTGAAAAATAGTTGAGGACCAAAAAATTTTAAAACGCAATTTGAGGGATCACTAAGAGATTTTGAAAATACTTAGGGACAAAAATTTTTAACTTTCCCCTAATCAATTTGTTGATAAAAGTATTACAATGATGTAATTGGATCACAAGATTATGTTACACATCTTTCAATTTATTATGAATAACCCTTTAAATATTATATAACTAAAATTTTTTCAAGTAAAGAAATAATTGTTTCCTAAATTATTATAAACAATAAAACTTTATATTTGACATATTCTTAACAGCCATAATTATACAGTATCCATAATATACTATTAGTTTTGTAATTCTTTTAGGAAAAAAATTATTTATTGGAGATAGGTTTGCTAAAATGAAGATCTTGAAAAAAAAAAAAAAATAGATAAGAAAAAATTTAGATAGTTAATTAAATTATAATTGTTAACTAAGTATTTATTTTTATACATTTCAACTTTTACTATTTACCATGCAGATTATTATACCTTTAATACACCACATGTCGGTAAATAAAGATAAATAAAACTAAGTAATTACATTATAAGTTACACAACACCATAAATCCTAAAACGTAATTAAGGAATGTGATTAATGAACGTCTAATGTGTATTGTTGACAGCTCAAATTGTATACAAACAAGATTATATTACTTAATCACAAATTTTTTTAAGATGCATGTTTGTTTAATAATGCATGATTGTTGAACATATGTTACAATTGATATTGTTATTATACAGAATTATAGAAATTGTATAAGATGCAGCTAAAATCTCTTATGTTATTGGCCTATAAAAATTGTTCAACAGTAATTGTTACGAATACTACTTAATCACAAATATTTTAAAAATACATGTTTGTTTAACACAAATGATTTTATAAATATTAGTTAGTAAATTTCATGAAAAGAAAATTCTAATTTTAACTATGGGGAAATGTCATGGTCTATATCTCTTCAGACCATCAAATCACCAAAAATAAGAATGTCGCACTTCTTCGAAATATAAAAATAAGTATTTAACAATATTTTTGGATCAAAATATTAATAAGAATTTAATTCCATCAAATTACAAAAAAAAAAAAAAAATGTCACACTTGTTTGAATTATAGAAGTGTGACTTACTATGTAAATAAAAAGGATAAAAAGTTTATAACAATTGATTGTACTTTTGAATAAAATAATAAAATAATATCAAAAAGTAGAGAAGTCATAATATTTACATACTTTGTTACAAATAACATGTACCAACATTGAATAGTATAGTTAATTATTAATGAACATAATGTCAAAAAAAGTTGCAAATAATAAATTAATTTTAACTTTTGCTTCCTTTTTTATTAGTCAATTATCAATTGGGAGAATTATAAATTTAGTCCACCAACGATGTTTAAAATCTACAAGAGGTCTTCTAATTTTTAAAATTTTTCGTCTCTCAACTATATATCTTTTTACACTATGTTAGTCTCCACAAATCTTTATGTGTAATCTTAAGAGGTCATTCAAGTTTTGCTTTTTTCAAAGAGGATCTATAATGGATTTTCGCCCACCCTTTTGGTGACTTGAACAAAGACTTATAGGTCATAAGGTAAGGTTCCTCAAGTTTTATTTACACCTTTTTCATCCCTAAATTATTTTTGTAATCCATTGAGATCCCTAAAGTGTTTTTTTTTTCCCCTATCTAAGCAGTCATCCAACTAAAGTACTAAAAAAAAAATTGAGGGATTAAAGGCTTAAATTAAAAAAAAAAAAAAAATAGGTGTAAGAGACCTTTGTGGATTTATGCTAATACTTGAGGAACAAAAAGAATTTACGAAAAAAATGAGGGATCACTATGAGATTTTGACAATAGTTTAGGTACTAAAATTTTTAACTTCCCTCTAATCAATTTCTTGATAAAAGTATTAGTATGATGTAATTGGGTCACAAGATTATGTTACACATCTTTTAATTTATTATGAATAACCCTTTAAATATTATATACTTAAAGTTATTTCAAGTAAATAAATAATTGTTTCCTAACTTATTATAAACAATATAACTTAAGAAAAATTCTAAGTCTCTTTTAGGGAACCATTCCTTTGTGCTTTAAATATTTGTATAATACAATATCATGTGTTTTAAAAACTTATATTGTACAAGTTTATAAAACAAAAGGAATGGTTCCCTGACAGGGACTATAGAATTCCCCGTAACTTTATATTTGACATGTATTCTTATAACCATACTTATACAGTAGTACATATTATATAATTAGTTTTGTAGTTATTTTAAGAAAAAAATTATTTATAGGAGATATGTTTGCTAAAATTGAGATTTTGAAAAGAAAAAATAGTTAAGATAAAATTTAGATAGTTAATTTAAATTATAATTGTTAATTAAGTTTTACTTTTCCACTTTTACTCTTTTCCATGCATATTCTTATACCTTTAAACATGCCACATGTCAGTATATTAGAATTTGTCACTAAACACTCATTTCCTATATTAAAGTAGTATAAATGTAAAAACTATTAACATTTTAGTGTGCATTTGGCTGGACTAAAAATATTTTCTTAAAAATACTTTCAGAATTTTTCTAAATGCCAAACATCGAAAATATTTTTGCATGTAAAATATTTTCTAATTTTCCTTTCTCAGGTAGGAGACAACTTACGTAATTATTGATGGTAAGTCATTTTTCGAATAGTTCAAATGTGAAATTAAACCACAAATACCTACTTTTGTAACTTTAGTTACTAATATTTTATTTTTTGTCCACATTTTCTCTTATAAGAGATTATTGTGCATACTTTACAATTATATTGTCTTATAAATTTAGTTCAAATAAAACCTTTCTTTTATTAAATACAGTTACTATAAGTATTTATTACAATTGTTATAAGTTATTGTAACTCATATAAAAAATACCAAACATCAAATACATCAAAAATTTTTGTATTTTCAAAAGGATTTCACATTGTTGTCCAAAGAAAATATTTTCGCAAGAAAAACTAGAAACATCCAAGGAAACAGACACTCATCGTAACTAAATATTTTCGTTGCCCGAAATTGAGCTGAGACTGAACGAGTGCTTCATTAAACAACCTTGAACAACGTATTAGGATATAAAAGGTATACAAATAGTTAAACGATTTTGAGTCTTTTGTTTCACTTTTGATACTAGATTTTGTATTAACACTATTTAGTGTGACATGTATATTCTTACTATGAATAATTTGTAAATAAGGCACAAATGCACTTGAATAGTGTGATATAAATGTCACAAAGGACTCAAAGTTTTATTAAACACTCAGTTTCCGTTGAATTTGTTAGGTTTGCCTTCTGCACACAATAACACTCCATGTCCATGGTCACCCCAAGCATATGCTATTTACAACTTACAACATAATATCCAATGATTTCGGTTTCCACAGAACCTAAGGAATAATCCAGTTTGGCTAAATTAATTGACATCTTGTCGGATATTAGTTGAGTTAGTATTCGATTATTTGATATATAATATCTGAAGAGATATAGACCATGACATGCTTAATTACCGAAGCTCTCTGAGAGAAAAGTGAAAAAACCGATGTATTTAATGATGGCGTAGGAATTTGAAACGAAGTAATTAATTTATCGACCCAATAAAACATAAATTTGTTACAAATTTTATTGATTGTGGATGTCTACACATGTATTTTAATTTTGATAAATTATAATGGAAGTCTATTTATATCTGAGTATCTGATAACTGTAGATACAAATTACATTATTTATATTCCGTAACTTATGGGTCATTGTACTCTTATAAATATATGCACTAAATGAGGAATAAAAATACAAACTACCAAATTTTCCATTTTTTTTCTTTCTTTCTCTCTCAATTCCATATATTTTTTTTATAATTTTGTTTAACTTTTGTAAAACGTTATCAGTGCGATCAATTCAGTAAAACTTGAAGATATTTAGGTATTTTCTTATTAAATACTTATTTATTATTTATTTCGATTATTACTTTGAATAATGTCACTAAATCTTATCAAATTCGAATTTACGGTCCTTGACATAACTGGCAAGAATTATCTTTCATAGATTTTGGATAGTGAAATTCATTTAGATTCTATAAATCTTGGAAACACCATTAAAAAGGAAAATATTGCATCCAACCAAGACAAGGCAAATCAATAATTTTCCTTCGTCATCACATCCATGAAGGATTAAAAAGTGAGTATTTCATCATAAAAGATCCTGTAAATCTATGGAAAAATCTAAAAGATCGATTTGACCACTAGAAAACAGTAATTCTTTCCAAAACTCGTTATGAGTGTATGCATTTAAGGGTGCAAGATGTTAAATTTGTAAGTGATTATGACTTAGAAATGTTTAGAATCAGTTCCTAATTAAAATTATTTGAGTCAAATATTACTGATAAAGATATGATGGAAAAAACATTTTCAACTTTTCACGCTTTGAATGTGCTCCTGCAGCAGCAATATCATGAAAAAGGTTTCACGTGATATTCTCAACTAATTTCTTGTCTTCTCTTGTGATTGAGTTAAATAACGAATTATTGATGAAAAATCATGAATCTCGTCCCACTGGAACTACTCCATTCTCTGATGTGAATGCAGATATGTCTTAAAGTGCTTCATTACCTGAAGTGAATGTAGCTATACATAATATTCTAAAAATAATTATGGTTATGGCTGTGCCCGTGCCCGTGGACGTGGACGCGGGCGTGGACATTGTCGTAGGCATGGAAAAGGTCGTAATAATTATCCATATTATCAAAAGTGGATTAATCCTAAAGACAATGAGAAAGGGAAAGAAAAGGTTGGTCAAAATAATTTTACCAAAAATACTGAAGAATTATGTTATCGATGTCGCATGAAAGGATATTGGTCACGTATTTGTTGTACTGCTGAGCATCTTGTTAAACTTTATCAAGCATTCATCAAAAGAAAAGAGAAAAATGCGGCAGCAAATATGACTTATCAAAGTGATGGTGTTGTGAAAAAATTTACTGATAAGTTGATGACTCAAACTATGGAATGCTGATGACTTCAATGGCCTCATCGATATAACACATCTTAATGCATCAGACTTCTTTGAGAGTTATGAGTAAATTGCTGGGAATGTTTAAACTGTGGATTTTCTTTTTCATTTATTATTTTTTTCAGTTTATTCAGTAGTTTTTTTTTTTTTAAGTTTAAATTGCAACATTTATTTTAATGTAATTTGTTTTTTTTTTTTTTTGCAATATTTATTTTGATTAAGTCATTTTTTTAATGAAGAATATGAGTATTTCTCATTCAATGATTAGATTAAAAAACTGAAAGGTTATGTCTTGCTGATAGTGCAACCAAGGTTTGTAAAATCGAGATCCTACGTAGGATCGTTTTGAAGGTTGCAGGATCGGATCGTAGATAGGATCGTAGGATCGCAAGATCTTATCAAAATGATAAAAATATAACTTTTATTTATTTTTAAAACTAATATTCAATAAAAACTTATACAAATAAGTATAAGATTTTAATATTTATCATATAATGTAAGTTTCTTTAGCTAAAATTTATAACATTTGACTTATTATACATCTCGTATTGTAAAAAGTTATGCGTTATCGCAAATTTAATACTGTTCTTTAATTAAAAACTAAAAAAATAATATGAATAGTATAAACTCATAAAATATAACATTTGAATGAAAAATTATCAAAATACTGACTTAACTTCAGTAAATATATACATAAATTACATGATTAATGGCACCAACTATAATTTATCTATAATAGCGATCCTACCTCTAGGATCGGGATCGATTTTATAAATTTGGATCGTAGAATCGTAGAATCGTAAGGGTAGGATCGGGATTCTAACAACTATGAGTGCAACAATACATCGCACATAAGATTCAAACAAGTCACATATTGCACATTTATCACTTGTTTTCTAAAAATTGGATTTATTTATACTTTATCAACTCCCATTTTTTATTACGATTTCACTGGATTCGTGTAACGGGGAAAAGATTTCCCATTCCTTAGCCAGAAATATATGTGGCCATATGAAAGAGTGATTTAGTGGAACAGAATTGACTGGGTGGTAGAGTTGTGGAAACGGTTCTTTCTTCTATATTTTGGACCCTAACTCCATGGAAACTATATGTTACTGCTGAAATACGGAAGAATTTAAATCGTAGATCAAAACACTATATATGGATGCTATGAACTGCCTAAACATATGATACTTAAAAATAAGAAATATTTTTGTCATTTAATAAAAGGTAATGCCAATGTTAATACACTATCGGGTAGTACTGAACTAATTGATGGTTCCAGAAGAGCCACTATAGTATTACCCGAATGAACAAAATTCATTATAAATAATGCATTATTTTTGCTAAGTTTCAAAGAAATTTATTAAATTTTAAAGATATCCGCTGAAATGGATATTATATAAAGACTGTAAATGAGAAAAATATTGAGTATCTATATATCACAAAAATAATATTTGGAAAGAATGTGTTTGAAAAAGTTATCTACTTTTCTCCTGATTTGTACTACACATATGTTAGTATACAATTAAATCATATGTTACAGTAAAATAGAAGTTTACTGATTCAAATACTTTTATTATTTGGCATGACCGTTAGGCCATCCCGGGAATAATAAGATGCGTAGAATAATTTTAAATTCACATGGGCATTTATTGAAAAACTAAAGATTCCTCAATTTAGTGAATTTTCTTGTGCTGTTTGTTCTCAAAAAAATTAATTGTTAAACTATCACTAATTTAAATCGACATGAATCCCCAGCATTTCTGAAGGTATTCAGGGTGATATCTGTGGGCCCATTCACCCGTCATGTGGATTGTTTAGATATTTTATAATTTTGATAGATGCATCTACTAGATGGTCTCATTTGTGTTTATTATGTTCTCGCAACCTGGCATTTGCGAGATTACTTACTCAAATAATTCGATTAAGAGCACAATTTCTAAATTATACAATTAAGGAAATCCATCTTGATAATGCTGGTGAATTTACATTTCAGATATTTAATGATTTTTGTATGTCAATTGGTATAACAAATATTGAACATTCTGTAGCACATATTCATACTCAAATCTGGTCTAGCAAAATCATTCATAAAACGCCTCAATTAATAGTTAGACCATTACTTATGAGAACAAAATTGCGTCTGCGTGAGGACATGCTATTTTGTATGCAGTAGCACTTGTACTTATTAGACCAACAAGTTATTTGAAATTCTCTCCATTACAATTGGCTTTTGGTCACGAGTCTAATATATCCCAATTCAAAATTTTTGGTTGTGCGATATATGTTCCAATTGCTTTACCACAACGCACAAAGATGGGTCCTTAAGGAAGGTTGAGAATATATGTTGGATATGAGTTTCCCTCTATAATTAAATATTTTAAACCATTAAAATGAGATTTATTTACGGTACGTTTTGCTGATTGTCATTTTAATGAAAATATTTTCCCAATATTAGTGGAAGAAGATAAATAGATAGATAGAAAAATTGAATGGAATAAATTATCGTTATCACGCTTTAATTCTCGTAGAAAACATTATGTGAACTAGAAATTCAAAAGATAATTCATTTGCAATATATTACAAATCAACTGTCAAATTCATTTATTGACCTAAAATGAGTTACTAAATCTCATATACCAGCTGAAAGTATTCCAATTAGAATTAAGTTCCAGTAGAACAACCTTTAGTGGAAATGGTACTGAACTACGCCTTAAGCATAGTAGACCAATCGGTTCCAAAGATAAGAATTCTCGAAAGAAGAAATGAGCAACTATTCAAGATGGTCATATAATGGAGGTGGATTTCCAAAGAGATTCTAGACATAATTAATCATAGAATCCAAAAAGTAGATCAAGTACCTGAATCTAATGAAAATAAAGAGATCTCGAGAAGTTATGTCTCTACTGGAAAAAGATGGAATCGAAAAGATATTGTTGTCAACAACAACTTTGTTTATAATATAGTAACTAATGTTTTGAATGAAAACGAGGATCTAGAACTTAAATCTGTCGAAAAATATTGACACAGAGATGATTGGTTAAGCAATGGAAAGATGAAATTCAAGTAGAATTAAATTCACTTTCAAAACGCGGGATTTTTGGACCTGTGATCCAATATCTAAATGTGTACCACAGGTGGGGTACAAATGGATATTTTTGCAAAAATAAAATTTGAAAAATGAAAATTTGTGCGATACAAAACACGTCTTGTTGCACAAGGATTTTCACAAAGATCCGGCATTGATTATGAAGAAACATATTCTCTTGTGGTGAATGCAATCACGTTTAAATATCTTATTAGTTTGGCAGTTCATGAAAAAGTTAAAATGCGTTTAATGGATGTTGTGACAACTTATTTATATGACTCGTTTGATACAGAAATCTATATGAAAATCTCTGGAGGATTTAACATATAAGACACATATAAAGTTTTCTGAGAAAATTGTTCAATAAAATTATGTAAATCCTTGTATAGATTAACACTATCTGAGAGTATGTGGTATAATCGCCTAAGTGAGTATTTCTTGAAAGAGAGTTACAAAAATGATCCAATTTGCCCATGTGTTTTTATAAAAAGAACTGGATTAGAATTTGTGATAATTACTATATATGCTGATGATATAAATATTATTGGATTCCTGAAGAATTTCAAAATATAATGAATTGTTTAAAGAAAAAATTTGAGATAAAAGACCTAAGTAAAACAAAATTTTGTATAGGTTTACAATTTGAGTACTTAATGCGTGAAATTTTTATTTATCAATCAACTTATACAGAAAAATTATTACTGTGATTCTATATGGATAAAGTACATCGATTGAGTACCGCAATGGTTGAAAGATCGCTTGATGTGAAAAAAGATCATTTCTATCTTCGAGAGAATGATGAAGAACTCAATATCTTGATCCCGAAATACCATATCTAAGTGTTATAGGAGCATTAATGTATTTTACTAACAATACACGACCTGATATAACATTTGCATGTAGATTTGTTGGAAGATTTAGTTCTTCTCCAACACGAAAATACTGGAATGGTGTTAAATATATATTTAGATACCTCCGAGAGACTATTGATATGGGTTTAATTTATTCAAATGAATATAAATTAAAGTTAATTGGTTATGCAGATGTTGGATATTTATCTGACTCACATAAAGTTCTATCTCAAACGGAGTATTCATTTACATGCGGAGATACAACTATATCATGGTGTTCAACAAAATAAATTTTAGCTGCTACTTTTTCAAATCATGCAGAATTAATTGTTATACATTCTAGGCAAGTAAAGATTGTGTTTAGCTAAAATCATTAATCCAACATTTTAGAAGATATTTGGTTTAATGTTAGAAGAGAAACTACTAACAAAATTATATGAAGATAATACAGCATGCGTAGCCTAGTTAAAGGGGAGGCTATATTAAAAGAGATAGAACGAAACATATTTTTCTAAAATTTTTCTACACTCATGACTTTCAGAAAAATGGTGATATTGATCTCCAACAGATTCGTTCATGTGATAATTTAGCTGATTTAATCACAAAGGCGTTACCAACATCAATATTTGAGAATTTGATGGTTTACAATATCGGAATGCGTCATCTAGAAGGATATTCAGTGAAGTTTTCATGAGGAGTAATAGTACTCCGCTGTACTCTTTTTCATCTAGACCATGGTTTTATAATAACAAAATATTTTTTCAGGCAAGATTGTTAATGAGACAGCATGCAAAAGTGTACTACAAGTTTTGTGTACTCTTTTTATTCACTAGATTTTTGTCCTACTAGTTTTTTCCTAGTAAGGTTTTAACGAGATACATGATTTAGTTATTAGACATTTAAGGGAGAGTGTTACAAATTCTATTGGTTGTGGATATCTATACATGTATTTTAATTTTGATAAGTTGTAGTGGAAGTCTATCTACATCTGAGTATTTGATAACTGTAGATACAATTTACGTTATTTACATTACGTAACTTATGGGTCATTGTAATCTTATAAATATATGCACTACATGAGAAATAAGAATACAGACAGCTAAATTTTCCATTTTTCTTTTCTTTCTTTCTCTCTCAATTCAACGTTATAGTTTTTTATATTTTTGTTTGACTTTTATAACAGAATTTAAAAATACAGCAGTGCATCACCAACAAGTAAAATAAAATAATTTGAGGTGTAGTGCGTAAGACTTTCTATTGTAATTATGGAGACATTCGGCGCCAATTGAAAATATTAATCCAAAAGAAATCTTCAATTGGTTCCTTCAATTTGCTAATTAAATTAACAGTATCCATCGAAGTTTACAAGGTTATGTACCATCTATTATCACATGTATTAAATTATTATTTATTTTACGGTCCCGTGATGGAATAATGTCGTTGTCATTTAAATATTGTATGTTATAAATTTTCAAAATACAAATTATTATACTTTACATATATATATAAAACACAAGGGATGGTTCCCAAAGTAACTGGAAAATTTTCCTACAACTTACGCTTATCAATGATTGAAATTTTGAAATGTAAAAATAATTCTTAGAATAATACATGTCGAGTTGAGTAAATCTAGCTGTGCATTGACGTAGTGGACAAAGAGAATTTTCATTAAATAGATTTTTAAATTGGATCTAATGAATTGAATTAATAGTCAATTACATTTTGTCCTCGAACTTACCCCTCAATTATACTATGCTCCCGTTCATTGCAAACAATATGTATTTTACCCTATCTCAAAAACAGAATAACATAAAAAATTGTAAAAGGGTGATAGGTTTGACAAAAATTCCCTAGAAATTTGTGGCAAAGTAATTATATCCTTTCATTTAATTTCTAGTGTCTCCATACATTCTTTTCAATTTTTTGGTTACATGACTATAACTTTGTGTTTGGAGATTTGGGTGGATTTGATTCAAAATCTTAATCTAGAATAAGTTTTCCAAACAAGGTAATTTATTTAGTTGTGAATTTGAAATTCACTAACAAATAAGAGTGTGATTTTAATAGTTAAATGAGAGGATTTGAAATTCACCAAAACTTCATGTCATTTCAATTCCATCCAATTCAAATTCATGCATTTCTAATCCTTGAAGACTGTGTTCAAATAAAATCTACCCATCCAAACACAATGTAAGAAAATTTCACCAATTTTCAATTTTCTTTTTATTTAAGATATTCATTAATTTGTCCAAAAAAAGAACTTTTACAACTAATTTTTATTCAGTTTTGTTTTTAGGAACTAAACATATTAAATATAAAATTGGGTAAATGACACTAAGAAAAATACCATTCATTTAAATATATTTTTTCTTAGAGTATCTTTGCCTTTTCGCAATTAATAATAATGTGCAAGAAAGGATATTTTGAGTTAAATAAGTACATTTTTATTTTTGTATGACATCAAACAACATACAAAAGTTTTTGATGAATCTACAATGTATATAAATAAAATGAAATTTTACTTATCTATTTTATGTTTAATATTTTTAGATACTACAAAACAAAAGTTAACAAAAATAAAGTTGCAGACATTTTGCCTTTGTGTAATCAGCTTTAGAATGAAGAAAAATAATGTATAATTTGATTTAAAAATGTGACAATATAATCAAGAATTTTTTTTTCATGAATTAACAAGATAAAAGAGCATATGGAATTACCAAAAATTAAATAGGAAGAAAGTAATTTTGTCTTATAAATTTTTAAAAGGTATTTTTGTCAAAATAAATATCCACAACACTTTTATTATAATTGATTATATTATCGAATCTTTCAAAAGGATAAAGTATATATTATTTTAATTTAGAAGACAAATTGTAATTAGAGTGCAGGTTCAACGACGAAATATAATCAACCCTTGACTTACTAAAGCCGGGAATTCCTTCAATTTTGGATACCCTAATTTTCCAACGGCATTATTGTCTTACCCAGATAGTTGAATTGATGCAATCTGTCCCAGAATGAATAACCCTTATGATTTTCTAGGTCATAGGTTTTGTGCATGCGGTTTTTCCTAGTTTGAGAATTTCCATGGAGGTTATTACTATTAGTGCTCTCTTATTCTTTTAAATGTAATTTATACATTAGCTTCTAATGTTTAATTGAAATCCGTCTAATTAAAGTACTAAAATAATTATTTAGCTTAAATAGGTCTATTTAAGAAAGGTACTATTATGTACATGCAAAAAGAAGAAAACTGTAGGATTCAAAGAGAGGAAACTGCAAGCCATCATGTTAAACCTCACTTAAACTTTCTGTAATCTTTACAGAAAATAGTTTAATTTACCGAATTAATGGACATGTATTAGTATTTACTATTAAGGGGGTCACAACAATATTTAATCTAGCAGTTTCGAGATGTAATAGAGAACTTTATATTCACACAAGGATGTTCTTATACACATCGAATCCATAAAATTATAATACGTTGTACCTCTTAAATTGATCACAAATGTTTAATTTCGTATTCAGGCAAACACCAAACAATACGTTTCAAATTGGCTTGTCATATAAATTTAACATCCATTTCTAAGAAAATAAAAAGCCCTCCGAAGGTACAAAATATCTACGTTGTATTAAAATTTCCCTTCTGAAGTCTATTGCACATGATGACCTAATTTTTTAATTATTGGTTGAAGTATAAACTCAGCAATTTGGCAAACAATAACGTGCATTTGATCAAAGAAAAAAAATTAATCATGGCAAAAAGTCTAGTTGACTGTAATTTTTCAACATTTTATAATTTAGATAAGCACTCTCTGTGAAATCACTCTTGCACATAATGGATCATCATCAGAATATATTAAAAATTGTTGTAGAATTGTAGCACGTTGTTTTACAGGAAATCAATATCTTATTCATGGTAGGGTCCTAATCTTTTCGTTTGAATCTAAGTATAATGATTACTTGTATGCCAATATAGTCAATGACCTCCTTTGGTTCACTAAATCACATTCTATCTATTTCACGAAGGACTAATTTCAATTTGTACCTTTAAATTTATACTCAATTCACTTTGGACCCTAATTTCTAATCTTGGATATATTGAACCCCCAACTTTTTGGTCTATCCAAATTTTAGTATTGTTACTAAAACTAAAGGATGTTCCAACTATGTTATGAAAACCATGCACCTAAAGTGAGAACATTAATCTAATTTATTAACATTGTAAAAAAAAATTGGACCAAATTGGTAAGGATCTAAAAATTAGAGGTGCAATGTGTCTAAAATTTGGTACATTGTGTGAAAATTAAATCAAGAGAATAAGTTCGCTAGGGTGTGACAGTGGAATTAGTTTTGACTAACTTGAAAACAAATCGCAATTGAGGTGATAAGACGTTTTCTTTATGACCTATAGGTCATGCGTTCGAATCACTTGAGAATAGAGGGAGAGGGTGTTTTATATATATATATATATACACATATGTATGTATATATATATATGTGTATGTATGTATGTATGTATAAACTTGATTCCTATAATACGTCCCTAAATATGTGTTTATTATCTGTTAATTTTAGTACTAATATTAAATAGTGCATTAAATTGGGACGTATTTGAGAGTTGAATGCAATATGTTCAATTAGAAGTAGGGTCCAAAGTTAGAATAAAAAATAAAAAAACTTAGGGTGGGTATAAAGTGAATTAGTTCTTTTACAAAAGATTAAAATTGGGCAAATGACCTAAATAGTCCCCAACATTTTTACTAATCTACTTTTGATCCTCATACTCTAGTTAAGGATAACTTGGTCCTCCAACTTTAATTTTCTGTCCAAAAATAAAGTTGGAGAATCAAATTGGCCCAAACCATAAAAAGTTGAATACCAAATTTCAAAATTAATGTGTGGACCAAAAATAAATGTATAAAAAAAATAGACAAAATTATACCATATTAATATATATAAGAGAAAAGTTATATTGTAAAAAGTTGGGAAAGTCTATTACTTGAAAAGTCATTAAGGGTAATTTACTTTTTGAATAATTTAATAGTAAAATTAGACTATAAATACCTACTTTTATAAGTTGAATTACTGATCTTATTTTTTTTTTTCATTTATTATCCATTTATTTTCTCTTCATTTGTGAGTCCTTCAATAGTATATTATCAATATGTATACTTTACAGCTACATGTCTCTTACAATTTTATATTTTTAAAAACAAATATTTTGTTACTACTATTAGTCATCAAGTTATTACAATTGTTATAATTTTAACTCATATCAACTATACCAAACTTAAAAAATATCAAAAAGTTATACTTTAAAAGATTTTAACACTGTCATCGAAAGAAAATATTTTCTTAAGCGTAACATTTTACATCCAACCAAATAGACCCTTAGTGTAACTGAAGATTTCCTTGTCCGAATTTGAGTGGGATTAATCATTTGACAAACTTAAACAACATATTAGAGGATCCCATGTATTTACATAGGTGAACACGTATAAACACAAAATGTCAATGTGAAGTGGAAGTTTGGGTTGCAACCAATTACCTGTACCATCTGTAGCCGAACTGATGTGTTGAAATATTTATTCTGATCAATACATGTATCACGAATGATGGTTTGATCCTCATCATATATTATAAATTTTAAACTCCAATCATTACATTTACAAATTTATTCTACAAACATATTTAAGGGATTCTACAGTCCCTTCAGGGTACTATACATATAATTTAATATTTACCATTAGATGATATATAGGAGAATTTTAGATTCTTAAATTACATTGGATGTAACTAACTCATTTGGAAAGGCTTCACACACAAACTTTTCCTTCTAAATAGCGAACTCATTAAATTTTTGATGATTGAGTTTCTTTTCATCATACTCATCTTTTACACAACTCTTCCTCAACCTTTACTACTACTCCCTTTACCTTATATATTAATGTATTTCATTATTTATTATCATTTTTTTTTATTCATGACAGTAATATTACATTTTTCATTTTCATTTTTCGTAATTTCATATTTAAGATTTTTCATTGATGAAATAATGTTTTATTTTATTTTGTTTTATATAAGCTAACTATGAAAATATTGTGCTATTTCTAATTTTGTACAAAATTCTACGATTAATATTATTTTTTATTTTATATATTAATCAATTAAAATAATGAGAAGTAGTACCTTGTATTATGATATTTGATATACTATTTAGATATTTCCCATATAATACATAAATATCAACAAAGAATTAAATCGAATACACTTCTTTGTTTTTATTAAGTAGTGAAATTTGAATAACATTTTGTTAATTTACTTATGAAACTTATTTTTTATAGTAAAATTTTTGTCGATCAAAATATTTTTTACATTAATGAGAATAACATTCAAAATGTTTTAAGTATTAATAAAGGGAGAGCATCATTTGGTCTAGTGGTTTTTCTGTTTCTTTTAAAATTGGTTGAAAAATATTAAAGTGTGTGAGGAAATACGCATAATTATATGCAAGTATTAAATAATTATTCCATATTTATATTTAGTAAAATCATCCATATTTATAGTATAATGTTATTATATTTAAAAATATTTTTTTTACATATTATTTTAATTTTTATTAGTTGCGCGAAGTAGATGGTGCCTTAAGCCCTAGGTTAGATAATGAAGTGGCATATATATTATTTAAATAATAGTACTATACCTAACATATAGATAGTACTAATTCTTTACATAAACATATTACATCTATATTATTTATTACATTTTACACATTATTGGCAAGCATAATGGCTTATGATTTGATTTTTTATTCTGTTACTTTTTTCTGGCATTTCTATACAATCTTACATTAGTAACCAAACAACATTTATAACTTTTGCAATGCTTGATAGTACTATTTTTGTTTGTTGAAATACTTCTTAATTAACATTTCAATTTATAGTTCTATTCCAATAATTTATTTACTTTTGGAGTTTTATGAAGTTTAAATAACAATTTACACTACTGTTACTATGAAATTTGACTTCTACAAATGTTTCATTATCATTTATAATCAAATATGATGACATTTTTAAATATTATACAGAAAAGGGGAGAGCATAATATAGTTATTTTAGATAGTGCTACACTAATACTTTGATGGTAGGTTTCTTTGCATCATCGTATTATTTAGCACTAACTATTACAATTTTGTTGATAATGTCACAGCCCTTTAGTAAAATCTAATATAAGTTTTCTCATTTCTTGTTTGTGAAATTGTCTATATTCATCTATGATTTCATTTTTTAATCAAGTTGATATAATAGACTTATAATACTTTTTACTATATAAGAGAATAGCATTTGGATACCTAATAGTACTTCTTTTCATATTTCTTAATACTATCATAATATTTTTCTCCACAAAAAATTACTAATGCAATTTGTGTTTTAGTACCGAAATTTTTTTAATACGATGCATATAATCTATCAATATCATTAATTTACTGTCTCATAAATTACCAGATGGACCTCTCACAAGATTTTCAATTAATCAAGTTGATATAACAGAGTCAATAGTACCTTTTATTATACGAGAGAATACTATTGACATTTCTCATAGTACTTTCTTCTATATTTTCTAATACTATTGCATTATTTGTTTCATCACCAACTATTCTAGTATCTATTTCATTACGAAATCTTGTTTGGTAATAACATAGATAATTTAACATCACACATTTAATTTAATTCAAAAATACAAGGATCTCTCATAAGAGATGGTACATTGTATGTGGTAATACTATGTTGATATTTTGATCGTAGGTTTCTTAACTTTACATAATACAATTTTACTATATATTACTATTTTAATTGATAGTTTCACACGATTCATGACCTATAATATAATTTTATCCTTTGTTTTTGTTTGTCTGTGTTCAATTATGCATTAACTTTCTTAATTAATTTGATACTGTCAAATTGGTAGTGCTTTTTATTATACAAGAGAATAGTATTTAGATATCTCATAATACTTTCTTTCATATTCCATAGTACTATCAAATTATTTTTCGCATCACAAAATTACTATCCAAATATCTATTTTATTACAAAAATTTATTTTTTGATAATACAGACAATGTAATAATAGTAGAATAATACTATTTTATATAACGGATAGTTAATTTTAGTTATTTTGGACAATAGTATGTTCATATTTTGACAATATCTTTCTTTGTCTTATAAGTGCTATGTTATTATTTATTAGTATAATTTCATGTCAACACATTATAAATAATTCACATTATCAAATTATTTGAGGTTTCAATAGAGGTTATTTATTTTTCTTAATTTTGAAATCATCTTTCATTTGATTTTAAAATAGTTTTTCTTTTACAAAACATACAAAATAGAAAAATTGATAAAATTACCTCTTATAGCAGGTTTACAAGTAAATAATAGAATTGTTGTGATGTATCCTTAGAAATGTTTAATAAGGTGTCAACCATTCAATGGATATCTATTAAGGGAATGATTTTCTCAAAAATACTAAAGAAACTATAGAATTTTCCTAAACTTTATGTATACGATACAACTTGCTTAGTAACAATATCAATCAACATTTCTATCATCAGGATGTGTCTATCTTCACGTTTAAAAAAAAAAAAAAACCTAGTTACTGATGGCAAAGTGTGACATGACATGATAGTATGACATGTATACGACACGAAATAATGGAATAGTGTTAGAACTTATCAAATTCAATACGAGAATAATTGTCATGTTTGGTCATATCATATCATGCCAGGTGTTAATCGAATAGACCCAAAACAAATTAAATAGGTCAAGTCATGTTTTGTCAACGACTATTTTTCACCTACATTTAGACTGTCGCTTCTATCAATATATATAATTTGATCCTCACATTAGTCTAACGTTTACTTTTGTTTAGTAAAATTATAAATTTATGCTAAACAACCAAGAAGTGACTCTTTTTTTTTTTTGGAGTACCTACATCAATCAACACTTATATCAATATTTTAGTATTTAACTTAATATATTTTTAATTTTTAGTCCTATAAAGACTCTAGTTGCTTTATACTATAATCACATGAACATGAGTAATATTTTTCACAAAACTAATCTATTCTTCACTTCTATCATTACATATGATGTGATTATACAATTTTAATTTTTTCACCAAGAACAAGTGTTCATGTTTTGTAATGACATACCGTGCCATGTGTTAAGTAGGTTGCCTGAAACAACTGAAAAGGATCATGACGCGTCACTCGTTTAACTCGTTTAAACTCTTAACTTAGAAATTTAATTAAGATATTTGAGACATTTAAGTATTATAAACCATAAATTATTACTTTTTGTTCAGAATTAAATACTAATACCTCTAGGAAACTAAAGTTTATGCACCCTAAACTTAACAATTTTGTTACTAGTTTTGAGCATTATTAGTATTTTAATGTGATTTTTTGTCTATTTTCACTTTTATGTGTTAGTACAGGTTCAAAACTAGCCCAACCCAAAAATCTGACCCAACTCAAATGAATATGGGGTTAAATGTTAATATATCAAATTTTATTATTGGGTTAGGCTACCCGCAACCCATAAAAGTTGGGTCGGGTTTTACAATGTGTAAAACCCAACCCAATAACCCGATAACCCAATATAATTCATTTATAAATTTTTTTTATTATTTTCGTTGCCATAAAATTTAATTTGTAACCTTTTTCCTTTTTGTAAGTATTCTTAACATAACTTTCGTCTAACACATTCCATAATTTTTCCTTGTCATAAATGATCTAACTATTTCATGTTTTGACAAAAACATATTTTTGTAATGGATGCTGTTATAATAATATTTTTTGAGTTTGTTGGATTTTATTATTATAAATCAAAAAATTCAAGTAACCTGACCGAGTATACTTGGATTGAAATTATTTTAGTTTTTATATTAGTTGTTATTGGGTTAGATTTTAAATTTTCAACCCAAAAATTTGATAACCCGAACTTGAAAACCCGCCAACCTAATAACTTAACCAATTCTACACCTATGTGTTAGAATGTATTTGTTAAGTATTTTAGCACTTGTTAGGTGTTAATTATCTTATTTTACTAGGTTTTTGTGTTTTGAATTTGTGTCGTGTATTTAACCGAACTCTGTTGGGAGTTAGGATTTTCATTCATCTTTGTTTATCTTTTGTTTTTGGTCTTTTTTGTGAGTATTTTGTTTAAATATTTAGGAGTTTCTGTAAATTTAAGTGTTTCTTGTAGTTATTATTATGTCTTATGTGTTAGGGTCACATGAAAAAAAAAACACATCAATAGGACATCAAACAAATATTGTCGAAACAAAATAGTGAAGTATTGCAGATGTTGCAGTTGATACTGCAGTATCAAAACCAAGGCAAATTTTGATACTGTGGTATTAAAGTCTGCAGGAGCAAAAAGGTCATATTTCGAGGTTGATTTTTGCTGTAACATTTCTTCTCGATCCTAGCATTAGAAAATACCCATAAGAAACCAAGTAGGAGTAGGTTAGAATAGAAATTAGAATCTCTTCAATTTTTTTTCCCATTTGGTGAGGGTTTGACCACCACTGTACCACATCTAAACACTAGTTTATATAATAACATTCAAGGCCAAAATAAGAAATTAGGAATAAAGTCAGTCTATTTGTATGTAAAAACTATAAAACATATAGCAATTTCTAAACAATCACCATCACCACTAACATCATCAGTCCAAAGAAATTTCCAAATCCAAAAAACAATACTGGATAAGGACATAGAAATTTTCAAAAAAAAAAAAAGAGAGAAAATAACAGTGTGGGTCAACGAAAATGGAGGAGGTGATGTAGTGGTAGTAGTGAAGGGAAAAAGCGTTGGCAGCCATGGAAAGTATGAGAGGGAGTAATAGCGAAAGATGAGGTAAGAGGGAACAAGGTAGAGAAGGGATAACCATGGATGGAGTATGGGAAGTGGAGGGGGAAGAGGATTACGATAATGGGAGAGGGATATGGGGGAAGGCTACTGTGATAGGGATGAGGGGAAGAGGAAATATTTTCTTTTAACATTTGTTTTTATGAATTGTGGAATCAAGAATGGGAGTTATCAAAATCCTCCAATTTATTTGGGTATTGAGAGTTGATGATTTTTTGGTAATAAGTCCAAAATTTTGATACCCAAGCAACAAATATGGGTGTGAATACAATTCTTGATTCTCATTATCTCTAACCAAGCACCCCCTTATTTCATGTCCTTTTAATTAAAATTAGTTTCATTGCTTTCATCTAATTGCTTCATTTACTTGATTTCTTAGTTTAATTGGTAGATTAGTTCATGGACTTTTCATTTAATTATTTTCTTTACTTGATTTCTTAGTGTAATTGTAAAATTAGTTTTTGGACTTTCTTTAAAAATGCTTTCTTAGTGATAATTTGTAGTTTATGTTATTCAATTAAAATAATCTATTTTAATTTCTTTCCTTTAATTCTTTTCTTTACTTGATTTCTTAATGCAATTGATATATTAGTTTATGACCTTTTGTTAAAAAGACTTTTTTAGTAATCTTATTTATAGTTTACATGTATTAATTAGAGTAGTCTTTTTTAATTTGTTTCCTTAATTTGCTTTCATTTACTTGTTTTCTCAATAGTAACTAGTATATTAGTTAATGGATTTTCTTTAACTATTCTTTCTTAGTGATAATTTATAATTTAGATTAGTTAATTACTTCCGAAGATGCTTTCTCTTTTAATTGCTTTCTTTAATTGAATATGTAACTTCAAAATGCTTTTGAGGAAAATAATATTTACATTTAATGATTAGTTAGCAGAGGGTAAATAAATGCAATTGCTTTTTTAGTCTTTAAATTACTTTCTAGTTATTTTAAATCTAGTTTTAGTGAAAACCTCTTTTAAATCAAATGCTTTAAATAGTAATCTAACCAAATAATCAGTAATTACCAACCAATCCTTGTGGGTTCGATCCCTACTTACACTTGCTACTAGTTGACAACCGTATACTTATGAAATGCCATCTAGTTATTAGTAGGATTTAAGTGTTTATAAATTTATAACTAGATATTTTAAGGCATCAAAATACCCTTATAGTGGCAAAGAAGTACAGTTTAGGTGGTAAAATTCTTCCTCATAACCTATTAGTTATGGGTTTGTGTCATTAAGGAGTAGGAGGAGAAGTAAATTTTTTTATTTAAAAAAAGTAAATACCTTCAAAATAAAACCTACATTTCGAGAAAACTACAATATGTTTTGAAGATCACAATATACTTTTTATTTATTTATAAATTTTTACTTTCTCAATTTAAAATTTGGAGGAAAAATTGATATTGTATATATGTAGATCAAACAACTATGTATAACTACAATCTGAGTTAGATATTTAGATGACACCAAATACTAAAATTTAGTATTAAAAATAATAAAACACAATTTAAGTGGTAAGAGACTTTCCTTATAACTTATTCGTGATAGGTTTGAGTCACTAAGAAGTACAGAAACATAAGTTAAAAAAAATATTATTAAACTGATAATTTTATTGAAATACAAGAAGTAAATAAAGGACAAAGAAACATTTCGAGGTACTTGCCATCACTAATGTAAATGCATTTTGGTTGATTGTTAAATTTTGATAATATTTTCCTCCAATCAGTATATTAAGAACTTCAAACTAGAATAACTATAGCAAAAATATTGTTCATTGTTGTAGTAGTATTATAATAATTCATCAATGACTCTTTTTGATCTACATATTTTAGTCGTCACTTTTACAAAACATATATTTTGGTCCTTATTTAATTTTTACTTCCTGTTAGTAATATTACAAATTTATACTAAAAGACTACATATATGACTCATGTTTTAAGAATACCTACACTGATCAACACTCCCTTTTTCATACTTTCATACATATTAAACTTTTCCAGTAAAGAAGTATAGTCATAGTTTTTGAAAAATTTTAATTATGCATTAATCATAATTATTAGATTAGTAAACAAAGGATTTGAATTAATCCAATTTGGTTTGATAGTGGATCAACTATGTTACTTACTCCGGGAAATGCAGTTAGTATAAACAATAAGTATATAGGATATGTACATGACTGTATAAATATCTTTACATATAACAACTTTTTCTTTTTCTGCAAAAAGACCTTTAGCTGAGGCTTTTGCTCTTGTAGGATTCAATTTCTAGAGCATTTAATTTTTCAATCTTGTTCAGGAAAAATAGTAACCACTTGAACAAGGTCGTGTGAAGTTGTTCCTTACGTGGGTATATGGAACCTCTTCTATTTACCCTTAAAAAGTAAAAATAAAAATATTTTTAAAAATAAAAATCGTTTATAATTGAGATCAATGTAACCTTAACATTCTCAAATCACACTTAATTTACAATTTCACTGTTCATTACCAACATATAAATATCTTCACACTTACTCCTATACCTTAACAAATACGTATATACATAAAATTAATTCTCTCGAATCGACATAGCTTTTTTTCTTCTTTTATAACGAGGATATACAATGAATCTCTACCTACCTTTTGGTGACTCAAACCTGTGACCGAAGTCATACGGGAAGTGTAGTCTTACCATCTAAACTACACTTCATTTTCAATTGTTCGACATAACCTTAACATTCTAAAATCACACTTCTCCATTTCACTGTTCATTGCAAAATGATATATATCGATTTTAATATTAGTTATTATTTTTTAGCAGATAGATTTATATACATACATACATACATATATATATATATATATATAGTATATATATACACACACATATACACAATTATATTTCTCAATCGACAGGTTCATAACATTCTCAAATCACACTTATTATTTCACTGTTCATTTTAGACCAATGTATATCGGTTTTCAATTTTATTCCTATATTTTAACATATACTTATATACACACAATTAATTCTTTTTATCGACATAAGCTTAACTAGGGGTGGATGGGGACAGGGATTTGGCTAACCTCCTCACTTGTCGTATTAGTCATTTTCTTACCCTTATCTAACGCTCACAACAGCGGGTATCCATAGAGAAGGTACCCAATTGAATCCTATTATCATTTACTTTCTAAAAACAAAAAAGAAAAAACTAGACTAACCTCACTTTGGGCACCAAATTTCAGTAATTCTTATGATTAATAAGTTGAGTAAAAAGTATTCTACATAAAATCCATAAGAAAAAAGAAAAAAAAACAAAAAAAACAAAGACTAGGTAAATAAAAGAAATCTAATATTTCTGCAACAAAAACTAGGTAAAAAATAATGCAACTGTGAATCAAGATTTTTAAATTGAATGAATGACTTATTTTCCTCAAAAATCGTTAAAAAAAATAATTGAATCACTAATATCGACACCCATATAGGTTTTTAAAACTTTGATGTGTATCCGACTTTTACAAAGGCCAATACCCAACCTTTGTTCACCCAATTATAGATAATGGTTGGATATCCTTTTTTCTGGATCAGGGGCATGGTAGGGCGGGTGAGTGATAACTCTAGGAAATAAGAATTATTTTTCTTGTTTATTTCAGGATTTTATTGGTATTTAGTGGATTTCAGAGTTGATTTATGTGTTTTCATTTAGTGTTAGTGCCTTTTGTATTTGCATTTGTATTTTTGCAAATAATATGACAGTAGTATTAATTTTAGTATAATATGTTACTTATTAAGTTTATTGATAATTAGCAGGTTTAGATTAAAATGTATTGAGCTTCAAGAATAAAAGATTTAAGGAGTAAAAGAGAAAAAATGAAGAAATTCAAGATTGCTGAAATTAGGCTTCATAGCGTGGTATCATTATTTGTACAGGATCTAAATACTACAGTATGGAATGAAGAATTAGTAGGCTAATTTGAGCTCCATACCGTGGTATCGATTTTGTGTACTAAAACGGTACCGCGGTATGGACATAAAGGCAGGATTTTAAATTTTTGTCACTTGTAATCTTTTGCCTCAAGCCACCTTTTAAAACTAAGCTTGTGCTCTACCAAAGGACCTATAGTGTAGGTATAATTAGTATTTTTAGTTTTTAGTCTAGTTCTTTAGATTAGTTAAGAGCTTCTTCAACAATCAAGTTTCCTTTTAATTTAGAATTCACTTTCAAGTACTCTTTGATCTACTTTTTAATTCCTTGCAAGTTTAATGCTTTTCAATTTTAGTTTAGTGTACTTTCTCTTAGCTTTAAGAAGATATAATTTTTACTTGCTTTACATTTAGTTTCTTTGCAATCTATAAGGGTAAGAATCTATATTTTCTAAAAAGTTCTTATTGTTTCTTGCTATTTTTGGTGATTTCTTCATCTAAATTTAAGTTCTTTCTTTAAATCTATTATATATTAGTGGGCTTTTATTACAATTTCTCTTTAAACAAAAAATTCTTAGTTTAATTCTAATTTTCTTTCCATTTCTTAAAGTTTCTTAATTTAGTGAAAAATGATGATTTTCTAGTCTTCTAGTTTAATTAATGCTTTCCTTGTTAAAATTAGTTTAAAGTACTTTTACAATTTAAATTAAGCTTTCCTAAAATTAGTTAATTAGTATTATTGTTACTTGATTTCTTAGGTTAGATAGACTTTCCTTCTTAGGGTAAATTCTTCTTGCTTTCTTAGAGTAAATTGCTTGCTTTTCTGAAGTATTCCTTACATGCTTTGTTAGACTAATTTTATTGCATTATTATGACTACAATTATGTTTCTTAGTGTACTAATTAGTGTTTGTCTCTTACTTGCCTTCTTAAGTTAATTTGGTTACTTACTTTCTTAGTTCAAATTAGTTAAGATTTAGTGTTTATTTAATTGTTTTCCCAGTTATACTTGTAGTTAGTGATAAACTACTTGTTGATTTGTCTAAATAGCACGATGATCCATTAAGTCTAGTAATTGTTATCTTAATTCTCGTGGAAAAGATACTCACTCATTGCTATCTAAAATCATATCTCATGTACTTTCGAGTGTGTGGGTAAAGGCTTAGTTGTCAGTAGAGTTCTTTTTATTACTTGTTGCTTGTTTTTACCTTGATCACATCTTAAATAAAAAGATGTGTAACTCAACAATGAGTCTGCAAATGTGCACTATTTTACCCATTCCTAACTTTAGCATTCTCAAATCACACTTAGCTACTTTAATTTTCATTTCAGACCTATATGTGCCAATCTTCACTTTTATTCCTATACTTTAACATATAGTTATATGCACACAAGTAATTCTTTCCATCGACATAACCTTAATATTCTCAAATAACACTTTGCCATTTCACTTTTCATTTTAGACTAAGATATGCCGGCCTTATCATTTTTTTTTCTTATAGTTTGATAGATGGTTTTATATATACAATTAATTCTCACGATTGACATAATCGTAACATTCTCAAATCACACTTTCTCATTTTATTGTTCATTGTAGAATGATATATATTGGTTTTAATATTTATACTTTTATTTTAGCAAGTAGTTATATTCATACAATTATACCTCTCGATCAACATAACTATATTACATTCTACAATTATAATTTTTCATTTCATTGTTCATTGCAAAATGATATATACTAATTTTAACATTTGTTCTTATATTTGAATGGACAATTACATGCATACAATTGTATCTTTCGGTCGACATATTCATGATTATACTCAAATCACACACTGTCATTTCATTGTTGATTTCAGACTAATGTATACCGGTCTTCAAATTTGTTCCTATATTTTAAAATACACTTATATACATACAATTAATTTTATTTACCAATCCAGTTTGAGAAGGAGTGTTACCTAATTTCGATGCTATCAATGCCACTGGACATGACTTTCTCTTTCTAGTAATGATGAAAGTCATTCAAAGATGAAAGATCTTCATCGCTTTTGTTGGTTTAGATTGAGTATTGATTGGAGGAAAGAGATATACACGTATGAAGATGAAAAAGACAGTTGATTTTTGGAATCTGTCATGGCTGATATGAAGGGTTGATAAGAAAGAGTGAGAAGATGAAGAATCCGAAGACTCTGAAGTTTGAACTTGAGATATGACTCTTATGGTAGCTGGAGGATGGAGAGAATGTAATAGAATTTTAGGGTTAAGATTCATAGTTTCAAATAAGTCCCCAATATGTTATAACATATGAAATTGCCCCAAAATTTTATAACTTACCCCCAAATTTTAGTTTTAGTTATAGTGTTTATTCTTATTGGGCCACAAGTGACTTTTTTTTTTGTCTAATGGGCCAAAATTTAAATAAATAAAACTAAAGCTGATGTTTAAGTTTAACTGCAAAACAATGCATGTTTCATCTAATTTGTATATACAAAAAAAACCCTTATTTTATTATTATACAGCCACTAGTTGTTTAAACAATTTTTTAAGAATATTTTTAATCTCATCCTTTTACGTTATATATATATATATATTATATTAAATATTTATTATTTAATAAAATTTCTCATTCTGTTGTTTAATGTTTTGGAAGTTTTGAAGAAGATCTACTATTTATCGCTGTAAGTTTTATTAGCTTTCTCTTGTCTTGGGTTTGTTTGATATAAGAGTCATGGAAGTTTAAACTAGTTTCTAAGGGTTAGTCCTTAGGTCTATTCATAATATGGGTTGATTTTCATATTAGATATAACCAATAAGATTTATATTTTAGAACTTGAATATATTATTAAGATTCTAAAGCAATACTTATACACTTAATATATATTAAAATTTATATTATTAGAAATCTTGATTATTTACTTGTGGGATGGTACCCAAGTCACTGAGGGATGTAAGACCGATAACTAAGAAGGTGTAACTCTGGCATTGGAGACCTGTTGAAATTTGGCAGCCGTGCAAATTGATGATCTTTATTTCTTAGTAATATAAGTTTTAATACACAAGTTAGTCAATACGTTGAGAAATTTAATAATATGCTCAATCATTCTAAAATATATTGCTCAATAAGGTTTAGATCAAGATAATAAAATGAACACTTGTTATGAATTGAACTAGTAAAAACTAATTCTTAGAACTAACAATTCCTAGGTTTTACCAAGGTTTTTCTATGTCATTAAAATTTTCCAGATCTACGTCTATTGCATCTTCATCCACACAAATGAAATACACAAAAAATGAAAAAATATTGAACTTACTAATATAGAACAAACTCTTCAAAATTGGCATATTCCTAAGGTTAAAATTCAGACATTTATAATACAAGTATTTTCTAACTAAAATATACTTACAAAATAAAAATTGTAGAAATGACTATACCTATTAGTAATACTTTTGAAACTATAAATTTATTTAAGCCAAATGATATTAAGAATATCTCTTCTTTAGTTTACCATTATTTTCATATAGGATTAGTTCAAATTGCATTACAAGGGAAAACAGTCAAAATTTAAATACCATCTATTTGGGTGGGTCTTAGATAATACTTTGCATAATAAATTTTTTGACTCTCTATTGGGTTTAATTGAATCTTTTTTATGCAATGGTCTAATTTATTTTAATAGTTATTCTAATTTCTCTGTTTCTTTAACTGATAAAATTTAGCTGATATTTTAATTTTAAATATTCAGACAAAAGGTTATGATATGAAACCTGGTACCGAAAATATAAATATTTCTTATTGCACTTATTATAAATTAATACATACTTTGAGTCTAGGGGTTAAACATATTAATTTTGATGGAAAAACCCCTTTGATTGAAACTAATCTTCTAGACCTAATTTGAAACTCCCTTATATTTTAAATTGGGATCAAATCAATGTTCCAGGTCAATGGGTTTTTGAGAAAATCACTGCTCCTTCTTTACCTATTCCTCTATCTTCCTCTGCACAAATTAGTGAAAGTAATTCTAGCACTTTGACTATAGCTTTTTCTCAAAATTCAATTTCCTTATTAATGAATGTTTTTTAAAATCAAATCTTAATTCTATATCTTTTTGAAAAGATACACAGCTTCAGTTTGAAGGTTTATAAGAAAAAAAATAATATTTTGCATGGTGTATATTCACTTAAGGATTTGAATAGTAATAATATTGAAATTGAAATAGGTTTTGAAATTAATTATCAAGTTGAACAACTTTCATCTTTTGTTTCTAGATATGAGCGTGGAATCATCCATAAAGATACTTTTTCAAAGATCTTTATGTTGAACCCAGTCATGAGAATCAAAAGATGATGATGTTCAACTTGATAATTAAGGTTTGTAGAAGTGTGACATACCTCTATCAGTACAGGTTCGGATGCAAATGATCATCCGAACTAAACAACCAGAAGACTCCACAGACGCAAATGACTGTCCGAAAGACAGAGCTTCCATCGTCCGACACAAAGAATTTAAAGCAAGTCTCGGAAACAAAGAACAACGTCCGATCATATTTCCAGAAGACTTTGCTTCGAACGGACGCAGGTTCGGACGCATCCTCGGACGTCCGAACGAATATCCTCAGAGAACGGACGTAGCGTCAGATGCAGGGTTAGCAGCGGCCGTTCGAACGGTCCAAAGGCTAGTTCGTTCGGACGCACAATTGCTGCATCGGCCGTCCGAAAGGTCCAACGGCTAGTTCTCCAGTAAACAGAAAATAGCCCTTGGAAAGTTGTTGGAAGCAGTTTTTGGGCAACTATAAATACCCTTAAGCCTGAATTAAATATAAAGAGACTTCTACATTGATTACAAATAATACTTGAGCTATTTGGGAGAAATAGTGGGTACAAGTGTTATAAAAGTGTAGGTAGTTTTGTGAAAAGAGTTTAGAAGTGTAAGAGTTCTTCAAGTGTAATAGTGGAGAGATAACAATTGTAACAAAGGGAGGTTGTGAGTGTAAAACTCTTGGCTCAACTAAAGGAAATTAGTGTGAGCAAGAGCCAGACTGATCCTCATTTGTGTACAAAAGGTTATTGTCTCACCTACTTTGAAGAGACTTTTAGTGGCTAAACTTCAAGTTGTGAACTTGGTAGTTGCCTTGTAAGAAATAGATAAGAGAGTTGTAAGCTCCAAGCTTGAGAAGCTTGGGAGTTTGTAAATTCTCTTAATCTCAATATTCTTTAGATGTTCTTTGAGCTTAAATAGTTGAATATCTATTGTATTCATTTGTGCTTAAGTTTTTATTTGGTGCATAAAGTTTGAATTTCTATTAAGCATATAAAAAGGATTGTTTTAGATACAACCTAATTCACCCCCCCTCTTAGGTTGCTCTTTGGGGCCAACAAGAACAACTTAAAGAAATTTCGAAAAGAGCCATTAAAGATTTTTAGCAAGACAAAAATATTAATTTTAGAAATTAGTTATTTTCTTATTATGATAAAAATCAATAAAAAGAAATTCCAGAAAAGTATTATGATTTTATATTGAATTTTCAAAAAGAAATACCTATTATATTGAAATTTTTAAGTGGTTGAATGTTGAATATAGAGCATCTTTAATAAATGCTAAAATCAATATTTTTGTTCTAGAAAATACTTATAATACTTATGTTTTAACTAAAAAGTATCAAATAGACAAAATAATAAACATATTTGTTCTATTCATACATCTAATAAAGAAATTAGATTAAATGATATTGGTCTTGACATACCTTATATTAGATCAAAATAAAATAGATTTACAAAAATTAGTTTAACAAGAAAATTATATTGTTTTACATCTTTCTACTGTTTCAAAACAATTGAATGATGTTTCTACTAAATTAAATAATTTATAAGGGGCCTATTTTAAGTGAAGAAAATTTTCATATTCCTTTATTCCTAAAACTCAACCTTCTTTAATAAAACCTATTGAAATGAATTTACTACCTCTATGTTTTCTACTACTGCTGATGAATGTCTTCTTCTAGGACAATTAAAAATAAATACTATAACAGAGTCACCTAATGAGAAAGAATTAGACATAGATTACACTTCTGATTTTGATACAATGAAGATAAAATAAATGAGCTTATTTCTATGTTTGAAGAATCTTCTGACTATAAAAATAGTTTTTATACTTTTGAAAACAAAAGATTTTTCCCTCTTCGTACAAAGAAAAACAAAAATATGAAAATCCTATACAGTTTAGTCCTCATTATTCTTATATAGATAGATATTATCAAAGACCCACCCCTATGGATTTAGATTTAAAACTGTTTTCCCTCTTAAGCCTCTCAGTGCTCAAGCTATGTATGAATGGAATATTGATAATCAGGTGCCTGACCAAATTATGACTACTTTAAAGAAAATAATTATGCATATTCAAATTTTGAAAAATAAAGGATCTTCTGAACAAGATGCAGTTAATGTTGATGTTTATGATTTTACTAGTAGTTTCAATGGTTGGTGAGAAAATTATCTTACAGAAGAATAAAAATATGATATTTTAAATTCTACTAAAATTATTATAAAATAAGAATGGATCTTCTTCTGTTCCTAGTAATATTTCTGATTCAACTTTTTCTCTTATAACCAATATCATTAAGCATTTTCTTGGTGATACAAAAGTAATTTCAAATGTCCTAAAAGAACTTTTGATGAATTTAAAATGTCCTACTTTAGCTCATTTTAAATGGTATAAAGATACATTTCTGGCTAGAGTTGTGCAAAGGTCGTATTGTAATTCTAGTTTTTGGAACAAAAATTTATTTCAAGTCTTCCAAACATTTTTGCTCAAAGGATTATATCTACTCCTAAATCATGCCATGATGGTCAAAATGTTCCTTATGATGATATTAGTCATGGTGAAATTATATTTGTTTGTACTGATAAAGGTTTAAAACTTTGTAATGATGTTAAATTAAAGGCAGAAATTAAAAATATAAACAAAGTACTGAATTAGGCGATTTTTGTGCACAATTTGCTGCTCACGAATCTAATATTTCTTTAGAAAAGGCTAAAAGGAAAACAAATAAGTTTCCTTGAAAATATAATAAAGAAAAATAAAAATAAAACATTTTTTTTAGAAAAAAAATAACAAGAAAAAAATGAAAATAAAGAAATGAAAAAGTGTTCAAAAGAAAATATAACATGTAGAAAGTGCAAAAATGGTCATTATGATAATCAATGTAGATCTAAAAACATCAAAAAATTATTAAAAAGATTAATAAATTATCTATAGGTGATAAAGAAAAAAAGGATTTAATTATTTTTGTACTTGATAATGATAATTCCGATAAGTTTGAAGATTTGGAAGAGTATACTTCTTCTTCAAAAAATGAAGTTTGTAATATTAATAATGATTGTTCTTGCTCTCAAAATGATTATTTTCCTTCTATTTTAGAAGTATATATTTTCAAATTTTTACTTTAACTGATAGTCAAAATATTTTCTTTGATCTTATAATTGAACCTCAAGACGATCACCAAAGGAAACAATATTTCATTCAAAATAAAAAATTTTAGAAAATAAAAAAATTAATAATGTCCAAAGGAAAATTAGGAATAGAAGTCTTCTTTACCTTTCCCTATTAAGGATAAAATAAATAATTTACAACAAAAATTTACTTTGAAGGATGTTTTAGAAAATGTAAATCAAAATTCCTTCAATAAATCAGTTACTATACCCATTTTAAAAATGAAAATAAATCAACTTAAAGAAGAAATACAGAATTTACATCAAAGAAAGTCTTTAATGGAAAATATTTATTCTTTAGAAAAGTTTTCCTTAAGCTTGATGATAAATCTCAAGAAGAACCTAAATCTTCAAAACAAAAAAGAAAAATCAGATATTGAAGATAACAAATTTTTACAAGTTTCTTCTGTTTATTTTGCACAAAGATATTTTATACAGGTAACTTAGCAATCTATAAAATATATGTATTCTCTTTTATTGCCATGATAATTTTGGAGTTGATATTTGCACTATGCGTACGGGACTAGTTTCTTCTGAATTCTTGGAAAAAACTTCAACTGTTTTGCATGCAACAAAAGGATCACAAAGTTTATCCATATTAATTATAAACTTTCAGATGTTTTTGTATTTTCAAATGCATAATATTACATATTCTTACCTTTTGTGTTAACAACAAACATTAATGAGCTTGTTATTCTAGGGACACCATTTATAGTTCAAATGCATCCCTATTATTGTGATGGATGTTCAATATATAATAAACAAAAAGGTTTAACTTTTGAAATTGTTACCCAACAGTAATTGCTTGATTTAAATACTTATTTAGTTAGTTCTATACAAGAAAATATTAGATTAAAAACTAATCAAATTAATTTTTTTACAAAAATAAATTTATACTTATAGAATAGAGGAACAACTAAAAGATTTTAATATTCAACAAAAAACTTTAGTATATGCATGAAAATATTTTATCAAAAGTTTGTAATGATTTACCTACTAATTTTTGGCATAGAAAAAACACACAGTTCATCTTTCTTATGAAAAAGATTTTACTAAAAGGCAAAATCCCTTCAAAAGTTAGACCAACTTAGATGACTTATAAGGAAATGGTTGAATTTTGTAAAAAAAAAAAAAAAAAATTGATTATTTACTAGTTAAAAATATAATAAGAAAATTTCACTCTCCTTGGAGTTCTTCATCTTTTTATGTCAATAAAATATCAAAAATTTAAAGAGGAACTCCTAGATTAGTTATTAATTATAGACCCCTAAATAGATTTATTAAATGGATTACATATATATTCCAAATAAAAAGAAAATTGTTAAATACAACAGTAAATTCAAAAATATATTCAAATTTTGATTTAAAATCAGAATTTTGGCAAATTCAAATTACTGACAAGATAGATATAAGACTGCTTTTACTATAAGTTAATCTTACGTACATCGTCGGTGCAAAAATTTTTCTACACCATCAGGTATGGATGCATGCCACATGTGCACTATTTAAATTTCAAATGTCATTTTTGTACATGTCGATGCATAAACACCTGATGGTGTAAAAACTTTATATACCAACAGTGTATATACAATTAACTCTTTTACATAATACCTTTCAGATATTATGAATGAAATTTTATACCATTTGGTATGAAAAATGCACATCTGAATTCCAAAATATTATGTATGATATATTTCCTTCATATCCTTCTATTATTGTTTATATTGGTAGCGTACTTATTTTTTCTGAGTCTATTATATCAACATTTTAAACATTTAAACATCTTTTTAAATGTTGCCATTCATAATGGTATTGTTGTATCAACAAAGAAAATTAAACTTTTTCAATTATATGTTAGATTTCTTGGTTATGACTTGAATAAAGGATATAATACACCTATTGCTGATCTATTGAATTTACTGATAAATTTTAAAATGAAATTAAAGCTAAAACTCTACTAAAAATATTCTTAGAAAGTTTAAATTACATTGGAGAATATTATAAATATTTAGCACGTGATTGTAAGCTTTTATATCGATGGCTTTAGAAGAATCTTCCTTCTTGGTCAGAAGCTCATAGAGCTGCTTTTAAAAGAATAAAATCAAAGATACCTCTTATAAAAGGTTTATAATTTTAAATTTAGCTAATTATACATGGTACAAACTTGTTGAAATAGATGCTTCTGATATTGGTTATGGTAGAATTCTTAAACAGAAAATTCCCATAATGATAAAAAAGAAAGAATTGGTCATATGTACATTTGGCTTTTAGAATACTACACAAGAAAAAGACAATTAAGAAAGAAATTATTTGCATAGTTCTGTGTGTTTCCAAATTTTAAGATGATTTGTTAATTCAGAAATTTCTGATTAGAATAGATTTTTTTATAACTAAATATATTTTGGAGAAATATGTTAAAAATATTGTTTCAAAACAATTATTTGCTAGATGGCAATCTATCTTATCTATTTTTTATTTAGATATTGAATATATTAAAGGAGAGAATAACTCTCTTCTTGATTTTCTGACCCCTGAACTTCTCATTGATCAATATGAATCTTCCTCTAGGAAGAGGTCAGGGTAGACCCCCTCAAGGTAGAGGTGTTCCTCAAGATAGGGATATAAACTTCTCCTGTTGGATAGATCGAACATATAGGATATGGGCATACACCTATTTCTGGAGAATGTCTTCCATTGACATGAAATATTTCACATTCTTCTACCTACAAAAATATATTAAACAACCAACTATCTCCTTCAAATCAATTTTCCCCTTCAAATTCTAACACGACAATCCTAGGGCATATCCCAAGTTGTTCTTCTTCCTCTAGAAAATAATTGTTTAAGCCTTATGGGAAACAATTACATGTCATGCATATTGAGCCAGAAGAAATATCTCAAAACCTCTATACTCTTCTCTCCCAGAAATATTGTGCTAATTTTTTTCAAACCTCTTTTCCAGCTACAGGATATCCACAAAAATGCAGACATGTTTATGCATGCTTTCTTAATTTCATTCGAATTATAAATGATAATATTTTACAAATTGCGGATCATGATCCTAAAAATACTATTGGATGGTTTCCTGCAAAATAAAGCTATGAAATAAAATTTTCAAAATCTTCATCATCAGAACATGAAGATCCAAAATCCAGGATTATCATAAAATAATTGTCTTTAAGATTCACCTAGATTTCAACAATTAAGATTATAAATTTACCTATTATGATACGATAACATCTTTCTTTAATATTTTCTATTATCAAAATAAGGATTTTAAGCATTCTTGTTGGATTTGTTTATGTCCTTTATTTTAGAAAATAGAAAGGAACTTCCAAGTTGGTTCTAATCATTCAGAAGAAAATTTTGGAATTCCTGAAGATTTTCTTCCTAAATATTTATACGATGCATATAAAAAATATCTTGAAAAATAGACTTCTAAATTTCCTTCAACAAAAGAACAATCTTCAACTGTTTTTACTAAAAAAGCATTTTGTCAGGTTATGATACAATTCAATATTCTTTGTTATTTCACTGGAAATTTCAAACAGGCATTTGTTCACATACTGGACTTCCACATATTTAGACAATTTTTGAAAACAAATATGGATAAAATGTCAAAATATCAATTTTGAAAGTTTAAGAGTTTCTTCCCCCATGATTGGAGTGTTTTCTCTACAACAAAATTCTCTTTTATTTGAAGCAACTTCTTCTCAAAAAAATCCTTTGATTGAAGAATCCTTTACTTTATAAATTTCAGTTGAAGAATACATTGCTGCTATAGTTTAAAGTAAAATGTATAGAGCAGCATCTGTCTCTTACTACAACTTCAGTTGGACTAATGCTGTCTTAAACTTTAAATAGTGCACATGTCCAACAATATCTGTTGGAAGGATTACAGTATGCTCCATCCTCTTCCTCAAAAGGAAAAGAGAAGATTGATATTCCTAATTCCTTTTTCCAATTAAATGAAGAACAATATGATTATTCTGAAGACCCCAATGCCTCAGAAGATATTAATATAAATATTCTTTAAAACAAGAAGAGGAATTAACAAAAATGGCAAGGAGTATTAAAGCCAAAAATTCATAAAATTCCATCAAAAAGAAATTATTATCTAATGAAGAAATGACTGAATCAAAATCCAAAGAATCTATTTACAGTCAATTTAGAGAAAAAAGAAAAAGAAAAAAGGAAAACAGAGAAAATGATACCAAAATATGCTAATGTAAGCAATGACGTCAACTCAAGGATGACATTTCTTATGACATACTAAATATAAGAAAATTTTCTGCTATAAATATCCTCTCATATGTAATAGATAGGCACATTTTTTAGCCTAAGACTTTTTCTTTTTTTTTTCAAGTTTATTTTTCTTCTTGTAATCATTTCTCTATTCCATTCTCTTGTAAATCTTTATTATTAAATAAAAATTATCAATCCGCTGTTTAAAGTCTTTGAAGTTTTGAAGAAGATGTACTATTTATCGCTATAAGTTTTATTATGCTTTCTCTTGTCCTTGGTTTGTTTGGTATCATATTTATGATTTTATACCTGTTATATTGAATTTTTTAAATAGTTTTATGTTAAATAAAGAGCATCTTTAATAAATGCTAAAATCAATATTTCTATTCTAGAAGATACTTATGATACTTATGTTCCAACTGATAAAGGATCAAAATGGACAAAATAAACATATACGTTCTATTCATCCACCTAATAAAGAAATACATAATAAATAAATAAATAAATATATATATATGTATGTATGTATAGATTTATATGTATATATGTATAGATATGTGTGTGTGTACATACACACACACATAGATATAGATATAGATATAGATATAGATACAACCGTACCGCAAACCATAAAGTGCATACTAGCTAAACCTATCCCCACGTATTACGTATTATAAAAACTACGATATCCCATTTTTGTACCAATACGGCATACCATGTATTGTGGAACACTAAGTCGTATAGTCTTTTAAACAACCCTTTCGCTACTCCGTATAGCACCATTAGGGAGTTTTAATTTTCCAACCTTGTAATCCATGTGGTTTGGTTGCTCTATGAAGCACGTGTTTCTAATAGAAGTTACAATGCCACAAATTATGCAGGTGATCGAAATTGGAAGCATACAAATTAGGACTGGTAACCTTTGTCCAAATCGTTTTGAGTCCTCACTTTCCTATTAGAAAACCAAAGCAAAGAAATTGAAGAATGAAAATAGACAACTTTGTTTTCTTACATAATAATGTCTCTTATTGTTAATAAGATGTGTACAAGAGACAACAACAGAAGTAGCAACAAACACTTCTAGAGATCAAATGTTTCATCATTTCTTAAATAATGAGAATAGAGATAATACATTTACATTTTGAGCACTTGGCTAGTTGGCTCTAGAGCACATAGCGATCAACAATATGAGATTTTGTGAAAGATGAACCAAGTTACTTGAAACTTCCACAGAGTTTGTGTTAAACCCAAATTATTTTAATCTATTTGTTAATAATTGATTATAAATTTTCTTTTCATTAAATGAATTTAAATCATCCTTAATTGGAATAATAATTAAATTTGGAAGCTTATAAAATAAAGAAGTAAATTTCCCTATGAAATTATGAAATGAGATAATTATTCGAAAACTCTTAACTAAATAGAAATTAGCATTAACCTTCATTATATTCCTAACCATTCCTAAACTATCCAAAACCTAATAGTGTTATCAGATAAAGAAAGAAAATAAATAGAAAGAAACCGTAAGAGGGAAAATGATAAAAAGAAGGTAACTAGTAGTGCGAGGAGAGACAAATAACAGAAACGTAAGACAAGAAGGGAGAAAGAAACAAAAAAGGAAACCAAAAGAAAGAAGAAGAGAATGAGAGAAAGGAAGAAAAAGAAGAAAAAAAAGAAGAAAGATCGAAAACATAAGTTGTCTCCACGAATTCTTCCCAAAATGTAAGTGTTTGTATTTCAATTTAGTTAGGTTCTTGGGTAGAATCATCCATAATTAGTGCTTTCAATTGTTTGAGATTATGTTCTTATAAGAATCTATCGATTCTTCAAACTACGGTTTTTTTATGTTTCTTATTTTCGTTTTCACAAATAAATGTAGAAAATTGGAGTTACTAATGTATTGAGAATTTTTGTGATGAATAAATGATTTTGTGTTAATTTATCTGTTGTTTATTTCCCTAATTTATAAGAATTGAATGATTAAAACAAGTAAACCGGTAACTAAAATGATAGCAAACAGCACAACACAGCTCTAGAGATATTTGTTTGATTACAACAATTACATATTTAATAGATTAATAGTTATGATTATATCAATGGCATATATAATTGTCTATTTATTCTGATATTTGATAATTGCGTTAGGATGATAATCAATTATACCATCCGAATAAATTTGTAATATCATAATCAAATTTAGTATGAAAATGAGTAAGTAAGGACTATATATGTAAAACTGAAATAAGTCTAAGTAAGTTACCTCAAAAAAAATTCTAAATAAGTTATATGATTGATAGATCATAGATGAATATGAAGTGAGAATGTGATATGTCCATGGAATCAATTTTATTGTGCTTTTCTAATTTAAATAAAATGTTAATTATTTGCAATTGATAAAGGTATTCAATTTAATTGTTTCATTATGTGTATATATATTTACAGGACTTGGATGTTGAATGAATGTCTATATATTCAGTAAAAAAAAATTACAATTGAGATAATGCATCCTTAACTATTTTATGAATAAAAACTCATTATACATTATGCCACTAAGAGTTAAAACTAAATAAATAAAGTTGCTATTTTAAACAAAATTCTCTCGATTTTGCTAAGTAAATATTTATAGGAACTTCCAATTGTTGATGGGTGGATGAATTTTATTGAAAAATATAGGTATGTTCTTCCAATTAGATTTGTGTTTGTCCTTTTATCTTAAAATATTGAATTTTTGAAATATTTTGTGTGTTAAAATTTAATCAAACTAATTGATCATATTGTAAAGGTTTCAATTGTATTTTTACACTTGATTATTGTTATTTGAAGTAATTAACATTGTCCAATAATAAACAAGAATAACAAAATAATGATATTATTATTATTATTATTACTATTATTATTATTATTATTATTATTAATGCTTTTTTTTTTTTCAATTTTTGCCTCTTTTCCAGTGTTCAATTTATTTGTTGATTGACGTATTTTATTAATTGTTTTATAGAAGTCACATAATATTCACAATAGTAATATTAATTTGTTAATTTTGCCTCGTGCTTAGCATAGAGTTACAAACTAATTTAATTGTATAATCATGCAAATATATTCTGTATATGTTAACTGGTAGTTGTCTTTTCCTTTACTTTGTTACACTGGTGAGGTAAATGGCTTTTATTTTCTTTAGATGCTTTCCTAGTTACTCTTTCTAAATAATAGTGAAGTTTTGAGGACAAAACTTCTTGTAAGGTGAGTAGAATGTGAAAACAGAATTTTTTAAATCTATTTGTTAATAATTGATTATTAGTTTTATTTTATTAAATGAATTTAAATCATCCTTAATAGGAATAATAATTAAATTTGGAAGCCTATAAAATAAAAAGTAAATTTCCCTATCAAATTAGGAAAGGAGACAATTATTTGAAAACTCTTAATTAAATAGGAATTAGCTTAAACATGATATATAATTCTATTACCATTCTTTAACATATCCAAAATGCTAATAGTGTTATCAAATAAAGAAAGAAAAGATATAAAAAGAAACTGTAAGAGGGAGACCGACAGAAAGAGCGTAACTAATAGTAAGAGGAGATGGAGGAACGATAGAAATATGAGAGATTTTCTTTCTCTCTCTTATAAAAGAAAAAAAGGAAACCAGAAGAGAGAAGAAAGAACGACAGAGAGGAAAAGAAGAAGAAAGAGGGAAAACATAAATTTCTTCCATAGATTCTTCACAAAGTGTAAGCATTTATACTTCAATTTTGTTGGGTTCTTGGGTAGAGTTATACATATTTAATGATATCAATCATTTACGAAGATGTTCTTATATGAATCTATCAATTCTTTGAATTAGAGTTTTATTTGACATATGTTGTTATATTTACACATCACAAATAAATATAGAAAAATTGGAGTTATTAATTTACTAAGAATTTTTTTTTGATGAATGAATGATTTTGTGCCATTATATATATATTGTTTGTTTCCCTAATTTATAAGAATTGAATGATTAAAATAATGAAAACCAGTAACTAAAATGATAACAAATAGTGCACGCACCCCTAGTAAAATAACTATAGATTAACGTAAAAAACTTGGATTAAGGCACTATTTATTGGGAATGAAAATAGACATCTAAAGATTTCTTGTCATATCAAAATCACATTTTGGACACTTCTACATTAATCACGGGAAGACTAGGAAACTAACTAAGAATTTGTCCCAAAAATTTATATGCTCTATTTTATTTGTAATTTTTGAGTATGTTGTAGTCTGAATCTGAATTTAACTTATTCATAAGATTTGTAATTCTCTAAATCTAGTTTCTAAAACTATAAAGAACTTATTAATCCGAATTTTATAACTTCATATAGGTTAGTTTTGGTAAACCTGGTCTCATATAAAACATCGTATGACAGTTTAACATGTTAGGAATGTTCATGGATACTTTAGCATGTCTTATAGTGGGAATTTGAGTAAGATTTCTCTTATAATTTGAAGATAATTGAAAGTGCTTTCTAATGGTATAAAGTACGTAGTTTTCTAATTTATATATCCCGAAATATAGTAGTTTTCCTAAACTATACATAATCTTGAATCTAAAATGAATTTCTGAAACTTTATGACAAAATTAGTACAATTTAAAGAAGTAATTTGGGATGACTCCTATGTGAGTTTTATTTTTGAATTTATTTTCTAACAGCATAAAGAAAAAACCCTTACGATTTGTATATCTCAATACATATATATTAGTTTTACTAAATAGTGTCAAATCTGGAATTCTCAATGAACTATTCTATTTTTATGCTTATCAATTTTTCAATTGGACATTTTGACCTAAGCAATGAAAATTAAATTTGTTGGAAGTTGCTATGTGTATTGGTATATTTTGGTAATGATTTATGTTTTATAAGTTGGCTTAATGAAAAGGGTTTGTATTTGGAATTATTTGTGCTATGTTGTGTCATTGTGATCATTTTTGATAAGTTATGATAGTTAAAACAGGATTTGTATGGAGTATTAAGCATGTTTATTAGATCATAAGATGGTCATTTAGAAAAAGGGGTATAATATTTCATTAGCTTGTTGTATCCTTTAGATTAAGAAGCTATGGTTTGTATTTAGGGGAGTGAAGATGGCAAGAGAACCATAGCTAAGGACCGAGGTAAGTGGTTTTTGTCTCTTTTTATTGGTTTTTGTCTCTTTTTATTCTTTTGTTAATGTTCTAAAACTGCTTTAGAATTTATAAATGCTACATTATTATATAAAGAGGATTAAGCATGTGGTAAATGTGATTTCTAGATATGTTATGTCTACATATCTTATGAATGTGAATTGCATGTTCTGTCGTATGTGTATGTGAAAAATGGTTGCATTATGTATGCTTAGCTCATGGTGAACTCTAGTAGCTCGGTGAGGGCATGTTCACATTTTTGTCTCTGTTTATGCAGTCCAATAGACTGATTTGTATGGTCCTCTGAATTAATGGGTATAATAATTAGTCCTAGATAATTATTATTGATATTAATGGTGAACCCTGATAGTTCAGTGAGAGCATGTTCTCATTTTTGTCTCTATTTCTGTAGTTCAATGGACTAGTTCTATATGACCCTTAATTAACGAGTATAATAGTTAGTCTTGGATTCAATAGCTGATATACCTTGGGAATTCGTGAGCTATCTGTTCTACATCTATATGTAACTAGGGGTATCAATGGATTGGGTTGTCAGGTTATCGTGGTGAGTTAGGTATGACCCATTTCTTATCATGTGTATTCGTGTCGTGTCATGTAGGGTCAATTTTTTATTGTGTCGTATTCGTGTCTGACCCATTTGAGTTCATGTCTAACCCGTTTACTAATTGACAAAGAGTATCAGCCTATTTGACAATTACATAACTTGCGATCCATATGCGTAAAAATCTTAAATTTTGATTATTTAATAACTTAAACAATTATTAATACTAACCTTGTTATTATAGTAATCTCTTAAAACACATAATTAAAATTATTAAAAAATTTTGAATAATATTTAAAAGAATTATTATGTTTGATTTAATAATCTAGTATTAAATCTATTATTCACAATCTTAAAGTATATATTAAATTATAATAAAGAAAAAATTTCTGTTAAATTTATTCATGTAGTAACTTAATGGATTATCGTGTCAACCCATTTAATTTTGTGTCATAATTGGGTTGACTTAATAATGACCCGTTAAATTTCAAGTCATATCATAACTTGTTAATTTAGTGTCATGTTCGTGTCTTGTTATCGGGTCGTATCAAAAATTACCAGCCCTATATGAGACATATGAACTATTTTGTATTATTTCTAGTAATGTTCTTTTGCATGTGAAGAATACTTGCACGTGTAATTAGTATTACATATAACTTATTCAATCCAGTGAAAAGAGATATGAACTACTTGCTGTGTAATGTGTTGTTTGTTGGCCCCAAAAGCAAACTAAGAGGGGGGGGGTGAATTAGGTTATATACTAAAAACAATCCTTTTTATGTGCTTAATAGAAATTCAAACTTTATGCACCAAATGAAAACTTAAGCACAAATGAATACAATAGATATCCAACAATTTAAGCTTAAAGAACAAATAAGAATATTGAATTTTAATAGAATCAAACTCAATACTCCCAAAGTTCTCAAGGTTGGAGCTTTCAACTACAAAGAGCTTCTTACAAGGCTACTACCAAGTTTACAACTTGAATTTTAGCCACTAAAAGTCTTTTCAAAGTAGGTGAGACAATAACCTCTTGTACACAAATGAGGATCACTCTTGCTCACACTAATTTCCTTTAGTTGAGCCAAGAGTTTTACACTCACAACCTCCCTTTGTTACAATTGTTATCTCTCCACTCTTACACTTGAAGAACTCTTACACTTCTAAACTCTTTTCACACTACCTACACTATTACAACACTTGTACCCACTATTTCTCTCAAATAGCTCAAGAATTATTTGTAATCAATGTAGAAGTACCTTGTAACTTTCTTAATTCAGACCTAGGGGTATTTATAGTTGCCAAATATCTGCTTCCAACAACTTTCAAACTTGTAGGTTCGGAATCACATTTGAATCGACAAAGGACCTTTGCCCTATAGATGCAGCAAGAGTGCGTCCAAACAAACTAGCCGTTGGACTATTCGGACGGCCGCTGCTAAACCTTGCGTCCGACACTACGTCCGTTCTCTGAGGGTATTCGTCTTTTGATGATGACAAATCAATTGGACAATTCAAAAAACAACCATAAAATATGAAGTACAACACATGAGAATTTGTCCATTATTTCTCCCCCTTTTGGCATTATCAAAACATAAGATAAATAATGCAATTTAAGCTCCCCCTAAGTTTATTCTCTCCCTTGAAAGATGAATATAATGAGTACATGGAGAATGAGTCAAGTTATACAAAACAATTCTTCCGTTCAAGAATATGTGTTCCATAAGAAATGAGAGAATTTATGCAAAGAATAAGGACCAAAAACCATTTTCGCTCATTCCTTACCAAAAGCATCATCAAAACAATGAAGCATGTGTGATGCAATTTTTGCAAAATAATTCAAAAAAAAAATTTGAATGCTCCCCCTTTCTTTTACAAGTTGTGACTTATTATAGGAAAAAAATGGGGATACAAATTTCCTAGCATTCTAAATAGATTCAAACACAACATAGTTCAACTTGATAAATGAAAGCACACAAAATTTTAGATGGTTACCCATTTCAATATCATTTTAGCTCATATGCCTTGAACACCATTCAAAGATAATCTATCTTGAATTCCTTAGTGCTCTTCAAGCATACCTACATGCAAAGTTAAGTAACAACTTTTGGTACCCAAACTTTCTTGGGTCCAATTGGATTAGTAGCATGCTTAATCACCCAAATAGAGTTTATTCCCAATTTTTCATTTCTTTTAACATAACAATTTTTCTTTATATGGCCATGTTGATGACAATAATTACAAATAATATTCTTATTGCCATAAAAAGAAGATTTAGATTTAACAAAGCACAAATCATTTTTTCTAAAGGTGATAAAATTTTTGTTCAAAAACATATTTCTAGTTCTTTTCTTTTCAAAAACATTTTGTTTCTTTGTTTTCAAAGTAACATCAAGATCATCTAATCTCTTCTTCAATGAAGCTTGTTCTTCCATGATCTTGGTTTTTCCAACAAATTTTTCTTTCAAAACATCATTTTTTTTGTCAAAGAGATATTATTTTTATGCACAAGTTTTGAGTTGGCACTCAATAAAGTATTAATTTTAATTTTTAACTCTTTGTTCTTAGTATATGATTCTTTCAAACATTCATGCATTTTAAAAATAAATGATTCAACATCATCATCATTATCACATGAATCATCACAAGAATCACAACTAGAGGTTACCTCATTATCGCCAAGTGCCATAAAAACCATTTCTGCCTCTCATATTCAATTCATCTAACCTCTGATGAATAAGAGATTGCAATCATACAACATTTGGAAGTTGTTGGGATGAGGCTTCCTTGAGTCAATTATACTTTTTAATGAAGTCTTTAAATGCTATGCTTCTTTTTCCCTTTGCCTCCTCATTTTGTAGCTTGTATTTTAACTTCAATTCAAATGAGGTTAGAGAATTGATCAATGAATCAATAGGCATAGAATTTAAATTTTTAGACTCTTCTATGGCAATGGATTTAGGTTCCCATTCCTTAGGTAAAGCATTCAAAATTTTTCTATTCTTTTCACCCAAGGAATATTCTTTACCCAAACCTTCCAAATCCTTTACCATATCATTGAACCTAAAATACAAAAGTCAATGTTCTAATGAGGTTCCATTTGGAGGATTCGATCTAGATCCGACACTGAAGAACTAATGAAAGCGAGTTGCTCTCTAATATCTTCACTTCCTTCATGGATTTCTTTCAATTTGTCCCATATCTCCTTGGCCGATATGCACCCTTTTACTTTAGAAAACTCATCTGCATCCAAAGCATTATACAAAATATTAATGGCTTTAGCATTTAAAGATAAATTTATTTTATCTTGTGCATTTAACTCATATCTAGTCTTAGGCCTTAATCTATGAGTATTTTTATCAAAAACATTAGCTTCTAAAGGACCTTCACAAATAATATACCATAAATCAATATCATTAGATTGAACAAAAATTTTCATTTTATCCCTCCAAAAAACAAAATTAATACCATTAAACATGGGAGGTCTAGTGATAGAATGCCCCTCTAAAAATGCTTTAAAGCATTATTGGTTGTCATAATGATTTTTACTCAAAGCCGGTTAAGCTCAATATATGAGACCAAGCTCTGATACCAATTGTTGGCCCCAAAAGCAACCTAAGAGGGGGGGTGAATTAGGTTATATCTAAAAACAATCCTTTTTATGTGCTTAATAGAAATTCAAACTTTATGCACCAAATGAAAACTTAAGCACAAATGAATACAATAGATATTCAACAATTTAAGCTTAAAGAACAAATAAGAATATTGAGATTAATAGAATCAAACCAAACTCCCAAGCTTCTCAAGCTTGGAGCTTTCAACTACAAAGAGCTTCTTACAAGGCTACTACCAAGTTTACAACTTGAAGTTTAGCCACTAAAAGTCTCTTCAAAGTAGGTGAGACAATAACCTCTTGTACACAATGAGGATCACTCTTGCTCACACTAATTTCCTTTAGTTGAGCCAAGAGTTTTACACTCACAACCTCCCTTTGTTACAATTGTTATCTCTCCACTCTTACGGGTACACTTGAAGAACTCTTACACTTCTAAACTCTTTTCACACTACCTACACTATTACAACACTTGTACCCACTATTTCTCTCAAATAGCTCAAGAATTATTTGTAATCAATGTAGAAGTACCTTGTTTCTTAATTCAGACCTAGGGGTATTTATAGTTGCCAAATATCTGCTTCCAACAACTTCCCAACGGCTATTTTCTGTTTACTGGAAAACTAGCCGTTGGACCTTTCGGACGGCCGATGCAGCAAGAGTGCGTCCGAACAAACTAGCCGTTACACTGTTCGGACGGCACATCTAAACCTTGCGTCCGACACTACGTCCGTTCTCTGAGGGTATTCGTTCGGACGTCCGAGGATGCGTATAAGAACATGTGTCCGATCGAAGCAAAGTCTTCTAGAATTATGATCGGACGCTGTTCTTCGTCCGAGGCTTGCTTCAAATTCTTTGTGTCGGACGATTACCATCGTCCGAAGCTCTGTGACTCGGACAGTCATTTGCGTCCGTGAAGTCTTGTCGTTGTTTTGTTCGGACGATCATTTGCGTCCGAACCTACCTGTTTTTCTGCACACTTGTTATCAAACCATTAGTATTATTTGGTCATCATCAAAACATGATTAACATAACTGGGGTTCAACATTGTTCACCCTACTTATTTAACATTTTGCAGATTTGACTGTAAGTCTGATCTAGGTGAGAGAGCTGGGCAAAGCTAAGAGTTAGGATTATGTTTTATACACTTTTTTGTCTTGCGTACCAATTTAGATACTTGCATAATGATATCTAGTATTTCTTATGAAATGTCAAATCATACTAGTGTTTGTTTAAGGAATCTCAAGCAATTGCATGTTTAATGTTTATTATAGTTAGATGTTAGTTCTCTTTACTGTAAGCTTGTATGCCTTATCTACTCAGGGATACGGTGTGTCAGCATGCAAGAAATCAATACTGTCATTATACACATAAGATGTGTACAAGAGACAGTCTCAAATTAAGGTTAAAGTCAAAAATTAAACCAAGAAGATTTACCTTGTTCAAGTGACATAACATGGCCTCATGTATAAAAAACAACCTCTATTTATATGGGATATAGAGGTTCTTGATCTACTTGGCTTAATTAATGCTCAATCTCAAGCTTAGCTAAAATCTCGATCAATCCAAAAATATAATCGTAGTCTTGTTATAAACATCAAGCAAAATTTTAGAACTATAGTTTTTGACTGAATTAGGCTCGTACAGTAAACTTTTGAGTCGCATAATTCTCAACTACAAATTTGATTTTGAAGTGGATAATTTAATACCATTGAAGAAGTACTAACAATTCAAGTTATTCAGAACAAGATCGCATCTGGGATTACATAGCCTTGCATATTGTTTGGAATTACTGTCGTTGTACTTAAATGAATCAGAGTTGAATACAAGTGTAGATTGTATATGTAGGAATTGTTGGAATTCCAAACCGTATGTAAGTCCAATTACTTTAACAGTGGCGACAGCAAGCTCTAAAATAATGCCCAATTCTCTTGAGTCCAATGATGTTGCCTCCATTTCTCTTTTTTTTCTTTGTGTTTGCGAGTTCTGGAATTGCTTCTAATGGTTGAAATTGAAGTTTTCGATAAATCCCCTTCAAGAGTGTCATCGGTAGCTGCCTTTTGTTATCGTTGACAAATGACAGTGAGACTTGGAATTTCGTCATAAAAGCTTCATTTTGGTGACCTATTCCTAGTCATCAGTTTGAGACACAATGGTGAGGATTGAATGTTTTGTTGCCTATCAGAAGTAGTAGTATCAACAATAGGCTTCCTTTCGAGCTAATCCAATGAAAATTCAACTAATGGAACAATGTGACCACTTATTCTGATGTGCTATCAACACCTGAGTTGTGTAGAAGATGAACTTTTATGTGTGACCAATACAATTAGACTGGTAATTGCTACAACCTATAGGTATGCGTAGCCTTATACAATATTGGTAGTTACCCCGAACCCTACTCATAATTATAGATTATAGTAGGAGTGTCAATTGAATTTTATGAGCCAAGCTACTTTTAGCAAAACTCAAGCTCAGCTTACAAATTTATTTAGATTTTGGGCCTTAATTAGGCCGGTCCAAGCTCACAAATGTGACACTCATACTTGACTTACAAAATTATTCGCGTTCAGTCTTTAATCAGGCTGGCACAATCTTACCTTATCCAATAAAAAATTTTATAGGTTATTCGTTTTAATTTTGTGTTTTTTACATCCTGTCAACACAATATGGAATAATATGTACTATTTTTCCCAATAAATAACTGTTAACTATATCATTGCAGCATAACAATACAACTAAATTGACTAATAAGGTTGGGTTATTAATTTTAGTTACCCGAGTTTAATTAAGTTAATAAAACACAGAATTATTAGCCACTATCCACATAAAATCAAGTAACATTATTTCGTTTAGGATAAAATCTGTATTATATATAGATATATAGTTATTTGGGTTGGGCTTTAATTGGGTCTGTCTATTAAAGCCCAAACTCGACTCACAATTTAATCGAAACTAATGATTTAGGAAAGCCAAGCTCAGGCAAGCTCAGGCAAGCACAATCCCATTGACAATCCTAGATTATAGGTTAACCCAGGCAAGCACAATCCCATTGACAATCCTAGATTATAGGTTAACCCAGCAAATTGCATATTGATTTGTGCAATATCGGTACCGCAGACCACTTAATCTGCACATATGCGTTCGTATTTTTAACAAAATGGCTTATTACATAACTGATGACCGTATAATGCACCAGAGTGTACAACATATTTGGTAACTATGTTATTGAGAGAATTAGGTAACAAAAGAACTTAGTGGAAAAAAGCTATACTTGAGAGAAGTAGTATCCAAAAATTATCCATGCTAGAGTCCACAAATAAGAAAAAAATTAGAGGGATGTTGATGCGTAAAAATTATAAGCACCAAGTTCTAAAACCAAAATTGTCTAATAAGTGAAAATAATCCTAAGAAAAGGTAAGATAGTATGCCGTACTCACGTGTCACTAACCTGAGACAAAGAATAAGAATAGGCGGGGTTTTGTTCCCCGGAATAGGATCTGAATCTCAAGTCAGAAATTGTTCAACAAGAGGAACTTTTGAGATCGAATAAATGTTAAGAATGGCAAGTGAATTTGTAGTGAGAGTTGAGTTATTAGGATTTACCTTGTACTTTTACTATGTATACCATACACATGATCTGGTTTGGATAATTAATGGAACATAAACCAAATAGTTGGTCCATGGAGACTTAATAGTCTTTTGTTGACCATTCACCTTGAACTTAAATAGAAATTACAAAAATGTCTTCATGAGTATTTGATTACCTTGACCAACTTGTCACACGTCCGCATGCCATTGGGTGGTAAATTTATGTATCATCATTTTTCTCCCACTCTCAAATCTGGGTTGAGAGTAACACGGTGGTTGAGTTTGAGGTGTAAGCCTTAGGCTTGGCCTTGAGGTTGAACCTTAGGCTTGAGTTTGAGGTTGAACCTTAGATTTGAACTTGAGGTTGAAACTTAGGTTGAGATTGAGTTCAGTGTAAACCTTAGGCCTGAGCTTGAGGTTGAACCTTAGACTTGAGCTTGAGGTTGAACCTTAGGTTTAGGTGTAGCCTTAAGCTTGAGCTTTAGGTTAAACCATAGGCTTGAACATGAGATTGAACCTTAGGTTTGAACTTGAGGTTGATCTTTAAGTATAGCTTGAGGTGTAAGCCATAGGCTTGAGCTTGAGATTGAACCTTAGGCTTGAACTTTAGGTCGAACCTTAGATTGAGCTTGAGGTGTAAGCCTTATTCTCGAGCTTGAGGTTGAATCTTAGGCTTGAGCTTGAAGTTGAACATTAGGTTTGAACTTGACGTTGAACCTTAAGTAGAGCTTGAGGTGTAAGCCTTAGGCTTGAGCTCGAGATTGATCCTCGAATTGAGCTCGAGGTTGATACTCAAGTTGAGCTTGAGGTGTAAGCCTTAGGCTTGAGTTTGAGGTTGAACCTTAGGCTTGAACTTGAGGTTGATCTTAAAGTTGAGCTTGAGGTGCAAGCTCTTAGGCTTGAGTTTGAGGTTGAACCTTAGGCATGAACTTCACGTCGAACACTAGGTTGAGCTTGAGATGTAAGCCTTAGGCTTGATGTCAAGCCTCAAAACCTATGACCATGACAAGCTATAGCCTTGGGTAGATACAGGCATAGAAGGCTACAGTAACAAAACCATTCTAACCATAATATACACATCTAGATGTGTATAATAGAAAGTCTTCGAAATATCGATCTAGCACGCAGGCCACAAACTTGAGTCGACAACAAGTTTGGAACTACAAGAAATTCATACTATCTAATATTTAAAACCCTGCCCGATAGTAGACTTCAATCCCTTACTGAAATCTTAGATGTTCCTAGAAACTCCAAAATGTTAAATGAATTGGGTGAGCAAATTACGAGCTCATAAGCGGTTCATATACCTTTTTACTGAATTGAGTAAGCTACAATATTAATCAATTGTGCAAGCATACTTCACATGCATCAGAGCATTCTAGAAACAAGCATCACATATGCAGTCATATATCGCAGAACAGATATAGAATAGATAGCTCACAGATTTATAAGAGTAATTCGGCTACTGGATCTAGGTCTAACTATTAGGAACCCACTAGAAAAAAGATCAGAACAGAGACAAAACGGAACGAAACAAAGACAGAATAGATATAAAACAATGATTTCTCAAGCTTTGTTCTCTTCGACTTACCTAGGTTCACTATGAACCAAACATGCAACATCAATTATATCTCACATGCGGCATATCGATAACATACACCAGTTATATACGTTAACATATTTGAAGGCTCGCACAATCTGTACTCAATCATTTTTTTGTTATAACATACATTTAGAACATAAAATAGTTTTCAAATACATTCATTAAAAGAGTAAAAAGAAACATGAACCACTTACCTGAATCCAGCTATACTTCTCTTATCATCTTCATTGCAGAAATACAAACCATAGCTTCTCAATCTAGAGGATACAATAAGTTAACGAAATATCGCAATCCCTTTTTCCTAAATGACATGAATTATTATGATCTAATGATCACACTTATACTCCATCATACATTCTATTTTAACTATCACAACTAATCAAATCTCACAAGTACACAAGATAGTACAAATAATTCTAATACAAATATTTGTTTTATTAAGCCGACTAATTAAACATACATCAGTACCAAAATACACAAATACATGTAGAAACTTTCAAAAACTAATTTTCTTTGATTACACCAAAATATGCAATTAAACAGTTCATGAACATAAAAGTAGGGCAGTTCGAACAAATTTTTAGATTCAGCACGTTTTAGTAAAACTAGTATATAGTGATATGTATAAATCATATAGATGTGATATTTACACTGTTATAAAATATATTTAGAATTCTAAGACTTTCATTTAGTATTTGTCCCCAAATTAATTCTTTATACCATCTTAATTTAGTGATAAAATTTTAGAATTACATTTTAGATTTATAGATAGGTAGAGTTTAGGAAAATATTGTATTTTAGCATATATATAAATCATGGTAAAATGCGTACTTTATACCATTAAAAAGTGATTTCAATCATTTACAAATCCTATGAAGAAAGTTTACTCATATTAATACTCTAAAATACACAAAATTGGCCATGAACATATTAATCACGTTGAACTAGAGTACTATTTTCCAAATCAGACCAGTTTTACAAAAATTAACATATATCAAGTTATAAAGGACGGATTACTATATTATTTATAGTCCTAGAAACTAGATTCAAAGTACTACAAATATTATGCAGAATCAAAATCACATTCGGAACACAACATAGTCAAAAATTACAAATAAAATAGAACATATAAATTTTTGAAATTGATTTTTAGTCAATTTCCAAGACTTCCCATTACTAATCTACAACTTCCTAGAACTTGATTTTTATATAGAAAGAAAGCACTAGAAGTCTAGTCCCATGTATTATAAACGGCAACCCAATCCGATTTTTTTGCATTAATCTAAAGCCATTTTACTGAAGACAAGTTGTGTTGTTTGTTAGTCAGTTGGGTTATGGGTTTTTATATTTTTCTTCATTTATTTCTTCTATTGAAACATTCGAACACCATAAAAATTCACATAAAAATATTGTAATATCACATAAAATTATACTCATTCACATGTCTCAAATTTTCTTAAACAATCGATTGAAAGTGAACAAGATATTGAAAACTCACAAAAACACTAATTTTAACAATTTATGAATTCATATAAACAAACATGTTAACATATAATAAAGTTAATTAAAAATCTTATATGCATGAATCTACCCATTTGAATACCCCTAGATTGAAGAATAAATTCTTACCCTTATAGGAATGATCTATGGAGATGATATTCTCCTCCATCTTCTCTCTATTGTTATTGTTCTCTTCTTTCTCTCTTTTCTTCTTCTTTGCCATTCTCTTCGTTGTCTTCTTCTTCCATTTATTTTCTCTTCCTCCCATTACATATTTTTTTTTTTTTTTGTCTTTAGTCGCTCCTCCTCTCTCTCTTTTTTTATTTTAGCTCTAATTCACTCTTTCCATTTTATCTGGTATCTAATAGTATTAGGGTTTGGGGTAATAAAGGAAATAGCCAAAATTATGCAAACTATAATAGGGTAAGGGTTTAGTAAATTTCCTTACTACATTCTCTCCACCTACTAGTTTCCTAATTTATTTATTATTTCGTTTATGATGATTCTAGGTGGAATTGATATCATAGTTAATTAATTATCTTAAACTATTATTATTACTTATATTCTAAATGCAAGTAGCAAAATGAAAAAATAATTAATTATAACAAATGTCAATGAAAATAATCGAGGGTTCATATTCTACCCACCATACAAAAAGTTTTGTCCTCAAAAACTTCACTATTATCTAAAAAGAGTCATTTGGAAAGCAATAAGGAAATAGAAGATATTACCTTCACCAGTATAAATAAGTAAAAGACAAGACAACCAATAGTTAACATTTAAAAAATATACTTGCATGAGAATACATTTAAATTGGCTTGTAACCCTATGATTATTTTGAACTGTCTAATATTACTATTATGAATAGCATATGGCTGGCGTTATTGCCAGTGTAGAAAATTTCCTGCCAGAGCAACTTTGATCTAAATCCAAAAAGCCCTAACAAGTCAATCACGAAATTCTTATTCCCAAAATTTTAATGCGTCCCACTACCGAATCTCACAAGGTCCCTCATTAGTTTTGCTTCAACTCTAGAGTCTCAGATACAGTGGGTCTCCAATTTCTTTGTGTTTAATTTCCTCCTATACTCTAGAGTATTATTCATCATATCTCCCTCCCTAATCCAATTTCTTTGTGTATCAATTGTGATCTTTGTTTCGGTTGTCATCTTTTGTCATCTTTATGTTTAATATTGCTGTTTGGGGATTTTTCATTTATACTTTATAAGGTTGTAAAATCCACTCCACACAAAGAAAAAAAAAACATATAAAGATTGTATTTGGGATTGTTATGCAAGTTTTAGCTTCGCTTGGACTAAAAAATATCCTTATTTTATGAAATTGATTGATGTTTAGCAACCCACATAAGTGCTAGTATTGCACAAGCAATCTGATAAACAAATCTCTTGAGTTTAAATAGAATTGGCACAGACAATAATGTGTCAAATGTTTTGTTTTCTTAGATTTTGAAAATTTGAGTATTTTTTGTTTATCAGATTCTTGTGCAAAACGCACTTATGTGGGTTTTTGCTTGTCAAAATTTTGTTTGATTCTGTCTTAGACCGATTGCGACTGACTGCTGCTATTCCTTCATCAATGGCTGCTACAATAGTGAAAGGGGATGAGAAAATTAAGGGTGGGACCTATTGATTAGAGTTTCATGATTGACATGTGGAGGGAATTTTTAGAAGTTAAATAAAATTGCTCTGGTAAGAAATATTTTGCTCTGGCAATAACTCCAGCCATAGTATATAACTAGTATACAATTATCTGGTGCTCCAAAAAACAATCTAGATGTGTACAAAAAGGATAGAAAGTAATTAAGAAATAAGCAATGTTTCTTTTTTTTTTTGAACTCTTGACTAATGTCATTATAATTAAGAATAAACTTCAATTAACAGCAATTGGGATATTAAAGTACAATGTACTGCTCATTACCATGTTTAGCTAGTCAAATTTGTAACACGTAAGCCATTTTCAAAATTCAATCTTTTAGATAAAATTACAAACAAAAACTAAAATAGTAGGGTATATTTACACATTTTGTATCATTTACCCAAACATTAATATTTGGGATTCGATAAATAGAACTAAGAAAAAAAAAAAAAGAAGAAGAAGAATGACTCAGTTTCATAATAGCAACTTGAATTTTTTTTTAATAAAAAAATGGAATGATAGATTATCTTAATTGTTTTTTTTTTCTTTTTTACAGTATGCAATCATTCCACATTCAAGGGTATGTATATACACATAGCGAAACAATTGAATTGAGAGCGTTTAACAATCACAAATAAATGATAGTTTATTTAAACTACAACGAGTCAACAAAATTGACTTAATTACATATCACATTCACATTCACATTTGCAATCAATCAGGTTCAAGATACGTTAGCCTTGTTTACTAATCTGGCATATATAGTCATGATTTATTCATTTCTCGATTAGGCGTGATTTATATATTAATCAAATTATTAGGTTTTTATAATTAATAATTATCCACACACAATTAACAAATATCAAAAAAGAATAATCAATTGGACAACAAATTAATATGTATTAAAACAATTAGTGAATTAGATATTTAGTTATCATCAATTAAAGCAAGTAATCCATACATCGATGCATCAAAGGGAATACTTGATTAAACCTTAATGCCCCATACCTCGATACAAGTAATCAATTAAAAGTTGCATTATTGTAAATTGAAATAAATAATCCATTATGCACTTAATAAACAGCAAAACAACAAAGATTTTGTCAAATAATTAACATACATCCAAGAAAGCAACCTAATAAATATACAATTATATAAATCTAAAAAAAATGAAATTTATATACAGTCAATAAATATCAAAACCAATAACTACACATACGAATAACACGTAGGTACCAATAATGTAAAATTAGTTAATATTATAACAAATAATATATTTAGACATATATGTATCATACATACAAATTCGTAATCAATTAAATATACATTTAGTATAATGTAGGTCCCAACAATTATATAGTTATACATGCACTTAACATATGTTTAATTTAAATAAATAAGCAATTAGTGAAAGAAAATCTAACAATTAGTCAATTAACAACTAGTAAAAAGGAATAACAGAGTTTAATGTACTACTCCTCCTAACTTAAGTTCCAACTTCCGCTGCGTTCTATGACCACCATAAACAACCAAACTTTACAAGTCGAATGCTACCCTAGTAACTAAGCAATACAATCAGAAGGATTATTGAAATCCGCATGTAAGATAGGACAGATATGAAATCAATGCTTTCTTAGAGCATTATTCTCTCCCAGTTACCTAGGTTTGTTATGAGCCAAACACGCAACATTCAATCATATCTCACATGCGGCATAATCGATCACATACACTAGTTATATACATATAACATCTAAATCTAAAATCTCACATAATCCATGCTTAATCCTCTTTTTATTATAACATACATTTAGAACATTAAATAGTTATCAAATAAATTTATTAAAAGAGTAAAAAGATACATGAACCGCTTACCTCAATCAAGCTATACTTCTCTTATCATCATGTTCATTGCCTAAACACAAACCATAACTTCTCAATCTAAAGGATACAATAAGTTAACGATATATCACAAACCCCCCTTCCTAAATGGCATTATTATGATCTAATAATCATACTTATACTCCATCATAGATTCTATTTTAACTATCACAACTAATCAAATCTCACAAATACACAAGATAGTATAAATAATTCCAATACAAATATGTATTTTATTAAGCCAACTAATTAAACATACATCATTACCAAAATACACCAATACATGTAGCAACTTACAGAAACTAATTTTCATTGATTACACCAAAATATCCAATTAAATAGCTCATGAACATAAAAGTAGGATAGTTCAAATAAATTTCTTTCAGATTTGGCACTTTTTAGTAATAGTAGCATATATTGAGATGTATAAATCGTATAGCTGTGATATTTACACCATTAGAAATCATATTCAAAATGCTAAGACTTTCATTTAGGAGTTGTGCCAAATTAGTTCTTTAAACCATCTTAATTTAGTGATAAAATTTCAGAATTACGTTTTAGATTTATAGATAAGTAGAGTTTAGGAAAACTATTGTATTTCAACATATATATAAATCAAAAAAATGTGCACTTTCTGCCGTTAAAAAGTGATTTTAATCATATACAAATCATATGAAGAAAGTTTAATCAGATTAATACTCTAAAATATACAAAATTAGCCATGAACATATTAATCACATTGAACTAGAATACTATTTTCCATATCAGACCAGTTTCACAAAAGTTAATATATATCAAGTTATAAAGGATGGATTACTATGTCCTTTATAGTCTGAAAAACTAGATTCAAGGACTACAAATCTTATGAAGAAATCAAATTCAGATCGTCGGAACACAATATAGTCAAAAATTACAAACAAAATAGAACATATAAATTTTCATAGTCAACTTCCAAGGCCTCGCATTACTAATCTACAACTGCCCAGAACTTGATTTTTATATAGAAAGCAAGCTCTAAAAGTATAGTTCCATTTATAATAAATGGTACCCCAATCTGATTTTTTTACATTAATCTAAAGCCGTTTTATTGAAGACATGTTGCACTATCTGCTATCAGTTGGGTTATAGGTTTTTATATTTTTCTTGATTTGTTTCTTCTATTTAAACATTCAAACACCACAAAAATTCACATAAAAACATTGTAATATCACACAAAATTATATTCATTCATATGTCTTAAATTTTCTTAAACAATTAATTGAAAATAAGCAAGATATTGAAAACTCTCAAAAATACTAATTTCAACAATTTATAAATTCATATAAACAAACACGTTAACATATAATTAAGTAAATCTAATATCTCATATGCATGAATCTACCCATTTGAATACCCCTAGATTGAAGAATAAATCTTACCCTTTTACAAATGATCTACGAGATGATAATCTCCCCCATCTTCTATCTACCGCCATTTTTCTCTTCTTTCTCTCTTTTCTACTTCTTTGTCATTCTCTTCCTTCTCTTCTTCTGCAGTTGCTTTTCTCTCCCTCTCGTTACATTTTTTTTTGGCTGCTACTCCTCTCTTTCTTATTTTATTTTAGCTGTTTCACTCTTTCCTTTTTATTTGCTATGCAATAGTATTAGGGCTTTGGGTAATAAAGGCAATAGCCATAATTATGAAAACTCTAATAGACATAAGGGTTTAGTAATTTCCTTATTAAATTCTCTCCACCCACTAGTTTCCTAATTTATTCATTATTACGATTATGATGATTCTAGGTGGAATTAATGTAATAGTTAATTAATTATCTTAAACTATTATTATTACTTATATCCTGAAGGTAGGTAACAAAAAAAAAAGATATAATTAATTATAACAAACATAGATGAAACTATAATCAGGGTTCACACTTGAGCTTGAGGTTGAACCTTGGGATTGAACTTGAGGTTGAACCTTAAGTAGGTGTAAGCCTTAGGTTCAAGTTCAGGTTGAGCCTTAGGCTTGAGCTTAAGGTATAAGTCTTAGACTTAAACTTGAGGTTGAACCTTAGGCTTGAACTTGAGGTTGAACCTTAGGTTGAGCTTGAGGTGTGAGCTTTAGACTTGAATTTGAGGTTGAACCTTAGGCTAAGCTTGAGGTGCAAGCCTTCGACTTGAGCTTGAGGTTGAACCTTATGCTTGAGTGTGAGGTTGAATCTTAGGTTTGAACTTGAGGTTGATCTTTAATTTGAGCTTGAGATATAAACCTTAGTTGTAGAAAGACTTTGGTTTTTGTCCTCGGGAAGTTTATACCAACTCTAGAGAGTAACATTTGATTTTGTTCCCCATAGGGAGTAGATGATCACAGAAGGTGAGATTTATTAGCATCGAAAGGGTTAACTTCACTCTTAGGGTGAGTTACTTAGTTTTATAAGTTGTAACTTTGGAAGGCTTTGGTTTCTTCTCAAAAGGTAATTTGATCCTCCCTCTAAGGGTGCGACGTTTCAATTTTAGGGGTAAGTGTCAGCTTGAGAAACCTTCTCTTAAGAAGATTTAACTTTGACCTCGGATGCATAAATTGAACTTAGAGGATGTAAATTTTGACCCTTGAAAGGGTGAGTCTTACTTTTGGGAGTAATGCCTAACTTGATAAGCCTTCACTTAGAAAGATTTAGACTTGCCCTCGGACTAGTAAGGTGATCCAGGAAGATGAGATATTTGACCCTTGGAAGGATTAGTCCTACTTTTGGGAATAAGCTTATCTTGATAAACCTTCACTTGGAAAGATTTAGGCTTCCTCGAGAAGGGTGAGAGGATGAGATTTTTGACCCTCAGAAGGGTGAGTCTCACTCTTAGGGTGAGACTTACCCTGTAGAAGCCTTTGCTTGGGAAGATTTAGGCTTGCTCCTGAAGGGGTGAGGTGATCATGTTATGAGGATGAGATTTTTGACCATCGAAAAGGCGAGCATCACTATTATGATGAGACTTATCTTGTAGAAACCTTCACTTGAGAAGACTCAGGCTTGTTCCCGAAGGGCTGAGGTGATCCCAGAAGATGAGATTTTTGACCCTCGGAACGAGTCTCACTCTAAAGATAAGACTTAACTAGTAGAAACATTTACCTGTGAAAGACTTAGGCTTGTCCCTGGAGGGATTAGGTGATCCCAGAGGATGAGATTTTTGACCTATCGGAAGAGAAGCCTTCCTCTTGAGAACAAGGGATTAACTTGATAAGCCATCACTTGGGCAAACATAGACCCCAGAAGATGAGATTTTTTACCCTTGGAAGAAGAGCCTCACTCTTGGGAGCAAAGCTTAAGTTGATAAGCTTTCACTTGGGAAGACTTAGGCTTATCCCCAGAGAAGGATGTCACCGAAGGATGAGATTTTTGGCCCTCAAAAGAAGAGACTCACTCTTAGGAGTAAGGCTCAACTTAATAACAAGCCTTCACTTGTGAAGAGTTAGACTTGCCCCTAGAAGGGTGAGGTGATCCCAAAAGGAAGCTATTTGAGAGCAAATCTTGAGGCCGCGAACAGTTGAGTACTCTATACCAAAGGGTTAGAACAAGTAAAACCTCTACCCTAGACAACGAGAAAAAGGAAAAACTCAACCCTGGAGAATGAGAACAAAATAGACTTAGAGTGATCCCTTAGGAAGTTCCTTGGTGTACCTAGATGGTAGAAGTAGAGAGCTCCATCTCGGAAGGCATGAACAGGGATTCTTCTCTTTGAATGAATGGATGCTCCAGTTGTTGTCTAACAAGCACATCCTTCAACATACCATTTTTTTTACTTTAGCTTATGGATCTTTTTATCCTTGTCCATAGCTTAGGGGTCAAAATCCCTAGGTTCCACAGGCATGGCTTCACTTCGGAGAGGGTACGAGAAGGGATCAACCCTAGAGGGCGAGAACAAGCAAGAGCTCTACCCCTGAAGGCAAGAACAAGTGACAGAGAACTCCACCCCGAAGGATATGAGCCAGGGTTCTTCTCCTTGAATATGTTGGTGCTCAAATTTTTTTGTAATGAGCATATCATTCAACATACCATTTTGTTGTTTTAACCTATGGATCTCCCCGTCCTTGTCCATAACTTGGGGATCGGGATCCCTAAGTTGCCCACCAAGTCGGTAAAACATTTTGATTAATCAATTTGACTGATGTTGGGAGGGGAACTCTTTGCCTTCATCCTAGTTGTTGAAGTGAGTCTTGCCCATATCTAGGTTCTATGACTTAGGATGGCCTTTAGTAAGGTTTCCCAAAGTCAATGCCAAATGTTGACACATAAAAATTATAAGCACTAAGGTCTAAATCCAATGTTGACACATAAAAATTATAAGCACTAAGGTCTAAATCCAATGTTGTCCCATAAGCAAAAATACTTCTATCCAAAAGTAATATAGCATGCCGTACTCACAAGTTGCTAACTTAAGGCAAAGAACAAGAGTGGTGGTCTATTGTCTCTTAGAATGGGTCCCAATACTCAAGTCAGAAATTGTTTGACAAGAGAACTTTAGAGAGCAAACGAAAGCTAAGAATACAAGTAAATTTGTAATGAGAATTGATTTATTAGAATTTATCTTACAGATTTGCTATTTATACTAGTACTTGATGGGATTGGGTAATTAATAGCACATAAACCAAATAGTTGGCCCATTGGGGGCCTTAAAAGTCTGTTGTTGATCATTGACCTTGAACTTAGGTAGAAATCACGAAAATGCCTTAATGAATAATTGATAACCTTGACTAATTGGTCACGCATCCACATGCCTTTAGGTGGTACTAGTATAGGAGCATGTTCTTTGCACATTTGGAGATATTAATTGTTTGACTTTTATTGTTATGAATTAAAAAGTAAAGCATATTTGGACATACAAACTATTTGATTTTTTTATGTTCACTTAATTTTCTGCTAGTATAATTTTAGTTTCAACATTTAACTAATTAAAAGAATTTTTTGTAACAGTTCGTATGAATTTAAAGAAATATTTGCTCATAAGTGATTTTTTATGCATTTTCCTTAGATGTACTATGTTGGAAATATAAGAGATTTGTTTAGTTCAATAGTTCAAGTAATTTCATAAAAGCTAAATAAGCGTGTCTTGTGAATAACGTACCTACTTTACAATTTTTAAAATAGAAGTCTATTTTCTCAATTCAGAATTATTGAAGCATTCCACAATGAGCTCATTGGTATTCTATTCAAAAATAGGAAAGTTTAAAATATAATCAAGCTGGAGTACAATGTATGACAGGAAATATATTAGAGTTTATTGTTATATCCATTCTGTAAGTTTAGTGTTCAAAGATGGTAATGAAGTCTTAAAAAATGGTGACAAGAACCCTTTTTCTCTCTTTAATTATTCAAGTTCTTTCCTAACAATTTTGGATTTATCAAGAGCATTAAGGTATTTGATTATTCTTGAATCCCTATACCTCTCTTGGAACTAACTTGAAGAAGGATCCATACACTTGTGTGCAAATACTAAATAGCAATTTCTAATTTAGAAAATAAAATCTTTCTTAAATATATAGTTTGCACAATTATATGAATTATATCATGAAAATAGAAAAAAAGTGAAAGATAGTCTACCACTATTTAGTAATTTACAGCGTAAAATTTGGTGATTAATTCATAATATTAAAACTATCAATTTGTATAGTAGAAAATGAAAAAGGTAGATATTCAATATTATAAATTTTATTTGATAGAATAAGATCAACAACATATAGCTACTGTAGCTATCAACTTGCAAAGTAATAATTCAAAAGTAACAATAAATATTTAGTATTTACGTTTTATTAGACAAAGTATACTTTAGTTAAAATTTAATTAATAACTGATTTGATATCCACATTTTTTAGTATGTAATTTATACCGTTACTAATATTTAACATTAGATATTTACAGGTCTATTGACAATAACTATAATTTTTATAACAAGACAATAATTATCTATTAAGAATTTTAGCTATGATATAATTTAGGAACTAATTTTTTATTATAGGAAAAGCGTAATTTAGATTAAATATGTGCTAATTATTCAATGCATGAAAAGGGAATTAAAAAAAAAGTAAGAATTGAAAGATAAGGATTACGTCCTTTAAAGAAAATTAAAATATGTGTGGGTCATATTTTTCAATTCCTTTTGTTACTCATCCAATCAATTTAACAACAAATGAAAAGATAGGTTCTACATTATATTTGTTCATTAGTACACCACACATAAACCAAATTCCATCTTACATTCTGGACAACGAACCTCTTTCATCATCACAAAGGCTAGTCAACATCATTAGCGACAAAATAAATGGCATCGGCAGAAAGAAATTTAAGATGTTGACGATATATATGAAGGATAATGATTTGTTAATTCAAGTTTAGATGACCTTGACATTTTTAAGCTTTTATACTTCTCTTTGTTCTTTTTTTTTTTTTTTTTTTGGTATCAAAAATGAAAAAAGATGTCAGAATTATTCTCTCAAAAGAGTCCAAATGTTTTATACATGATAAGTCCTACTTTTTTGTTTAAATATAATTCTTACTATTATTAACTTAATTCCTAATCCTAAAACTACTATTATTTAACTTACTTCTTAATTTTAAAAAAAAAAAGTTTTATTTGCGTACTTGTATAATTTCTAAAATTCATCATTGAAAATTGGATACTAGTTGAAACTCTATATTGAAGTAATAAATTTTTTTTTTTGTTTATGGATTTTAAATGATTTGAAATGTTGGTGGCTCTGAAATTAGCCTATTGGAGTTTTAATACATATCTAACATATATTTAATTCAATTATCAATTCATTTTATTCTAAATTTCTAACTATAATTATTTGAAAAATAACTGATCATATTAATCCAAAGTCTACACAATGGGGACCAAAAATGTAAAATTAAAATGTTTGACTATCGGCAAATTGATATAACCATTAGTCACAATTGAATTTCTATTAATTATCCTTCATTAACCAAATAGAGAAACATTAGGAATCCTAAATTTGTTTTTAGTGAATTTTGGATGCTGGTTTGACTCCCTCCAAAACATCGAGGACCAAATTGCATAGTTTTCCTTTTGGTAGGACCTTGAAATAATGAAGAATTCTATAGTCACTTTAGGCTCATTTTGTTTCATGGATTGGATAAGACATGTCTTATCCTCAGACAAATAATCATAAATAAGTCATCCTTTGATAATTAGTCCAATTATCTAGTGTTTGGTTGATATTAAATTGTATGGGATATTTTAAAAATAATAACCATCGTATATTTGGTTGAGGAATATATGAGATGGGATTACTATTTTACAAACCAATATATCCCTAAATTTACACTTTATTTTTGAAAATCCAACAAATAATACTCAAATAAATTATTATATGCTAAAAATAAATATGTGAATTAAATAAATTGTTATTACATATAATAATTAATTGTGTTCATTTGAAGCACTAACCCAAAAACTTGTTAACCTAATCTATTTCGAACCATAAAAATAATGGGTATTTGAACCGCTTAATATTACTAGTTCGGGTATTAACATTAGAGGATTAATAATTTGCAATCTAATATAACCAAACCCAATGCATATATTGAGTTAATTATGTATTATGACCTCATAATAAAGGACTGTTACTGTCATGCCCCCAAATGGGACAATGACATGCCGCACCTCGAGATCACCCCAAGCATGCAAGGCACAGTATAAGAGTAATAAACAAACCATAAACTTGTCATTAGATCTCAAGATCAACCAATACAAGATCACAAAAATATATTACACAACCATGTCTATAAAAATCCACGATAACCAAGTCACACTTATATACAAGCATCAAACTACAACCCAAACAACAGTGAGAAGTTCAATCACAAGACCATAGGCACACAGGCCTAAGCATAAGAACCAACCTCATACTAAGATGATAAACAGAAAAACTCTATCTCCAATAACTGGGGTCTGTACTATAACCTCCTCCCAGGTCAGCACTCGATTCAGGACCTGCTAACCTCTGTTTCTGTTATCCTCAACTAGATGTGTATAAGAGACATAATTAATATTTACGTAGTGCTTAGTAAATAACATTTAAGCCTAATCATAGATAACACGCATATAATCAGTGCATGGCACATTATACGAAACATTATCAATATTTAAAATGTAAATGCCAATCAATGAGCTCATGGTTCACAAAAGTCTTCTCAGCACTGGATCCAAGTCTACCTATTATCAGCCCAAGTACACAAGGCATAACGGAGTGTCTATCACTTGTCTTCCCGATAGATTGGGTATAACATTTACGAAATAGAGTACTCAGTATATCATTTCATTCACTCACTCATAACCAAGTCTACTAAAGTGACCCATGGAGTCCTTCACAGTGATCATTCATTAACACATAGTACTATAATGAACAAGTAATACATTACATAACGAACATATAATTTATAAACGTACTTACCTTATAAACATTAATCAAAATAAATATACTTATTTTAATATCAATTATTTTAGGGTTATTTGTGTTGTGTATCGATAAAAAGGTGTAAACGTTACTTACCACAAAAATTGATTTTGTAGACGTATCCTAATTTCGATGGTCTAAAACTCTAGTTTCGAATCACCTAAACTAGGAGAGTGTTATACCATTAGGATAAAAACAGACATAGGGGTTCACTTTTGAGTATTACCCAAATTCTCAAATTTGGCAATAATCGAATACAAATAAGTAAGGGTTTACTTAAATTCGTAAAAATAAGATAAAAATCTAAAAATTAGGATTCATAATTTCAAATATATCACCAGGTTAAGAATTGTCAAAACCTTGATTCAAATCTCACAAAAATAATAGTTAAAAATTATTTCAAACTATAAATCAAGTCCCAGTAGCTCATAAACATATTTGGTAATAAAATCAATTCATAAAAAACAAAATTAAACAAATTAATTTCTTGAGGAACTTGAAATTTAACATAAAAATCATGCAAATCTTGAAGTAAAACTTACTTTTGAAGTTAGATTAAAGGTCTAGTCAAGTATTCATGGATTACCAATTTTATTTGGAGGGAAAATTTCTAAACTAATTCTAAAATTCAAGATTTTGGTTTGGATAAGTTTTGAAAGGATGTTTAGAGATTTGCTTACGGGATAGAATCAAATGGAATGTCCTGGAGAATGACTTCGTCAAGAAGTCTTAATAAGTTTTCAAAATTTGCACTTTAGTCACTCAAGTTTTAAAAATTATACTTTTACTTGAAAACTTTAGAAATTATTTAAAAAGGATAAAATGATTATTTAATATCAAATATTACATATTAATGAGTATTTAAAAGGATAAGATCAAGTACGAAAATGTGTGAAATGATCAAAAACAAGTCGGGTATTACAGTTGTATAATCTATACTCATTTACACGTGTATATGTGTAATAAGCTATTAAGATTTGATAAAAATTAATTTTTAATTTTACCTATTAAAATCTAATATTAAATAATTTTTTCTGTTATTCTACCCAATTATAGGGGTATTTGTGTAACAATTAGATAGTCAAAATTTTTATGTTTTAATTTTTGGAACACAAAATTGTCATAAATGGTAAGGATCAAATATTAAGTAATTTTCTCTTGGCACGTTAAAACTGAATTGGGTCGCCCATTGGACATATGGGCCTAATTCAATCCATGAATGGTATTTATAATCCAACATGATATCATGTGATGTAGGGTTATAAGATGACTAAGGATAAATTAGTTAAAATTTTTGTTATCCCATCTTAAGTCATCTTAGGATTACTAATACCACCTCATGTATGATATAGATTTTAAAGAGACATTAAAGGATTAAGTTGGTTAATTTGACAATAATCCCATGTCAAAACAACCAACTAAACGTAAGATGACATGTTATAAGTTATCCATCCTACATGATCCCATGAACCAAATGTCAGAGGATTTTATACAAGATTTGTTCATATTAATATCCAATGGCAATTGCCATTAATTAAATAATGATTAGGATTGCTATATAGTAACAATCGTTAACTATCATGTACTTGCAAACTTGGTATAACAAGTTATTATCAATCTTTCTTATTAATATATTTTTTTTTTACATGAAAATAATAATTTTAAATTAAACAAATGATGAATAATTCAAAATTAAGAAAAATTAATAATCTTCGTTGAACGCTCAAATAATATGATAATTAGAAGGATTATTATAACACTTCGAAGTAGAAATATGCAGTTATCTAGGAAAAATAAATTTTAAATAAATAACTTGACAATTTTATCGTGTTTATAATTTATATGAAAAAAAGTTATACAACATGTTAGTGCTTTGTATACAACTCACATTATGTGAGTTGGCCATCAAGCACTTTACTTACGTGTGAGGTTGGGAGCTTAAATACCCTTGCATTCGTAGGATAGAGGTTTGGTTATCTATCCCTTGGTCTAGTTGGGCTTCTCTTTCTCCTTAGAATTAGGAGTAGGCTAGATTATTGTTTTTTTTTTAAAAGAATACTAAATAAATACTACCAATCAAATGTAGCACTATTGATGAGTAGTTCGTACTATAAAATACAAAATATGAACCAATTTGTTTAAAAATGGTGTATTGTTTTTAAAAAATGATAATTATTACAATAATTTTTATTGAAAATGAAGAACTATGTCAAATATAAATAATCTTTACTTTGATAGAAAAAAAACATGACCAGCTCAATATATTGACTTAAATTAAAAAGTTAATGCATAATTGAACATACACAATCTCAAAGATAATAAATGTAAAAAAAAAAAAAAATTATATTGTGTGTTGCTAATCATTAAATTACCAACTAAATAATACTAGCCGATAAGAGAATAGTACTTTGGAAGGGAAATAAGCCTATTATGAAAATATCAATATAGTACTATTCAAAATAAATATAATATGTTGTCCCCTTATCTAAATAGTATTATGAGATGTCTTCTATTGTGTTTTTTAAGATATTAATTTTAGTTACTCTTTGATTATTTGTACCATCCCAAAATAAATTTTCACAATGAAACAATATGCAATATAAACAAAATAATAAATGGAAAAAATACATTATAAGTGATTAATATTAAAATCAACTAAATAATACTACTAGATAATCAAATTATACTGTGGAAGGTAAATAAACCTATTATTAATATATCAATATAGTACTGTCTATAATAATTACAATGTACTATCATATCTAACTTGTTTTCTAAGAGATCTACTCTAGATTTTTGAGATATTAATTTAAAGTTATTACATAATTATCTACATCATTACAAAATAATTTTTTTAATAAAACAATAAAAAATAAACAAATGTGATCTCTTGTGAGTTAAGAGTTGATGGTGATGACTGGAAAATAAATCAAAACAAGAGAGTTCAGACATGGAACTTGAATTGAGATATATACAGGAGATCGATGCAAAAAAAAAAAAAAAAATAGAACAACAATATACGTACAAGGTGACACTCAGGTACCATATTAGAAATAAAAGAGTATATATATATATATATATATATATATATATATGGTATGGGAATTTGAGAATCCGTTTTAGGGAATCATTCTCTTGATTTTAAAAGATGGACAGTAAAAGTTTGTCTCTACATAATATTATACTGTATAAGTATTTAAAGTACAATAGAATGATTATCTAAAAGAGACGATAGAATTTTTTGTTTATATATATATATATATATATTAAGTTTAATTACAATTGGTACATAAAGAATTTTTATATATAATTACAAAAAAAATTCTAAATAATCTTTACATAATATGTCTTAAAAATTAAGACAATTAGACTATTCAAATAATTATCTCATCTAAAGACACAACTCAGGTATTCAGATATTAATCGTATATTTAAATACTATATTTATTTACATATGTTGACGGATCGAATTTGGCCAAACCAAAGGCAAAAGATCAAATTGTATAAGGACAGATTTTAGACATGCCTCTAGCATTCGGCAATAGGTCACCACATCGAAAATAGTTATAAAACTTATTTGGTGCATAAGCCACGAGAGAATACCTGGAAAGCCAACAATATCGGGGTAATAGATCCATAATTAGAGACCAAGGCATTTTTATATGGCTGGTTTTATTGTCAAAGTAATTAATTTTCTGTCAGAGTAATTTTACTTTTTATTGATAAAACCGCCCTTAAAATAGATCTACATTCCCATCCCTTTGCCTTGCACTTTAGTCCTTCTTAGCTATATACCCAATTATTCCTAGTCAAAATCAAGAAAAAAAATTAAAAAATTACAACAGATGAAAATAGAGCATCAAAAATCAAAATATCTTGAACGCAAAAATAAATAAATAAATAAATAAATAAATCTGTAACCTGTAATTATCTATTTGTCAAAAAAAAAAAAAAAAAAAAAACCAGAAATGCACACAATCCACCTTTAGCTCCTTTTTCCTGTAGCACCGACTAGCAAAATCAAGAAACCCTCGTCTCTCAAGCATACCAACAAAATCAGCACACACCCATTGAACTTAGATCAAGAAAGCTTGCTATTCGATGGCATAGGTAATCGCATTAATCTCTCAAAGATCTGGACAAGTGACTATTTATCAGATTCTATCCTGTAGAGGGAAGAATGGTGCATAAGAATTCATTAGTAGATGAGCACTAGGAGGACTTTTGAATAAACCAATCTCTTCTTTTGGCTGATTTACATAAGTGTTTGATGATGTTTATAATTTTCATTTTTTATTTCATAAATTTGGACTTAAAATTGGTTGAGTTTCTTCTTTGTCGATACCAAAATCTTTATATTTATTTTCTTTCTTAAAAAATAATAAGTTTGGATAAAAATTTTTTTAGGATCTTATAGATTAAATATTTAATGTATAACTCTGAATGGAAACAAAAAATTGAATAGAGAATACATTTTCTTTTTGCAATAATTGAAGTATTGAAGTGGTATTAATTCAGTTCAAGTTTTGATCTTAGTGTTTTTTTATTGTGTATATTTTTTCACACTTTTTGCCACAAGATTTTTTAATGTTTTTGGAGTACTGTTAAAATTGGTTGTAATGCCAACTCTATATTTTTTCTTTAATGCACTATTTTTTTTAATGATTGTGTGGTGAAAAGCTTGTATAGTTTCTGGTAAAAGGAAATAAAACATTGAATAGAAGATAGATTTACTTTGTACGTGAATTGAAGTATTGAAGTGGTTTCTATTTTAGTTTCGGAGTTCTTTTTTATTAAAAGTATTTTTTTAATATTTTTTCCATAAGACCTTTTAGTGTTTGTAGAGTGCTATTAACATTGGACTCAATGGCAACTCTATATTTTTTTATTACCGCCCTATTTTGTACTGACTAGTATGGGAAAACATGCGTTGCACATGTTTTAATTGTATTTCTTCCTATAATCGTTTGTTTATTATATATTTTCGTCTAAATTAATATTTTCTGGCATGATAGTACTATATTGCAGATCATATTCTAAAATTTTAGGGATAAACTTGCAAAAAAAAAAACTTATCCACCTCTCTATCCCACCCCCTCCAACCTTGTACGACCACTAATGCCTCCCCATCTCTAACCTTCATTTACTGTATATGTTTACAAACTTGGCCATCACTATTACTGCCAACCCAGAAATTATATGTGATTATCACTATTGAATCATTAGTAAAAATATGTGAATAAAAAATGGGGTAGTGGTTGTAGGTAATTGGGGAGATAGGGAATAGATGAGGTGAAAATATATTTACTTTCAATATATCCTTGAAAAATAGGCATTCAAAATAGAAGTGCATTTTTCAAGCCAAAATACCAATGGAAGTGTAATGAGAGACCTAAACAATGTGGTTTCTAATTATTATGTGCTAAAAGTTATCATTTGATATCTCAAGGTCAAATTACTATAAATAATTACAATAACCATAAAATAGACAATCAAATTTAAGAATATGGTTTGAAACCAATAGTTTTGACTTTTAAATCTTATTTTTACATATAACAAAAGTAAAAATGTGGAAAAATTAAACATGTATATAAATTGTGTTCAAATTACTGTATTGAAGGAATACTAAACAAAATGTGTTTTAAACGTAGTAAAAAGAATGTAGGTACAAATTTCAATAAAGGGATGATTACACACTATTTTTTGATCCATACACTCCTTTATGTCTTTTAGGCTGAAAATAATCATTTTTAACTACAGTATCTTGATATAAGAACTTAAATTGTGAGAATTAGTAGATATTTTAGTCTTCCACCAGATCTGTTTAAAAGGAATTTATACATAAAAAATGGCGTATATGAATAATTTTTCAGAATAAAAGTGAAATATATAAAAAGTAGGTATTTTAGGTGCAATTATGCCATTTTAGGTGCAATTATGTCATTTTTGTCTCTAGGACAATACTCAATCAATTTGTTTGAAACATGCATTAATAAAATTAGGATTAATTTCACTTTATCCCTTAACATTTAGGATCACTATCACTTTAGTCCATAATGTTATTTTTTTAGATATTTAAGTCTTTCTATTAAGTCCAATTCAACATTTATTATCTTTTTGACAAAAATATCCTTGTTCTCTCTTCCATAAATTTTTTCTCATTTTTATTTGATTCAATTTCTCTCTCTCTCATTTGTTTGAAATGATTTATATTTTTTTTTATCATTCATCACCATATCTCAAAATTCATCAAACTTTATTTATGGAAAGGAAATAAGACATTTAGGGTTTCATAGAAACATTTGTCCACAAATCAATTTGAGGGTGAAAATGTCATTTTAGACTGAAAATTTAACAGTGTTAACTTTGACCGTTAGTCTAGAGACTTAAGTGCTTAAAAAAATAACGTTAGGGACTAAAATGATAGCGATCATAAATGTTAAGGAGATAAAGTGTAATTAACCCATAATATTAGACTTATTCCAAATTTTCTATTACATTTTTGTTCATAAATACCCACTTCTACACTACAAAGCTTTTTATACTATTATTTAGCTATTTTAAGTTATCACACACAAACATTTAATTTTCCCTTACATTATACAATTGACAAAATCTTTATAATATTAATAATTAACATAACTAATTATTCAATTAGCACCATAGTTTTCAGGATCGGGATCCTAGATAGGATCGTTTTTAGGTTATCAGAATCGGATCGTAGGATCGGATCGTAAGATCCTACTAAAAATATCTAAAATCAATAAATCAATAATTTTTAAATTAATAAGTCACAAAATCAAGATTTAAAACTATACTGCATATGAAATAAGTATAAAAATTATATGTTTTTTTAATCTACTTTGCGATACGGAGAAGAAAGAACATAGAAGTAATGAAATTATATAACATCAGCATAACACCACTTGTAACAAGCTCCAATTCACAAAGATCACACACCCAATACAAGTTGAAATACACAAATATCACAAGCTAACATGTGCTAGTGCCTATTAGCCACAAGGAGTAACATTACTTTTCTAGATACTACAACATTATCAACATCACAATTATAAGTAAACAGGTAAGAAAAGTTAGCAACAACAATAGTAAAAGAAATTAAAGAACTTGTTCAATAATCATCTTCATCTTCATCATACTGGCATCATCACCATAACCAAGATTCTCCAAATACAAATCATTGTTATTGATATTGGTGTCCATGTCATAAGACTCATAACCCCAATTTGATCTATAACTATTATAATCAATCTCATTCTCATAAGATTCCTCTTGGACATCATTTTCATCACTGATATCAGTTCTTCCTTGGGTAGAATCTTCAGGAACCATATCCAGGAAATCATCATCAGATGTGATAAGAACAGTCTCGGAAAGCCTTGATCTTAGAGATGGGGAACATGTGTATAAGAGTTCACTTGATTGGCTTGTCTCTTTTGGCCACGGGACTCACGACGATCATTAGTCAATCATGTGAATCATAAATTCCAACTGTGACAAGTGATCTTTTCAATATATTTTCTTTTTTTGCAAAAGAAAAAGGGCTCTAAGGAAATATGCATATCCAAAACTACTATTTTGCTTACATACATAATTTTAACAAATAAAAATTAACTTACGAGCTCTTTTTAGATTCCTTGTAATAACTTCAAGTACTCTTCATCTTCGTTTTGCTCTTCATCTGAAGTATCATTTCCTGGATTGTCCTCTAAAATCCTTAGCCAATTATTCCCTTGTGGAAGGGCTGGATTTTCTCTTTCCGTTATCCATTCATCATCCGAAGGCAAGTCTTCAAAAGAAACTTCATCACAAATACTTTGCCTTTGCCTTTGTCGCTCTTGCAATTTCAAGTTATACATGACAAAAACTAGATCATTCATCCTTTTTTGTGCCAAACGATTTCTTCTTTTCGAATGCACCTATTGAATATTAAAAGACCAATGCAAAGTTATTGTGATTGAGTTAGAAAATTTTAATCTAAAAAATCTCAGACTACTTAAAATGATAATGAACATATGAAAGATAGGGAAAAAAGATCTAACCAATTCAAATGCACTCCAATTACGTTCACATCCAGAAGAGCTACAAGTTAAACTCAAGATCCTAATAGCAAATCTTTTCAGCTCTGGGCATTCATCCCCGTAAGATTCCCACCAATCAGCATGCTATAATAAAAATAAAATAGACATGTTAACATGACTCTAAAAGGAAAAAAATTTTCTACAAATGAAGCAATACAAGTACTAATCAAACCTGGAGCCTTCTTATTTCTTGTCAGGATAACATTTTGAATGCCAAACAATCCCTTAGCATCTCTAAAGTAATCTATCTGCATGTCAATTTTTAGTCTTTCATTAGGATCTGCAACCATTCGACCAATGCAATCATAGAGACCACGTTTGACATTAACATCTGATTGGAAGTCTGGACTATACTGAAATTGAGGATTCAAAAAGTAACCCGCAGCATGTAAAGGTTGACCAAGTTGATCTTCCCATCTTTTGTCTATGATTTCAAATACTTTCTCATATCTACAACAACAATCACAATGAGTTGCATAAATATAACTGGTAAATCATAAGCATATATAGCATATACACAAGAAGATAAAAATAATTACAACTCTAACTATGATTGAAAAAAATGTATTAAAAAAACTACCTTCTTTGGTAGTTTTTTTACATTATCCACATTCACTTTAATTTCTTCCTTAGCATGGTCTATTGCCTTGTAAAGAAAAGCCATTGCAGGTTTGTCGTCAGAATCCACCATTTTAAGCACTTTTATAAGAGGTGAAGCAACTTTTAAACACATATCCAAGTTTGCCCAAAACCCTTGATTGTCAAAAACAATATCATAAATCTCTTTCCCTTTTTTTCTTCTTGCATACACACTTTCTTTCCACTTATACACATCTAGATGTGTATAAGAGACAGATTACAGACAAATTTCAAACATTAAAGTGGCAAATTGTGTAACTCTGGTCGAATAAGTTCCTTACCCTTTGTTAACTGTTTCATCCAATTAACAGTGTATCCCATGAATATATGTAAGAAACAACCTTCCTTGCTTTGGCTATTGTAACTTTATGGATCACATCATTCTTCTCTAATTCTTCTAACATCAAGTCTATGCAATGTGCAGCACAAGGGGTCCAAAACAATCTTGGGTTTTCTTTTTTCCATCACCAATTTTCCAGCTTCTTTATAATTTGAAGCATTGTCAGTAACAATTTGGACGACATTATGCTCGCCAACTTTATCCACAACATCATCTAACAATTCAAATAAATGTTTAGCAGTTTTAGAAACATCAGTAGTATCAACAGAGTGTAGAAATACAGTTCCTACTGACTATTTACAAGAAAATTAGCCATCGATCGCTTCCTTTTATCCGTCCACCCATCTGACATAATACTACAACCAGTCTTTTTCCATTGTTCTTTGTATTTCTGAAGAATGTTTAATGTCTCTTGCACTTCCTTTTTCAAAAATGTCAGTCTCATTTCATGGTAAGAAGGTGGCTTCAATCCTTTTCCAAATTCTCCCATCTTTTTAATAACTAGGGAAATAAAGGGTTATTTTGCATTATTTGTGTATTTCAACTTTTAAAACCAACGGGCCATAAGCTGTCTCTTGATACACATCTAGATGTTATAAGAGACTTTTCATTTACAGTAGTTTCTTCTTGACCCTTGCCCCCTACCTCTAACAACAAATTCATCCATTGACCCTTTTCCCATGTCAAACATTTGCTTAACTTCTTTTTCATGTTCATGTGAAACATCCCCTACATCATAGAATTTTTTCTTCTTTTTCCTTGATTCTTCAGAATTGGCACTAAGTAAGTCAAACATTTCTTGCCTAACATCATCAGGAACTTGAAGGCATGGTTCAACATTTTGGTGGGTGCAAGCTAAATGGTGTTTTAGCCTAAAAATACCACCTAATCGAATGACTTTGCAATACTTACATTGCACTTTCTTGAAAATAGGATCAAAATCCAGCCCGTGGGCCCATCCAGGATTAGTCCGACTACCGCTTGCATTTTTCTTCTTGTCTTTCCCTCTTTTTGAAGCCGACATTGTGATTGAAATACCTTTCTCTGTTAAAGTAATAAAAAAACAAAAAAATGAATAAAATAATATACAAGCTAATTGGAAAACTTTATAAAGGTATATTACCAATAACAAATAGGTAATAAAAGGATTTCATTTATATCAAGTAGCATAATATTTACAAATGAACAATACGGCCAAAGTAGCTGTAAGCAAGCATATGTTTACTTTATTTATCTTGATAATTGATCATATTAAGTTAGTTTCAAGTTTCAATCAAAATAAATCCCACAGTGAGTAAACAACATTGAATACAATTTAACACTTCACAAATTACATCTGAAATAAAAAAAAATGATAATTCTGAAATACTAAATTGCAAGAAAAAAAATTAGATTATAGAAAAAGTAAAAAAAAATATAGAATTTATTTCGAGAAACTAATGATAATTAAGAGTTAAGTAAGGCATAAGAAAAATGGTAAAAAAAAAAAAAAGCAGCTCAACAACTCGAGAAAATAAAAACACCCAACAAAAAATAAGAATAATACCTCCTTATGACAGAGGTAGAGTGATAGATTGAAGTTTTCAAATTTTTGAAGATCAATTGAGGGCTATTGCCTTCTAATGATTTTCAGTACCATTATTCTACTCTACTCCAACCCACTCTATACTACACGAATATTTGGTAGAGTCTTAAGCAGCAGCAGTAAGTACACAACATATACACATCAAACCATATAGTATTAATTAATAGTACCAAGTAATTTATAATTTAGATATTTGAATTTTTGGTAGGTTCTGATAATAAGATTGGTGTAAAATCGACTGTAAAATTTAGGGAAAATTTTCAAAACAAAACCATCAAAACCATTAATCCTAAATTTTACAGTTGTATACATCTTTAGAATTAGATTAGAAATCTAAAAAATAATTAAACCCAAATTTGAGAGATTTTTCCAAAAGAAAATGTAAAAGATTTTTTTTTTTTTTTTAAAAAATAAAATTGCATATAACTGCCTCTGAAATTTCACTAGTACAGATATCAGATGTGTATAAGAGACACCCCTATATTACCTGCGACGCCTCTCCGAATCACAGAGGATTCAGGTCGGTGGCGTTGAGGCTCGAGGGTCTTCTATCGCCGCTGTTGCCCATCTCTCTCTGATCTGTTTTCATGGATACACATTTTGATTTGTATAAGTGACTTTGGAGTCTTTGGAGTTTGGAGTTTGGAGTTTGGACTTGGAGTTTTGGACTGGGAGTTTTGGACTTTGGAGTTTGGTTTGGAGTTTGGACTTTGAGAGGAAGTCGAAGTCAGATTTCTTAGAACCCATAATCTGAGGTATTTGGTTTCTTCTGTTATTAGCGTGCGGATCTGAGCGAGCGTAGAGAGGAAGGTTTTCTTTCCTACAAAGTTGGGCCTATGTAAAACGATACCCAACCCAAGCCTCTTAAACTAGAAAACAAGCAAAGCCCAAAACAAATTGAAGGATAAAAAAAAAAATGCCTGCTTTGGTAGGATCGTAGGATCTCTTAGGATCGGACGATCCTACGATCCGATCCAACGATCCTACGATCCTACTACGATCTTATTAAATTTTCGATTCTTAATACGATCTGGATCGCTTGGGGCCGTGGGATCGTAGGATCGTACGATCCAAAATCGCGATTTTGATAACTATCATTAGCACCCATGTTTATGAAAAAGTACGACGACTTGTTTTATAGTATCAATCAAGATGTAATTGCTTATCAATTATCCGATATAAACGGAGTACCAAGACTACAGAACTAACATGACAATGTAGTGCCTTGTATAAGAATTAAATTTGACTTTTAGGTTATTAGTTAAAGAATAGACAAAATGTAGCATATCACTATCTTTTATATTGTTCTTTCTTAACTAATTATGTTACTTAATGTTTGAAATTTGTCTGTAATGGTTTTTTGTAATCTATCCAATAAATATAAAATTTATATTCAGCAAAATCAACATGCAATATCAAAAGAGCTGGACTAATCATTGATTTTAAGCCAAGTAATGGCAATCTCTTATGTTATTTTGACTTTACTGTTCACTGTTGAAGAAATAGTGATCATAATATGAAATTAATTCTTAATAGACTAACTATTTTTTTAAAATTTAGAAAAATGACTCGACCAATTTTATTTAATTAAAATTTTGAAATTACAACATAAAAATATATACATAAACCAGAACTGAAATAATGCACTTTGTTACAAAGATATTGAAGCACATAGCCTCTAGTAAACTAATTAAGACCATAGCAAACTCACTATAGGAAAATTAATTAAGATTTATTTATTAAATAAGTAGTGCCTATATGTTTTGACTTGATTGCTTTATTAGGTTTCAATTATTATTGTTGATCTTGACCACATTAGATTATTTTTCCTAATTTATGCTAAAAGGTAGAATTATATCTTTTATTATTTTCCTACGTAGCACCAGCACAAGGCTGTTTTGGTTTTAAGGGTTTGTTTTATTTATTTTACAACTGTGGCTCCTAAATTCTTTTCAAATATTTGAAAGTTTCGTCTCAATCATTTTTTACATTGTTTTTTCGGTTCCTTGAATTTCTTAGTTCAGCATAAATATCTAGAAAAATTCTTTGCTATTCACTCTATAGAGTGGAGTGAGTATTGCAAGTCATTGGATAATTGAAAATTAGTGAGACTACTCTTACTTTTCAGTCATCTCAACGGCTGTCATACCTACTCCGTATTGTAGAGTGAATAGTTAAGACTTATTCGAATATCTAACCCAAGCATATATACATCATAAGAGCCAAAATAGTGTTATATTTCTAATTTCTAACATGCATTAATTAATTATCTTAAAATCACGAAATAAAGTAAAATTTATACAACAGTTTAAATATAAATTAAAAATATACTAAGCACATATCATGATATTTCTTGGATATGCTCTCCAAAAAATCATTTGTTACTAAATTAATTTGAAAAACAAAAAAATCTAAAAGTTGATAATAATTAGTAGTCATCAAAGTGTGCAATCACACAATATAATATAATAAACTAAGTACTGGTTTGAAATTACACCTTTTACCACGTGATTGTTGTTTATACTTTTTAAATGTTAAAATATAATAATATGATAATATGATATTTTATAATATGATATTTTAAAGTCTATGCACAAAATTTCTTTCTATTTCTTATAATTCTGTCTCTTCTTTACTTTCTAAAACACATCCTAGAATTTCTATTATATAAAGAAATTTACTTCAATTAATTTTCATTCCAAAAATGAGATATCATATATGGTAATTTTTTAAGTCTACCTAATAAAATTAAGGAAACTTACGTTGATGAAAATTGTATTTTTAAAACAAAAGACCTATATTTCTTCTTTAATTTCTAAAACACATTTAGAATTTCTATTATAAAAAGAAATTTACTTCAATCAAATTTTATTCCTAAAATGAGATATCATAATTGGTAATTTTTCAAATCTTCCTAATAAAATTAAGATAGTCTTTACAATTTTTCAAAAGTCCTTCAACTTTTGGTTTATATTGTAGTCATTAAATTTTGTATTAAGATACATTATCAAGAAGATTTAAATCTTTTTAATCAAACATTCTCTTTTAATATATATATATATATATATATATATATGTTGTTTCTTCCCTTCTAAATGTTTCTTATATTCTTTTATATATATCTAAAATGACCGTCTTTAATGAAATATAATTCCTAGAAAAAATGTAATTAAATTACTTCTCATATAATCTAACTACCTATTTTTTAGGGCACTACCAACTATTTTTTAATCATACAATCCTACTCAAGATAATTTATTTTTTCCTTTCTTGTCCTACTTAATATACACTTAATTAAATGGTTATGCCTAACATGCCCTTCATAGAGGATAACTGGCCTATATAAAATACTTCATATTTAATATAATAAGATTATCTATCTTTTATAATCCTACTATTATTTATTATATATATTTCAAATTGTTATTCTTTAGATTTCTATGAAAATTTGGGCATAAATGCAGAATAAGACGGTAAAAAGTTGTTTGTATAAAAATAATTTATATTTGAGAAAAAATAACATAAAAAGAAGTTTTTATATCTATTATTTATGTTCAAATAGTTTTTTCCACAAATTATTACGAAATTTAAGCATAAATACGTAATAAGAAGGTATAAATTTTTAGGAGTAGAAAATTTGTTTATATTTGAGCAAAGAATAAATAAAAATATTATTTTAGAATTGTTATATATTGTTGAAATCATTTTTATTTGGGTAAATTACTACAAATCCCCATGTGGTATAGCCTTTTGACTTATAACCCCCATATATTTTGAAAATATACCATAAACCTCTATATAGTTTGTCTTGAAAGGTAAAGTGGACAAAAAATCATCCAAATTAATAATTGTTTGACAGGCACGCACTTCCAAAGTGAATGTTTAATAAAAAATATAATTTTTCTTCCAAAAGTTTAGGATAAATTACCGTAAACTCCCATGCAGTATGAATTTTAGACCCATAACCCCCATATGTTTTTGTAAATATATCATAAACCTCCATGTAGTTTGGACTAAATGGTAAAATAAACATAAATTATCCAAATTAATCATATTTACTTACATATGCGCCCATATTGCAAGTTGTTGCCTAAAAAATCGTTTTTCCTCCAAAAAAAAAATAAACTTTGTGTATCCAACTGTTTTACCAGTAGAATATTAATTAGGCTTTGAAGACAATGAACAATTAATAATAAAAGAAAACCTTAATTATCCTAATCAACTCCCACACTCTCACAAGTATACGAGGTGAGTTTGTATATAGGATGACTAAGGATAGTCTCCATGAGGACTCTCTGGAACAATTCTAGGTTCACAAGCCTAGTTACTAATTAAGTTAAATAATCAGTGATTTTTAACTAAAATTTAAACTAGGTGGAATTAATCACGCGAAATTGAAATAAAGATACGAACATAAAATTTTAACCCAATGAAAAGAACTTAAAGATAATTAACTAAGAACCCTAATTTAATCTACCCTACTTGCAAGAATTCAATCAAGAACAAGAATTCAAATTAATCTACTCTATAAAAGAAATCAAAAGCGATGGAATAAAACCCTACCTACTAAACTACGGAAGCAATTAAGAATTTAAAAGTAATAAGACAAGAACGATAATTAGAGAATAAGAATGCAATGAAAACAAGAATTAAATTTGTATAAAATAAATCAAAGGCAGTAATTGTAGCCAAAATCAATGTTGATGATTGTTGACTTATGAATCCTTGACAAGAGAACAAAAATCTAGCTTTCATGCTTTAGAAAATTTATCCTATGGCTAAACTATTGCTCTAACTATTGAAAACTAAGAAATTAAGAATTATTGATGATAATCTCTTGTTTCCTCCTCTTCTCTTGGTGTATTTATAAGTGCTTTTAGTGTTTTGGGGCTCCGGGATGATAAGTACACAATTTTCCATGAAACCAAACCCACGGGAGGATGTTTCTTGCAAAATAAGTCAAGTTTCGTAGCCCACCCATTGATCGGCGCATGTGCACTGCCATTTTGTCACGCATGTGTGCGCTGGGCAGAACCAAAAGTAGAGCTTCTAGAGCTGGTGCACATGCACCGCAATTATGTTGCGCATGTGCGCGCCTAGCAGAATCAAATTCAACTTTATCCTTGATTTTGAAGATCAAGCCGAATTTCATAAAATGTGGTTAAAACATAAAAGTTGTAGATATATGTCTTAGATCTCCAAATCATTTTGAATCACCTCAATTGGATCTCAGATAAGAAAGTTATGCTTAATCTACCAAACTATGTCAGAATCACTCATCGCCTGTGCACATTTTCCAACCTTGTAATTTTGAACAAGATGCCTATAGAATCCTAGAAAACCCGAAACATAAAAGTTGTAGAAATCTTCCTTATATTTCCAAATCATCCAAAATCACAGCAATCGAAGCTCGAACAAGAGAATTATGCTTGATCTTCTAAACTATATCTGATTTGCTCCACGCACAGTGAACGTTGTCCTTTCACATTGGGATCCATTTTAGCTCATTCTTCACTCAAACCCTACAAAGCTCAAAATAAACTATTTTAGCTCATAATTACTCAAATCCTGCTCAAATTACATTAAAAATGGAGGTAAATGACACATAAAATATACTACATTTACGAGCTTATCAAATACCCTACACTTAGTTTTTGATCGTTCTCTCGAGCAAAATATAGAAATAAATCATAAAATACTCAACACGTCTCATCAATCATCCACATAAATAATTAAGAACCAAATCATAAGAAAAATAGTCAAATAATAATAAACCTCCACACATAAAATCTAGTAATGTGTGTGCACAGCCATACAAAAAATAACTTTAAAAACACAAAGATCAAATCATGCAAACCCTTTAAATTTTTCTAAACACTCCATAGCTTACTCTTCTTACATTTCTCCACTAATGTTGACAATCGACTCAACTTAAATTAGGTAGGACTTTTAGCTTGTAACATAAGGTTAGGGTATCGGCTAACAAAGAAGGGGAAAATGATAAACAAATAAGAAAAAGAGCGTTAAGTTAATGCTGGCCACACATCAATATAAAACTTCTTTTCAAACATTTAAACACCCATCCTTCAAAGAAGTAACCTCACACTTAATTCTCCAAACACCCATAAAATTTTTTTGCAACAAGCAGAATAAAATTCTACTTTTTCAATTATATTCAACCCCTCTCACCAACACCGTGTAAAAATATCACCCCTTTTTTATCTTCTTTTTCTTTTCTCCAAAACGAGTACTAGTGGTAGGCACTACCCATAAAAAATATCTATGCAGGTACCAGTGATAGGCACTACCTGCTAACAATCCAATGCAGGAGCCAGTGATGGGCACCACCTGCAATAGTCAACAAAACTTTTTTCTTTTTAACAACCCTATGTCATAAATTGTACACCATTCATTCTAACAACCTTATACAAATACCTTTCCTCCTTATATCCCCTTAGATTTAATGTGGCATTAAAGATGTTAAGGGACAGAATGAAAGGATCTTATACAAAGGTAGATAAAAAATGATTTAGAAAAAAACAAATAGTGCTTCTATCCATTCAAAACAAATTAAGGCTCAAGTAGGGTTCTAGGGATAAATTTTACAGTAACGGCTGGCTTGAAAGGTTCATACGTACAAAGAAATGCCTACCCTCATCTTTAAATCAAATCAAGTTATCTAAAATTCATCTCGCTTTGAAAATGTAATAAAGCAAGTTTTTGGAGTGCAATATAAGTGACTCTACACAATTATCTCTTAGTGCCAAAAGGCTACAACATCGTAGGGCTATTAATGCTCAAAAATTAGAAATCATCCTAGGAAAATATTAACACTGACTACCCTACTCATGACAACTTAACTCAAAATTATCAATTAGAAAATCAAAGAAACATCCTAAGCAATTTTTGAACAAAATTTTCAAAAATTCAAAAGCTAAGGTACAAATATAAAAGTAAAAATTGAACAAAAATGAAAAAACAAAACACCAAATCAATAGAAATTAAGAAAACTTCCCTACCCCACACTTAGAAATAAACATTGTCCCCAATGTTAAAGAAAATAAAAGCATAAAGAGGAAAAGGGAAAATTTCTCTGGCAATGAAGAACAGTTGGTGCTGTTTATGTTGAACCTAATACACCAGAGTCGAGGTGGAAAACATCAACCACTAAAACCAGAAACAAAACATAAAAATGTGTGCTTAAAATAATAAGAAAAACAATAAAACCAAGAAATTAAACAAAACATTAGAAACAAAATTAAGAAAAAACATGGGTTGCTTCCCATGTAGCGCCCTTGTCTATAGTTTTAGGCTCGACTTTGGCTCATTTGATCAATGGTTGGCAAGGTGGATGGTTTCCCGCCCCCTCGTGAATAATCCCACTATAGTAGAGCCTCATCTGTTGGCCATTCACCTAGAAATTTCCTTGACTTCTTTTAAGTTCTACTACACCATACGGGAATATTTGCACTTCTTCAAACGGGCCGCTCCATCTTGACTTCAATTTCCTGAGAAATGACTTAAGTCTTGAATTGAATAATAAAACCATGTCCCAGGCCTTCAAATTCTTCTCCAAAATATGTTTGTCATGCCACAACTTAGTCATTTCCTTGTATAGTGGTGTATTTTCATAGACTTCTCTTCGAGCTCATCTAATTCATTTAAATCGAGAAGCTTCTTCTCACCGGCCTCCTTCAAATCATGTAATTGAGAGTTTTGATTGCCTAATATGCCTTGTGCTCAATTTCTTCTAGAAGATGACAAACTTTACCATAAACCAATCGGTATGGAGACATCCCAATTAGGGTTTTGAAGGCGGTCCTATATGCCTAAATTGCATCGTCTAGCTTCTTGGGCCAATCATTTCTCGATGAGTTTACGGTCTTTCCAAGTATGCACTTCAACTCCCAATTTGAAACTTCTACTTGCCCAGAAGTTTACGGGTGGTATGATAGGACAATTTTGTGGGTGACTCCATATTTAGATAAGACGGATTCGAACAAGGAATTTCTAAACTGTGATCCTTCGTCACTTATAATAGCCCGCGGAATACCAAATCGTGAGAAATATTTTTTCTCACAAAGTTTGCCACCACCTTTGCATCATTTGTTGGTAGTGTCGCATCTTCAACCCACTTAGACACATAATCCACTGCCATAAGAATATATTTATTATTACACGATGATGGAAAAGGGCCCATGAAATCAGTATACCCCGCATGTCAAAAATCTCGCAAACTAGAATGTTTTGCAATGGCATTTCATTTTTTCTGGACAAATTTCCTGCAAGTTGACATTGGTCACATTAGGTCACAAAATCTCTTGCATTAAGGAACGATGTTGGCTAGAACAATCTGCTTTGTAACACCTTTACCGTCGTCCTTTGTGAGCCGTGGTGTCCCCCTACTTGTTAAGAGTGGCAATGAAATAAGACACTTTGCACTTCACTCTCCGGAATGCACTGCTGGATTACCTGATCCTTGCACCGACATAGAGGTAAGAGCCATCCCAAATATAGTACTTCATTTCCGAAAGAAATTTCTTTCTTTCATTTAGATCCATGGTGGATGGAATGATCTTGGCTGCTAAGAAATTGACAATATCTACATACCAAGGTGCCCCATTCTCCATTCTCATCAAATGCTCTTCCGAAAATCTCTTATTTATGTGCACTTCATCACCTTTTCTTGCCATGGGTCCTTCAAGTCGTGAAAGGTGATCCACCATAGTATTTTCGTCTCCTTTCTTGTCCACCACTTCCCAGTCAAATTCCTACAATAGTAAAATCCATCTAATAAATCTAAGTTTAGCATCATTTTTGGTCAATCGGTATTTAAGGGCGAATTATCAGTATGCACAATCACCTTATTACGTATCAAATATGACCTAAACTTATCAAATGCAAAAACCACTGCCAACAATTCATTTTCTGTGATGGAATAATTTATTCGTGTTTCATTAAGGATTTGGCTGGCATAATACACAACATACAAGACCTTCCTTTTCTTTGACACAATGCCGCACCCACGGCATAGTCGCTTGCATCACACAGTAATTCAAAAGGTAAATTCTAATTTGGTGCGACTATCACGGGTGCGGTAATCAAATTTTTTTTAATTAAATGCTATCCCCACTCGGACCAAGACAGAACTTTTGCTTGTTCAAATAACAATTAAGGTGAAGCCGGGTCAAGAACGCCAAATCTATTTTTGAGGGTACCCTCCCGGGAACAAATTCGATGAAACAACTCACTGTATGGGTCTAATAAAGCCTATGCCCTCAACTCGTTCTAAAAAAATAGGAAAAAATCGAATCTATTAGTTTTCCATTGAACCTGAAATTTTGTGAACAATGCGGGGTCGAGTTTGTTGATTCTCGCATATTAAATACAGACAAACATTTATCATCAAAAATAAAGGACACATCTTTTTGCAATAAAGCACATAAAGGGCAAGAAATCAAAGAAAATTTTTTAATGAAACGCCGGTAAAAATCAACATGACCAAGAAAACTCCTTACTCCCTTCACATTCATGGGGGTGGTAATTTTTCAATGATCTCTACTTTGCTTTTATCTACCTCTATGCCCTTAGATGAAATACGATGGTCTAAAACAATTCCTTCCTGAACCATAAAATGACACTTTTTTCCAGTTAAGTGCGAATTTTGAAGACCGCATCTTTCTAACACTTATGCAAGATTATTTAAACAAGAATCAAAAGAGTCACCAAACACACTAAAATAATCCATAAATATTCAATAAATTTCTCAATTATGTCATGAAAGATAGCAAACATACATCGTTGAAAAGTACTAGGAATATTCAATAAACCAAAAGGCATGCGCCTATATGCAAATGTGCCATATGGACAAGTAAACGTGGTTTTCTCTTGATCTTCAGGAACTATGGCAATCTAAAAATACCCTAAATAACCATTGAGGAAGCAATAAAATGTATGTCTAGACAATCTTTTGAGCATTTGATCAATGAAGAGTAAAGGAAAATGGTTTTTCCTAGTAGCATCATTAAGTTTTCTTTAGTCAATACACATCTGCCACCCTTTCACTAATCTAAAGGGAATCAATTCATTATTTTCATTTACGACCATAGTCATCCCTCCTTTCTTTGGCACTACTTGCGTTGGGTTAACCCACTCACAATCACTGATGCGATATATGATCCCGGCATCTAACAATTTTAAAACATCCTTCTTAACAAGCTCTTTTAATTGAGAAGTTGGATTTAACCTCCTTTGATGTTGTTTGATAGGCTTATATGTGTCATTAAGGAGTATTTTATGCATGCACACAGTGAGACTTATGCCTTTTATGTGATCAATGCTCCATGCAATGGCACCATGATGCTTTTTTAACACAAAAATTAATTTACCCATTTCAATTTCAGAAAGAAAAGCATTTACAATAACTGGTTATGTATCATTTTCTCTTAGAAAAATGTATTTAAGGTGAGAAGGCAAAGGTTTGAGCTCAACTTTGGGGGGTTCGTTGGTCGGATACCCTCCTTTACCTTTATTCCTTAGCTTGCTCTCCTCAATTGCCTTGTCCATCTGATCATCCATCACGCTATCTTTATTGCTAGCTTCCATCTCTTCTTCATGGATGTTGTTCATGTCTTCAATCTCTTCCTTTAGAGATTCCCTACAAAAATCATTAACCAAACCATCAGTGATATCTATATTCATAACATCATTATATTCAACTGGAAATTTAAAGGAATCTTTCCAGAAAAACATTAAAAGAAACAATATCACCATTGACTCTAAATTCCAGGTTTCTAGGTTGGACATCAATGATGGCTCATCCAGTAGCAAAGAAAGATCTTCCTAATATGAGCGGGGTTCCTACGTCTTCTTCCATGTCAATCTAGATGTGTATAATAGACAGATACTAGCAGTGAAGATTTGTGTTGAAGATCTTCCACTACTCCTTCTGGTTGCCTTACACTTCTATCGTAATTGGAGAGTAACGTTTGTTGGCTTCAATCCTCCTCCATTCAACTTCTTAAAGGTGGAATGAGGCATGAGGTTGATAGAAACTCCCATGACATAGAGCTTATGGAATGTCACCCCTTCAATTTCACATGGAAAAAAGAACGAGCCAGGGTCCTTGAGCTTAGGGGAAAGATTCCTCGGAATGATGGCACTACACCCTTTGTTCAAACATAAATTTCATCCCTCCATCAATCTCCTCTTGCTAGATAACTTCATAAACTTAGCATAATTGATCGACATATTTTCTATTGCTTCAATAAAAGGTAGGTTAATCTCAATTTTCTTAAAAATTTTAAAAAATTTCCTAAACTTTTTCATTTTTTTCATCCTCTTTCGGCCTTTGAGAAAAATGAACAATTACCTGCTGGTGTAGATGCCGTAGATTCCTCGAACTTACCTTATTGGGCAAGAGCTTTAGATGATTCCTCATTGTCATCCTTGCTCTTTGATATGTCTTCTTTTCCCTTTGCACCATTCTCCATCTTGTTCGAGTCATCATCCCCCACTTTCTTCGGATCTAGTGTTTTTCCACTCCTCAATGTGACCGCTTGAACATGTTCTCTCCCTTGGTTATTATTCTATGGGTTAGGGATTGTATCACTCAGTAATGTTCCCGCTGGTCGCTCATTATTTTGGCGAGCTATTTTCCCCAATTGCATCTCAAGGTTTCTTGTGGTAGCTGGCAGATTCTCATACTCCCTTTGCAACCTCTCAAATTCCTTTCTCAAATTATCATCATCGGGATGGGTGCCTAATGATTCACATGTGTGGGATAATAGGAATTTTGACATGGCGGTCTTGGTTGTGGAGACTGTTATGAGTTGTTTTGATAAGGTGAAAAATTTTGGAGATTCCTTTGATGTGGTGGTAAGTATGGTCTAGATGACGATGATTGATTGGACAAACTTTGTTGAGGAGCATTTGACTAAAATGACAGATTTTGAACATTTGCTTGGTTTGACTAGGAAAAGTTAGGATGATTTCGGCAAGATAGGCTATATGTGTTTCCATAATTGGTGGGCTGATTTCTTGAGGTAGGATTGTGATTAGAAATAAATTGAATTTGCTTACCTTGCACCACTGATGTTTCACAACAGCTATTTTGGTGATTTCCTCAGCAAAAATCAGAATTCAAGATTTGCTATTTGTCGGACCTGTGGAGTTCACTAGTTGTTTATATTCTCTGCAGCTTTTGTCAAGTTTGTAATGGCTCATCATCATGTTTTGCTGAGATAAGAAAGAATCATTAGCTAGGCAGACCTCCTTGTTGAACGTTGGTTTGATTCACTTGTGATTGTTGTTGTCCAACTGAAGGAGTTATTGCTCCATGATAATAATGAGTAGATGCCATTCTTTCCAATAATTCTTGTGCTTCCCTTGGAACTTTATAGGGGAAAGAACCTCTCACACTTGCATCAACTATTAGTCTTGTCTCTAGAAATAGTCTATTATAGAAGGTTTGGACTACCATCCATAGAGGTATAGCATGATGCGGACACTTCCTCAACAGGTGCGGACACTTCCTCAACAGCTCCTAGAAGCTGTCCCAGGCTTCACCTAAGCTTTCTCCAGTGATTTGTTTGAACGATGTGATTTCATTTTGGAGCTTAGTTGTCCTAGCCTATGGAAAGTGTTTGGCTAGGAATTCTTGAGAGAGTTGGTCCCATGTTGTGAAAGTGCCTTGTCGATATGATTGCAGCCAAGTCCTTGCTCTATCAAGCAAGGAAAAAGGGAATGCTCTTATTCGGACTAGTCTACAATCGGGGTGGACTCCATTGTATCGGAATGTATCAATGACCTTCTCAAACCTAATTAAATGCTCAAAGGGATCTTCATTGGGTCCTCCTCTAAACATAGCATGTGCTTGGAGCATTTGTATCAGTGCAAGCTTGAGTTTGAAATTATTCGCTTGTACTGGCAGCCGAGCACGCCATAACTTGTCGCCTCAAAATTAGGTATTGCATAATCTCGAAAATGTTGAAGGTTAGGATTAGCATTAACTAGATTGCCATTGCTGCTTGCAACCTCCTCTTATTCATGAAGAGCACGATTTGGATTCTCCATTAGATGGTCACCTTGGTTTGAATCTTGTTGTCTACAATTTCTACTTATCATCTTTACAATCTCCAAGTCAATAGGATGAAGTGGTTGATTAGATAAACGAGTATCAACCATAAATTACAAGAAAATAAGACTAAAGATCAAATGTTGAAGTCAAAATCCTAACAAACTCGAAGAACAAGAAATAATTGTAACTAAATAACAAAAGAAATTAAAAAGTCTAATCTAGTAAGACTCATGTGCACCTAATATTGCTACTGGTAGAAATGCTGTCATAGGCACCCAAAATTAAACAACTCTGAATAATTATAATGTAGTAGTGGTGAGTCAAGTTCGTCCCACAGAAAACGGAGTTTATTCTTGTGCTAAATTTAAAAAAAAAAAAGGTTTTCATGAATGCTTTTGAACTAAAAATTAAAACAGTAAAATAAATAACGAGAATTCGATGTTGATGATTCTTGGTTTCGGTCATATCCACCTTAGCAATTTCACTAGTCGATCCTTAAGATGTGTAAGATAAGACAATTGTATATCAAGTACAAATTTAATACCTGTGATCTTATACAATTTAAATTCAAAATTGATACACATCTAGAAACCCATTAAGAGACATCTTATACACAATTAACCCTTATAAGAGACTATTGTGGCTAAGAAAAGATTAATTAATAGAAGCATTAACATCAACAAGAACAATTAAGGCTAATCAAACATAAACACACACGGTTATGCCAATTAGTTGATTATTTTTCCTAAATTCAATAACAGTAATCGAGTAATTATCAAATTCAGTTGTTTCATAGATTGAAATAAGCACACATGGTTAAAACAATCTAGCTACAGATTAATTCCAATAACTTAATTATTTTGCAGCAATAACAAGTTAAAAAGAACAATCATAAAATTAAATGCAGAAAAATAATCAATACTTGACATATAATTGAATAAATTAAAGCACAAGAAGTCTCACAAGATAGTAGAATTGACCATGGTTTCAAATCCCTTGACCAAGAAAAAAGTTTCAGGCACAAAGTGTCATAAAAGAATGAACAATAATTTTTCTGTTGAAAGCCCTAGCTAAATGTGAAAATAGAAGTGTTCACCTCTTCTAATCACCCTAGTTGGGGTATTTATCATGACTATTAGGGTTACAATCAAAGTCTAAGGATAAGAATGTGAAATCGGCTGAAAAATAGTCCAACCTGCTGGGCAAAGAGATCTGCCAAAAACCAAAAAATACGCAATAATGCTGTTTCGGATGCACATGCGTTGCCTGTTTTGGGCTCACATGCGCCCTAGGCAGAGCTGGAAATTTGTCCTCTTGTCACAGCGCACATGCGCTGCACATCCCCAGTGCATGTGCTCTAGACCATCACTTTTGCCTTCAATTTTGACCCTGATGCAGACCAAATTTGGCAAAACTCAGAACATAAAAGTTATAGCTCTATGTCTTACCTTTCCAAAACATTTTGAATAACCTCGATTGAAGCTTATATAAGAAAGTTATAATCAATATACCAAACCGTGTCAGAATTGCTCCTCGCAGGTACACATTTTCCAATTTTGCAATTTTGAACAAGATGCCTATAGAATCCTGTAAAACTCAAAACATGAAAGTTGTAGAAATCTGCAATATCTTTCCAACTCATCCAAAATCATCTCAAATAGATCTTGGACTGAAAATTTATGGTTGAAATACGAAATAGCATCCAAAATGGTTTCATACTTATGCATGTTCCGCACTTAGCATTTTCTTTCATCTTTTCCATCTTTTTTAGCTCTTTTTCGCTTTAACCCTACTAAAACTAAGAATAACTAAATTAAGCTCAATAATAACTCAAATCTTGCTTACAACACATAAAAAATGTGGTAAATGACATATAAAATATAGCACAATTATGAACTTATCAAATTAACCCTCACTTAGCCTTTGATCGTCCTTGATCAAACATAAAATTAGAACATTTAAGCACAAAAAAATCCAGTCAACATATTCCCTCAAATATCCACGTAAATAATCAATAATCAGTCCACCAACGAGAGTAGTCAAAGATCCCAAGAACTCAGATGCCAATAAAAACCAAAATATGAAATTTCTGTGTATGTGTGTATAGCCATTCAAAAACTTGGATTTGAAAATATTTAGATTAAATCATGAAGACCCTCTAAATTTTTTCTAAACACCCGATAACTCACTCTTCTAACACCCTCCACTAATCTAAACAACTGATTCAATTCAAATTTAGGTAGAACTTTTAGCTCGAACTATAGGTTAAGATATTTGTTAGCCAAAGAAGGGAGAGGATATAGCAAATAAGAACAAGAACTTTATAGTAATGGTGGCCACATATTAAAATAAAACTTCTCTTCACATGCAAAATATCATACATTCAGAAACCCACACTTGAGTAATAAACACCTATGAAAAATTCCAAACAACTAAAAAACATAACCAAACACACCAACCTCCTTTCGGAGATACATATCACATCATTATTTTATTTTTATGTCCGCTTACTATACGGGTACCAGTGGTAGGCAGGTACCAATGATGGGTACCACCTGCAAATACAGGTACTAGTGATAGGCATTACCTGTATATATCAAGAACATGCAGGTACCAATGATGGCCACTACCTGCAAATACAAAAGCTTCCATATTCATTTGTTTCAACAATTTTTTTTTCAATACCCCATTTCGCTACAAAAATGTACATCACTCACTTCTCCACACAAACTTTCGCCTTTATATCCCTTTAACATATAATATGCACCATAAAGTTCTTAATGGGAAAGCTTAGGATAAAACAATGAAAGAACATTAAGCTCAATAAGGGTAGGTAAATTGAGTTTTTCTTCACAAGAATAAGGTTCAAATAAGGTACTTAAAAATAAATTGTTAAAATGGTTGGCTAGAATGTCTTAACAAACGAAAAAAAACACTACCCTCATATTTAAACTAAATTAGGCCGTCTAAGAATTAGCTTTAAAAATGTAATAAAGTGAGTTTTTGGGATGCAACATAGTTGAGTCTGTTGGCCCCAAAAGCAACCTAAGAGGGGGGGTGAATTAGGTTGTCTCTAAAAACAAACCTTTTTATGTGCTTAATAGAAATTCAAACTTTATGCACCAAATAAAAACTTAAGCACAAATGAATACAATAGATATTCAACAATTTAAGCTTAAAGAACAAATAAGAATATTGAAATTAAGAGAATCAAACCAAGCTCCCTAGCTTGGCTCAAGCTTGGAGCTTGCAACTACAAAGAGCTTCTTACAAGGCAACTACCAAGTTCACAACTTGAAGTTCAGCCACAAAAAGTCTCTTCAAAGTAGTGAGACAATAACCTCTTGTACACAAATGAGGATCACTCTTGCTCACACTAATTTCCTTTAGTTGAGCCAAGAGTTTTACACTCACAATCTCCCTTTGTTACAATTGTTATCTCTCCACTCTTACACTTGAAGAACTCTTACACTTCTAAGCTCTTTTCTCACTACCTACACTATTACAACACTTGTATCCACTATTTCTCCCAATTAGCTCAACAATTATTTGTAATCAATGTAGAAGTCTTTTTTTAATTAAATCAGACCTAGGGGTATTTATAGTTGCCAAATATCTGCTTCCAACAACTTCTCAACGGCTATTTTAAAACTAGCCGTTGGACCTTCAGACGAATGATGCGTAAAACGTCCGAGGATGCTGTGTCCGATTCTTTGTGTAGGACGATTACCATCAGAGTTTTACAGGATTCTATTTGCGTCTCGAACCTACCTATTTTTCTGCACACTTTTATCAAACCATTAGTGATTTGGTCATCATCAAAACATGATTAACATAACTGGGGTTCAGTAGAGTCTACATAAATTTCTCTAAATATCCCAAATCAAAATTTAATGTATGGCTTAGTGCTCAAAAGTCTTGAAAATCATGAATGAAAAATATTAACACTGAATACTCATTCATGCATGGTTCAATAAATGATTTATTATGCAGAAAATGGAGAAAAATACGTTAAGCAAAAACTTTTAAAAAATTTAAAACATGATCAATTAGTCCACAAAAATTTTCAAAAATTTGACAAGCTCCTAGATCAACGAAAAAGTCAAAATATATTGTAGCAAAATTGAGCAAAATATACCAAACAACTTTAAAAAAAAATCCGAATAACTCCCACCCCATACTTAAAAATAACCATTGTCCTCGATGCAAAAATAAAAGCATGGGGGAAAATGGGAATTTGAAAAGCTATATAGACATAATTCATGTTTATAGCAGTATCCGCTACAATTATCCCCTTGTCGTGAATGAAAGATGGAGTAACACTAAACAAAATGTAACAAAACAAATAATTCCCTTGACACAATAAGAAAAATAAGAAAATTATAGAAAAGAATCCTGCAATAATCAAGAAAAAACTTACTCCCTTAAGAAAATACACAACAGAAAGAAACGAAAATACCATGACAAAAATGAAACCTAAAATGTCTAACTAGTAAAAACAACTAAACTATTCAAGAAATCAACTGAAAAATTAAAAGATCAACAAAATGGCCCTAAACATGGGGCATTAAACATATAAAAAGCTCATGCAGCATTTGGCTCCAAATCCTGCAAGAAAGGAGGACAAGGCGGAAATGTCAATGGGTCCTCTCCTCGCTCCCTTTCAAAGGACCATTTTATCAGCTTAACTTATCAATTAAGTCAATTTCCTGCACTAACAACATAATAAAAGAATCTTAAGATGGTCGAAATAACCATCTCTATACCAGAGGAAATTATAGCTCAATAATTGTTAGCAGTCGTGCGTAAGCTCTTCCCTTGTAGTTTCTCGTCATATACTTATTCTTAACCTCCTTCTTGACTTCATCAGTGAGAAACTGAACAGCCTATCTCCCCTAGTGCAGTTAACCTAGACCCCATTGTCATCTATGCAAACTAGCATAACCATTTCCTTATGATACTTAAGGGACTCAAGAATATCGAACTCTTTACGAGCCACTTTTGATCTTCAACGCTTGAGGTCAATCCATAACAGAATTTGGGGTATAATGGCACTACAACACAATCCCTATCAACAACCAAGTGGTGATCTTTCACAGTGGTTAGAATCTCTTATGCCTCCTCCATAGATAAGTCTAAAACCTTGATTGGCTCTTGCTCTGGAAGATCTTAAGGCGTTCATTGACATCGTAGGCAATGAACTAGAGTTATCCTCAATAGGCTTCTCATCTATTAATCCCATCTCTAGTTCTTGCTCCTTTTCTTCATCTTCTTCACCCTCAATCACTTGAGATTCTAGACTACTTATGGAAGAATTCAGTTGACTTAGTTGATGCTCTAAACTTTACAGACTGGCTCTTGTTTGTTGTTGAAATTGCAAAGTATTAGCAACTAAAGAACAAATTAATTCTTCCAAAGACTTACTAGTTTGGGTATAAGGTTGTTGTGGCAAAACTGGATGTATACGCCGAAGATCTTGCGATGGATAACCAAACTCAAGATAATCTATCCATCCTTGATTGTACTTATACGTGTACGGGTCATACCAAGGTTGGGATAGTAATTGCTCGCTAATGAAATCGGAACAATAAATCTCATGTGAATTGGTAACCATGATGCAGATAAAAAAGAGATCAAGTAATAAGTATACTATAATTAAACAACTTGAATTATCTTGTGTAATAGTTTGACTAGTCAAGTTCAACCCACAGAAAATAGAGTTTATTCTTGTACTAAACTAAAAAAAATGGGTTTTCTTGAATGCTTTTGAATAAAAATTAAAACAGTAAAATAACAAAAGAGAATTCGATGTAAAGAAATTTTTGGTTTCGGTCATATCCACCTTGGCAATTTCACTAGTCAATCCTTGAGACACAAGATAATTCAATTCTATATTAAGCACTAATTGAAGAATTAACCCGAATTCCAATTCAAAATTGATTCTCATTTCTTTCTAAAGTTGGCTAATTTTCAACATGCGATCCAATTAACCCTAACTGTTAATTTAATCCAGACACGTGCCAAAGATTAATTAATAGAAGCATTAAAATCAACAAGAACAATTGTCTAATTAACATAAACACACACGGTTATGCCAATTAGTTGATTATTTTTTCTAAATTCAATAACACTAATCAAGTAGTTATCAAATTCAGTTGCTTCACATCCCATTGAAATAAGCACACGCGGTTAAAACAATCTAGCTATAAATTAATTCCAATAACTTAATTATTTTGAAGCAATAACAAGTTAAAAAGAACAATCATAAAATTAAACGCGGAAGAATAATCAATACTTGACATATAATTGAATAAATTCAAGCACAAGAAGTCTCAGAACATAGTAGAATTGACCATGACTTCAAATCCTTGACCAAGAAAAAAGTTTTAGGCACAAAGTGCCGTGAAAGAATGAACAATAATTTTTCTACTGAAAGCCCTAGCTAAACGTGAAAAAAAAAAGTGTTCACCTCTTCTAATCATCCTACTTGGGGTATTTATCATGACTATTAGGGTTACAGTCAAGGTCAAGGATAAGAATGTGAAATAAGATGAAAAATAGTCCAACCGGGCGAAGAGATCTGCCAAAAACCAAAAAGTACGCAATAATGCTGTTTCGGTTGCACATGCGCTGCCTGTTTTGGGCTCAGGCAGAGCTGGAAATTTGCCCTCTTGTCACAGCGTCACATGCGTTGCACATCCCCAGCGCATGTGCGCTAGACCATCACTTTCGGCTTCAATTTTGACCCTGATGCAGACCGAATTTTGAATAACTCAAAACATAAAAGTTATATCTTTATGTCTTGTCTTTCCAAAAAAAATTAAATCACCTCAATTGAAGCTCATATAAGAAAGTTATGCTCAATATACCAAACTGTGTCAGAATCGCTCCTCGCAGGTACACATTTTCCAATTTTGCAATTTTGCAATTTTGAATGAGATGCCTATAGAATCCTGCAAAGCTCAAAACATGAAAGTTGTAGAATTTTTCAATAGCTTTCCAACTCATCCAAAATCACCTCAATTAGAGCTTGGACTAAAAAGTTATGATTGAAATACAAAATAGCATCCAAAATGGTTTCATACTCATTTGATCCGCATTTAGCATGTTTTTCATGTTTTCCATCTTTTTTAGCTCTTTTTCACTTTAATGCTACAAAAACTAAGAATAAACAAATTAAACTCAATACAATAAATCAAATCTTGCTTATAACACATAAAAACATGATAATGACACATAAAATATAGCACAATTATGAACTTATCAGTTACCAACAAAAAATAGTCCCAATAACGGCGCAAAAAACTTGTTCGGTAGACTAGTGATTAGGTTTTGAAAACAATGAACAAGTAATAATAAAACAAAAACTTAATTATCCTAATCAACTCCCACACTCTCGCAAATATACGAATTGAGTTTGTATATATGATGAGTAAGGATCGTTCTTACGAGAACTATCGGAATAATTACAAGGTTCACAAGTGTATTTACTAGTTTGAAAAAATAATCAGGGATTTTTTACTAAATTTAAATTAAAATTAATCACACAAAATTGAAATAAATACACGAACGTAAAATTCTAACCGTATGAAAAGAAATTAAAGATAATTAACTAAAAACCCTAATTTAATCTACCCTACTTGCAAGAATTTAATCAAGAACAAGAATTCAAATTAATCTACTCTATAAAAGTCTAAATCAAAAGTGATGGAATAATACCCTAACTACTAAACTACGGAAGCAATTAAGAATTTAAAAGCAATAAGACAAGAATGATAATTAAAGAATAAGAATGCAATGAAAACAAGAATTAAATTACATAAAATAAATCAAAGGCAGTAATTGTAGCAAGAATCAATGTTGATGGTTGTTGAGTTATGAATCCTTGACAAGAGATCAAAAATCTAGCTTTCATGCTTGAGAAAATCTATCCTATGGCTAAACTATTGCTCTAACTATTGATAACTAAGAAACTAAGAATTATTGATGATAATCTCTTGTTTCCTCCTCTTCTCTTGGTGTATTTATAGGTGTTTTTGGGGTTTTGGGACTCCGGGATGATAAGTACACAATTTTTCACGCAATCGGGCCCACAAGAGGATGTTTCTTGCAAAATAAGTTTCGTAACCCACCTGTCGATCAGTGCATGTGCACTACCATTTTGTCATGCATGTGCACACTGGGTAGAACCAAAAGTTATTCAAGTTTCTAGAGCAGGTGCACATGTGCTGTAATTCTGTCGCACATATGCATGCCTAACAGAATCATCTTCAAATTCCTCCTCGATTTTGATCATGATCCACGCTAAATTTGGTAAAATGCAAAACAAAAAATTTGTAGATATATGTCTTAGCTTTTGAAAACATTTTGAATCACCTCCATTGGATCTCATATAAAAATGTTATGCTCAATCTACAAAACTCTGTCAGAATCACTTCTCGCCGTTGCACATTTTCCAACTTTGTAATTTTGAACAAGATTCCTATAAAATCCTAAAAAGCTCAAAACTTAAAAGTTGTATAACTCTTCCTTAACTTTCCAAATCATCCAAAATCACAGCAATCGGAGTCAAACAAGAGAGTTATGCTTGATCTTCCAAACTATATCCGATTTGCTCCACGCTAGTGCATGTTTTCCTCCAATGTTGTGATCCATTTTAACTCATTCTTCACTCAAACTCTACAAAACTCAAAATAAACTATTTTAGCTCGTAATTACTCAATTCTTACTCAAATTACATTAAAAACGGAGGTAAACTACACATAAAATATACTACATTTACGAGCTTATCACCAACCTACCCGTATTGTTACTTACATAAACCTATTCTCAAATTTGCTACACTTATCCATAATTTACTACCAAAAAACACAACTACAAGGGTGCATAAAGTATTTTCCTATAATTCTTTTTTTCTTTTCTTTTTTCAGGCTTTAGTTTACAGATCTTTAATTGTAATAATAAACGAATGTCATTTTCTTCATTTTTTTCATCATGAAAATTGAAGGCTAAAATTTCTAAAAGTAGCGAGAAATGAATTATCTGAAAGATTTGATATTAAATTATATACAGGGTAAAAATGTAATTTCTAAAACATGACTTTGGAAGATATTTTTTTCTGTTTTATCATTTAGTTCAAACCACATAGGGTATTAGGGTATATTTCTAAAATATATAGGGGTTATGGGTTCGAGAGTCACATCACATGGAGGTTTACAGTAATTTACCCTAATTTAAATATCAGGGTAAGAATGTAATTTCAACAAAAACTGTTAGTTTGGATGCTTTCTATCCATTTTACCAATGTAATTTCAACAAAAACTGTTAGTTTGGATGCTTTCTATCCATTTTACCATTTAGTCCAGACCACATGAGGATTTAGGATATATTTCTTAAAACACATGGCGGCTATGGGTATGAAGGCCAAACCACAGGGGGGTTTATAGTAATTTACTTTTATTTTTTATTCCTAATAAAAATATTCTTTTGTAACTATTTTATATATTATAAATTCACAAATAATTATTTTCTTTTCTCTGACTATTTATTCAAGTATGCTCTTGTATGTTAGTTAATTAGACTCATTTTTTTTTACAATTTTCATATGCCCCCTGCATTTATAAGATACAGAGTTATAGTATAAAACACACTCTATTATAATGTGATAAATCATGTATTTGTTTTTGTTATAACATGAAAGTATTATGATTTAGGATCAATATTTATAATAAATAATGAGTTGTTCATCGTAGAAGATAAAGTTAAATTGTCGGACTTTCAAATTTATTAGTGTTATGTCTTCTTATAACTTATGATGTTAAAGTTACCTTTGCCAAAAAAAGTTCAACCTCACTATCATTTAACAGAAAATAAATAAAAGAAGAGAAAATGACTCTAACAAACACTATATGCATTGTATTTGACTTGATTGGATTTGAACATAATAACATATCTTTTTAATATCAAAGTTTTCCTCCAACTTAAAATTACAAAATTAATAATCATACAAATAAAAATTTTAATGTTTATAAAAGTGAAAAAATAATAGAGTATATAATACTATTTTCTTATCTCATTTAATTTTTATTACTATTAATTTAGATTTGTTTTCCCTTGCCTACACAAAGAAAAAAAAAAAAGCAATGAAAGTAAAGCTCCAAACGAAATACAAAACTAACAATTTTGAATTGAAATAAAAGTATTTGTTAATTTTATATATCTTTAACAGCAATATTTGATTTGCACTAAATCCTTATTTTTAATAATACCATTCTGTAAAATATTGTGGTTTATAGTAACTATTGATGAGGTATAAAATAAATTCAACTCATGATATGATACAATACGCAAAATATTCCAAAATAATTATTGTAACACATAAAAATTCTTCACGTAATTTATGATGCTAATATAGAAAAAAAAAACTTAGGCAAATAATTAATAATGAAACAACACAAATTATACAAATAAATCATACTATTAAATACTCTAAATACTTGCAAGTACATATGGAGTTTAAATGTAAATTTTAGAAATACAAAGCTAGTTGTTATAGTATTTGGAAAACAAATATTGGTTTAGAGTAGCAATTGATGAGGTGAAAAAATTTCAACCAATGGTACGATAATGGCCAAAATAGTTTAGAATAATCGCATGGCCTATAAGAATATTACGCATAAATTATGACATATAGAAAAAATAAGTAGGTAAGTAATGTAAAAGAAAACATAAATTATGTAAATAAAATGTAACATACTATTAATATAAAATAGTATTAATATAAAATAAAATCATAAAAATGTAGATTAAATATCTTGATAAATAATATAAGGAATTAATCAAAAAATTATGCAGAAAAATAAAAATAAAATTCACGCACTTTTATTAGCTTTAATTTCGTTTATATATTTAATATATATGAATTTTAATTTCATAGTAAAATGTTATATCAAAATATAATTTAGTAGTTAACCACATTCAATATCATTCAGGATGAAGGGAAGAGTTTAGAACATCAATAAAGTCCTGAAGTGAATGTTGTCATAAGGTTAATAAATATGGAAAGACACCAATATATTCTCTATTTGATATATAATTACACACTTGTTAGAAAACTAATTGTGATAGAAATTATATTAAGATTATGTGTTATTTTGGATATCTTTAGAACTATATATTTTTCATTAAAGTTGAGTGCATTTTGGAATAAAATAAAGATTTTTTTTCATTAATGTTCTACACATTTTAGAGCACGATATTTCATAAAGAACAACTTTTTTATTTCATCTTTTGATAATGATCTTAATATACTGTGTGATATCTATCTATATTATAGAGAATATATTTGTTTAATCTGTTTACTTTGATGTTTTTGTTCTATATATTTTACTTAGGTTCATCTTTCCTTATCTTTTTGAAATTTTAATTAATCATTTTGTAATGATTACCATATATTATTTGATCTCATGTAAATATTTTTTCCGAATAAAAGAATTTTAACACGCTTCATTTATAAATTGATGTTTGATACTTGATAATAATTTTATCTTCATTTATAAAATTATATTTGATATTGATAATGATCACATCTTTTAGATATGATAAAGACTATATAGATACATCTATCTAAACAGTTCAATATTATAAAATAAAATCTATATGTTTAAATGATCAAATCACTTGTGGTATCGTTATAACAAATTATAACCTAGGAACTTAAAAGTGAAATGAAAACTATTTTGGATTGGAATTAACCACATTTAGTGCCATTAATATGAATGAAGAGTTCAAATTTCAAAGTTTCAATAGAATATTGAAACAAATGTTATTATAAGCTCAGTAATGACAAATAACATACAAATATATTTAAAAAGTTCAATATTATGAAAAATATCTTTATCTTTATTTGATGAAGTAATTAGTAATGTCGTTATAAGAAATCATAATATGAGTGCCTAGAAGAAAAATAGAAATAAGGTGCAAATATGATATATTGTTCTCATAAAAAGGAAAGTTTCTTTATACTTGAGAAGAAATGGAATTGTTGTCTAATGTTGTAACAAATAAAAAACAATAGTAAAAAAATTCAAAAAAAGAGAAAGCTAAAAATAATTATGAAGAAAAGAAAAAATACATTACATATATATTTTTAAACTATATAACTTTTGCATAAAAAAAGTTCAACGTATAAAATATCTATACCATATATTCTATATTATCTTTCACTGATTATTCATTTATTTTTAAAAATTTTCAACAAATTAGCAGTGACATTAATAATTTTCAACAAGTTTATTTTATAATTTCTATATTTATTTATTCACATGTGTTTTTTTCTAGTGAGTGTGTGTGTGTGTGTGTGTGTGTGTATATATATATATATATATATATATATATATATATAGGTTGTGCAGTAACAAAAATGAAGGTACTTTTGGAATAGAAAATGTTAAAATTGGGGCGGCAAGTTCTAGGATTTTATCAGTTAAATGTTTAGAGGGTGTTTGTTTTACATGTAAGATAGACAAGAATGAGAATCAAAGTTTGTGATACCCATAATATTGTTTGATTGAGCATTATGTAATTCATTTTATAAGAATGAAATTGTCAAAAATTGGCTTATTTCATTCCCTTCTTGTGACTTGAGTATCAAATAAATTACTCATTAATATAATGAAACCTATTCTAGTTTCAAGCTAAACAATTTAGATCTGTCACAAACCGACACTAATAATGAAATTTATAATTTTTATTCCGATTTCAATTTCAATTCTCAAATATGAATTAAATTGCTCCGTAATGTATTTAATAGGTTTGTATGGTTTCCTCTAAAAGGAAATGAAAAATTGAGTAGATGATAGATTTGCTTTGCACAATAATTGAAGAACTGAAATGGTTTTATACACATATAGATGTGTTTTTCTACCATAATAATGAAATTTTTTACAAGAAAGAAAACTCTAAACGTTTGTGGAGTACGATTGGCTTTAATTTTAACTTGGATATTATTTCATTAATACCCCATTTTGTATCATTGTGTAGTAAAAAACTGAGATTGTTTTTGGAAAAAAAAAAAAGTGTTAAACATTAAACTCACTCATACTTTTATATTCGGTGTAGATATAGATGGATAAATATAAATATAGATAAGGGTACAAATGGTTTTTCTATTGATACCAGTCCAACAAAGTTTGAAAAACTCGTCCGAATTTAGATAAATTGCTAAAAAATAAAAATACGAGAGATCATAATGTTATAATTGATAGTTCAAAATGCAAAGTGCTAAACGCGTAGCGTTTCAATCGAGTAGAACTCTGTGAACTTATTGTTCTTCATTTGTAGGTTTGGTTGACTTGAAAATAAAGTTTAAAAAAAAAACATGAAATTGACCCGAGAAATAGAACTTTAATGTGTTTCACGTCACGAAATTTGCTGCTAATGGACATAAGAAGAAGAAAGAAAGAGGACTAAAATGAAATAAAATAAGATTAGAGAGGTTCATGCTCTAAGGAAACCTTAATGAACTAAAAAAACAAAGTACGGGATCAACAATCAAGTTCCCATTTTCCACTGACCATAAAATTCTTAACTGATATTCCAAAGATTGGTCAAATGCTGTTGTCTCTTAAACCGCAGAGTTAGTAATATACTACTATTTAACCAAATAAACTTGCCCATGCATGAAAAAATAAAGCGCAAAAGCATAATCTGAGACTGGGAAAAGTGAAATAAAGAGCCAAGAAGGGATTACCATTTGCCTACAGCATTACAATGTCAGAGTCATTTGTCAATGAATGGTGGTGATGGCACATATAGCTACACCAAAAACTCCAATTACCAAGTACTTAATTATCACATACATATCCTCTCGTCACATTTTAGACAGCAGTCTCTGTTTTCTTTTTTATTTATTTTTTTTTTAATTTTTTTGTTATGAAGTACTCGAAATATTTTCATGTAGATGCATTCCATAAAAAGGGGATGGAAGGATGCCTTTATTTATAAGCACTCTTATTTGTTGTTGTGAACTATGAGAATGTTAAAGCTGTTTGTAATACTAGCCACTTAGCCATAACTTCTTGGTCTTTTCTGGAAACTTTTGCAGAGAACTCTAACAATTAATGTTCCACTGTTACTTCAAATTTCTTGATTTGATTTTGCTTTTATTTCAATTGTACGTAATAGGACTTGTGAACAATATACCATGAACATAATGTATATGAACAAATTATTTGACATATATGTGTGTGATTTTTGCAGAGGGAAGCCTCGAATATAGCCAGGGAAATGATCAAAAGGAGGCAATTGTTGAGAGACTTGACACACAGAGCCTGACTTCTACCTCCAATAAATTTTGTATAGTAGACTTGGGATGCTCAGTTGGACCTAATACTTTCTTTGCTGTGCAAAACATAGTAGAAGCCATAGAAAACAAGCACAATCTTGAAGAAGACCTTGGCTTGCGTAAACTGGAATTCCAAGTGTTCTTCAATGTATCTTATCTCCAATGATTTCAACACCCTTTTCTCTTATCACATCTAGATCCTGTATAAGGAAATACTTCACAGCTGGAGTGCCCGGCTCTTTCTACGATCAGCTGTTTCCATCATCTTCCATCCATTTTGCACACTCCTCTTATTCACTTCAATGGCTCTCTAAGGTGCCAGAGAAGTTACTTGATCAAAATTCTCCATCTTGGAATAAGGGTAGAATTCACTCTACAGGTGCTTCGGATGAAGTGGTCAGTGCTTATGCATCTCAATTTGAAAAGGACATGGGAATTTTCTTGAAAGCAAGAGCTAAAGATTGATTGTTCCAGGAGGCATGATTGTACTTATCATACCAGGTATCCCTGATGAGGTGCAACCTTCTGAGCTACCTGCTGGCATTTTGTTCAGCTTTCTTGGAAAGAGTCTTTTAGATATGGTAAATGAGGTGAGACAAGCTATTCATTCTATATAGAGGTAGATAAGTGCAAATTTCAGATTAAATTCCTATACGTTAAGGATTGGTTCTTGATTAATCTTGAAACTGGCTAAAGAACCAGGTAAAAAATAATCCATGAAAAGTATTTGAATTTCTGCAAAACATTCTCTACTTTATAGATAATTGTAAATTTGCAATTTTATGTCGTTGTTCAACGATGTTAACACTTTTCAAATGGACACGGCTATATTTTAACCGAGTGATCATGATAATAAAGTGACCTTATTTAGCTACAATATGTGCACAATGGAACCTTTTATTCCACTTTGCTAGTTGTTGCAGAAAATAGCTGAGAGCAAAATTTCAGTGGCCATGTGCCTTATATCTTCCGAATTTTTCTTAAATAAACATATATGTTTGATGTGGTAATACTGTGATTGCTACCTTGAATAGGGAATCATCAATGAAGCTCAAATTGATTCCTTCAACTTGCCAATTTATTCTGCTTCTAGATGTGAAATGGCTTCACTTCTGAAGAGAAATGGTTGTTTCAGAATTGAGACCATGGAGATGACAGATCCAAGGTCCAAGATTGATGATCCAGTAAACGTACAGAGCTTGATAATGCACCTGAGGGCTGCAATGGAAGGTATTTTCACCAAACATTTCGGAAGTGAGATTGTGGATGAAATGTTCAAAAGGACCTTAAAGAGAAGTGCAGATATTTCATTGTGCTTGGATTCCGGCTACAAAGAAGGGACACAATTGTTTGTTGTTCTTAAGCATAAATGACTTGGATAATCTCTATTCATGGTAGATTCATGCTCGTGAACGAGAAAACATAGAATCAAGCTGTCAAATTGATTCTTTCTCTTATCATATTTCGCGGTCAAAAAATGCCTGAAATGTAACACTAAACATAAGCTTGTTTGTTTCTATGTTGTAATACATGATCATTTGGTAGAAAAATCCCCATTTAGAACAGCTTATACAGTCTTCAATTAGTTTGTCCCTTTCAATATATTCTCCATCAAATTTTGCTTAATGTAGACTATCATTAAACAGCAATTTCTACATCTGAACTGGACACCCGTTTGTGACATATTTTCAGTAATTGCAGCTACAACCTACAACCTTTGTTTACAAGACAAAAACAGGATGATAGAATAATCAGGTGTGATTGTGTAACGTTTATATTATCATGTTATCGTGTTTGAGTGTCCCTTTTGTATTCTCTTTTGAGTAGTTGATTGTGCATTTGTGCTGGAAAGGTGTCTAAAGAGAAGCAACAGGCCTTTCTCTGGCATACTTTATTTGCAGGGAAACGAGGAAAGGAGTCTATTACAGGGCATTTGATCAATATAGCTTAATTATACACGAAAAAGTTTAATCAATGAACACATCAGACAGATAAAGGACTAAACTCTCAAGTCCCATCACAAATGACTTTTCAACCTCTGTTGATCAACCGAAGTGGCAATTAGTATATGATTTAGGTACAAGCCACTAACCTAATCACTTGATTGCCACTTGCAAAAGAATCTTTTAGTTTAAAATTTTCTGTCTTTTATATTCTTTAAAAGGTTGGTTCAAGTACTCAAAAATACCTACAACTAGCAAGACTGTCCACTTAGTCATTAACATCATCCTCTGGAAGCCGATTAAATGAAGAGAAAAAGCTTGCCACCTGCTGCTAATTATCTTACCAAATGAACTGTCAAATTTACTACTAGTCAGAAGAAAATGGTAATTAAACAAATTCCCTCTAAACTTTGTGAGAATGATGCCTTAGTAGCAAGCTTAATATTTGATTACCGAGCTATTTATACTACTATAAAAGTATGAATATGTTTTTTTCTTGATTGTTTCTTCTTTTTCTTAACTACCTAGCGTAATTTGCTTCTAACTACAAAAACTTTGTGATCTTCCATAACTACAAAATCTCTAGACATATGAGTATTACAATGGGCAAATATGTACGAATATCAGAATTTATATGCAAATTGTATTCCTTTTAATCACATATCTATTAGTTATTGTAGCTAATGAAATAGTTTTATGTATAATAGGACTCTACTATTCTACGTAATTATAACCGCACTCCCCACCGAAACAAACAAAAGAAGGCAATTTTAGAATAAAAACCCAATTAATAATAATCTAGAAGAAGTATGGAAAAAATTAAGGGAAGAAGTAAAAGATAGATTATATACATCTTTTTTTTTTTTGGGGGGGGGGGGAAGGGGAAAGAGGAAGAGGAGGCATCTGGTTGCAATGAACAATGAGGTATAAAGTTTAATTGTTCTCCACTTAGCATTATTTGTTTATTTATAATATTTATTTATTGTACACTACCTAGATTCTAATTACATGAAGTCTTAATTTTTTATTTTTTTTTTTTTTGTGAAAAACTATTAGCTGTTAATGTAACTAACTCAATTATGGTTTAATAGGTAGAAGGTTATCGGTTTAATAAACTAAATCAATTCACGCTTTATTAATTTTTATGATCGTTGCAAAATAAAAAATATTATTACCAAAATATCCAAAAGAAAGCAGTTTAGCATTGAGAAGAAAAAGAGAAAAAAATACTATAAATACAATACTGATTTATGTTAAGGTAGAATTCTATGTGTTCATATAATCTTCAAATGAGTTAAGATTGATTCCAAAATAATTGTTGGTGTGCTTACAGGTTTAAAGACATTTGTATCACCTCCATGCTAGAAATCAACTACTAATAAAATTACATAAATACTGAGAATTATTCATATGATATCAGTTTTTCCTTAGCTTCTTTTTGTTTGTTTTTAGTTTCATTGTCAGAAGGGGAGTTTTCTATTTACACTCATCGCTAAACTCTTAAAATACAGTATATCAAAGTATTACACCAAAATCAGTACCTTAATCACCTATATATCCATAATAATGCCATAAAAGCTAAAGAGAGAACATACATGTGTAAAATAAAAATTCAATCATGAGTATCAAAAATATATAACAAAAGACATACTAAGCTATCTAAATATTTTTGTCAGTGTATTTAAAAAAAATAATAATAATAATGTAATCCAGATGATACCTTCATATGTTAAATCGACTTAGATTTTACGCTTAATACGATATATTACATGAACTATTAGGTTCGATCAGATTATCGATGAAATTTAGACTAGAAGAATGGTAAGTACAAGAGACAACTTAGACCAAGTTTAATTCTTCTAACTTAAATCAACATAATTTATGTTAAGCACTTTAAATTGGAGAACAAAAATAAGTGAAAGAAAAATAAAGCACAACTTTTTCAAACCTTAAGAGATCTTTGTCTTAGATTAAAGCATATAAATTTCGTAAGTGCCACAGTTTTATAAGAATTACAAGTAAGAGAAGACTTATAAACAAACATAGGCCCCTGAATACCTATATGTTTAAAAATAAATTTTGAAACCAAATTAATAGGGACAAAGTCGAAGAAAAGATTTTATTTTATTTTTATTTTTTTAAAGATTAAAAGTTGAAGGAATGGGAGGATATCTAGATTGTATTCAATAATGAGGTATAAAATTTGACTATTTTGTTGTATTACATAAATCTACATTATTGAGTTTGAATACTTACCATTATATGCTTATTTTCGGTAACATTTATTTATTTGTTATTATGACACTCAAATTTTGATTATCTTAAATTTATATTGATATACAAGAACTGAAATTTAGTGGTTTGACAGATTCTATTTTCATTCATACTTTCTTACTTAGATGATGGCTTTATTCACTTTTTGATAGGAAGATGGTGTCTTTATGCTATTTGTAATGATGCAAATCCAGACCATTGGTAATTTAGGTAGTAGTAACAAATATGTATTTTGTAAAAGCAAAATTCAGTTAGTGTACATAAATCAAGTATGTTTTATTCTCCTTTATCGGCATTCTTTCTTGATTTTGTTCTTTCATTGTTTATTTGTACACAATATAATAACATTGTGTTTGATTGCATTATTTTTAAGTAATCCTAAATACATTGGTAGACAAAAAAGCTCCAAGTTGTATGACTAAGGTTTTGGAATCATGAACCCTTCAAGATGACATAATAAAAACCTCCAGTATAGTCAAAGCTTTAAAAAAAAAACTGTATTGGTGGTAAGAAATTTAGGCTGGCTTTAATGGAGTACACTTAAGCTAACATTTGAAAGTCAAATAAGTTGTACTTATGAACTTACAATCAAATTAATTTTTAGCTAATGTATTAGAGTGAGAGGGGTTACAATCAATTTAATTTTCAACTAATGTATTAGAGTGAGATGGGTTGGGGGTAGTGGATTAGGGGTAGGGGCGGCTTGGGAGTAGCCATATGATGGTAGGATAGGGGGTAGATTGGGGGTAGAAAAGTTAGGGGTGGTGGATCGAGATGATTGGGAGGTTGGGAGTGGCCGTCTAAGATTAGGAGGCAAATTAACTGATGGTGGATGAGAAATAGGATGCTAGGAAATGGCAGGATAGGGGTGGAGAGGCAGATTGGGTGAGGAGTTGAGGACAACGAGATGGGATTGGAGGGTTAGGAATATGTTAGATCTGGAGGTAGGGGTTGGGGGTAGAGGGATAGGGATAGTGGCCAAAGAGGTGGTAGATCTAGGATAAGGCGAGAGAAATGGGGATGAGAGCTAAATCGGGGATGTGGGAGGGGTTGGGTGTTGTGGATTGGTGGTGAAGGATCTAGGGTAGAAGGATAGGGATGGGGCTTGAGAAGTACTGGATCTACAATGAGAGTGGCGAGGTGGTGAAGTACCTAGGAAGGGTTGAAATTATTGGTTAATTCAATTTTGAGTCCAAAATTTTTATTTTACTTTGTTATCTCTTCTAATTTAACCCTAAGATTTTCTGGAAATTCAGTTCAATGTATATTGACAATTTTAACCCTGGAAAAATTAATTTTTGTTAAATGCACACTTTTAATAGTTAAGTGACCATTTTTATAGCAAAATAGTTCAGTAAACTTATTTGATAATATCAAAAGTTTAATGACATTATTTGGAGTTTCCTCATAAAAAATGCTAAATAATTTAAATATCATGTCTACACGCGTATCACACATGCATTTTCTTAGTTTTTTTTTATAAAAAAAAAAGGAGTACAGCAACTAGAAAAAACAAAGATAATAGGACCGATATTTTTTTTCAAAAGATCCCTTCATCACCATTGAATATTATTGTGTAGTTATTCTGGCTACTCTAGTGGACAACTTGGTCCTGCCCAGTTGATTGTGCCTAGAGTGGTTTAGCCTAGAAAACTGCACCAATTAACCGATTGGACAATGATATTGCCACAGCAAGTATCTTATTGCCACAGCTAGTTTCTTTTAAATTGTCAATAATACCCTCAAATTGTCAAGCATCTCCATCGCTCTCGTCTCACTAGCTTTCCCTTCCCTGATCATAACTGCTAGGGGCCAACTCCAACTCCAACTAATATTTTCCAAATATCCATGGATATGGGATTCACCAAACTCCTCAATCCTCCTCCTGCCTCTACTAGATCTAGAAATGGCAATTTTTGGCCACCTGGGTTCGCAATCGATAGCACCAAGAAACAAAGACAATCAAATAGGAAACGAAATTTAAAAAAAAAAAAAAAAAGGATATAAAAAGTTGTTCACATATAAAAATTGGTTTCTTGGATTAAAGTAGATATCTTCCTTTTTTTTTTTTTCCCAGAATTACTATGTCTTTTATACACATCTAGATGTGTATAAGATATCTTAGGAACAATGTTGATTAAGTTCAAAAGCACTTAAAAAGTCTCTCTTCTATGATGCAAAAAAAAAGACTGTCTCTTATACACATCTAGATGTGTATAAAAGAAAAATCTAAGAGTGAAGCGTTTCTTTAAAAAAAACATCCGGATAAGTTTTAATCTTATAGGAAACGAAATTGAATAATTTATAAAACAAGAAACAATAAGGGAGTAGAGGAGAGGAAAATTATGTGGTTGTTGGGCAGCATTCATCGCCGGCGAGGAACATAGGCAAGCCTTCTGTGTCAAGTGCCGTGAAAAAATAAAAATGGGTGCAAATTTGATCTTGACTTTGGTAGGGGTATTATTGGCATTTAAAGAAAAATAGTTGTGGCATTAAGATATTTGTTGTAGCAATATCATTTGGCTAACAGATTAAACAATTTTTTGTACTACAAAATTATTTTTCTGGGACAACAATAATGGAACCTATTATTTTATAATAGAATTGACATAATGAACAACAGATTCTTGTTATGTAATAAACAGATTCTTCTAATATTACACTCCCTCCCTCTCATATAAATCGTCGCACTTCGTATATATGGATGTTCCAAAAAAAATATTACTTAACATAAATAATTTATATTGTTCAAATTTCAATTTTATCTTTTCAAAAATTTAAAATATTTTCAATTTCAATAATCGGTGGACTCAATAATCAATTCATCATTACTATCTCCTCTTTTCTCTCACGTCCCCCCTCTCAAATATTCTGTCATTTAATGTGATATCACATCTAAATTCAATAAGAGATATTTATGAATATTTGGTAGAAAAGTACAATTACTTAAAACTTTGTGGTAATAAGTAGTCAATATATGGAAGTCTCTTAGGTGCGTCTACCAAAATAATCGACGCGTCATTCATCGATAAAGTGTGTTAGCTATTTCATCAACTGAAAGGGACGGTCGCAGATAATTGATTGGGGACCTGATGCATAGGTTCTCCCAAGTTTCTCCAAAAAATGATGCTTTAGTCCTTTAGTTTTGTATTGTTTTCTCTTTTGACTCATTTTCTAGTTTCTAGTATTCTCTTATTTGACCCATGTAATTTATTTGAATATTTTCTATTAGATCCTTTATGTTTTTAAAGGTTAAGATTAATTAATACTCAACAAAAGCTTATTTAGACAAGAGTGACTCATTACCACATATAATGCTGTTAGGTTAAGAGTGATCTAGCTTCATTAGTTTGTTTGTTTTAATTAGTTTTATATATTACTTTTTCCTTGAAACTTATATAAGTCTTATGAGATTTAGGATTATTTATTTTTATTATTTCTCTTCTCAATCTTTAATATCTTTTTTGTGAAATGTGACATGTGTGATGATATGTAGTTCATTAGGAAGCATTTCCAATTGAATTTCAAGATTAAAGGCTTGGTTTGGAAGGTTCTTTTTTTATTACTATTCTCCAAATAGAATTTTGTAATCATTTCACACACGTTTTCTGTTCACCTTTTTATAGTATATATATCTCATTAAAAAAGTTATTACAATACTTTTTCAATTATTCCAAGATTTTTTTTATTATGGGTTATACATGCTTATATGTTTAAGTTTATAATTTATCTTAGTTAAATGAATGTTATTTGTAATGTTTTAGGCATATGTAATGGGTTTTATTGGTTCATGGGATGACATGGGATTCAATAAATAATTTCATCTCATCCCATCTTTAGTTGGATTTTAAATATGAGATTATTATCACACTTAACTAACTTAATTTCCTTTCTCATTTCAGTTATGGACTATATGGAATGTTACACATCCCATGCAGTCTTTGTATTAATAATCCCACTAACTGGATAAAGTATGAAATTGCTAAACTACCTTTTAAATTAGTATTTTCTTGTAATAGTTATTGTTTTAACTTCAAAATCAAATCAATATTATATCATTTTTATTTTAGGTGAAAAATACATACACTTTTTTCTTTTATTTTAATTTTTTTAACAAAGTAGCATGCCTTATCTTTATTTTCTTTTATTTAAATGTTCCTTTTTTATAACACATATTTTTAAGTGTAATAAAATACTATTAACTAAATGAAAAAATCTAATTGTACCAAAACGCTATATTCTTTTTAATTCGTGAATATTACTAGTAATTTTCAAGATTAATTCAATATAGTACTACTACTACTACAAAATTTTTGATCCTTGCTAATTTATGTATATATTAGTAAGTTTATGTTCATCCTTAACCTACTGGTGTACTATTTTTACTTAATTTCTAATTTTATTTAATTTTTTCATATTATCAATAGATGTAATGATTGACTTATATATTTCATTCCTAAAAACTATATCACGGCTTATTAGTATGTTTTAACTATATTCATATCTCAAATCCTAGAAAAATATCATTTTGGTCATTTATTTGTTGGATTTTGTATAATTTGTCCTTTAATTATGGATAAATTACAAGGAAGCACATTGTGATTTGGCTAATATTTAGCTTTTCCTTCAATAGTTTGCAAACTACAATTTGTCCCCTTGTAGTTTGGTTTTTTTTTTTTTTTTTCCAAAATGAATGAAAAATTAAAACATTAACGGATTTGGTAAAAATTCAAAAATACCCCTAGACCTAATACCCATATGTCGCCCTGTAGCCCATTTTATATTCATTAATTAGTTGTATCACAGACTAAAACTCACTTTTATATTAATAAATTAGAAGGACTAAGTGAAATTCCATTGTAGATTATCTAATTGTTAGGATAACATATTTTGTTCTAATTTTTTTGTTTACTTCCCCCGCTATGTAACTTATACCCAACAAGTGTTCCATCTAAGTAATTATGCTTCATCAAATAAATGTATTTAGCACATTTTACATACAGATTTCAAATCTTCAAACAAAATACAAGAAAAATGAGCACAAATATAGCATTTATTAATTTAATAATAAATGTTACAATTTTTGAACAAGTTTTCTAATCAAATAAAATAATCCTTGATTCTTCTCTTCAAAAGATGTAATTGTGGCAAAGACTATTTCTTGATTTCAAAGTGGCATTTCTAATGATTTGAATATAGAAAACTTGGATTTACAACACTTGAATATTTGATATTCAAGTTTTTGAGATTTGGATTTAATTTGAACTTAGACTTAGCTCTTGAATAGGGATATTTGAATGTGTCCTGATAGATTAAAAATTATTAAATAAATATCACAACAAAAATATTAGACTTCTAATCTTACATTCATTATTAGCGTTACAGATTGTTATTTTTCCTTCACCATACAAAGTAATTGGTTGTTAGCCAAATGATTGTGCTACAACAAATTGTTTAATTGTTGCCAAAGCGTTTATTCTTCAAGACTATGTTTATAATGTATAGTAGAATAAAGGAACAAATACATACCAATAAAGGAATACTGTTTTTTCACATTCCCGTTAGTCAATTCTAGTCATAGTTCTAATCTCAACCACAATTTTTCTAACTCTTTTTGATAAATTTATTTGGCCAATATGGGTGAAATTTTGGGGCAAACCCCAAAGAATTGGAGTTAGTTATTTTCTAAACATTTCTAGTATGGCATTTCAGCTATTGTCCACACCAATATGCTTAAATTGGCCAATTATCTATTCAAAGGTCTTTATTTCTAATCATTTTATCTAGGTGGATAGTCATTGCTTGGTTTTTATTTATGTCAATCAAATTTTTCTATAATTCTTTTTATGTCTATACTTATAACTTTTTTATTCCTGTTTATTTAACAAGGATACATAGCTGTATTTATTTACATCATAAACTTCTAGTACACTTATTTTAGTTACTTTTAAATTTTACCTTTTTTTATATTTTCAGCAAAATATAATTTTCTACTTTAATATTTTCATATAATTTTCTACTTTAATATTTTCATTTTCCTAATCCATGTATAGCCACTTATTTTATATTCTAACTAGATCCATCTTTTAAATTCCTATTTCATTGATGAAAAAAATTGTTAAGGAAGTATCAAAACAAAAATCTTGTTAAATTGCTATTCTTATATTTATTAGTTAGTTTTATCATATATTAAAACTTACTTTTATAATAATAAAGTGCTACACCATGTTTACTTTTTATGTCTATCATGATAAAGTGAACATAATACATACGAATTGAAACTCTATGTCTATTCAAAATTCCGTTAGTGAAGTTCTGTATACACATCAAGATGTGTTCATCTATTTTTATGCCATCGTTATAAGTTGTTTATTATAACTACCTATTATGATAATTTTGTTATAAAGTTTACCAATTGGTATAAAATAAAACCTAATTTATTTAACATTTGATATTTGATATAAAATAAGTCCTAATTTATTATTTTATAACATTTGTTGCGTAATTGATTGTGTTTATGTACATTTTAAACTTGTGGTACACTTATTTTATTTAATTTTTAATTTTATTTGTTTTTTATATTTTTATGAGATTTAATATTTATCTTTAATATTTCTTTTTTCCTAATCTGTGTATCACCATTTATTTTATATATCACAACTTATATCCGGTAACTTTGTTTATTAATAATTTATTTACTTCCCATGCTCTTCTTTTAAAACAAACTTTTACTTTCATTGACTTTCTTTTATTTTTGCAACAAGTAATTATTACATAATCTCTACATTACAACAAAATGTATGTTACTTGTTGCATTGATCATAGTTAATTTAGAAACAAATGATAAATTAGAATTTGTAACAAATCAATATTATTTGTTTTAATATTAATTATTTAGTATTGATAAGAGAGAATGGAAAAAAATAAAAGGAAAGCTCACTAAAAGGAAAGAAACAAAAGGAAAAATAGAAGAAAAAATGAACACAAAACCATAAAGTATAATTAAAAGTAATTTTGTTCTAAAAACATGAATAAGTGGCTCAAACTTTTTAATAATTTGATTGGGGGTGAACTGCAATGGTGTAAAGGTCAAGAGTTTCTTTTGTATTTAACACTCATATTTATTACACTTAAATTCTGTGGAGATTATTCAAAACAACTCTACTGGTGATTTTTTAATTAAAGCATACAAAAAAAATCACTCTCTTTTTTTTTTCTCAAACCACCAATTTTTCAACACTTCCACTTGTCATGTTATTATTGGTTATTTACCAACTTTTGCAAACTTTTGCGGTTACATTTAATGCGATGTTTGGTACGTCTACTATTTAATAGACACACTTAAGAAGTTGCGGTCAATATACATAGCCTTGAAAATGAAGAAAAGAGTATAGCTTAGCAGTAAATGGCTACTGCATTATAATTAAATAATGATAAAAGGAACATTCTATATGTTTGCAATAAAATATAATTTTATTTATAAATTATTTTTTCAAATGTATTTACTTTTTTATTTAGGTAACAATAAAATTATTTAGTGATTATTTATAAAATCACATTGATAGATGATTTTTACATTTTTAGTTAGTTATACATGGTGGGAAATAAATTTTAAATTTTAAATTAAAAAAATTGAAGAACAAAAATGGTAATGAGTAGTCGTAATTTTTTTATTTTTCAAATTTTAAAATTTTAAAAAGATACCAGAGATGGACCGCCGTACTAATAGGTCTCTTCGTTTATATATAATATAAATATTAGCAACCGTAGGAGAGACAGGTTGAAAACAAGCAAACAACGGGCAGCCGAACTTGACTAATTTCTACTTAATGTAGGAAAATACTAACATAGACTGGATTGGAGCCTATTTATAGATTTTTTAGTCAAAATTAAATCTTATAATACTTTATTTACTCAATTGATATCATAAATTTCATAACATTTAAGCCATATTACAGAGTTTACAAGTAGAACCAAAGATCAGTTTTGTCTGAATATTTCCCCTTAAGAAATTTTAATTAGCCTCTATCTAATTTTGACAATCCAATGTAAAAGTTAGGGTTTAGAAATAAGGGAAAAATGTAATTTTAGTGCCCAAAATTTGGGTCAATGTCTATTTTAGTCCTTAAAATTTCAAGAGAAATACATTTAGTTTTTAAACTTTTTAATTTCAACCAATTTAGGACAAATTTAAAAATTTTGTCAATTACAAATGGAAAAAAATCATGTGCAATGCACATGACTATTAAATCTCAAGTTCCAAACATGAAAAATACAATTTTAATCCTCAAAATTTGGGTCATGGTCTATTTTGGTCCCTAAAGTTCCAAACATGATGCATTTAATTCTCAAACTTTTTAATTTCTACCAATTTAGAACAAATTTGAAAATTGTATTATCTATAGAAGGAAAAATTTACGCGCATTTCATGTAACTGTTAAATCTATCTTGGGATATAACACTTCCCAATCGATTTCAATCCATTTAATTATATTTCCACTTTTTCCTCTAACTACAATTTGATGCCTTAATATTCACCATTCTTATTTACATTATAACACTTCCCATATATGTGACTATTAAATCTAACCTAGGTTATAACATCTCCCATTCGATTTTAACCCATTTAATCTGGTGTTGAAAAAATTATATCCAAAGAAAGGATAATAATAACACAATAATAATTTATTAATAAATTAAAATAATAATTTAATTCAAGATTAATCTGTAAGATATAATATAAAAATAAAAATTTACTTTTTAAAGTATAATGAGTATAATTTATTGAGGTTAATTTTTGGAATGTTTTCTAAATTTGGTGTAGTAAATAAAAACTCAATATTTAATTACAAATCTTTGGATAAGATTAAATGATTATTATATTAAATCAAAATTGCACTTCATATACTTCAAAGTTGCAAATGTTAAACAATAATATTTAGTTGCAATGCACGCTACTTTTTTCATGTATAATTGATAAATTTTTTAAATTTATCCTAAATTTATTGAAATTAAAATGTTTGACGATTAGAATGCATTTTATTTAAAACTTTGGGACCAAAATTTACCATAATCCAAACTTTGAGGGCTAAAATTACATTTTTTTTTCACGTTTAGAGATTGAGATTTAACAGTCTGGTGCTTTTCACGTGAAATTTTCCGTTTGTAATTGACATAATTTTTAAATTTGTCCTAAATTAGTAAAACTTGAAAAGTTTTATACTAAATATGTTTTGTATGAACATGTTGGGGACCAAAAATTGCCCACAACCCAAACATTGAGGTCTAAAATTGTATTTTACCCAATAAAAATAATTAGTTCTCAAACATTCAAACACGTTTTAAGTTTTATCCATTCAAACACTGCAAGGGTCAAGTTGCACCTTGTGATACATCCAGTTGATCTCTAAAATAAAAATAATTAAGGCATATAAAATCAACTAATATTGGTATAAAAGTAAGAAACAGGTCAAGCTGCAGATGGAAATTTATGAGCATTTATTTCTATTACGACTCCAACCCAAAATGGTCATGGCCAAATTTATCAGCATTTATTTCTATTATGTTCATATGTAGAAGAAAGTCGTGGGACTTAGTGGCCAGAAAGCTTTCTTCAAATTCATAGTTTAGGGTAACTGAAACTTTGCAAAGTGGTGGCTTAACACAATCTTCTGCAAGCAGAGAGAGGGAGAAATATGGCCAGTAATAATACCGCTTCATTGCCCAAATCCTTCTCCATGAATGGTGGAAATGGCACTTATAGCTACTCAAACAACTCCACTGTTCAGGTACATAAATCATAAACTTTATGCTACATCATTTTTTAATGAGCTCATTACCTATAGAGTTACACATTTGGAGTCACCACTCTTTTCAGACTTCAAACGTTTCATTGAATATGTACATGAAGTCCTGAACAGTTCCAGAATGTTCAAAAACCAGAGGAAGGAAAAATGTTGTTTGAAAATTAAGTAAATTGCAGTGTATTTTATGTTATTTTTTCTTATCATTTCCTGGTTTCTTGCTAATTGGTCTCAGGACAAGAATTTGTTCTGATAAAAGGGACAAAAACGGATGAACAGATGATGAAACATGAAGCATAGTTAGGACTTCTTGTTTTCGCTTTATGTGGCCTAAAAGAACCATGGAGTGATTGACAAACAATTTAATGTAGCAAGTTGAAGCATGATGTAACCAACCTGTTAATACTTGATTCCTTTCGGAATAAGAGAAGCATGTTTTCTATTTGTGTGATTGACTTCACTCCATGATTGCAGAGAATAGCATCAATGACTGCAGAAGCAATGATCGAAGAAGTAATTGGAGACAGTCTTGACATTGAAAAGTTTTCTACGCCTTTGAACACATTACGTATTGCAGATTTAGGATGTTCAGTTGGTCCGAACACCTATATTGCCATGCAATATATAATAGGAGCAATAGAAAAGAAGTGCATATCAAAAGGGCTGAGTCGTTCTCAATTACCTGACTTTCAAGTGTTCTTCAATGATCAACCGACTAATGATTTCCAACACCTTGTTCACCTTTATCCCTCCAGAAAAACAGTACTTTGTAGCAGCCGTTCCAGGTTCTTTCCATGGACAGTTATTCCCCAAGTTCTCTATTTACATTGTTTATTCCTCCTTTGCATTCCACTGGCTTTCTGAGGTGCCGAAAGAGGTCCTAATAAAACACTCTCCAGCATGGAACAAAGGAAGAATTTTTTACACTAGTGCCTCTAAAGAGGTAGCTGAAGCTTATGCTTCACAATTTGCCAAGGATATTGATTCCATCTTGAAAGCAAGAGCAAAGGAGATTATAAGAGGGGGAATGATGATTTCTCTCTTAATAGCAGTCCCAGATGGGTATGATAACTCTAAAATTGGAGTTGGGTTGTTGTATGATGCTCTTGGCTCCAGTCTCCTGGATATGGCACATGAGGTAAGTCCATAATTCTTGATTACTCGAAATCAGTTAGATTGACACGATTGATCAATCTGTCATTTCCAGCACAGGATCTTCTATCACATTTTATCTGTACCAATCTCCTATCTCAACCTCTACTTTTGGTAAAACTAGCGGAAAGCAGTATTTGTCTAAATTATGACAATTGAAAAGCATCAAAACTTAACCAATATACGTATTTTATATGTTGCACACTCTGTACACGAGTTGGAACGGATCAAAACAATAAACTCAATCTTGATCTCTATGTCCTAGGGGCTAATCAATGCAGATCTAGTGGATACCTTCAATGTGCCTATGTATGTTACCTGTCCAAAAGATGGAAAGGCTAATAAAAAATAACGACTGCTTTAGCATTGAGAGACTGAAGTTATTAGAATATGAATCAGATGTGGATGGACCACTTGACACAAGAAAACATGTCATACACATAAGAGCAGCCCTGGAGTGTATGATAACAGCACATTTTGGAAATGAGATAATAGACGAACTGTTTGATCGGTTTGATCAGAAAGCTACAGTTTACAGACATCTTGATGCAAGCTACAGGAGGGACATTTATTGTTCCTTGTTGCTTTGAAGCGTCAATGAAGCACGAACTCAGCAATCATGAAATATGCTCGTGCTCTTACCGTGTTCCATGTATGTCTCGTATTCAATAAGAGATGATGCGATTAACTTGTGCTGTTGTATAGTCTGCAACATCTTTGTTTCCAAGTTCAAATGAAAATGCTCTGATCAACTTAATCGTAATTGAGCATTGGTAGCATCCCAATTTTTGGAAAATTCTATGCTCTCTTTAGGGACCGCATTGTTGTGTTTTGAATACTTGTATAATACAACATCATGCGCATTGAATGCTTGTATAGTACAAGTTTTAAAATATAACGGTGTGATATCTTAATCAACCTTAGAATTCTCCCTAATTTTTTTTTTTTTTAGACCAAGTTAACAAAATTTGAATATTTGTAAAAACCTTGAGTTTTAGACTTGTGTGACACCTGCCACAGAAATAAATAATTGAAGGGTAAAATGCAATACATGAGCCTTTCCAAAATAAGCACATTACCCCCTTATCTGGTTTTTCAAATGTGCATTTTAGCCCCTTGTAAATACATTTCTCAATTAGGTCAGTAATATCAAACAAAGGTAAAAGTTTTGGACACAACAAAAATGGTGAAGAACTCTAATACAGGAAGATAAACAAAATTATCATCTGAAAACAACTGAATAATTAACACAGCTACTAAAACTCAACATGTCGAAATGTTAATGCTACAAAATTCGAAGGTTTACTCTCTTTTATCTCCTCTTTGAGGACTGATACTATGCCGTGTAGTTTCAACCACCATATCCACCACATAGATATTTGGAATAAACCTCACCAACAGAAACATTTCTTTCACTTCCCTTGCACATTTGATCACCACAGACCAAGATATCCAACCCGTTACAGAACCAGGTATTTAGCTCTTCGAGAGATTGGAAATTCAAGAAGCAAGTATTTCTGTATAGGTTTTTACCCATAGTCTCCATCTTGAGAGACATCACGGCAAATTCTCCCCACTGCAACAGCATGCTTTGTTGGAAACTTCTAGTGGAGTGGGGAAGTGACTGCCTGCACGGTCATCAATAACCACTACACCTGGAGCATTCTTTAGAATATCCCTTGCAGTGTCCTGGACAAGAAACATAATATGGAATCTAAAATTTGTCCCTATGTACGGAAAAGAAAATTTACGGATTTTATGTTTGATCATGAGAAAAATTATTACTGTTCTCAAAGTCGCCAGAAATGCATAAAGCTCTCAATCGTTAGAGTAAAAATTTGAAGTCTTATTTCTTTTTTGCGCTTCAGCACAGCACAGCAGAGCAAGTGAAGTGTGTTCTTTGACATTCTTAGGCTTCTGTTAGTGTTGAAACATGAGACATAGATATGCTACTATGGCACTAAAGTTTTAAATAACTACAACCCCTCCCCCTCCAGAAAAAAAAAAAAAAAAAAAAAAATCTCAAATTATTTGTGAGCATAACAGAAATTATCACGTCAGGTGACAAATGCGCATCAAGCCACCACAAGGGAGTCTGCTGTTGTATGCTCGCTATGTTCTTTTTCAGCCTAGGATCAGCAACTATATACTAAGAAAACTTCTCAAAGGGTACATATCTTAGGTACGACATAACAAGAGAACAGAACTGAAAATAAAAACACCGTACATAATATTTTTATATTAAAATATATTGTGAGAATAACCAATTTCTTGAGTAGGAATTTACTGAACTTTTGATAATTATAAATAAATAGTTTACTACTGAGTATCTAATAGTACTTTTACTAAAGCAGCTAAAAATTATAATGCTTCTCAGGCTTTTATGAGGTTGTATTAATTGATCCACAAACAATTATCATCACATTAACTATTTGTTCACACAAATTTTAAAGTATGGAAACGAGATTGAAAATCAGAAACAAACAATAATGAAAAATCGATTTAAATAATTTAAAGGTATGCAACTCTGATTTTGTATTTATTTATTTTTTTAATTCTCCTTTAATTCTTGCTGCTCTAAATTGCAGATCTAAGGATGATGAATCTTCTTGCAGTAAATTTAGTGATTGGAAAAAATATTTATCAAGCACTTGTAGCAGAAAATTTGAGTAGATTTTGAGGAAAGACGTCTCTTGATCTACGTAAAGGTTGAAGACTTGAACACTTGACACGAACAACTTGAAGATTATTCAGCACTTGAAGATTTGGAATGAAGATCTTGCTGGACTTCAAGGACTTCACAATCAAAGAACTTGCAGAGCTTGAAGGACTTGGGAGACTTCACATATGCAGTAAATCTCTAATGCAGTGTGTCTTGTCTAATAGAGAGCACTCCTATTTATAAGTAAAAATACTTTTTTCGTATTGATTGAATATGACGGACCATCGTGCAAGACATCCGGAAAATACAGGTTTTGACATAACAAACTTCACCAAATCTACTCACGATATCAAATGAACAGTATATGCCTCAACATAATGCTTCAACTTCTTAATTGCATAAATAGGGCTAGGCACATTTTCTCGATAGGGGAATACTTGATCTCATTCTCAGTTAGTGAGTGACTTAACCTGTATACTCTAACATTAGAGAATGCAAGCCTTTGTCCTAAAGAGTGCATCTACAAACTTTTCATGTGATGAAATATATAGGATTAGAGGCTTATCTGGAATAGGAGCTCCCAGGATAGGTGGATTCAAAAGGAACTTCTTGATACTCTCAAAGGCATTTTGGCATGACTTATTCCATTTAAACTCGGCATCTTTCCTTGAATGGTTGACAACGACAGGTGAGATTAGAGATAAACCTTCGAAATAAAAAATAGATTACCTTGAAGGCTCCTTAGTTCTTGCAAGTTCCTTGGCACAGGCATCCATTGTATAGCATTAATCTTACTTGGATCCACCTCTCACCAAGTCATCTACATAACACTTAACCCTATTCTGTAACATGTTATCGAAGATATTCTGCATGGCCCTATGGTTTGTGGCACCTACATTTTTTAAACCAAAGGGTATCACCTTATAACAATATATCCCTTTAGGAGTGCAAAAAGTAGTACATTCCTCATCCTTTGGTGCCATTTTGATTTGATTATATCCAAACGATCCATCCATGAAAGACAAGACTTCATACCCAGTGGTAGCGTCAACCATGGGCTCAATGATAGGCAAAGAAAAGTCATCTTTTAGGCATGCCTTATTCAAGTCTCGAAAATCAATGCAAATGTGACTTTGACCATTCTTCTTCTTAACATGCACGATACTTGATATCCATGTTGGATATTTAACATTATGAATGAATCCAGCTTCAATGAGCTTATTCACTTTGTCTTCAATACAAGTGACAAGGTTAGGTTGAAACATCCGCTGTGCATGTTTTAGATCGATCACCATGTTTAATTCCCAAGCAGTACGGGAACTGCAAGGTCTAAACTAAGCATTTCTTTATATGTTCATGCAAAAACATCTTTGTACTCTGAAAGTAGGTCAAAATAGCCTTTCTCTTCATTGAAATTCAAAAGTGCACTAATAAAGATTGGATGCGGATCATCTGGAGTTTCCAAGTTTAATTCTTTGATATCATCAACTGTTGCTGGCACCCCATCCTGTAGTTGTAGAGATGCATCTTCAATCTCATCTTTTAGACTGACAATAGGATCTTCTTCCACTGAAATATGATGTAAGAATACCACTTCTTCTTATAATCTTCACCAACAAAGCCAATATGAACAATTATCCATCACTTGATTATCAAAGAACCTTTAGTGAGGATTTTCCATGTTTGTTGGCACTTCATGCTTGACGGGACAGCATTTTGGATTTCCTTATCATCCGCATCCTTTAGAAAGCTTTCACCATCAGACTCACAATATCTTTTCCCTAGTAAGGTGGACTTTCTTGCCCCCCAGTCAATCAAGTAACGACAAAACCCAATCTATTAAAAAGTGACTTGCGAGAGTCATTATTGCAGCCATTTTGAAGTTGAGGCCCCAATCTTTTAAAAGCCGAAGAACGTAAAGATGGTTCTCCAATGCAATTAAAGGCAGATACTTGAGCTTGTGACTTATTTTGCACGTTAGTGTCATTGTTTTCTTCTTCCACAGCAATGTCTTGGGTATTAGATGCATTTCTTCTCTTCTTGATAGATATCCTTACGGGGTCATTCGGTGTAAATCCTACTCCTGACCTAGGAGCATCAACATGGTTTTCTTGTTCTCTCAACTTTTTCTATGTTTCACCAAGTCCATGAATCCTTTCACTAGGTAAGGAGTCCTTCAAGCTCTGCACTTCGTAGGGTTCGAGAATTCATATCAATACTTCTCAAGTAATTTGTAAGCTTTAGTATCAAAATCTCCATGAACTGCTCTACTAGGAGGTGAACCATCATAATTGCTGAGATTTTTGTGAGGAGACTTACAAAATTTTGTTCATTCAATCACATGAGGAACCGTCACTCAAGCAAAAAGAGAATGTCCTTCTTTTTGTTTCATCGAGGTATGTACTGAAAGACATGAGGAGCTGTTATAGCTTCAATTTTCTATTTTTCTTTTTGAGGCGTCGAGGCAATTCCAATGCTCGCAAGTTTCTCCACACACGTATCCAAAGTAGCATATACTCTATCTGACCTTTCTTTTGTGTTGCTACCTTGAATCTGGCATTTCTTCGAAGCAAAGACCTCTTGTTTATTGTTGTAATCGACATACAATTTTGCATCAGCAAAATACGACTCTACTTCCTTGAATAGTTTAATGTCAACACAAACATTTTCCACAATTCTATTTCTAATGTATTTAAAACATTGGTGAAGAGTCTATGGTACCACCCTATTTTCATGCACCCAAGGCCTCTCTAGCAACAAATTGTAGGACATCCTTGCATCTATCACATGGAAGAGAATACTAGCCTTCAATTCACCAATAATCAAGTCTAGACGAATCACTCACAATTGCTCGTTGGCCTTCTTGATTGAAGTCTTGGATTTTTAAGCTACTTGCAGACAGGTCATCAAATGAAACACCAAGCTTTTCCATAGTTGACTTTGGCATGATATTGACAGCAGAACCACCATCTACGAGTATGAGATCTACCTTTTACTCCTTGATGAAACCCGAATTGAAAATAGGACGATTATGTGACATCGGTCCTAGCAAAAGATCTTCGTCGGTGATTCTTTTCTTGTTAACTTTGCCCTTGTCATTTGAGGAAATTCTAAGAGAAGTTGCATTCATCGTCATAGACTCCTTGTTGTTTCCATTCTTAATATACTTTTCCATTTTCTTCACATCTTTCTTCTCCTTTTTTTGCTCTTCAATTGGGACATTCATGCCATGATTAGTAATACTTAGCTCCAAGTCATGTGCCTTAGTCATCAATTTATCGAAAGTCACAGGTTGGATCCCTTAAAGAATGCAGGATAGCTCCCAATGCATACCTTGTATGCAGTATTATGTAGATGACAATAGCAGAAGCCTCAAATAATCTGTCTTTGCAGTTAATGCATAGAGTGCGCCAACGATCAATGTAGTCGATAACTGCTTTATTCTTCCACTGCCTTGCATTAGTAAGTTCTATCATATTAACGGTTTGACACGTGCTACAGAAATGGTTTAGAAACTCGCGCTCCATTTGCTCCTACTTGTCAATTAACTCAGGCTCTAAGTCCGTATACCAGTCAAAAGCATTACCCTTGAAGGATCTCACAAACTGCTTTACAAGAAGGTCACCTTCAATGCCAGCATTATTACACATCTCTATGAAGTGTGCAATATGTTGCTTCAGGTTATCTTTTCCATCAAACTGCTAGAATTTCAAAGGTTGGTAATTAAATAACATCCTTAAACTATCGATCCTTTTTGTGTAAGGCTTAGAATAAAGAATCGATAATTGCGACGGGCCATCAAATTGATTCACGTGGAATTTGCTATCATCTCTTGAAGTTTATTGACTAGAAAATGAGGCTATACTACACATCTAGATGTGACATAGGTTGTTCATCATCTTGAAAGAAGAAGATTTGCAGGGATTCTCTTCAATATTTTTACCCTTAATGATCGAGTTGTCACCATTTTTGTGGCTAGACTCTCCTCCACTAAGAATTTTTTAACTTGTTCATCAACTATGCAATTTTCAAATCTTTCTCTTCAATGATCTTTTTCAAGTCATCGACCGTTTTGGACATGTCGCTTACATTTTCTTCCAGATGTGAAGCATTCGTCACCATGGATGGCATAACGTTAGACTGTTCAAAAGTGATACCTTCAGAGTTGATCTCATGTATATATCCAATTGATACCTTGGAACTTGGAATATTGTCTGCAAACGAATCCAAAGCATTGCCCCCGTTAGAGGATCCATAGCACACAACATGGGAGCCTTCCTTTGTAGTGAATTGGCCAAATACAAGTGACTCCAGAGCTGCTCACTTGTATCCGTACTTGCAATTTTTTGTTGGGCTATCTTAGTAGTAAGTGCTTTAACTCTACGGAAATCAATCTGTGCGTGAGTCATTGGTCCAGAGTATAACTTTGGAGAAGAAGTTTCAAACAAGATGTTCTCTTGGGTAGATTGATTTCCTTATGCAACCATGAAACTTTGAGAGATGAGATGAAGGACAGAGTTGGTCCCACCGGGTGTGCCAAAAATTTGTTCACACAAATTTTTGAGTATGGAAACGATATTGAAAATTAGAAACAAACAATAATGAAAAATAGATTTAATTAATTTAAAGGTACACAACTCTGATTTTGTATTTTTTTTTTTTTACAAAAAAAACTTCCTTGATTCTTGAACCTCTAAATTGCAGATCTAAGGATGATGGATCTTCTTGTAGTGATTTAGTGACTGCAAAAAGATTTGTCAAACATTTGTAGCAGAAAACTTGAGTCGATCTTGAGGAAAGACGTCTCTTGATCTATGTAAAGGTTGAACACTTGACACGAACAACTTGAAGATTATTTAGAACTTGAAGACTTGGAATGAAGACCTAGCAAGACTTCGAGGACTTCGTAGTCAAAGAATTTGCAGAGCTTCAACGACTTGGGAGACTTGATGTATGCTGTCGCGCCTCCCTTATATGCTTACCGACCCGTGTCTGGCCGGCACGATGGGACCGGCACCGTCGCCATGTGTGGTGCTCGTGAAATAGGTCATTGAATGCAAAAATCCTACTTACAATTTACAAACATAAATTACCTATTTACTATTACAAATTTAAATGAATCACCTATTTACTATTACATAACGGGCTTTTCTGCGACTATGAATTGTATAAAGACAATCTAAACTAGGAAAACAAGATGGAGTTAGCCACCGGTGTGTTGGTGTGCCGGGACAGGAAAAAATACATCAAAATTTAAAAAAAAAAATAAACCCTAGTTTAGATTGACTCCTGGTCCACGTAACTCAAGAAAATGAGTTCGGGAATCCTGTTGTAAAATGGGAAGGTTTGGGATGGATTTGAATTTCCCTCGGCACCCACTTTACCCGTTGGACCGGTTGCGTGATTTTATCGCGTTTCCCTTGTTTCAATTTTAGTATTCATTATTGCCGACTTTGTAGCATACGTGTGCTTTGAGATAGTTTAAAATTAATAAAATATGTACATGTTAATGAGGAAACGAAAATAAATGGTAAATATTAACATTTGACAGGTAGATTTAGTGGAGGTCCAATTAAAATAGCACACATTGAGCTTGTAGTGCCCTTTAACTCCCAAGGGGCAAAATAGTCATTTATCATGCCTATGGTGTAGATAGCTGTCTCTTATACACAACTAGACGTTAAATATTTGAGTCCTGGCCTAAATTGAATTTGATTCAAATATTTAACGTCTAGTTGTGCAACTAATCCAAAATTTGAGGGCAAAAGATAAATACATCTAATTTAACAAGTAAGATAAGGCATAAATATTATATTGAGACCAACAAACATTAAAATAAAGCATCAATCATCACCAAAGCAATTAATCAAAAAATATGTGCAAAGATCAAAGTCTATTTACAATTTAATACTCATAATTGACAAAACAAGTAATTTCACAATCAAAGGGTAATTAAAACGTATTAAAATGCCAAACAGAAATCAAAGTAAAACTTGGTGGTTATTGACATAAAACATGTAATTTGGAAGAAATTTGAAGAGAAAAAACAGTAATATTAAAGAAAATTCCTTAAGGGCCTACATGTAATTTAAAAAAATTATTTGAGGGCTAAAAATGCAGAAATCTGAAATCTGGAAGGCCAAAACGCAAATAAAATTTTTTCTGAAATTTTGGAAATTTTTTGTGGTGCCACGTCATCGAGTGCGTGGCGCAATCTGGTTGTGCCACGTCATCGCTGATATGGCGCAATCTGGTGGTGCCACGTCATCTGATGACGTGGCGCAATCTAGGGAGTGCCACGTCATCCGTGACGTGGCACAATCTGGTGATGCCAAGTCAACCGTGACGTGGCACAATCTGGTGGTGCCACGTCATTCGAGACGTGGTGTAATCTGGTGGTGTCACGTCATCAATGAAAATATTCTCGGGCTAAAAGTATGAAAAAAAAAATTGAAATCTGGAGGAGTAAAATGGAAATAAAATTTTTCTAACCTTTCCTTCTTTTTTTTTGCAGATTTTTGTGGGCTACCAGCCTTCTTCCACCACGCTTTTGACCCACCAGAGGAACGATTTTGTTTCGGGTTTGAAAAGAGAAGTTTTAGCTCCAGGAACCCTCTACAACTTTTATTCTTTTAGTTTACTCCAGTTCCTCCTCCATCGCTTTCAATCTTGGCTCAAAGTTGGTTGTCTGGAAAATTTTTCAGAGTTGAAAATTTTTCTGCAGATCCTCTGAACCAACAGCCTTTTTCTACCACATTTTTTACCCTCTAAATGGATGATTTTGCTTAAGATTTACAAAGGGAAGTTGTAACCCCAGGAACCCTCTACAATTTTTCTTCTTTGAGTTTAGTCTAATTCCATTTCAATCGTATGAAATTTTGGCTCAAAGTTGGCTATTTGACAGCTTTTTTAGGCTTAAGAAATTTTTTCTCTGCAGAAAAATTTTTTTCCTCTCCCTTTAGACTGATTTTTTGTGTTTTTAATGAATTAGATTGAGTGTAAAAATGGTCAAAGAACATTCCTTGAAATGTGGGGAGTATGGGAATCTGAAATTTTTGGTGAAAAATAAAGAGAAAACGTGGCCAAAATTGAGTCGATTGTTGCACGCGTGAACAAGATGCGCATCTTGTTCATGCGCTTAAACTTTTTTTTTTTTATTCAACAATATTAAAACTCATTCTTAGTATTTCAAAAGCATAAAACGCATAAGAATAATTAAACATCATAACATAAATTAAGAAGGAATTAAAGGGTGAATTAAAAGAAAATCAAAGAGCAGGTTAAAAAGACATTAAAAAGAAAAAATTAAAAGAAAAGTGAGAGACAAATTAAAAGGAAAATAGGGGACAACTTAAGGGACAAAAATAGGTGTCTACATATGCAGTAAATTTCTAATGCAGTATGCCTTGTCTAAGGGAGGGTACTCGTATTTATAGGTAAAAATAGAGTTTCCTATTACCCTAAAGGGTTACTTGGGATTTAAGACACCCATAATAAAATACTGGACTGGCCCATGACATAATCCAAAACACTTTCATGGACTCAAGTCAATTTAATTTAATTTACTTAATTGAACCCAAATCCAAGAAAATTCACTTATTACATCCTATAATTATTGGGTTTTGACTTGAACTTTTCATTTAAATTAATTAATCGAGACAATTATTTAATTATTGTCTTAACTAATAATAATTTAAAATTTTTAACATCTACACTATTATTTTGTTTACTTATAAAAAAAGTTAGATTTATTTAAAGCAGCTTTTCACAAATTTTCTCTAAAAGTTAAACTTTATTAAACAATAAAAACTTGAATACTTTAAGCACCTCTTAACTTGAGCCTTTTGGTCAGAAACACCTGCCTTAAATGGCTTTGATAGATAGGCTACCAATGTTATTTTAGGAGCAGACATAATGGATTTAGTAAGGACAATTTGACAGCATACTCAATTCAGATGAGACACTAATCGTATTAGTATCAATACTAGTTCCGTATCAGCTTCTAGTTGCTGCTGATTCTCTATATGAACACAACATTAATTTTCATATCTAGCTGATATATTTGTTGAATTTTTAGTCGTCTTTTTTGTACTAAAATGTCTTTTTCGAATATTGTGGTTGGTCCTTCACCATCATGTACCTCAATGACAGTTTCATCCTAAAATTTAAACAATTCAACCAATCATTTGTTCTCAAAATCTAGGCAGGAACAACGAAAATAGAAATTCCATCCTATAATCCCATGAACGAACTACAAATATCTAAAGCACCAAAAGTATTATCTCATGTATACGCTTCTCAAATTGAAGATCTATGCTCTCAGCATGTGCACACATAACAGGAACTCGTATGCAAGTTGCAATGACTTTCACATGAACAGTCATTCTACACAAAAACAGAAAAAAAAAAAAAAAAAAAGATTGTTAATTCACTTAATAAATGTGTTTATTAGAGCCTGTGCCTAGCTAAAAAGGTTCAATTGGATTCCTGTCTAATTCTTCAGATCTGAATGAAGAATCTAATAAAAATGTAATAACAATGCCAACCCATATTTTCCTCGTCTCGTTCACTAGTTTCATTTCCTTCTCATTGTAACCATTTGGGAGAATAGGTTGATTATGTCAGAAAATATTGAAGGTATACTAAATATAGGGAAATTAGCCGTGTAAAAATTCAAAAATAGAAAAAGCTGAATTTCATGAATGTTTATATTGTGTCTGGAGATTGATGGACAAACCTATTGCTTAAAGATTTTACAGGTTGGTTCCTTCCCATCTAGGACCTATAGCAGAAAAAGAAGCATGTTAACACATTGTGTGTTAAAGATATGTTAAGTGCATATTATGTATAATTAACCCTTAATTAGAGGTCCTTAACTTTAGATAATCATAGGTCCTTAATCTTGCTAGTTTCCTTCTCCTTGTAAATATCAAGCCTATATACAGGTTTCTATTGTAATATCATTTTTATATCCAGATTGAATATATATATATATATATTTCCTCTATTACTTGTTCGATTTCTAGTAACTTAAACTTCCAAAATTCCCCAAAAAATTGTTCCCCAGTGTCTTTTGATCAGTATCATCAGTTTCTCGTGGCCGAAAAGCTTCGCACATGCCTTCACACACTACAAATCCATTATTTGACCCATTTGATTAAACAAGTCTGGCATTAAGGAAGAAGAAGACGAAGGCATGTTTTAGAACACGTCTCCAAGAATACTTATCAAAGGCATGATCAGCAATCATGCTTCTTTCCAGTCGGCATAGTCATATCAGCTGCCACCTCACTACCTTTCTGTCACATCACCCGATACATGTCATACACACCATCACCCTACCTCTTCAATGCCACATCAGCAGCCGCGTCAGTTTGCCACGTCATCTACCATGTGTTTGCTTCTTAATCCACATTGTGCCATGTATCTGACACATTGTTCAGGTTCTGCCACGTGTTGCCAGGTTAGCCTGTGGTCTTCTTCTACCTTGTTCATTCTTGATCTGGTCTGGTCTAATTCAGATCAAAGCTCTATTTTTGTTTGTTTGTATTATATATCCAATCCGGTTCTTTTTCGATTCAACTTGGTTCTCTACTATTTTTGACATTTTGAATCCATCTATCAACTTAGTTTCCTAAAAATCTGTGTATAAGGTGCTGATTTCTTTTATTTTTGACTTTATTTTTCCTGGTTTATACCTTACTCTTGTCCTCATGGCTTCATATAGTCATACAATAGCTTCTACTTCTACTCAAACTACTGTAACTCTCGATAATCTTGAGTTGGTCATCAAACAGGTGATATCTAAACTAATTCCATCCTACCATACTGCATACTCTGTCATCTCAAATTTAAGTTGGCAACTCGATTCAGCCTATACTAATCACATGACTATTGACTCCACTATTTTCTCTTCTAAACAACACTCACATACACCATCCATTCAAACTGCGAATGAATCTGTCATGCATGTTAATTACAAGTCAAGTACTAGCACTATATCTACACGTTCTCTTTCTCTACTGGATACCTTTCATGTTCGAAAAGTGACTCTAAATCTTGACTCCATTGATCAATTTGTTGAACTTGGGATTAATGTCTTTTTCTCTATTATTGGTTGTCATCTATAGAATCGTCAAACTGGACAGCTCTTAGGAATAGATCATAAAGTCGATCGTCTTTTTGAATTAGATAATCTCATGCTTCCAACATCCACTCAGGTGAAATCTGCAGCATCTATATGCTTTATTCATTCCTTAAGTCTTTGGTAGTCTAGGTCGTGCTTCTTTTAATCGTGTTAAAATGTTAACATTTAGTGGTCAATTAGAATCTGTGCAAAATGACTCGGTTCATTGTATCTCTTGTCAACTTGCTAAAAATCATTCACTACCATTTTTCATTAGTGATTCTGTTTCAAATGTACTATTTGATTTGGTACACTCTGATGTCTGGGGTCCTTCTCTAATACCTATTGTGGACGGTTCTAAGTATTTTGTCAGGCGCTTATATTTGTTGATGATTTTACCCGCTATACTTGGATTTTTCTCATGAAAACTAAGTCTAAATTACCACAAATTTGTCAAAATTTTGCTAATATGGTCAAAACTCAATTTTCTTGTCCCATCAAAATTTTTGAACTAATAATGCCATGGAATACATGGAAACCTCTTTTTTTAATTTGTTCTGTCGACAAGGTACCATTTTTCATCATTCTTGTCTAGGTATCTCCCAACAAAATAATCGTGTTGAACATAAACATAGACATATTCTTGACACAGCTCGTAATCTGTTACTCTCTTTCTCTTGTCCTGAATGTTTTTGGGGTAATATTGCCCTTACTATTGTCTATATTACAAATCGAGTTCCTTCTCTTGTCATTGATAATCAATTCCCTTATGAACACTAGATTATAGGAATTTGAAAATTTTTGGTTGTGCTTGCTTTGTCCTTTTATAGCCCCATGAACATACTAAGTTAGAATCTCGAGCTCGGTTATGTTGCTTTATCGCGATATGGTGTTAAACACCAGGGTTATCATTGTTGGAAACCTCAATCTAAATGGCTTCATATCTCTCGTCATGTTATCTTCTAGGAACATAAGATGTTTTCCTCTATGTCCAAGTTTAATCTCTCTCCAACTTCCTCACTGCCTCTGTTTACTCATCCTATGCCCGATCTTTGCCAGATACTCTTCCTACACCAAGTCTTCCTAATTCAATTCCTGCCGTCTCTACTCCAGACAACCACAATATCATCCCATCTGAGGCTCACTGTCCAGCTAATGGTTCTAGCACTTCTTCCTCTCCTGTCTCCTTGTTGTTCAACTAGGGTAAGAGAACCATCTACTCGTCTTCGTGATTTTCACTGCTTTTCCACTATTCTTTCTTTACATGAACCCATATCTTATAGAGACGCTCGTTCTAATCTTGTTTGGCAGCAAGCCATGTCTGATGAGTTGTAGGCTCTTGAGAAAACTCATTTACGGGACTTAGTTCTCTACGATTTTCTCCCGAATAAATCACTTATTGGGTGTAAGTGGGTTTACAAAATCAAAACCCGCTCTGATGTCACTATGGATTGCTACAATCTCATCTTGTTGCTAAGGGTTTTACACAAGAATATGGGATTGTTCGTGAAGAAAATTTTGCACCTATGGCTCGCCTTACCTCTATTAAAAGTTCACTAGCTATTACTACTGCAAGACATTGGGAGATGTTTCAGATAGATGTTAAGAATTCCTTTCTTAATAGAGGTCTTTCAAAAGAAGTTTATATGCAACCACCACCTAGATACTCCACCAAACACGGTAAAGTTTGTAAACTGCAAGGCTCTTTATGGTTTGAAACAAACTCCAAGATCTTGGATCTCAAAATTCAGCCATACAATTGAACAGTTTGGTTTCAAAAGCAGCTCATATGATTCTACTCTCTTTGTTCGCCAATCCAACCATGGTGTCATTCTTTTTCTTCTTGACGTCTATGATATGATTATTACTAGATATGATGATATCACTGGCATTGTTGAACTCAAGCAGTATCTAAACCATTATTTTGAAATGAAAAATTTGAGTTTGCTCAATTATTTCCTTGGTCTTGAGGTATCCTCATCATCTAACGAGTATTATCTCACACAAGCCAAATATACTTCAAATCTTATTATTCGTGCTAGATTAACTAGCATTAACATTGCATCTACTCCTATTGAGACGAATGTTCGTCTCATTCCTGATGATGATGGTTCACCAGTCTAGGATCCCACTCTTTATCACCAATTGGTAGGCAGTTTAGTAATTCTTATAATTACTCATCCTGATATTACCTATGTTGTTCATATTATTAGTCAGTTTATGACTAGTCCTCGTAACTCTCACTTTGTAACTGTTCTTCATATTCTTTGATATGTGCAAGACACTTTATATCATGGTCTTCTATTCTTTTCTCATTGCTGTCTTGAGTTATGTGCATATTCTGATAATGATTGGGCAGGAAGATCCTACTGATAGACGCAAGTCCACTACAGGGTTCTTCTTCTTTTTAGGTAATTCTCTCATATCCTGGCGACGTAAAAAGCAGACTGTTATTTCTCGATCTAGTACAGAAAGTGAGTGATAAGTTCATAATTATGCTATATTTTATGTGTCATTTACCACGTTTTTATGTGGTGTAATCAAGATTTGAGTTATTATTGAGCTTAATTTGGTTATTCTTAGTTTTTGTAGGGCTAAAGTGAAAAAGAGCTAAAAAAGAAGGAAAATATGAAAGAAAATGCTAAGGGCGGGTATGAAGTCATTTTGGATGCCATTTTGTATTTCAAGCATAAATTTTGATTCCAAGATCTGATTGAGATGATTTTGGATGCTTTGGAAAGATATTGCAGACTTATACAACTTTTATGTTTTGAGTTTTCTAGGATTCTATAGGCATCTTGTTCAAAATTGCAAAGTTGAAAAATGTGCACCGACAAAGAGCGATTCTGACACAGTTTGGTAGATTGAGCATAACTTTCTTATCTGAGCAAGATCCAATTTATGTGACTTAAGTTGTTTTCAAAATTTAAGACAAAGAGATACAACTTTCATGTTATGAGTTTTGCCAAATTCAGTATGCATCAGGGTCAAAATTGAAGCTGAAAATGATGGTCCAGCACACATTCGCTGGGATTGTGCAGCGCAAGTGCACTGTGACTAGAGGAGGAATTTCCAGCTCTGCCTAGGGCGCACATGTGCCCAAAACAAGCAGCGCATGTGCGCCTGAAACAGCAGTGTTGCGTATTTTTGGATTTTTGGCAGATCTAAGAATAATTAGACTCTTTTTCAGTCGATTTCATGTTCTTATCCTTAGACCTTGATTGTAACCCAAATATTTAATATAAATACCCCAAGCAGGGTGAGAAAAAGAGAGAACACTTTTATTTTCACGTTATACCTAGGGTTTTCAGCAGAAAAATTTTGTTTATTCTTTCATGACACTTTGTGCCTAAACCCTTTTCTTGGTTGAGGGATTTGAAGCCATGGTCAATTCCGTGACCATGTTGTGAGACTTTTTGTTCTTGAATTTATTTAATTATATATTAAGTATTGATTATTTTTCTGCGATTAATTTCATGATTGTTAGATTGTTTTAACCGCATGTGCTTAATTCAATCTATGAAACAACTAAATTTGATAATTACTCGATTAGTATTATTGAATTTAGAAAATTAATCAACTAATTGGCATAATCACGTGTGTTTATGTTTAATTAGCCTAATTATTTTTGTTAATTTTAATGCTTCTATTAATTAATCTTTGGTGCGTGTCTGGATTAAATTAATAGTTAGAGTTAATTGGATCGCATGTTGAAAATTAGTATAATCAACTTGAATTGAAATTCGGGTTAATTCTTCAATTAGTGCTTGATATATAATTGAATTATATTGTGTGTCAATGATCAACTAGTGAAATTCCCATGGTGGATATGACCAAAACCAAGAATTTCCTTACATCGAATTCTCTTTAGTTATTTTACTATTTTAATTTTTAGTTTGTTAAAAGCATTCAAGAAAACCCCTCTTTTTTCGTTTAGCACAAGAATAAATTCTGTTCTCTGTGGAACGAACTTGACTCACTACTACTATATTTTTATTGAGAGATTGTTTAATTTTGTGTGCCTACGACAACATTTCACCAATGAGTGTCATGTTGTTGTTGACGCCACCCAAGAACTTATCTAGCTTTGTTGGTTATTGTCTTATATGGGTATTTCTATTAATTCTCCCACTACACTTTACTGTGATAATTAGAGTGCTACTCAGAATGCCCACAATGATGTTTTTCATGAGCGCACCAAGCACATTGAGATTGATTGCTATTTTGTTTGTCATCACATTTTGCAAAAGACTGTGAAGCTTCTCTCCACTCGCTCTTTTGATCAAATTGTTGATATTTTCACCAAAGCTCGCCCTCTTGGGTGCTTCCTTGATTTAGTTTCCAAACTCAAGCTTGTTTGTCTTCAGCCGCCTTGAGTTTGAGGGGGGATGTTAAAGATATATTAACCTAGTGTATATTGTGTATAATTAACCCTTAATTAGAGGTCCTTAGCTTTAGGGAATCATGGATCCTTAATCTTGGCAGTTTCTTTCTCCTTGTAAATATCAAGCCTATATAAAGGCTCCTATTATAACATTACTTGTACAGAATATATATATATATATATATATTCCATTAATTCTGTCATATTGCATAAAATACTATATATATATATATTCCATTAATTCTGTCATATTGCATAAAATACTTGAACGAAGCAAATGTTGATAATCTAAAAACCTCACGAGTTTGCGGTTCAAAGTTCTTTTATTGCAACAACACCGACACCACTAGCCGCCTGATAGATACTAACAACCATGCATTTAAACTAGAAAATTGTCGGTATTCAAACACAAATGAGACTAGTCAAGGAAAGGGGAGGAAGTAGTATCAAATTTCAACAAAAACAAATTTATGGGACCAAGTAGACTTGATCAAAAAAAAAAGTAAGACATTAGGAAATAATACTGACAGCCCAACATGTTAATCATCTATCTATCTATACCTTTCCCTTATAGGCGAAGCTGCCTTTACAGCATCACCAATTAACAATAAGAAACTTGAAAATTTTCTCATATTTAACAATAAAATATGATACTAGATGAAACTCTCTATTCTACATAAAAATTTACTTCAAAAGAATCTTATTCTAACTATAAACTAATCATTAATATTGAAAGTATGATTTTAAACTTGTGTGTTTTTAAAAGTTAATAATATTTTGCTGTATCGGAATACATTTTCAACAGATTTTTAGATGGAGGGTCAAATTGAGAATCTTTTAGTTTGGGGGCCACATGAGGTTATTTAATTTAGTTTAGAGGACCAAATTGAGAATCTTTTAATTTGGAGAACTATACTAGAATATTTTTTCAATTTAAAGGGTCAAACTGAGACCTTTTTAATTTAACAGGCCAAATTGAGATTTTGCTTAGTTTTGGGGCCAAAATCGTATTTTATCCTTAAAAAATAGCCTAGTTTTCATTAACTTTTTCTTTTCTCAAATGAATCTTTCCTCTTTTTTTTATAGACTTGTTATAATAAATTGTTTGTTTCTTTAATTTCATATAAATATTGTCTAGTCTATTAATGTATCGATTTACAATACATACATACATACATAAATACATACATACATACATAGAATGTTAGGAATGAGTTTTAAAATGTAAAGAAGATTAGGAAATAATGTATGTATGTATGTATGTTGATAATAGCTATATGTGTAATTTCATTTTAATGAGAAATTTTATTCAGTTAAGTTATTTTTTAATAACTTTATTTGATTAAGTTTTAAAAAGTTAGTTTTATTTTCTCTTTTACCTTTTTAAGTTTTTTTTTAAGGGTCCAAAAGTATCACTGGAATACGTAAATTTATTTTTCAATGAAATTTTATTTCTTTATTATTGCTTGATTTCTAAATCCCAAAACATTATTTCCTAATCTTCTTTACATTTTAAAACTCATTCCTAACATTCTATTACATAAGGAAACTGTTTTCTTTAATCAAATTTTTTCCTAATATAAAGTTTTAAAAGTAGGTTTTATTTCCTCTTATACTATTTAAGAACATTTGCATAAATAGCCTAAACAATTATAAAAAAGATATTCAACTTTGGAGACATAGAAAAGTCATTACATTTTATAGTGATGGTAATTTCGGAAAGAAAATATAAATCACTAAATTAAACTCCATCATTTATTATAGTGTGTGTGTGTATATTATAGTGTGTGTACACACACATATATATAGACAGATATATAAAAATATAGGTTGTGTAGTAAAAAAATCAAGATGCTTTTGAAACAGAAAACGTTAAAATTAGAGTGGCAAGTTTTATATATATATATATATATATATATGTATGTATATATATATATATATATATATATATTGACATACACACATATATATATTGACAAATAGATATAGATATAGGTTGTGCAGTAAAAAAAATAAAGATGCTTTTGGAACAGAAAATCTTAAAATTGGAGTGGCTATTGTCTGTAAGTTTTTGGGATCTTATCGATTAAATATTTAGGGATGTATGTTTTATGGGTACGAGGGACAAGAAAGGGAATCAAAGTTAGTGATATCCCATAATGTTGTTAGGTTTAGTATTATGGGAATCATTTTATGTACGGGAATGAAATTGTTAGAAATTGTCTCATTTCATTCCTTATTTGTAATTTGGGTATGAATTGATTAATTCATTAATATAATGAAACCCTTTCATGTTTTAAATTAAACAAGTTAGGGATTGTCACAAATGCATATCGATAATGGGATTTATAATACACATTCAGATTCTGATACTCAAATCAAGCCAAACAGCTCCGTAATCTATTTAACAGGTTTGTATAGTTTCCTCTAAAAGGTAATCAAAAATTGAATAGAGGATAGATTTGCTTTTTACAAGGATTGAAGTATTAAACTGGTTTTCTATTTCAGTTTCTGAGTTTTCTTTATTATTTATCATTTTTTTTTACCACACATCCTTCTAGTGTTTGTGGATATTTTACGTACAATTAAGATTGGCTTTAATGCCAACTCTATATTTTTCCATTAATACCATATTTTAAAATGGTTGTGCAATAAAAACACTAAGATAGTTTTTTGGAACAAAAATTGTTTAAAATGTTAAAGTCACTCATACCTTTATATTTAATATAGATAGATAAGGATGCAAATGGTCCTTTTGTTGATGCCTAGCCAGCAAAGTAAAAAAAAAAAAAAAAAAACTTGGCCAAAATTTAGATAATTAGATTAAATTACTAAAAATTGTAAATACCAGGTATCATAATGTTGTAATTGATAGTTCGGGATGGAAAGTGATAAATCCATATAGTTGAGGGGTGCAAAATGCCATTAATCCTTATATATATATACATTTGTACTAGAAAAGATCACGTGCTTTGCACATGTAACACTCCTAATTAATTTATTAGAAATTTTGACTTCTTACTATGTCTCTAAATATATTCTATAAGATGATACCATTAAAGGTAAGAATTTAGTAATTGAATATAGGTATGGTATAAAAGACATATTAAACTGACAAATATTTTTAATATTCTAAGTTTTATATTAGGGAAAATAGCATTTTGATATTTTATATTTGGTGTGTACCTCAATGATAGAAATTAATGAAGCAAATTTCATGAGTTTCAGGTTTTTAACCTCTAGTAATTTATATTTAAAGGCCACTTGGTTCCATTTTTTGTCAAAAGCTCTACATTGCCTAACATTTTGAAAAATATGAGACTAAATTGACTTTATATATATATATATATATATATATATATATATATATATATAACTGTTTTTATTAGAGGTAAAAAAAAATAGAAACAATTTGAATACACATAATAGTTATAAATGCTGCCTTATTTTATTTTTACTCAAATCTAAATTCTTTTTATACAAATTTAAATTTTTATCATCTTGTTTTGCGTTTATGCCAAAATTTCATGTAAATCTAAGGAATTTTATATAGTAGTGTGTGTGTATATATATATATATATATATATATATATATGTCAGTATATATATAGATAATAAATATAGTGTAGTATTTTAAAAAGTATATAGTTTTATTAGATTAAATGGAAAGTATCTCAGATAGGTAAATTCTACTTCATTAAGGACATGTTAGGTATGAAAATATTTAATTAAGGATATATTACTCGTGACAAAAAGGAGGAGAAAAATAGTAGATTATCTTATGTAGGATTGTATGACAAAAAAAAAAAAAATAGTTGGTATATCCTTAAAAATAGGTTGTTAGAATGGACAACGTGTATTTAATTATGTTTTCCCACTGGAAATTAAATTTCATTAAAGGTGAGTATTTTAGGCATTACAAAGAATGGAGAAAAACAAAAAGAAAAATCACAATGAAGTATTAATTAAACATCATTTTATAGATGAATTATTTTGAAATTTTTTTATTGAGGAAAAATATCTATAGGAAATCAAATGATGTATGGATAATAATTACAAAAGGTGATTAATTTAAATTACAAAAAATAAGAAACAATTAATGCAACTTAAAATGTAAGGAAAAATACATCAAACAAAATTATGTTGTATATATAAAAAATAAATTAAAATAATATATTCTGCATATTATGGATAGGGATCAAATAGTATATTAAGATCATTATAAAAAGATGAAAATAAGAAATTATTTTTTTATCTTACTCTGAAATGCACAGAATGTTAGTGACAAAAATGGTTTATCTTACTCTAAAATGCACGCAACTCTCATGAAAAATATGGAGTTCTAAAGATATCCAAAATAACACGTAAATTTTAATAATTTCTATCAGAATTAAATTTTTTAACATATTGTGCAAAATATGTATGCACATAAAGAATATATTGGTAATTTTTTTCACATTTCTTAAACTTATGACAGCATTCACTTCAAGATTCCATTGACATTCTGAACTTTTCCTTTTTTTTTTTTTTTTTTTGACGTTCTATGCTTTTTTATTTATCCTGAATGCCATCGAATGTAGTTGGCTCCAAAAATTTGTTTTGATGTAGTATTCTAATCTACAAAATTAAACTTTCATTTATTAAATACATAAACAAAATGTAAAGTTAGTAAAAATTTATCAATTTTAATTTTTATCTTTTGCATATTTTTTTATCAATTCTTTATATTGGTTACCCAGACATGTAATATACATCTTTATTATTTTATTTTTTAGTGTAATAATTGCGTTGCAATTTTCAAAGTTAACATGGAAATTCAATTTGTATTTGCAATTATTTTAAAGTATTAAATAGTATGATTTTATTTGTATAAATTATGTTGTTTGTTTACATTACTTGCCTATTTATTTGTTCTATATTGTCATTCTTACAAATTATATATAGTATTCTTATAGCTCTTCCTATAATTGTTCTACAATATTTTGAGTATATATCGTACAATGAGTTGATTTATTTTGTCATCAATAGTTACTCTAATCCTTTTTTTTTTTTTTTTGTTCTTTTATCAAATACTCCAATATTATTAGAATATTTAATAATGTGATTAATTTGCATAATATGTGTCATTCTTTTTTTTTTACTAATTATTTAGTTAAGTACTTTTTCTATGTTGTCGCTCCACAAAGCACTGTTATTTGTTAAAATGCTTATTTAAGAATGTTTTGGGCACTCATCGTATCATGGGTTGAACATTTTTCTACCTCATCAATAGCTACTCTAAACTAATATTCTACAAAATGATGTTATATACATAAGGATTTAGTCACCAATATTCTACGAAGTGAAATTTATGTAATAAGACACTTTCTCTATTACTTATTGGCCATGGAATTCGAATTAGGGGTAGGGGAGGTGATTTTTTCTAAAAATAATAATATTAAATAGATATAAAATAAGAAACATTTTTATCTCAATTAAAGATTAGGAATTTTTTGTATAAATTATAAAATTTTTATTGGTATAATTATTAATTTTGTGATTTTTAAGTTGGAGAAAAATTTTGATATTAAAAAGAGATTTTATTGAATTCAAACCAAATAAAGTCAAACATAATGCATAAAATTTGTCAGGGGCTGAGATTTCCTATTCTTCTATTTCTTTTTTTCTTTTTTCTTTTTTTTTAGTTAAATGTTAGTGAAGTTGAATATTTTTGGTAAGGGTAGGCTTAATTCCATAAAGAAAAGGAGGTATTAGCACTTATAAATTTAATAGTCCCACAATTTAACTTATCTTTACGATGAATAATTAATTAACTATTACATCTTGATCGCGAAGCACAACATCTCATTTTGTAATAAAAATAAATACATGATTAATCAATTACAATAGAATCAAAATTTTATCTTTTATTCAAGATATTTATTATATGTTATTAACATATAAAATTATACAAAGTAATAAAAAATGAGTATAATTAACTAAAATACAAGAGTATAGTTGAATGAACAATTAGAAGAAAGAAAATAATTGTGGTGAAACTGTAGATATAATAGTTATAAAAAAAATAGAAAAAATTTGAATATATATAACTGGTATAAATATTATTTTTAAATATTTACTAGAGTATAAATGATTTTTTTTTTTTACTCCTCTTAAAACTTCGTATCTTCTTATTATGTTTTTATATCAAAATTTCGTAAGCACTCAAGAAAGAAACCATTTAAACATACATAACAGTTATAAAGGCTACTTTTATTTTATTTCTATTCTAATATAATTTCTTTCTACAAATAAGAATTTTTACCATCTTATTATGCATTTATTCCATATTTTTACATAAATCTTAGGAATTTTGTTATATTAATTTGAAATATATGCAATAAATATATAGTAGTAGTACAAATTTTAAAAAAATACTTCCTCTGTCCCATATTGTTTGTCGTTTTTCGAAAATCTAATTATTTAATAATAGTGTGTTGATAGTGATGGTTGTTTAAATTTTTTTAATTTTACCCTCCAAAATTCAAAATTTGAATGGTGTAGAATAGTTTTTACAAAAATACAAAGGATAAAAATGGAAAAGGGAGTAATAATTATGCTTTGACCTTTTAAACATTGCAAATATTTTGGGACAAGCAAAAGGCATGAAATTAGTTTTAATTAAGCATATATTAGGCATGACAAAAAATAAGTGGTATTATCCTTAAGAGAAGTAATTAAATAAGATTTTCTTATAGGAATTTATACCTCATTAAGGACGAGTATTTTAAACATTACAAAAAGGGGAGAAATAAAAAATTGGTTATATTTTCTTATCAGGATTGATAATTATATTTCATTAAGGACAGGTATTTTAGGCATTACAAAAAGGGAAGAAACAAAAATTAGGAGAAATAATTCATATATATATATGTGTGTGTGTGTGTATGCATGCGTATATATATATATATATATATATAATGGTGTATTCTTGCTCTTTCGTTTCAATCGAACATAACTCTGTTAACTTATTGTGCTTCATTCATATTTTTGTTTGACTTGAAAATAAAGTTATGGAAAAAAAAAAATTGACCCGAGAAATAGAACTTTTAAGTGTTATACTTGGCGAAATTTGCCGCTAATGAACATAAATAGGTTCCACAAAAGAAGAAAGAAGAGGACAAAAACTTTGAAATAAAATAAGATTAGAGAGGTTCTGCTCTAAGGAAACATTAATGAACAAAAAAAAAAGGAAACATTAATGAACAAAAAAAAAACAAAAGTATGGTATCAGGTTCCCATTTTCCGCTGACCATAAATATTCTTAATTGTTATTCCAAAGATTTGTCATATGCAGCATTTTTTTTGACCACAGAGTTAGTACAATTTAACCAAACAAACTTTGCCCATGCATGAAAAAATAAAGCACAAAAGCATAATCTGAGACTTGGAAAAGTGAAATAAATAACCAAGAGAGGGATCGCCATTTGCCTACAGTGTTACAATGTCAGAGTCATTTGCAATGAATGGTAGTAATGGCACATATAGCTACACCAAAAACTCCCATTATCAGGTACTTGTAGTCTTACATGTATACTCATGTCACATTTTAGACAGCAGTCTCCTAATTAGTGGTATGCTGTTCTGAATGAGAGAATTGAAAACGTTTATTAGGTCGATGAGAAAATGTCAACAAAACAAACGTTCTTCATCTTGTTGCCTATTATTACTACACTGAAAGTGACATATATCGATGGTTTTTTGTTATTATGTACTCAAAATATTTTGAAATAACTCACCAATATAAACGGGATCGACGAGGACTTTATTTAAGCACTGTTATTTGTTGGAGTTAACAGTGAGAAAGTTTAAGATGTTTGTAATACTAGCCATTTAGCCCATAGTTATCAAATTTATGTAGTAACCTCTGTATTACATAGCAATTCACGCGTATGAGATCACCGTATAGCATATCGAGTATACATATATATGTATTGTTTTTTTTTTTTTTTTTAAATAACGTAGTACTACATTTCGATATTCTTACCATGTCTAGGAAAGTACCACATATTCGATAACCATGTTTATAGCCATATCTTCTTGGTCATTCCGGAAAATTTTTCTTATCATACCATTTCCGCAAAATTTTGCATTACACTCTGATAATGTTCCACTGTTACTACAAATTTTCTAATGTGATACTATACTATTGCTTTTATTTCAATTGTACATCACAAGACTAGAATGAGCAAATTATTTGACATATCTGTGAATTTTGCAGAGGGAGGCCTCGAATATATTCAGGGAAATGATCAAAGAGGTAATTATTGGGAGGCTTGCCACAAAGAGCCCGACTTCTACCGTTCTACAACCTAGTAGATTTTGTATAGTAGACTTGGGATGTTCACTTGGACCTAATACTTTCTTGGACCTATTACTTTCTTTGCTGTGCAAAACATAGTAGAAGCCATAGAAAAAAGAAAAAAAAAAAAAAAAAAGCACAATCTTTTAGAAGACCTTGGTTTGCGTAAGCTTGAATTCCTAGTGTTCTTCAATGATCATATCTCCAATGATTTCAACACCCTTTTCACCTCACTCCCTCCTGAAAGGAAATACTTCGCAGCTGGAGTGCCGGGCTCTCTCTATGATTAGCTGTTTTCATCATCTTCGATCCATTTTGCACACTCCTCTTATTAACTTCAATGGCTCTCTAAGGTAAATAGCCAGAAAAGTTTCTTGATCAAAATTCTCCATCTTGTAATTAGGGCAGAATTCACTACACAGGTGCCTTGGATGAAGTAGTCAATGCTTACGCAGCTCAATTTGAAAAGGACGTGGGAATGTTCTTCAAAGAAAGAGCTAAAGAGATTGTTCCAGGAGGCGTGATTGTTGTGATACTCAAAATATCCTTGTCATACTTTAGTCATGTTAATATTGAGGATTAGAAATTTTTGGGGTCAATTTATAATTAGAGCAAAGGTTGGGAGTCAAATCTAAATAATTAAACTAGTTTATATACCACTAAACAATTTTCTCATTCTATTTTCCCAATTCTTCCACATAGAACAAGGGTTTCACTTCCAAGAGCTTGAGGGAGGAGGAGAACAACAAATTCAACCACAAATTTCCAGAATTGAGGTAAGAAATTCATTCTTTCTTGAGTTCAATTAGCTAATTTGATAGATTAAGAGATGGGGTTTAGGAATTTCTCAAGAATATTGTGGATTTCAAAATCTTAGCTTGTGGTGATGATTTAATGGTTAGAATTGGTGTAATTGGATTTATTTTCTTGCTCTTTGTTGTTAAAGTTAAACCTATGGATGTATGTGTTGAATTTAAAGGATTTGGATGGTTTAATAACCAAGAAAAAGGCAAGAAATTTGCTAAATTCGTAGTTGGAATTCGCAGACAGCACTGCGTAACTTTAAAAAATTGATCATATCTTAGCGTAGGAATATCGAAATTGCACACCGTTTGTTGCGTTGGAAACTAGACTCGCAGCCCTTCGAAACGGTATATAAATGCTGTTCTGTTCTCAGTATATTAACAGCAGTTCGTCCATAAAGTGGACTGAAAATCTGGTTCTACAACAGAGTATTTTCTGAATTGCGAGCCGTTTCTGAGCAAGCTGTGTTTTAAACTGGGAAATGTTGTCTTCTTGAAACATCTACTAAATTGAGTCCAGTTTCTATCGGAATCAGTTTTGTGGCTTTTGGACGAATATTTAACTTGAGTTATGGTCATTTTTGTTCAGTACTGTCAATGCTGAAAATATCATAGCTAGCCTTGTTATACTATAGGTCATGCCTTATTAGAATTCAATGAGGCTAATATTATTGTAAATTACCTTTTAGGTTATGAGAAGATGGTTTATGTTCTGATTTTATTATTTAGGAAGGATTAACGGGAGTTCAAGTAGCTTGGATTTCGAATTGGAAACATTTTGATTACTCGGTAAGTGGCTTTTTCATATTTCTATTATTTTTTAAAAACCGATTTCTTAAGTACTTTTATACTAAATGATTGTTAATGCTTTGAAAATCTATTTGTGTATTAAATTGGATTTAGCATATGGATAATTTGTTTGGTGATTATATGTCTGTGAATGATTGTTTATTATGCTATCTTTGGTATCATTGGATTCATTAAACTAGTAAAGGAATGGGAAAGACTATTGAATTGCTATATTAAAATGTCGGTATGGCCCTTCCACGGGATACAATAGTGGGACAAACGGCCCTGTCACGGGTTATAATAATGACCGTAGTATGATATCTAGAACTACGTTTAACCGACATATGGCCCTACCGTGGGTAAGAATGGTAGGTTACGGCCCTGTCACGGGTTATAATAGTGACCATAGTATATTCTTTAGCTGAACGCAAATGAAAAAAAAAATAGATTGTAAGAATTAAATGGAACAAAATATGAGAAAATGTATCTATTATAGTTGTGTATGCCATGCATATATGATACTTGATTCGTAGTTGGATTGTTGTGAAATGATTTTCATGAAATGTAATATATATACTTTTAACGTGCTCAGTCCAGTGGAGATATGAGTGAGTTACATACTGAGCAAATGAAAGCTCATCCCACTTACCTTATGCCCTTGCAGGTGATCACGTTTATATTGCCTTCTGGCTGAGTTTTGATATTCTGCCGAGTAGAATTAGTTTTGTTATATTTTATCTTGTATAGAAAATTTGGTGTAGTTGTATATATACAAGGCTATAGGGATTCTAGTGTGATGTTGTAGTTATGCTTTCCTTCTAGGTTGAAAACTTGTAATGTTCATGGTTTGAACTTATGTAAATATTTGAGCTTGTGTTTATATAGGTTGTGTATGTATGTTTTGGCAATTGTTACTTATAAATGTGATAGACGGCTTTGTATCCTCTTGGGAGGATATGTCGGTGCCACACTCTAAATTACAGGTTGTTTTAATTATGTTGAGTTTGGGGTGTGACAATTGTACTTGTCATACCTGCTATCCCTGATGAGGTGCACCCTTCTGAGCTACCTGCTGGCATTTTGCTCAGCTTTCTTGGATCCAGTCTTGTAGATATGGTAAATGTGGTGAGACAAGCTACTCATCCTATATAGAAGTGGATAAGTGTAAATTTCAAATTAAATTCCTATATATTAAGGATTGGTTCTCGATTAATCTTGAAACTGGCTAAAGAACCAGGTAGAGAATAATCCATGAAAAGTTTTTGAATTTCGGCAGAACATTCTAAATACTACTTTCTAGATAATTGTAAACTTGCAATTTTATGTCGGTCAACGATCTTTACATTTTTTCATACGGACAAGACTATATTTTAACCGAGTGATCATGATATAAAGTGACCTTATTTAGCTGCAATATGTGCACAATGATACCTTTTATTCCACTTTTCTAGTTGTTGCAGTTAATTGCTGAGAGCACAATTTTATTGGCCATGTGCCTTATGACCTCTGAATTGATTCCTTCAACTTGCCAATTTATTCTGCTTATCTGAAGGAAATGGCTTCACTGGTGAAGAGAAATGGTTGTTTCAGTATTGAAACCATGGAGATGACTGATCCAAGGTCCAAGATTGATGATCCAGTTAACGTTCAGAGCTTGAAAATGCGCCTATGAGCTGCAATGGAAGGAATTTTTACCAAACATTTCGGAAGCGAGATTGTGGATGAAATGTTCAAAAGGACCTTCAAGAAAAGTGCAGATATTTCATTGTGCTTGGATTCAGGCTAAAAGATACATAAGGGACACAATTGTTTGTTGTTCTTAAGCGTAAATAACTTGAATAATTCTATTGATGGTAGATTCAAGCTCATGAACAAGAAAACAAAGAATCAAGCTGTCAAATTAATTCCTACTCTTATCGTATTTTGCAGCCTCAAAAAATGACTTGAAATGTAACATTAAGTTTGTTTGTTTCGATACATGATCATTTGCTAAAAAATCCCCATTTAGGATAGCTTATACAGTTTTCAATTAGTTTGTCCCTTTCAAAATATTCTCCAAAGTTTGCTTAATGTAGACCATCATGGAACAGCAGTTTCTCAAGCAAACTCGGGGTAAAAAGTTTCCTAAATCTGTAGGCAGAATAAGAATAAAATAGAGGACTCGTACATCTAAACTGGACACTGCTTGTGTCATAATTTTAGTAATTGCAGCTACAACCAACAACCTTTGTTTACAAGACAAAAACAGGATGATAGAATAATCAGATTTCATTTTTGTAACGTTTATATTATCATGTTTATCGTGTTTGTCTTTTTCCTATTGTCTTTTGATTAGTTTATTGTGCTGGAAAGGTGTCTAAAGAGAAGCAAAAGGCATTTCTCTGGCATTCTTTATTTGCAGGGGAAGGAGGAAAGGAGTCTATTATAGGGCATTTGATCAATATAGCTAATTAATTACACATGAAAAATTAATCAATGAACACATCAGTCAGATAAAGGACTAAACTCTCAAGTCTCATCGCAAATAACTTTTCAAATTCTCGAGATACTATAATAGGTTGATCAACAGAAGCATGTGGCAATTAGTATATGATTTAGGTACAAGCCACTAACCTAACCACTTGGTTGCTACTTGCAAAAGAATCTTTTCGTTTAAAAGTTTCTGTCTTTTAATTCTTTAGAAGGATGGTTCAAGTACTCAAAAATGCCAATAAATAACAAGACTGTCCACTTGGTCAATAACATCCTCTGGAAGTAGATGAAATGAAGAGAAAAGGCTTGTCATTTGCTGCTAGTTTCTGCCCTTAGCAAGTGAACTGTCAAATGTACTGCTAGTCAGAAGAAAACAAATAATTAAACAAGATCCCTTGAAACTTAGTGAGGATGATGCCTCAAACAAACTGTTTAATTACTGAGTTAAAAAGAGTACATCAACCACAGAAACAAGATATTAGGTCCAATAATTTTTTTCCGAAAAGATCCCTTCATGACCAATGAATATTAGTATTGTGCAGTTATTCTAGGCTATTCTAGGCAAAGCTAGCAGACAACTAGGTTTTAAAATTTGGCCAATTTTTTGTTCCTGTAGTGGTTTAGCCTGGAAAAGTGTACCAATTGACATATTAAACAATTTTTTGGGAGTATCAAATTATTTTCTGGGACAACAATAGTGGAACCTACCATTTTGATAACTGGAAATGACATCATGAGCAGCAGATTCATCTAATACAATAATCCCTAGTCACAACATAGTCTTGAAAATGCAGAAAAGACTTGATCCATTGGAATCAATATTGGCTACCAGAGGTTAGCTTTCTGAAGACAGGTTGCAAAAAAGGAAACAACCCTGGTAAATGACTTTATTCTACTTTATAAATAATTAACCTCTGCCAAATCTTACTGGAATTTGTTTTTAACAAGCCTGGGTACTTTGACAATCTGGTGTAACATATTTAGGATTTACTTTGATGTGACTATTAGGATTCTAGTATTAACCTCAATAATATGCACCTGTAGTTCTCAACTGTTTGTCAAAAGGTTGGTGTCACTTCCAAAGGATCTTAATTGAGGAATCAGTTTAATAATAGTTTTAACCATTGAAATACTACAAGGGTCAAGTTTAGCCTTGTGATACATCCAGTTGATCTCTAAAATAAAAATGATGCAGGCATCAAGTCAGCTAATTTTAATTTGAATTTTGAAGTAAAGAATAGGTCAAGTTGCACCTTTCTGCGGCATGTACTCCACTGGTTGAGTGTACAGCATGCACTACGCAACGCATTTAATTTTCAACAAATGCAGAAGAAGCAGAAGTGTATCGTGCATTTGTATTTACGACTAATTCAAAGGGTCTCATCAATACTTTAACGATACTTCTGAACATATTTTATCATGTATGGACACCAAGGGAAGTTTATATATAGAAGAGAGTCAAGTATAGTCATGGAACATAATGGCAAGGAAGCTTTCTCCAAATTCATAGCTTAGGGCAAGCAAAACTTTGCACAGTGGTGGCTTAACCCACATAATCTTCTGCAAGCGAAAAGGGGGAGATATGGCTGGTAATAGTACTGCTTCATTGTCCAAATCCTTTTCCATGAATGGTGGAAATGGCACCTATAGCTATTCAAAAAACTCCATTGTTCAGGTACATAAATCGTATTCTTTGTGCCATATCATGTCATAATGAGCTCATTACCTGCTGTACATTAGGGATCACCACTCTTTCCAGAAAGCAAACATGTCATCTAATGTAAACATGAACAGTTGTAGAATGTTGAAACCCGGATGAAGGGGGGAAATGTTTACAAGAAAATTAGGTAAATGTGTATGGTTCTCTGTTTTTTTTTTTCATCATTTCCCCATAGTTCACTGGCATTGTTTCAAGTAAACAGTCCATGGCATGGTTTCCACACAAGAATTTGTTCTGATAAAAGGGACAAAAAGGGGTAAAATGAATAAACATATTGTAATTCATGAAGCAAAATTACACAAATTCCATAAGGCAGGGTTATTTCACGGCAAAGTCTTTCTTATACACATCTAGATGTGTATAAGAGACAGACTAAAATACAATTTTGTAAGCAAGCTGTAGCATACTGTAATCAACCTATTAATAATTGATTCCTTTACCTATACAAAAAGCTGATTGTCTATTTGCATGATGAACTTCGCTTCATGATTGAAGAGAGCAGCATCACTGACTGCAGAAGCAATGATCGAAGAGGTAATTGCAGAGAGTCTTGACTTTGAGAAGTTATCTATGCCTCCAAACACATTTCGCATTGCAGATTTAGGATGTTCAGTTGGTCCGAACACCTACATTGCGTTACATGCAACATATAATAGGATCAATAGTAAGGAAATACAAATCAAAAGGCCTCGGTCCTCAATTACCTGACTTTCAAGTCTTCTTCAATGATCAAACCACAAATGATTTCAACACCTTGTTCACCTCTCTTCCTCCAGAAAGACAGTACTTTGTTGCAGGCGTTCCTGGTTCTTTCCACGGCCAGTTATTCCCCAAGTCCTCAATTTACATGGTTTATTCTTCTTTTGCATTCCACTGGCTTTCTGAGGTGCCAAAAGATGTGCTGATAAAACACTCTCCAGCATGGAACAGGGGAAGAATTTTTTACACTAGTGCCTCTGACGTGGTTGCTGAAGCTTATGCTGCACAATTTGCCAAGGACATTGATTCCATCTTGAATGCCAGAGCAAAGGAAATTGTTAGAGGGGGAATGATGATTTCTCTCTTGACAGCAGTCCCGAATGAGTATCATTACTCAAAAAGCGGACTTGGTTTGTTTTACGATGCTCTTGGCTCCAGTCTCTAAGCTGGATATGGCACATGAGGTAAATCCATAATTTTTAATTACTCGAAATCAAAGTTCAAAATTCACTTGAAAGATTGTAAACTATGTTAGAAAGGGTAAACCAAAACAGTTTCTCGGAGCATTTTAGATCTACATGACTGATTAATGGAAAATCACGAACTCATGCTTAATCTCTGTCTAGGGCATAATCAATGAAGATCTTGTGGATTCCTTCAATGTTCCTATGTATGTTACCAGTCCAAAGGAGATGTCAAGGCTAATAGAAAATAATGGCTGCTTTAGCATTGAGAGACTGACGTTATTAGAATATGCATCAGATCTGGATGGACCACTTGACACAGGAAAACATGTCACGCACATAAGAGCAGCCCTAGAGGGTATAATAACGGCACATTTTGGAAATGAGATAATAGACGAACTGTTTGATCGGTTTGATCAGAAAGCTACAGTTTACAGACATCTAGATGCAAGCTACAGGAAGGGATTTTTATTGTTCCTTGCTCATTATCTTTAAAGCGTCAATGAAGCGGCAAACTGAGCAATGATGAACATGCTTGTGCTCTTTCCGTGTCCCATTTATCCTGTTGTATTCAATAAGAGATGATGTGATTAACTTACCCTGTTGTATGGTCTGGAACTCTGTGTCCCAGTTCAAATGAAAATGCTCTGATATTCTTAATCGTAATTGAGCATTAGTAGCAAGCATCCTAGTTTTTGAAAAATTCTGTATCACACCGTTATATTTTGAATACTTATATAATACAATATTATGTGCACTGAATGCTTGTATAATATAAGTATTAAAACACAACGGTATGATATTCAAATGAACCATAAAATTCCCCCTAATTTGTTTTTTTAAGATCAAGCTAACAAAATTTGAGTATTTGTAAAAACCTAAAGTTTTAGACTTGTGCGATACCAGCCACATAAATAAATAATTGAAGGGTAAAATGCAATTGTCCCTTACGCGGTTTTCCAAAATGTGCATTTTATCGCTTGTAAATACTTGAAAATTTCTCAATTAGGTCAGCACTATCAAACAAAGGTAAAGTTTTGGACATAACAAAAATGGTGAACAACTCTAATACAGAAAGAAAAACAAAATTTTCATCTGAAAACAACTGAATAATTAACACAGCTACCAAAACTCAACATGTTGAAATGTTAATGCTACAAAATTCGAAGGTTTACTCTCTTTTATCTCCTCCTCTTTGAGGACTGATATTAGGCCGTGTAGTTTCAACCACCACATAGATATTTGGAATAATCCTCACCAACAGAAACATTTCTTTCACATAAGTAGCATCTCTGCAATTTGAACAGCATTCAGAGCTGCTCCCTTGCGTATTTGATCACCACAGACAAAAATATCCAACCTGTTACACAACCAGGCATTTAGTTCTTCAAGAGATTGGAAATTCAAGAAGCAAGTATTTTCTGTATAGGTTTTTACCCATAGTCTCCATCTTGAGAGACATCACGGCGAATTCTCCCCACTGCAACAGCATCTTTGACTTTGGAAACTTCTAGTGGAGTGGGGAAGTGATTACCTGCACGGTCATCAATAACCACCACACCTGGAGCATTCTTAAGAATATCCCTTGCAGTGTCCTGGACAAGAAACACAATATAGAATCTAAAGTTTGTCCCAATTTATGGAAAAGAAAATTTAAGGATCTTATGTTTGATCATGAGAAAAATTATTACTGTTCTCAAAGTAGCCAGAAGTGCAAAAAGCTCTCAATCAACAGACAAAAATTTGAAGTCTTAAATTCTTTTTGCACTTCAGCACAGCAGAGTCACTGTGCTTTTACATTCTTAGAAACTGTTAGAGTTGAAACATGAGACATAGATATGGTACCATGGCACTAAGTCACTAACCCCCTATACCCGCGCATGGTGCCGTAAAAAAAATTTTATTTCTCAAATTACTTGTGCACATAACAGAAATTATCACGTCAGGCGACAAATGTGCATTAAGCCACCATAAGGGAGTCTGCTTGGTGTTTCTTTTTCAGCTGAAGAAGACTAGGATCAGCAGCAACCAAACTTCTCAAGGGCAACATATCTTAGGTCTGCTCCCCAGGAAACAGTGGAAAACAACATAACAAGAGAACAGAACTGAACATAAAAACAGGATACATAATTTTCTTATATTAAAACATATTGTGAGAGTAAACAATTTCTTGAGTAGGAATTTACTGAACTTTTGATATTTCTAGATAAATAGTGTAGTACTGAGTGTCTAATATTACTTTTTACTAAAGAAGCTAAAAATTATAACGTTTGTCAGGCTTTCTATGAGGTTGTATTAATGGATCCACAAATAATTATCATCACATTAACAATTATTTTGGTTACTTATAAAAAAAAAGGTTGATTTACTTAAAGCAGCTTTTTGACATTTGCTCGAAAAGCTAAACTTTATTAAACAATAAAAATGAGTATACTTTAAGCACTAGTTAACTTGACCTTTTTGGCCAGCAACACCCCCCTTAAATGGCATTGACAGACAGGCTACCAATTTTATTTTAGGAGCAGACATAAGCGATTTAGTAAGGACAATTTGACAGCATTCTCAATTCAGATGAACACTAATCTTACTAGTATCAGTACTAGTTCTGTATCAGCTTCTAGTAGCTGCTTATTCTCTATATGCACACAACATTACATTTTCATATCTGCCAGACTTATCTGTTGATTTTTTAGTCGACTTTTTTTGTACTAAAATGTCTTTTTAGAACACTGTGGTTGGTCTATCACCATCATGTACTTCAATAACAGTTTCATCCTAAAATTTAAACAATTCAACCATAGTAGTTAAAAGCGATCGCTTCAGTCAATTAAGCGAGAAGCGACTCGAGTGACAAGGTATTGCTTCTTTATAGTCGGAGTGAGCAAGGATGAAAAGGTGACGACAAAGCACAAAAAGCACAGAAAAGTGAGAAGCGACTAAAAGCTGGAAATGCGATGCTTTTGATTTTTTTTTTTTCAATTTTAGAGGGTTTTTTTTTTTTTTTTTTTGGAACATTGGATCTAAATTCCAGACCTAAATCTAAAGGTTGAAGTTTAAGGTGCAAAAAGGTTTTGGTAGGGTGAAAGCCACTATATCCAAATTTTAGGTTAAGATGAACAGATCAATCGATCAACATTATCACTTATCAGTCTCCATCTACAACTGCATCCTCCAACAGCTACACCTCTTCTCTCTCTCCTGCATCCTTACTATTCCTTTTTTTTTTTTTTCAAGATTATGGTCTTGTCTTCCCCCTCTTCGCCTACCGCTCTCCTCCTCCTCCTTCTTCTTTTTTCTTTTTCTTTTTCTTTTTTTTTAATAAAGATACTTTGGATGTTTGGTTATTCCCATGAAATTTTGTTACTTGTTATTTTCTTCATGATCCTTAAATACAGTACTTGAGTCTTATGCATTGCTTTTGTTATGTCAAATTATTGCATGTGATTTTATTAAGTAAAACCATGCTATAACTAAGAATTTCAAGAACTATATTTAATTTACATTACAGAGCGCTTTGCTTTAAAAAAGCACGCGCTTCGCTTTGCTTTAAAAAAGCACGCGCTTCGCTTTGCTCTTTGCGCTTAGGCCCCAGAAGCCTCTTGCACTCTAGGTCACTTCACTTTTAACTACTATGAATTCAACCCATCATTTGTTCTCAAAATCTGGGCAGGAACAAAGAAAACAGAAACTCCATCCTATATAATCCCATGAATGAACTACAAAATATCCATAGCACCAAAAGTATTACCTCATGTAAGGGCTTCTCAAATTGAAGATTTACACTCTCAGCATGTGCACGCATAACAGGAACTCGTATGCAAGTTGCAGTGACTTTCACATGCGCGTCATTCTACATAGAAACAGAAAAAAGATTGTTAATTGACTGAATAAATATATTTATTGGAGCTTATGAATAGAAGGTTCAATTAGATGCCTGTCTAATTCATCATATCTGAATGAGGAATCTAATAAAAATGGAGTAAAAATGCTAACCCATATTTTCCTCGTCTCCTTTACTAGTTTCATTTCCCGAATCCTCATTGTAACCATTTGGGAGAACAGGTGCATTATGTGAGAAAAGATTGAAGGCATACTGCATATAGGGAAATTAACCATGTAAAAATTCAAAAAAATAGATAAAAACTGAATTTCATTCCTGTTTATATTGTGTTTAGAGAACTGACTGATAAACCTGTTGCTTAAAGATTTTACAGGTTGGTTCTTTCCCATCTAGGACCTATAGCAGAAAAAGAAGCACGTTAACCGATTGCATAATAGGCTTGAAGGAAGCAGATTTTGATAAGCAAAAACCTCACGAGTTTGCAGTTCAAGCTCTTCCATTGCAGCAGCACCGGCACCACTAGCTGCCTGATAGGTACTAACAACCATGCGTTTAACCTGGAAAATTGATAATATTCAAACAAAAATGAGACTAGTCAAGGAAAGGGGTGGAATTAATGTTAAACTTCAACAAAAACAAATTTATGGGATCAAGTAGACTTGATCAAAATAAAGTAAGACATTAGCAAATATTAGGTGATCCAGACAACCCAACAATCGTCTGTCTATCTACACCTTTCTCCTTGCAACCAAAGCTGTCTTTACAGAATCATCAATTAACAATAAGAAACTTGAAAATTTTCTCCTTTCTCATTTATCAATTTGGTTTTTCCTTTCCTCATCTTTTTTTCATCTTCTTTTTCGATTGAACTAACAAGCTGATCCTTCAATCTTCACAGATAGCAGGAATTCCAACAGCAGCCAGTTTCCAAACGCAAGGCTAAAAAAGCCAAAACACTTATGGTCTGTTCGCCAGAATATCTACAGTCCATCAAATCATAAAACGTACACCTTTTTGAATCAGCTTAACATGTCTTACCAAGCATTAATAAAAAAATGAGATCTGTAACTACAGTGTTTTGAAATTTAATACTAACTATAACACTATCCCTATAATTTAGCCATTTTTCTAAAAATAAAAATTATACCTAATGCACATGCTTTCTATGGAAATCATAAGCATTTAAATTTTTTTTGTTTAAAAAATTAGATTAATTCATAGTTACATATCATGTGAATATGACCATAGATATATGTGGTCATACAAGGAGCGTATCATGAGACTAAACCTACTCTACATATTGGATACTTTAAAAAATAGTGAATCGCATCTCCCTATCTGTATCGTGTTTCCTAATAAATCGCTATGCACCACATTTTTCAATTGCTTCCAAACAATATTTCATCTTTGCATTCCCATCTTCCTAAATCATGTTATTTTCCTAAATTTTGCATTTTATCCTCATTCAATATACAATTTTACACCAAGCTCCCTCACCTTAGCATGCCGATGCAGCGGAGTAGCAGCCATCAAACAGATAATAGTCGAACAATTCGGGTTGGCAATCAACGCCCCTTTTCCACTCCTAATCTTGATATGCTTCATAGCCTCCGGATTAACCTCGGGGACAACAAGGGGAACCCCATCATCCATCCTAAAAGCAGAGCTGTTAGATCCACCACAATAGCCCCATCTTCTACGGCCAACGGCGCGAATTTTTTACTGATCGAACCACCAGCGCTGAAAAGGGCAATATCAACATCTTTGAAGCTATCTTCATTGAGTTCTTCAACAATGTATGGCTTATCTTCGTAGGTAATTTGTTTGCCAGCTGAGCGTTTGCTGGCGAGGAGTTTAAGGGATCGGTAAGGGAAGTTTCGATAGGATAATACGGAGAGGAATTCTTGGCCGACGGCTCCGGTGACGCCGACGATGGCGAGTGATGGGGCGTTTTCTGTGAGGGACATTTTAATTGGGGAAAATGAGGTCGAGTGTTTAAAGGAATGTGGGGTGAGTTTTTTGTGGACGAAGGTGGTGGTGGGGTAATGATGGTGGTGGTGATTGAGGGTGAGGGAGGAGAGATTCATTTTGGCTGCGGCGGCGGTTGGAATGGTTGATGAAGGGGTTTAGACTCGAAATAAGATCATTTAAATTTATTTTATGAGTTATTAATCAACCAATCTTTACAAGACTTAATGTTTTTAACAAATCAAGTTCTATCCTTATACTGTTGGACTTGATAGATTCGTTATCATAGAATAGAAATTTAGAAGCAAGCAATATAATCATACAGAATATCTTTTATTTTTTTGATTTATTAGTTATTTATGTTATTGAATCTCACTTTAGTTATTTTTTTTTGTATATATTTTAAATCACAACATGCAAATTGCTTTCTTAAATAATTGTAATAAGTATCTATATTATATCATTTAACCATAGTAACTGAATTCTATAGTGCAAAATTTTAGAGTAAGAAAATAACAAATTATGATTAAAGTCACAAGCCAACGAATTATGGATGTGTTCGAGTTTAACTTGAAAGTTATGAATTATAATGAAAGTCACAAGCAAACGAATTATGAATGTGTTCGAGTTTAACTTGAAAGTTATGAGTTAAGTGTATTATTCTCAAACAAAATTATCAAACATTCAAGCAAAAGTTTGATCATCTCTATTTGACAAGGATTGGGTGGAATTCGAATATAAACAATCCTCCCTACTCACTCTATTTCCTTTCAAGTGTTACTTTAATTTTTAACACAAAGATTAAGATTGCTATTAAATAACCTAAATTTTTGACAAAGTTGATCTTATATGACTAAGTTTCTCTTTGACTAGTAATAAATCGAAAGAGTCCCAATATTAATTACAAGTTGAGTAATTAATAGAGTTGGAAAGAAATAAGGGCAAAATTGGTAAAAAAAAAAAATGCTTCATTCCACTTTTAAATTGACACTTAAAATAAAACAAAATTTTTGTGTTTAAGTGACACTTAAAAAGGAATTGAGAAAGTATTTAATAAGTCAAAATTGAACGCATGCTTGTCCGACTTGTTAAGGAATTAGAGAGGTTATAGCCTATCATTCCGTGTGTATTGAAAAAGGGTTAATAACACTTTTTCTCGTAAAGTATTGGATTAATTACACTTTACTCCCTAAATTAATGAAATTACACTTTACCCCAATTAACTATTATATCCATTACTATTTTCTAACAATATCAAGCAAAAATTAGTTAAATGACTTAAATGCCCTAATAACTATTAGTTAAATGACTTAAATACCCTAATAACTATTTTTTAATTTTTCAAGTATTTATTTTTTATATTAAGCATACTCTAACCATTGTGAAAAATGCTACAATGCAAAATAATATTAAATAAATTTCAAAAATTGATCAAGAAAAAATACTTCATAAATTATGAGAATTTGATTAAAAAATATATTAATATATGTTATATTGAAATATTTCATACTTAGTTTTGCTTATATTTGTTATAATTTTCACACCATTATCAAAAGTTGAAAACATGAAAAATAAAAAAATATAAGATAAAGTCATTTTGGTCATTTAACTAACTTTTCTTAATGGTATTAGTAAATAGTAATGGATGAATAGTTAAATGAGGGCAGACTATAATTTTTATTAGTGTAGGGAATAAAGTGTAAGTACTCTCATATATACTTTTACGGGACAAACACAGTGTTATTAACCCTTAAAAAAATAAGGTAAAAAAATAAGGTACTCATTTTTTTTAATTGGGAGAATCAATATTGTAAAAACTACAAAAATGAAACATAGGGTTATATTGAAAATTTAATTTTTAAGTTTAAATGGTCAAAATGAGACTCTTCCATATGAAGGGGTTATACTATGACACACTCACTTTAGTTTGGAATGACAAATTGACACTTTTTAAAAAAAATAAAATAAAAAACTATATTAAAATATTATTTTTTTATTTGGACAGAGAATTTAATTTTTTTAAAATTTTTTGAAGATCATGTTGAAATTTTTACTTAATTTAGAAGTCTTAAATATCATTAACTTTTTTTAAAAAAATTATGTACCATTGTTTACTACGTATTAAAGAAAGTATAATTCGAGAATTAGAATATTAGTAATTAATTTGGAGCATATTTATATTTTAGACAATATTTATAAATTATTGAATTTTATTTTTATCCCAATGCATTAAATGCTACAAAACTAAGACTTCTACCTGAAAGGGTAAAGTAAAATTTCGCTTGAACATTATGGGAGGTTTACTCCAATTGATCTTTAGGAGTAAATTTATTTTTTTTATCGATTCTAAAAAAGTGACCCACCTAAGCCTATCTCTTCGTATCACTTACCGAGAAAAGTCCCCCACCTAAGTCTACCCCTTTGTATCACGTACCGAGAAAAGTCCCGTACCGCATTTCCGTACCCATACCCGGAACACGTACCAATCCATACCACGATCTATATAACACTGATTCGGATGTCTTCACAGTTTTAGATTATTAAGAGAACATCAATAGTAAAGATTAGTAGGCCGAAATTATTAACTTTTTTTTTTGACATGTCATTTTAATACATGAGTTGTATATTATACAAAGTGACAAAGTAATGAAATCATTTATGTGTGATTAGATTCATCAAAAAATAAATGAAATTTGACAAAGCATCTAAATCAAAAGTTGGTAATTGAGTATAATTTTGTCACATAAATTAATTAATTTTGTTATGGTGCCTAAAGTAGTAATCCTGAATTTGTAATTTTATGAATCATTTTTCATAAACAGATTTGATTTCCACATACAACACCCATAAAATTTCTCATTATGATGACACTTCATTACTGCTCTTTTTTGGTCACAGTGCTCAATATATGCCAAATAGCTTAAAATCTACAATGGATGTCCCATCTCTTCCTTAACTAATGGTATGTCGTCTTCGTGTATATCACAATTGGACTGCGAACAGTATGAATACCGTCTAACCATTCAAGTGAAGCAGATATCATGTTTTTCACTCTTTCTCCACTGATGCTTACAGTGAAGCGTTTTCTTTCATTCAACGCCTGAAAAGAAAGAATGCTAGGCTCCACAGTAATATTACACTGACAAGTCTCACTTATCGTAGCCTTATATACTGAGTTTGAGAGACCTACATTTGTCACTGTTCGTTGGAACTTAACTACAAATGCTCCATATTTTTCAACTTGAGCAGCCATTGAGGGATAATTCAAATCCTTGAATACATGTTTTGTAACCACTTTTTTGCAACTTGTGTTACTTCCAAATATTTTTCTCACTTTGGATGCACTGAAGTTCAAGGCATTACAAATCAGGTGGATATAGTCTTCTGCAAGTGTTTCACACACCAATCCAGGATTTGTTGCTTTTATTGGATGAAGATTCCCAGCTCCATAGGAGAACTCAGCATCTCCATGCCTAGCAATGGTAGCATTCATTTTCAACGCTATGAACAAAATGATAAAGTTGTGAGTTAAAAAAAAAAAACAAAAAAAAAAAGTAGCTGCAATTGTGGCACACTGGAGCCATTGGACCTTTTTTTTAAATAAAAAAAAAAACAAAAAAAAAACAAAAAACATAAGTGAACCAAAATTATTCTATCTAGAACTTAGTCTTAACTACAAAATATTACCAGTAGTCATTAGAGCAGATTTGATTGCTGAAGAAGACCAATTAGGATGAAATGATTTTACATATGCAGCTGCACCTGTAACACGAGGACAAGCCATTGATGTTCCAGTTGCATAGTATATTATAGTTTACGGATTTTCCATCTATATTAGGATACTCTGAAGGTGAGTTGGCTGGTGAATAAGCGGCTAAGATGTCTACTCCGGGAGCACTTATATCTGGCTGCAAAAATTGGGTAAGCTTGGCATTAACATCTATGTCTTATAAAAGACACAATTCAAAAGAACTTTAGAAGATTGTTGATGTGTACCTTCAAAATATTTGGAAATATTTGATTTGGACCTCTAGAAGAGAAGGAAGCAATGACTGGGGCAACAACATTTTGTGTAATTTCACTTGTGAATATGTTGGCTTTGGGCATTCTAAAATTTAAAAAGAATATTAAAAATTAAATTGGTTCAAGGTCAAAAATTAAGCCAAATTAAGATACTCGAGATGAGCAAAAAATAAATATTGAATAAAAGAAGATACTCACCTAGTAGAGTTGATGTAGCTCTCAGCTAGTCTAAATTGTTGATGATTCAAAACTGATGCAGCAAAAGGAACAACATTGGAGACATCAACGAATTCATTTGTTAGTAAAATAGATCCAAGACCACCAACTCTTCTAGCTTCTTCGATGCCATTGTAGTTGCAACAAACTACAATTTTTCTCTTGCACACAGGCTTTTGTCTAAGAATCCATCAAGACATAGCCTAAAATTTAAACAGTTAATTCGGATTTTATCTGTTCATAGCTAAGAGAACATAAATGTTTGAATAAAAAGTGAATTTACTTGGCCTTTAATTCATCTTGTATACCTGAAGCATCCTTTCCATATACCAGAGAAAATTTCGTTCCATTCAACTTAAATGAATTAATTGCATTTCCCTGCTTCACAAAATGTTACAAGTAACGGAATAAATTGCTTTGAAAGTATACGATAAAATTGATGTATTTGAAAGGGAAAATAAGAGCAATACATACTGCTAATGTTACTCGATTTCCAAGGACAACTTTAGCGATGATCTTGCGATTTGTACTACTTGCTGCAACAGTAAACAACCATATATGGTATGACAATTTATCGGTACTAGTAAATTGTCCTGGTATAAAACATTATTTCCTGCCGAATTTACAGTGAGTATTTCGTTTTGTGTCGCATGAAAAGAGCCAATTGCTATAGAATCATCTTTCAAGTTAGCCGGATAAGTGGATCCAATTGAAATTGTAATAATGTCAACTCCATCAGCTATAGCATCATCGAAGGCCGCCAATATATCAAACTCATCGCATCCTGAAATAAAGCAAACTTTGTATACAGCAATCCTTGCCGAAGGAGCCCCTCCTCGTGCAGTACCGCTGGCAATTCCATCATAACTCACATTTATGACATTGTTTCCCGCGGCTATTGAGGAAGTATGGGTTCCATGACCTGATAAATCTCTTGCTGAATCTGACTTATAGCACCGAGCTCCAATTATTTTGCTGTAGACAAGTAGAAAATTTAAAGTGCTATTCAAGAATTTCCTTCTCGAACGTTTTCCAAGTGCAAATAAAATAGAGAAAAAAAGGAAAATATACTTGTTTGCAAAAGAAGTTTTTTCCACCATTACATTTTCCCTTCCATTTCTTGGGAATAGGACCAAAGCCTTGATCATTAAAGCTTTCTGATTCTGGCCAAATTCCAGTATCAAAAACTCCTATAATTATATCACTCTCAATTTCAAGGTTTCGAGAGACAATTTGAGGAAGACCAATAAAGTCCCACGAAGCAGTTGTATGAAGTTGAAGACTTTTGCTTGGAAATATAGACACCACATCATCATGGGCTGCATATTTCATTAGTCTGAAATTTGAACGTAAAATCCAATTGGCATTAAGCCTAATATTGAGTATGATAAATTGAGCATATTATATTGCACTCACCAGCCAACTTTTGTTGCTCTTGGTCTGTAAGATAGGCTGCAAATCCATTGAAACTCCTAGTATAACTTCTTACCAAGACTTCCCAAGGTAACTTCCATGATAGAAATAAAGGAAAAATCATAAACAAAATGTTATTGTATCTCTTTGAAGGGACTAAATATATTATGTGGCATTACTTGTTATCTACAACTTCTTCCAACATACTAACATGCTGTGCTGAAGGAAAATATTCTCTTTTAGGAAGCGATCCCATGTATACAATGTAAACCTGTCATTAAATTAAGAAAAGAAGCAGTATATATAATTTACCAACTTGCTGAATATATATATATATATACCAGACGGAGACTAAGGGACCTTGGTAAAAAAAAATGAAACACAGAGGGATAAAGGGAAGAGGGTCATAGACGGACTGTAAATAAATTAAAAGATCAGGCGGCTAAGCCAGCCATTAGACAGTATGAATATATAACACATAATAAACAAATAAAACAAGAACTTAGGCGGCTAAGCCCGCCATTTGACAAGATAAAACAGATAATAAAGTTGGAGTTTATTAATTATCGAATACTTACAAAGTTTAATGTCTTCAAAGCTCAAAGCCTTAGCTAAATGGTTTTGGAGACAAAGGAGAAAAGGGAGAGAGTTTTAGAGAGAAGGGAGAGAATTTTTACGAGAGAGGAGTCTTCCCTAAAAAGCAAGGTATAGTTGCCGTTTTTCTGGTTCAGCAATTTGTTCGATAAGTTTTAAAAGGAGATCTTGTTCTTTTGTAAGAACGTTGATGGTGTTTGTTTCTTTCCCTATGATTTCATCGGAGCTATCTGTCAAAACATCATCATTGTAAATTTGGTTTATGTGTTCTTCCGTTTCAAGATCGTCTTTCGAGTTTTCGTTTCCAGAACTTTGGCTGTTATAATCAAGAAGAAGATTTGTTATTTGACACAGTGTTTCATCTTCTAGATTGTTCCCAAAATAACATCCAATTCTGTACCAGCAATATGTCCAGGCTTATGGCATTTGTAACAAACAGGTTTAGACTGGGATTTGGCAGGGATTTTGTTTGGAGAGGTAGGTAAGTGTCTTTTGGGTTGAGAGGAGGTTTTGTGTCTCTTGTTATAAAGTTGTTTACTTGGTTTGTATTCAAGCTGTTTTTTGGAAAATCGGGATTTTCTTTTGGTTTTGGTTTTGCAACTGGGTAGGCCAAACTGCTCACAAAACGATCCGAGATCTTTACTTCTTTGAGCTCGATCTTTAGCAAGTTGTCTGAGCATTTTATCCTGTTTGCAGATTGATAGAGCCACTTGTTGAATTTGACTAATCAACTGTCCATAGATGATTGCTTCCCATGGCACTATTTCATCATGCTGTTTTCTTAGTTCATCTTTAATAAGATCTCTAAGAGATTTTGGTAATCCATCAAGGAACTTCTCTTTCCAATATGGTTGATTTCCATCTAATCTGGAGTATATCCTAGTCAGGAATATATCTTTATACCATCTGAAGTCTGACAGATTTCTGCACTTAAGATTGTTAAGGAGTTCAGTGGATTTGTCTAGATCGCCAATGAATGTTTTTGCAATGTTGAAGATAAGGGTTGCCACTGCATCTGAGATTGTTTCATTATTTTGAAGTATATGATCTCCTTCTTTATTAAGCTTAATTGTTGATAGAATGTTTCCTTTGTCATCATTTAAAATAAAGTTAGATGTTCATCCCACCATCTTTTGAGTTGTCCTGTAAATCCTGTGATAAGGATATGAGCTGTTAATTGGTCTGTACAGCCATGTGCAGTTCTTTGTTGCTACCATCGTCATTTGTTGTAGAACTGTAATTATATTGTATTCTGATACCCCGTCTATGCTCCATTCGTAAATATTATTTGCATTGTAAGCATTTTAGAGTAAGTTGGATTTTTCTTCTAGAACAATGTCTGGATAGGTTGCTCTGAAATAATATAGTTTATTCGAATTCCTCCAACTAGGATTATTTGGTCTTGAAATTGCTGTGTGGAGCTTAGATATTTCAGCTTGCTGATTTTCAGAGTCTGAAGAGTTGTGCTCCTACTTCTGTAAAACACAGCCTTGCTGGTTTACTGAGGATGATCCTGGTTCATGTGATTTGTGTTTAGAAACTGGAGTAGAAAAGGATTGTTCAATTTTTGCTATCCTTTGTTCTAGCTGGCTGCATGGCTGTGTTTAGAGCTGTTCATGGAATTTGATGCTGGTATTTCATGAGGTTTGAAGATTGCCTTTGTTGCAGTTCAGGCTGGTTTTGTAGAAACTGGCTTGGTAAGAAGAAATTGTCCTAGGATTTGTAGGTACTTGTTTGTATAATTGTTTTGTTCATAGATACCTTGTATATCGTTGGCATCAATGGAAACTTGGTCATCCTTTTTTTTAAAGGGTGTGGCTTTAATATCTATTTTTTAGTTATTGGTGGTCATATGCTGGATAGTAATGGTTTTTGACGGTGGTAATTCTGAATGAATTTCTCCAGTCTGTGTTTGCCAAGTCTTTGAGACATTGATTGTAGGAAGGAAAGAATAAGAGATGTCGTTTATTTCTGCATAAACTGAAAACCAATCAAAGAACTGAACGCGTTGTTGAGTTCTTATCAAAAATCCATAGAACTCATCTTGTATCTCTTGTCTGGCTTGTCCTTTGTAATTTTCAAAGAACCATTGCTTCTTTTGTTGGTTATGTTCTACAAAAAATTCTGAGCGGATACTTTAAATGTTTGTCAATCTGGTAGTCTGTTGTAAGTACAGCAAGATCACCAACTGAATCGACAACCGGAGTATCTGTCATAGTAGAGTATGTGGGAGATCTAGGAAGTCCTCCATGCTCATCTTCAAATGAATTGTCTTAATTTTCTGTTTGGATTGCATATCTTGACTGTGGGATTCTAGATGAGAGATCTAGATTCTGTAATTTTGTTGTTACAGAAGATGTTGAATGCCTGCTAGGAGCATATCCCCTTGGTTGGACTAGTTGATCAATAACAGTACTGGCTGAGGAGGATGCTTCAAAACTTGTAGATTTGTCAAAAGTTATCTGCAACGGCAGCTATACCTTGCTAGATTCAAAGAATCTCTAAACCCTATCCCTAACAATCCTTTAGCCAGAGATCCCAGATTACTCAACACATACAACCTAACAACCATCCTTAATAGATTCCAAACCAAACCCAAACAGTCTGTTACTATTCAAGACCTACAGGCTGAAATAGTATATCTTACCTGACCAACAAGAAATTAGGCTAATCAAAGCCAAGCAAGATCTAGATAGCCTTATTTTGGAAAGTCTTACTACTAATCCTTTGCGAAACAACATAAATATCCCAGAAACTTCTACTACTCAACAAAATTTTGATGAACAGTTTCTTAGCCAGCTAAATAGAGTAACCTATCAGAAATATTATGTTCTTATCCAACTTGAAATCAACAATAATTTTGTTGTTGAAACTGAAGCATTATGGGATACAGGAGTTGATCTCAGTTGCATTCAAGAAGGACTTATACCAACCAAATTCTATGAGAAAATAAAAAAAGGATTCCGTGTTGCAAATGGCTCAAAATTGAACGTTCAATTCAAACTCTCTGATGTTAAAGTAAAGTTTGGAACGGCCTCTGTCGAAGAAACTTATCTTTTGGCAAAAGATCTTATTGGAAATGTTATTTTGGGAACAACCTCTATCAACAGATTAATACCCTACACAACAAAATCTGAAGGAATAATCTCTGAAAAATATGATATGTTCAGATGCACTTCTACCATTTTTCAGAAAACCAGTTATCAAAAACCTGAATCCTTTATTCCTAAAGGAGCAACAACTGTACTTCCTCAAAGAAGAAATATTATTCAGAAGATTGGAAATACAGCTCCAAACACCTCAGATACAGCACAAGATTCAAAACATTCAAAAATAAATTGAACAAGATATTTGTACTGAGGTACCAACGGCATTCTGACAACGAAAACAACATACAATCAACCTGCCTTACGATAAGGATTTTAAAGAAACACATATTTTTACAAAAGCTCGTCCTATTCAGATGAACCAAGAGCTTATGGAATATTGTAAACAAAAAATCCAAGATCTTTTGGACAAAAAACTTATTAGGCCAAGCAAATCGCCGTAGAGTTGCTCAACTTTTTATGTGAACAAACAATTAGAAATAGAAATAGGCATACCAAGGCTTGTAATAAACTACAAGCCTCTAAACAAAGTTCTCAGGTGGAGCAGGCATCCAATTCCAAACAATATTTAAGAGATCTCCTACAAAGAGTTCATTCAGCAAACATATTTTCAAAATTCGATATGAAGTCAGGGTTTTGGCAGATTCATATCTATCCCTCAGACAGATATAAAACAGCATTCACCATTTGGCCATTATAAATGGAACGTCATGCCTTTTGGATTAAAGAATGCCCTATCTGAATTCTAAAAGATCATGATATATTTAACCCATACTCAACGTTCATTATTGTATATATTGATGATGTTTTAGTCTTCTCATCATCAGTAGACCAGCATTTTAAACACCTCAATACCTTTTTTCACACCATCAAAACTAATGGTTTGGCAATTTCCAAAAAAAAAAAAAATCAACCTATTCCAAACTAAGATCCGTTTCCTTGGACATCATATTCATCAAGGAACGATAATCCCAATAGAAAGATCTATCCAATTTGCAAACAACTTTCCAGACCAAATTCTTGATAAACAGCAACTCCAGAGATTTGTAGGCTGCTTAAACTATATTGCAGATTTATCCCAAAACCTTAGCACTCTAACTACACCCCTCTATGACAGACTTAAAAAATCTCCACCCTCTTGGACGGATATTCATACTACAACAGTTAGGCAGATTAAAACTCATGTCAAACACATTTCCTGTTTAATCCTTCCCAATCCTTCTTCACCAAAATCGTTGAGACAGATGCTTCTGATCTTGGTTATGGTGGGATTCTGAAACAAAAAATAGACAAAGAGCATATTGTTGCTTTTACTTCAAAACACTGGAATAATTCTCAACAAAATTATTCCACAATTAAAAAGAAAATTTTAGCAATCTTTTTATGCATATCAAAGTTTCAATCGGATTTATTAAATCAAAAGTTTTTATTACGCATCGACTGTAAATCGGCTAAAGAAGTTTTACAAAAAGATGTTCAAAACCTTGCTTCAAAACAAATTTTTGCACGATGACAAGCATTATTATTTGTTTTTGATTTTGACATCCAATACATCAAAGGGACTTCAAATTCCATTCCTGATTATCTAACCCATTAAAGGTGAATTTTTGCAGGGAAGAAAAAATGTCAAGACAAGGAAGGAGCAAAAATAGCCAACCGGCTGTTTCTTCCAAACAAGCACAAAGTTCTAAACTTCTTTCATCCTCCTCTTCGACAACCTTACCCATACATTCAAAAAAACCTGAAAAAATAACCAATATCCCTTGATGACCTTATCCAATCAAACAAATTCCTTGCTTTAGCCCCAGGAATAAACCTACCTATCATCTCTTCTAAAACACAAACACCAACCTCCTCCAAGAAACTACCTTTGACCATACCAAAAACTTGGGCAGAAATGGTAGAAACTGAAACAACAACATTACCGGATATCCAAAACTGGTTATAATCAATTGGATTTCAAACCAAGGAAACTGTAGCCACATCTACACCCAAACAAACACCCTCACAGTCACAAATACCAAACCAATATGTTAAAACTGCAAATTATACAGTAGTAACACAAACAGAGCCTGACTTCTTTGACCAAAATTCAACTAAAATGCATATTAGCCAGAAATATCCTACCCCTAAACTGCAACTTTCTACCATCCATATTGACAAAATCACAAGAATATTATTATCATATTCTTTGTGATACCCAATCAGTTAACTTCAGCCTTTCACTGGGATCAACAAAAAGATAGGACATGAATTTCAAACACATTGTTCAACTCAAATTCTTAAAGTCCTTAGGCCGTCTGATTCGTGTGAAAACCTTAACCAACGTAAACAGTTTGTTAAGCCCTTTAAGTCATCTACCTTTACCTATTGGGATTACCAGGCTGCATGATGGCAAACTTTTTCCTTTCAGAATTATACAAACTCCCACTCATATCTATTTTACTTTAAACGAGGTAACAAGTATCAATTTTCAGCATGGTTTTCAAATTAGTGGAAAATTCATGGACCACAAAAGGAAATTCTGGTACCTGAAGTCCAACAAAGATACGAAGAATTCAAACAGAGATTCAATCCACCAAACACTTATATACATGTCTCCTTGCATTTCTTTTCCATCTAAATTTCCATTGCATGGGTATATCAATGGAAATTTGAACTAATCGAACAAGAAGACGGGCAGCTACCACTTCTAGTCAGACAAGGATATGTAAAATGGAGGAAAGAATATGACTACAATAAATTCCTTCAACAACAACATATCCAAAAATGGTTTCTAGAAAACCCTCAAAGGGTTAAAATAGCAGATAAACAAAACACAATCTTCCTTCAACAGAAGGTTCAATCTGCAGCAAGACTTGCAGTAGTTTCAAACGAGGCAAACTATATCAAACAGTTATAATAGATTCTAGCACAGTTGGGACAAACAAGTAAAGACGAAAATCCAAACCAAAATGAAGATGACTGTCATGGGATTTTTTCACAAATTCCATAAAAATCTTGTAATAGATACACCGAAAAATATTATTTAAATCCGGTCAAATACTGTAAAACACGTCAAACAAATTTATACTATACACTGTAGTGACTATAGCACTTGTACTGTAGCAAAAAGTCACTGTAACGAGACTTGTTTAAATCATTGTAGCAGTCAGAACTTTTAACCCCAAACATATGAAAGGGACACACAAATTTTTAGGGAAGACTCCTCTCTCTAAAAACTCTCTGCCTTCTCTCTAAAACTCTCTCTTTTCTTCTTTGTCTCCAAAACCATTTAGCTAAGGCTTTGAGCTTTGAAGACATTAAACTTTGTAAGTATTCGATAATTAATAAACTCTAACTTTATTATCTGTTTTATATTGTCAAATGGCAGGCTTAGCCGCCTAAGTTCTTGTTTTATTTGTTTATTATCTGTTATATATTCATACTGTCTAATGGCTGGCTTAGCCGCCTGATCTTTTCATTTATTTACAGTCTGTCTGTGACCTTCTTCCTTTTATCCCTCTGTGTTTTACTTTCTTTTACCAAGGTCCCTTAGTCGCAAATTTTCTGATGCATGAGATGGTTGTGTTTTGAGCTGGTGCTGCTGCTGGTACTAATCCCGGTAGCATCCAATACTTTGGGAGCGAGACTTGATCCCAAGTGATTGTCAAGCTAAGCCTTTGGAATCGACATTCTGGATCTAGCAAGATCTGTTTGGAACATCGTTGTTTCTTCTCTGGAAAATGTTTTAATAGCTCCAGATCTAAAGGCTGAACTCATTGCCTTAAACTGAATCCTGTAAATGATTGCCACTAGAAGATATCCTGGCTTTGTTTTATAATTCGCTGTCTTTATATTCAAAGTTAAGGTGTCCAGAATATTTTTATCTTTTAAACAAACTGTAAAATTTGGAAAACAGTCAAAATAAACGGTCCTCCGCAAAGGCTAATTTCGACCATCCCAAGGAGGGAGTCACTGAAGTTTATGAACCTTCCATCCCTTAAGCATAGGAGAAGAGATGTATCAAGTCCTTCCCTTGTCAGGGGTTTTGCTGCAACTTGTACAAATCCGAAATGCAAATAATTATATTTCTTCATATGCTTTTCAATGGTTTTCTTGGATAACGGTCTAATTTCTTCATGGTTTGAATTTAAAGTGATAGTTTGTTCAACTATTTTAATTGTGTAATAGCAGATGTTAAACTCCATCCAGGACTTTGATAAATGTCATTGTTAGCATATTCTGGAATCTTCCAATTGTCTATTGATTGAGTCAAATCATGAAGGTTAATTTCTTCTTTAAAGTTTGAGTTTGAAGAAGAAGTAGAAGAAGAAGCAGTAGATCTAGAAGAGGATCTAAATAAAAAAGACATTATCTAAAAAGAAATAGATAGGTGATTACAAAATTAAAGAAATATTAAAAATGATTAGAGCAGATATTGTTCAAATTCCCTTAGATCCGTGGTACTTAACCTTTAGGATCCATGAAGGGATAATTATGTCTGTTATACTTATTATAATAAAGATAATTCAGATCTGGTTTGTTAGATCATAAATGATTAAATATCTTACCGTCTTAGAATTCACTAAGACTCTCAACAGCCCAAGGTCTTACAAATGCCACTGCGGGTCTTACACTACCTCTTAAATAGATTGTTGGCAAAACTGGATCGATATATAACCATGATAGATCCAAAATATAATACCAGATCCGTCTTAATCGTATTATAATAAATTGAAAGACATATTTACCACCCCACTTTTCCCTCTGGCTCTTATACCAGACGGAGACTAAGGGACCTTGGTAAAAACATTTTCCAGAGGAGAAACAACGATGTTCCAAACAGATCTTGCTAGATCCAGAATTTCGATTCCATTGACAATCACTTGGGATCAAGTCTTGCTTCCAAACGATTGGATGCTACCAGGATTAGTACCAGCAGCACCACCAGCACAAAACACAACCATCTCAGGCATCAGACAATTTGCTTCAGGAACTATGCAGATAACTTTTGACAGATCTAAAAGTTTCAAAGCATCCTCCTCAACCAGTACTGTTATTGATCAACCAGTCCAACCAAGGGGATATGCTCCTTGCAGGCATTCAACATCTTCTGTAACAACAGGATTATAGAATCTAGATCTCTCATCTAGAATCCCACAGTCAAGACATGCAGTCCAAACAGAAAATCAAGACAATTCATCGGAAGACTAGATTCTATGAGCATGAAACAATTCGTCTTCATATTCCTTCTCCACTTTACATGAGCCGGTGAAACAATTGTTTTTATGACCTCGTTCTAAAGCTTACAGGCTTGTCGCAACCTTCAACAGAAAAGGGCAATGATATCCACAGCACAATCCTCAAGGGCGCAGCAATTTTGAGTTTAGATGACAAATTTATCCTTTATAAAAACACTCTGTAAATTCTTCCGGACCACCAGTCACTCCTTCCCTGTCGGCATTCCCAATTTTAGAGCTACTTCTCCGACAACTGCCAATTGTACCTTCAAATTGACCACTATCTCTTTCCCCTTCCTTCCCTATTCTTCTCTTCTTTTTTCCCCTCTACCATCATCCTTCCTAACCCTAGATCTTTCCCTTTCTTTTATTTGTAAAAAAAAAAATAAAATTACAACAACCACCTCTCTAGGGCTTTTTCCTCAACCATACCAAATACACAGAAACCATAACAGTCAAGATTCCGTGGGGAGAAGATCAGAATGGGGGCACTAGAAGAGAATAATGCTATCAAAATTGTTCTTTTACCAAAATATAATTCCCAAAAATATGTGCAAATGGCTTTGGACGGCGACTCAAAATCCATTTACGACGAAAGCATGCCTACTTTGGAGCCTCGTCACGAAGACTACAATGAGATTTTCAGAAATTTTACTCGCCGAGAGGCTCTTCTATTCTGATTCTGGAACTACAAGTATAGGCGAAGTGGACCTCTGTTTTTGATGTTCGGAACTCCGTTCGAATAGTCTGAAAATTTTTTTAGGCTTTCAAGGACATGGACTCTACACTGTCGTTTGCGATTTTGTTATGAAATTTTACCATGGTGATCAGACTTCTGATGATGATGATGATGCAGCGAATGGGAGGAGAGTGCCGGTGGTTGTGGAAAGGGAAGAGATGAGATACTGAGGAATGAGGGATAGCAACTCTGTTGCAAAGAGAGAATAAACAGAGGAAAGGGGGAACTCCAAAGAAATGGTGGGTGCTGAATTTTGATATTTGTAAAGTCAGTAGGGCATTAATGTCATTTAAATTCAAAAGTGGTTTTGCGTTAAGGATTTTGCTGTGGCAATATCATTGCCCCAATAGAAAACAACTCTTTGTCCTTCCCTACAATTGTCTGTCTCACCGTTTATAGGGCTTGAATTTCACAGTGCTGAATCTGGCCCAATTGTCGACCCATTTTGTTTGGCGTCAATTGTCAACTACAAATATCCACAGTCCGACATCTGAGACACATGCAAAGACTGTTACTTTTATACTATTCTTTCACGCCCTTCTCTCAAGGTACGTGACCGTCGTACCCTTACCTTTTCCTAAAAATACCTTTTCTTGAAAACACTAGATTTAAAATAATTTTCAACTCTTGATCAAACTTCTTCATCGAATCTATAATTATAACTTTCAAAAAAATGTTAATATTGTGGGGTGAGCGAACCATTGACTCAATAAGTAGTATTCGTATTCTCTTACCAAATTGAGTATGTTACTATCTATACATTTTCTTTACACATCGTAATATTAGACATATACATAGTATGAGAATCGGTAACAGTTGGTCATATGATATTCTAGAGGTGGTTCGAACGGATTCTAAAGGTGATTTTTGTCCTTGAATCGACATAGCACTGAGTTCTGAAAGAGTCACATCATACCATCAATTGTACTATCGACCACTTGTCATATATGTGTACAAAGAAATCAAATGTAAACCATATTCAATTCGATTTATAAAAAATATATATCTTTTACAAATATTTAATTTTTCAAATATCACTTGAAAAATATAGAGAATACAAGAATCACTTACCTTGGATAATACTAATCACGTGAATTCTAATAATTAAATCCCCTAAAGAAAAATTGAAGTAAAACTTAATCCACACAAATTTTCGAATATCATTGAAACGGAAACTGAAATAATCAAATTACACCTCATGGTTTACTGCTACAGTATCGAAGCCATGCGATCAATATATCCTGTGAACTACAAGATCTGTGAATTCACTTAATTGATAATATCATTTGATACTCGCAATAAAGTACTTCAATTCGAATATCCATTTACTAACCTAATTCCTCTTAGTGCCAATTGCCGTTCTCTCTTGTGTGCGGCTCTTTTTTTTTTTCTTCCCTTTGTCTTTTGGTTAACTTCTTACTCGGGTGCCCTCATTACTTAGAGGAGGTTATGTTCTAATAGTAATTGATTCTTCCCTATTAGTATAGATAAGGACTAACTTATAATATTACACGACTAGTCCCTCTTATTTTTTTTAATTAATTTATTACCCATTAAAGACCTCATGGGTTGAAAATAGTCTTTATGTGCTAACGTAATAATATAGGGGCAAAAAGGGTTAAGTTTTACATCAATGGCTCTTAAGACATCACTTAAATTTTTGAATTTAACTCTATAATTTTCCAACACTACAAATCTAGAAATTCAAGAACGAAAATCTTACCGATTTGGCTATTTGTATAGAATTAAATTTTTTTTTTTGAATTTTTTTTTTTTAATGCAGTTTGAGAAAGTGGAGAAGAGAAAGGATGAAGCAGAGCCGTTTTTTGTATAACAATTTCATTGGGGTATTTTTCACTCTCCATTAGTTTACTAATGGGCAATTAAGTATAAATGTTAGTAGGATATGCGACAATCAGATGTCTGCGTAAAAGGGAGCATAATAGAAATGTTGTAACAAAAGACCTAAGCTGTGTAAAGTAACATACCTACCATCCTTTTTTCATAAATAAAACATGTCCATGTTTAACATAATATTGGAATTAATAAGAATAAAAATATTTTGATTTCTTGTCAAAGAAAATGAGAAATCAAAACAAAAAATAAGGGCCATTCCAAGTTAACTGTGACCTTATGTAAAACCTGCAATTTTCGGGGTAAATAAAAATAGGAAAATAAAATAAATATTTAGAAGATTCCAAATATTAGAGTTTTAGTTGGGAAATAAGTGTGAAATAGTAATACATATTAATTTAAGAGATTAGCTTAAATTATAAGAGAAATTTTATAATTAAATTGTCTATACTTTATAATATAAGGTTTATGGATATAAAATTTACTATTTTCTTTTAGCAAAAATCATTAGAAGGAGGGGAAGGATTTTTCCAACACCATAAAAGAAAAAAAGAAAAAAGAAAAAAGAAAGTAAGCTCCTTCTATTTTAATTAGTATTAATTTTCATAATCATTTATTTGATTTTAGTTTTTAATTTATTGTAAATTATTTCGGATCATGTGGATTTAATGGTAGGGTTTATTTACGTAATTTTATGTGTTAACAATACATTTTATTTGAGTATTTTCGTTTTTTATATAATCTAAAATTAAGAATGCATTGTGGGTCAAGATTAATATTTTTTGTATAGGTTATTTTCGTTTGCATTTAATTTGAAAAGTGGAATAGATTTAGAATTATTGGGAAATTATTTTTCTGTGAATACTTTTTGGAGTTTTTAAAAATTAAAAACAAAGAAAAAACAGATTTTTAAAAGAAAAGAGAAGAGAGCAGACGAATAAGCAGCGGCATTCCAGAATGTTGACAATCATAGACGATGGTGCTTTTGTAATATTTACATATCAGCCCCTTAAATTTTGAAAGATTTCTACCAAAGCCCAAAACTTTTTAATGTAATCAGATTAGGTCCTTTCCAAGTTTTGAAAAAAACTATATCCTGACCCAAATGACTTTGAAATGGTCCCAACAGTCCCTAAAAATTTTTGGGATTTATAAAAAGGTCCATAAATTTTACAGTTATTTCACATAGGCCCTAAAGGTTTCTAGGAAATAGAATTGAAATATTTTGATTATTTTATAGGTATGGATTCGCGAGTTTTGGATTACTTAAGCTAAATTCACGTGCTTTGGGTTATTGGCATGTAAGTGATTCTAACATCTTTCATGTTTTAAAATCTCTTTTTATGAAAATTATATTTTTGAAAAATATTATATCATGTATGAAATTCGGATTGAGTATACTTCATTTAACATTTTTAATATCAATTTTGTAAGTGGCACCTTGACTGCATACGACGATTGTGTGATGTATGATCTTCCTTATTTTGATATGAAAAATAATTCGGCTCTTGAAATAACTTTGGTGACGTTAGTGGGAGCTAGTACCCTAATTCTCCATCTAGCGGAGGGTAGCTGCCCTATGTTTTGCTCTTGTGTAACGAGTTTAATAGTTAGCACTTGATATCCATGTTGCTGATTAAGCCTTACGAAACCCTTGAGTCCAATGTTATGAATCTGCATGATGGATATGTGTTATTATTATTTGGTTCCGATTTATGTTATAGATATGAAATGTTCATTTTCATTTGTCACTTACCTATATGTAAATGTTTTGCAATTATAATTTTTATAAAATTGTATCTATATATGTATACGCATGTCCAACGTGTGAATGATTTGCAAAGTTATATCTACGTAACGTACGCAATCCGATGAAAGAGGTCATGGACTACTTACTGGGCAAGTATTTGTTCATTCCATTATATATTATTATTTTGTAGGTATTCGTAGTCTCTTTAAAGCAAGTAATTGGAGATTAGGTATACTGGTTTTGAACCTTGTGTCCTCGTAGAAAAATGAGGGCACGGTGTGTTGCAACCTTGGATTTGGGGTGTGACATTTAGTAGTATCAGAACTTAGGTTTTGAAGTTTTTCAAGTTTGAATTATATGCGAATATATTTAAGATATGATTGAAAATTTTATGGATAAGTGATTGATCTTGGATTTTTTTTGTTCCTAAATGGCTAGGAAGTGGATGGAGATAATGATGATATGATGATAATAATTTAATAAATTAAGTATCGACTTAGTGATTGGTTTGCGTTTGTGACATTTTACAACTCTTGAGCTAATTAAAGATGTGTTGTAGTGGAATTAAGAGATGTATAAGGTGTGTGAAGTTTTGAGGATGAAACTAAAAATAGGAAAATAAAATAAATATTTGGAAGATTCCAAATAATAGAGTTTTAGTTGGAAAAGAAGTGTGAAATAATAATACTTATTAATCTAAGAGATTAGCCTAAATTGTAGGAGGAATTTTAGAAATTAAATTGTCTATAAATATAGGGTTTATAGATAGAAAACTTACTATTTTCTTTTAGCAAAAATCATTGGAAGAAGGGGAAGGATTTTTCCAACACCATAAAAGAAAAGAAAAACAAAGAAAAGAAAGTAAGCTCATTCTATTTTAATTAGTATTAATTTTGTAATTATTTATTTTATTTTAATCTTTAATTTAGCGTAAATTATTTTGTGATCATGTGGATTTAATGGTAGAGTTTATTTACGTAATTTTATGGGTTAACAATATATTTTATTTGAGTATTTTCATTTTTTATATAATCTGAAATTAAGAATACATTGTGGGTCAAGATTAATATTTTTTTTATGGGTTATTTTCGTTTGTATTTAATTTGAAAAAGTGGAATAGATTTTAGAATTATTGGTAAACTATTTTTCTGTAAATACTTTTTCGAGTTCTTAAAAATTAAAATCAAAGAAAAAACAGATTTTTAAAAGAAAAGAAAAGAGAGCAGACGAATAAGCAGCGGCATTCCAGAATGTTGAAGATGATGGTGCTTTTGTAATATTTACATATTAGCCTCTTAAATTCTGTAAGATTTCTACTAAAGCCCAAAAGCTTTTTAATGTAATCAGATTAGGTCTTTTTAAAGTTTAAAAAAAAAAACTATATCTTGACCCATATGATTTTTAAATGGTACCAACTGTCCCTAAAAGTGTTTTGGATTTATAAAAAGATCCCTAAAGTTTGTAGTAATTTCATATAGGCCTTAAAGTTTGTAGTTATTTCGGATAGACCGGTGGATTCCCGGTCTGCTCTATTCACAGGGTTAATTGTGTAAATTAACATAATATGACCTAACATAAATGGAATTTTCTCCTCTCGTATTTGTGTCATTAATAGTCAATTTTTTATTTTTTAAAAAAATTTAAACTAAAAAAAAGTTCATAATTGTAGAAGGTTAGGCACCCTATCATCCGACTGCTTTCAGTGGGTACTTGCCTTAAAATATGGATCGGATATCAAGTTAACTTTTCTCTTAATCTAGTAAGACCGAATCGTGTCAAATACTGACTTTATTGATTGGATATCCGGTCTATAAACACCTCTATTTGTTGGGAGGTGAAAGGACTTGATATAGTATGTATTGTAATTGGTAGTACACCTCTTATTTTCCCAAGACCATACTAGTTCAATTACCATTTGATTTTGGGTAAATTACAATAATCTCCTTTTCGTTTGGCTAATGTTTAAATTTTTTCTGTGATTTGCAAATTTACAATTCAATTCTTTGTGATTTCGACTTCTATTATTATTATTATTATTATTTTTGGTAAAATAGTTCAAAAGTTCAAAAGCTAGTGGATTTGTGTAAAACGTAAAAAATTACCCCTTAGACTAGTACCTCTCCATCGCAAAAAATCCTCTCTTTTGGAAAGGAGGAATTGTAAATTATGTTAAAATACATATATAACCTTGGAGGCTTTAAATTACTAAAATATTCCTTCAATTCAAATTTTTTATAACCTCGTAACGGCCACTAGTTAACAAAATATTTAATGATTTTACTGTAACCAATCATAAAGGAACGGATTATAGATTTAAAAATTATAGAATGGTAACCTAAACATTAGCCAAAACACTAGGAGATACTTGTAATTAGCCTTGTATTTCGAAAAATAGTCCACATGTCATTCAAAATGGCTTTTTAATGGTACATAAACTAGTGGTTAAGAACGATGGCCCTTTGTATCTAAACTAAAGGCAAATATTTAGATAGATTCGATCTTTGACCTCACTTGTAGATTCTATGATGTGGATTAAATCTTAGAGAATCTATGACATCAGCTGATGTAAACAAGATTTCTTAAGATTTAATTCTGACCACAAGGTCTACAGGTGGGGTAAAAAACCGAATCTATCTAAGTATTTTCCCTAAACTAAATAGGTGATCCCAAATTTCTTTAGAATTTTTAATTATCAGGGTCAATGCTTTATTGATATTAGTGATGCTGACACTTCTTATAGGCATGCAACTAAATAGGGCATAAAGATCTGTATTTCGAAAAAAAGATCATATAAATATAACATAATAAATTATCAACTTCTTGAATTGTTTTCTTTTTCTTGTCTCCTTTTTGAAGAAAATATTTGTTGAATATTAAAAATAAAAAAATGATGAAAAAAGTCAAGGAGTTGGGCAATTGTAGGGTGCAGTAGGAAAGGAGGTTATTGTACTATAGGTGGTTACATAGTACCAGTTTATTAAAGACATATTAAGAATAATATTAAAATTTGACATAATCAGACTTTATACTTTATTAATAGTAAAATATAATAATAATAATTGTTTATGTTATAAATTCTATAAAGGTGGATGTCCATTCATCTTCCTAAACACATCGGTTAATGTGATATTTATCCCCTTGAATTTTGTAAAGACTTATTGATTCCCATGAAGGCTTATTGGTTCATGTGATTCATGTATCATATTTATGAATCCCCTAACTTGTAACCCTATAAATAGGGGGTCTTGATACCTCATTTGGAAGTCTTTTGTAAGATATTCATCCTAATCTTGTATAAGTCTTTTGTGAGACTTATGAAAAGTTTATAATATAGGATATTGAAGAATTTTCTACTATTTCTCTGTTTACTATTCTCTCATCTACACTTATAAATTTCCTACTTTAGTTAGTTTTGTAATCAAGGTTAATAATCTTGATTTAGTTTTACAACACGTTATCAGCACGAGACTCTGACCAACTGAGATGGAATTTAAATCAACACAACAAAGGTATGTAGAACTTTCAAAACGACGAAGATATATGGAACTTTAATTACCATAGCCAAGGTACGATTTAAAATTTTTGGATACTCTCTATTACTATCTTTTGTTTTATACTTTTAGTTGTATCAACATAATATTACTAGAATTCATTTTAATAAGTTCGCATCATGTCAAATTATATTAAACTTGAATTATCGGCTCTTGGCATAATAAACTATCTATAATGGATTTTGACTGTTAAAATCCATTCGAATTCCACGTGTCCTGAAGGCACAATCTGAAAAGGCACAAAATGCTATATCCAAGTAAGGCTAAACAAAATCTATGATTTTCGTTATTATATCCCTGAAGGATTCAAAATTTTCCTATTTAAAAGATCCAGCAGATCTATGAGAAAAGTTATACAGATCATTTGTGAATACATATTAGAGAAATGTTCTCTACTTTCTTGCCTCAAATATGCTCTTGAAGAAAGCAATACTGGCAAAGAGTTTTAGAAAATATTCCAACTTTCATATCTTCTTATGGCTGAATAAAATAATGAGTTATTACTCAAATAAATCTCGTTTAATTAATTATACTCCGTTCTCCGAAGTGAATGTGACAAAAGTTTAAATAGTACTTGTGGACGTGGTGATTGTCAAAACCAACATATTCATGATGGTTATCAGTAAACACTACTCTGATTATAATACTACAACACACCACTAGAAGTGGTAGATTAGTAAAAATATAAAAGAGAGGATATCAGTCGTCCATTAAGAATGATATAAAATATAAACGTTATCGTTATGGATAGCTGTGAAAGACCATTGGTCACGTACTTGTCGTACGTTAAATAGTCTTCTTGAATTATCTCAAGAATCATTGGAAGATAAAGAGAAAATCATAAAACAAGTTTTCTCTATAATGATTTTGACCATAGTTATTGTGCTATTGATTTCTTCCCTGAAGGAAGTATTGACTGTTTGATTGACGATGAAAATAACTAAGAAAGAAAATGGCGTGCATTTTATTCAGTATTTCTTTATTACAATTTTAGAATTCTACATGTCTTGTTGTTTTACATAATTTATTATCTTAATTATTTTACTGTTATATTTATTTTGTTTAAAGAGAAATATATGGATATACATTTAAATATATCTAAGGTATGAGAATATGTATATGACAATGTAACAATACATATGATACTCAAAAGTAAGAAATATTTTTCTACCTGAAGTTGGGAGAAATAATTGTTAATACTATAAGTGTTATTGTAAAATTCATTGAAGGCTCCAATAGAGCAATGTCTACCTGTTATATAAGGAACTAAATGAGTTACAAATAATGCACTTTCTCTACTAAGTTTTGAAGAAATTTATTAAAGATAGCCGCTGAAAAAGATATCATTTTGAGACTATAAATGAGAAAATTATTGAGTATCTATGCAACATTAGAAAAGAAATGTGTTATGAGAAAGTTGCATATCTTTCTTTTGATTTGTACTCTACAATTGAAGCACATGTTATAGTAAACCTGAAGTTTACTGATTCAAATACTTTTATTGTTTGGCAATGACCAGTTAGACCATCCCGTGTCATTTATGATGCGTAAAAATTATTGAAAATTCACATAAACATATATTGGAGAACCAGAAGATTCTTCAATTCAATGACTTTTCTTGTGTTGCTTGTTCTCAAAGAAAATTAATTATTAGATCATCACCAGCTAAAATTGGGATTGAATCCCTTCCATTGTTGGAATAAAATAAGGGTGAGATATATGGGCCCACTCACTCTTCATGTGTACCATTTAGATATTTTATGTATTTGATAGATGCATCTACTAGATGGTCACGTGTGTGCTTATTATCGATTCGCAACCTAGAGTTTGCGTGATTACTAGCTTAAATAAATCTTTTAAGAGCACAATTTTTAAATTATGAAATCAAGAAAATATATCTTGATAATGCTGGTAAATTTATATTTCAAATATTCGATGATATTTGTATGAACGTCCTGAAGCACGTGTTCACACACAAAATGGTCTAATAAAATTGTTTATAAAATGCCTCCACAATGGTCAGACCGTTACTTATGAGAACATGTTATGTTGCTTGCAGCAGCATTTATACGCATCAGGCCAACAAAGATTTTAAATTCTTCCCATTATAATTGGCTTTTGGTCAGGAGCCAAAATTTTCCATCTATGGGTCTTTAATTGTGCGATATATGTTACTCCATCGCAACACACAAAGATGGGTTATAAAAGAAAGTTGGGAATATATGTATGATATAAGTTGCCTTTTATTATTAAATATTTTGAAATATTAGGCCTAATAGGGCAATTATATATGACATAATTTGTCGATTGAAATAAAAATATTTCCCAATATCAGGGGGAGAAGATAAGCAGTTGGATAGAAAATTAAATGAAATGAATTATCATATTTTGATCCTCGTCCGAAATATGTGAACTTGAAGTTCACAAGATAATTCATTTACAAAATATTATGAATCAACTGCCAGATTCATTACTGACCTAAAATGAGAAAAATCTCATAGACCAACTGAAATGCTCCAATTGGTGCCCCAGCAGGACAGCCATCAATATAAATGATAGTTAGCCACGCATAAATTGTGGTTGACTAATCGGTTCCAAATGACAAAAATCCTTGTCAGCGGAAAGGAGCAAATATTAGAGATGGTCACAAAGTGGATGCAGGTGCTCCTGAAGAGACTTAGACATAACTAATCATAAAACTCCAGAAGTGGATCAGGTACCTGATGAAAAAGAGATCTCGATAAGTTATGTCACTACTGAAAAGGATGGAACCGAAAAGATATTGTTGTCGAGCACAATATATTATTATTTAAATATCAGCTGATATTTTGAATGGAAAACGAGGATCTTGAAGGTAAATTTGTCGAAGAATATTGACATAGAAATGATTGAAAGACGCAATATAAGAAAATTCACATTCAAAACATGAAAACTTTCAAACTCATTTGTAGTCCAAATTTCTAAATGATAGAGCCTCTTGGGTACACATATATTTGTGTAAAAGAAATGAGAAAAATGAAATTGTTATCATATAATAAGTACACCTTGAAGAAAAAGTTTTCTGTCAATATCCGGCATCGATGATAAAGAGATTTATTCTCTTGTGGTGGATGTAATCACCTTTTGATATCTAATTTGTGTGGCAGTTCATAAAAATTGAAATACATCTAATAGATATTGAGTATATTTTGTATGGCTCATTTTGATATCGATATCTATATGAAAATCCCTGAACGATTTAACATGCCTGAAGCATGTAAAGTTTCTCAGGAATATTGTTCAATGAGATTGCAAAAATCCTTGAGTATGGATTAGTTCAAAGCAATCTAGGCGAATATGATATAATCGCCTCAATGAGTATTTCTTGAATAAGAGTTGTAAAAATGATCTAATTTGTCTATACGTTTTCACAAAAGGTACAAAATCAAAATTTGTAATAACGGTTGTATATGTTAATAATATAAATATTATTTGAATTCCTGAAGAAGTTCATTAAAACTCCTGAAGAGATTCAAATAGAATAATTTGATCTTGACAAAGATCTATAGTTCGAGCACTTATCGAACGAAAGTTTTGTTCATCAATGAACTTATACCAAAAAGGTATTAGAATGATTCTATTTGGATAAAATACATACATTGAGTATCCCAATGGTTGTGAGATTGATTGATGTCAAGAATAATAATTTTTCGTTCTCATGAGAATGGCAAAGAACTTATTGGTTCTGAAGTACCATATCTCTCAGTGCTAACATGTACTGTAAATTCGTTAGTACTATCTAGTTCTTCTCCGATACAAAAATACTGGAAATGCATCAAATGTTGGATGTTCATTTAATCCAACATAATTCGATTTCGAATAAATTATGAAGAAATTGATATCATGGCGATCAAAATTCTAGTCACTACTTTTTGCAATCATTGTTGACATAATTGCAATATATGAAGCAAGTAGTGAATATGTTTGGCTATAGTTATTGATCTAACATATCCAGAAGATATGTGTTTAATATTAGAAGTGAGACTTCTAATGACATTATATAAAGACATTGCTGAATATGTTGCTTAGCTAAAGGGAGGCTGTATTTCTCCGAAATTTTTTTTCTCTCATGATCTTTAGAAGAATGATGAAATTGATATCCAACAAAATTCATTCATGCGATAATCTAGCAGATTTATCCAAAGGTGATACCAACAACAACATTTGAGAAGTCTGTTTGTAAAATTGTGATGAGACAGCATACAAAAGTACACTATAAACATTGAATACGCGTTGTACTCTTTTTTCCTCTACCATGATTTTTTTCCACTGGGTTTTTCCTAGTAAAAGTTTTTAACGAGGTAGTAATTCTTTGCGTATTCTTTGACGCATGGACACCAAGGGGGAGTGTTATAAATTCTATAAATGTGGATGTCCATTCATCTTCCTAAACACATCGGTTAATGTGATATTTATCCCCTTGAATTTTGTGAAGACTTATTGATTCCCGTGAAGACTTATTGGTTCCCATGATTCATGTATCATATTTATGAATCCCCTAACTTGTAACCCTATAAATAGTGGGTCTTGATACCTCATTTGGAAGTCTTTTGTAAGTCTTGTATAAGTCTTTTGTGAGACTTATGAAAAGTTTATAATATTGGATATTAAAGAATTTTCTACTATTTCTCTATTTACTATTCTCTCATCTACACTTATAAATTTCCTACTTTAGTTAGTTTTGTAGTCCAGGTTAATAATCTTGACTTAGTTTTACAATATTTTATGATATTTTTGTCATTAATTATTTGTGATTCAATTGGGACTTGGGACTATATACCTTAACCATCTTTATTAAACTATACTAAAAAGGGATTTAAATGCAATCGAACGGTTTTGACCATTTTTGCTTTACAAATTATTATATAAAGGGAATGGCTATTCAGTGCCTAATAGTACCCCATTTAAAGACATAAAAAACAAATTAGCAACATAGGAAGCGTTAATGTACATTTGGTGTGTAAACCCAAAAATTATGGGTCTGTTTGGATTAAGAATAATTGGCATTATTTGCCAAATTATTTGGCCAGTATAGGATGGTGATTGGTCAGCAAATAATTATTTGTTTTATTCTTCAAATAATATTTTTTTACTAATTATATTTTGTCTTCTTCATTATTTATAGTATTCATTATTAACACTATTTATGTTTTATTCATTATTTATATTCTACGACAATGAAATGCAGGTAGATGGTAAAATGTTTCATCTATGACCTATTAGTCATGAATTCATGTCACTAGAGGTTTGAGGAAGAGATGAGTTTTTTAATTAAAAATATTTTTATAAAAAATACTACACATTATCCCGTAATTAATTGCAAAAAACGAGTTTGAAGAAACTAAATTTAAATGAGTAGCATATTGTATTTACCATACATTGGTAGGTTCAAAATGTCAAAAATCACATGATCTTTCGAAATATATTACCCAAAGGAAAATATTTAGGTCTTACTCCACTTTGTACCCCTAAATTTATACTCGATTCTCACTTTGTACTTTATACTTTTTTTTTGGATATATTATACCTTGAACTCTCAGATTTATCCCTTTTCAATCCAATTTTTAATATCGTTACTCAAGTTAACGGATGTTAAGTAAGTGCATACCACGCGCTTATTTAAGAACGTATTGTATTGATAGAAATAGTCATGACTAATTTCACTTTTCACTCTCTGAGTTATGTAAGTGCATACCACGGATGTTAAGTATTCACGACATTAAAATTTTTACTAAAATGGATAACTTTGAGAGTTCATGTTGTAATATATCTAAAAAATAAGTATATTATGACCTATAAAAGGAATCGAGTACAAGTTAGAGGATGCAAAGTGGAATAATATTATGGTTAAATAGATCTACTTTTTAACACCACTTGTAAACCTTGTAGTGTGGATTTAATATTATAGTTAAATAATGTCAACTTACACAAACTATATTTTATAAGATTTAATTTTGATGACAAGGTCTACATGTGAAGTTTAAAACCAGATCTACTTAAATATTTTCCTTATCCAACAGGTTTAAACGAGGTGTTCAGCATTCTGAACTACTTAAACTAGACCAAAAAAAAAAAAAAAAGTCGGCCAATTTTAAACGAAGTTCCCAAAATACAATGAAGAAAAAGCAGAAATATTGATTTAATTACTTGTGGAATTGTTTGTATTTCCAAAAGGTTCAATGAATATCCAAATAGTTATTTTAAAATATTATTTCGTATTCAAACAATTATTTCATTATTTCAAAAATTAACATTATTTTCCAAAAATTGCCAAAATCAAAAACAAAATATTATTCAGCAAATAATACTACATTATTTCTAATCCAAACAGAACTATGCTTTTAAAACTTTTTCTATAACTTAAAACCTCATAAGGGTTTTCATTTTTGCACATATGTCAAATGATGCTGTTTGAGATATAACAATGCTCAACAAGTGGTGTAAGTACTTTCTATGAGTTTGAGCATGTTAAATATACATATTATACATTTCAAAAGCATTGAGACAAAAGCAATTTTCAAATCATTTATTCAAAGCAGTACACACTGATCAAACATAGTTTCCAAAACGAACATGTGGAGATTCTTTTAGAAATAATTCAATAATAAAGTACTAATTACATTTATAAATGTACAAAAATCCAAACTTTAGAGAAAGAATATTTTTGGGGATTATTGATATACAGTCGACCAAATTGGCATTGCTCAAACATTCATATTGAATGGGACCATACTCGCCAATAGTCAACCAAATTGGCATACATTCAACCACATTGAGAATTTTTGGCACTTTCACTTACAGTTTCTATAATTATCAACCATAATGGGAATCACCATCATAGTATTATTGCCATTTTACCAACCACAAACCAAACATCTTAGAGATTACATGGATATACAATCATTCATTCATAAATCAAGTCATTCACAAAGTACCTGAATACAGTTCATGTAACACCCCTGAATCAAGTCATTTCACAAAGTACCTGAATACAGTTCATGTAACACCCCAGACTAATCAAGCTGACCCAACAACTTTTGAACAAAAACAACGAGTTCAAAATGTTTAAGTCAAGTTGTTAGTAGCCCACAACCCAAGGTGTTATAAATAATACAATATCTCCTCCCACTTTCGATGTGGGACGGGACATCACATTCACCCCTCCTTTTAGGCTTTGCATCCTCGCAAAGCCCAAGTTGGGGCCCAATAACACATCACATATACTGCGTAGCATAGCCCAATACCACTGGCCCAATCTCACCCTGTGCAGGGACCACACAAGGTTCACTCTGATACCAACTGTAACATCTCGGGCCCTGGGCTGGCCCAAACCAACTTTTGAATAGAAACAACAGGTTCAAAATGTTTAACCCAAGTTGTTAGTAACCCACAACTCAAGGTGTTATAAATAATACAATATCCCTTCCCACTTTCAATATAGGACGGGACATCACAGTTCATATAAGAAGCATAAGAACAAAACCACATTCATGCCCTATTATACAATGAAATTAATCATTTTTTGACGTTAATTAGTTCATGAAACGTATTTAAAAGACGTAGAGAGTAAAAGAATAACTTACCTCCATAGTTATCCTGTTAGACGAACTTTCTCAAATATATAACCTTTGCACAATGCCGTCAACTAGTTGATAACAAAACCACAGTAGTTATAATCCTTAAAGCACCAAAATATAATACTACAAAAAAGAAAGTACAATTGGAAAAAAAATAAAAATCCAAAATGGCCCCTAGAAGCAAGTTCAGGCACCAACCTTGACCTAGATCATATGTTGTTGTAGTTGACTCTCTATTTGTTTAATAAACCCCTCACCTACGAGTATAACCATTTGGTGCCTTCCCAGTCTTTTCTAAAAATTATCCTTATTCTTTCACTCCTTGGAGTTCTTTCTCCATAAACAACCTAAATGGTACCTCTTTTGCGGTCGCTAGGACAAACTCATACTCATTCATAGGATAGGGCGATTCTACACAAGATTGAGTGACCCGGTTGTTATAAGTTCAAGTTTAAGAGGTTCTTGGGATTCGGTTTTCTTCAATAATGTATTTCTCATTTTCTTCTTCTTGGCCCGGTTCCTTATCCAATAGTGGGAGTGTTGGAGTTAGGGCTATAATCAATCCTTAACAAACTCAACAAGGGTATGTTCAAACTTGACTAATTAAATAGAGAGGATTGTTTGTATTCAACTCGAATTTAAGCCAATTTCAAAGAGTGATAATCAAGTTTGGTTTGAATTCTTAGTAATTTGTTTTAGAAAAGTTTGGCTTACTTCATAACTTTTGAGCCGAATTTGAACACATCCATAGTTCGTATGTTTGTGACTCTTCACCTTAATTTGCTATTTGCTTCCTCCAAAATTTTGCTCTATAATAGTCTAGAATTCAATTATGATGGTTAAAAGATATGATGTGAATACCTATTACCATTATTCAGGGAAGTGATTTGCTACTTGTGATTCAAAATATATGCAAAAAATAAGAAAAGGGTGATTCAATAAGAGAAATAACTAATAAGTAAAAAAAATGAAAGATGCTCTGTGCAATTAAATTCCTTACTTTTAATCTTCTATTTTATGTTCATGAACTTATCAAGACAGACAACATGATGATCATGCTTGGCTCGTTAAATAAGTCAAATCTCAAAAATTGTACAAGTTTGATTGATAACTCAATGAAGAAGTTTGAAGAAGTTTGTCCGGAGCCAAGTTCAAGCCAAGTACCAAGCTACTTGAGTTCATGTATTCCCCTACTTGGAGTTCCTTGGTCTTCATCGTCTATCATTGTTTGGATCTCGGCAAGTTAGTCTTGTAACCTTTTGATGAATTTTTTTCTTGGTCTTGGGAGATTTTAACTAGCTCTCCTCAGAGTTGGGTTTGTTCTTCTTGAAATTGAGCTATTGCTTCTCGGAGTTCTTGAAGTTGTATCCTTACGTCCATCATTTTGCCTTTTCACTTTCTTGAGTTGATTGGTGAAGGAAATATGGCTCTATTAGTTTATAAGAAGGCTCTTGAAGTGGAGGGAAAGAATAGGGATTCTCTTGATAGCTCTCATAAGGATATGAATGGCTTCACTATCCCAATTGATAATCTAAGGGGTAAGGAGAGTAATCATAACAAGAATCATGCTTATTGAACAACCCTCCATTAGCATAAAAATGATAATCTCTTTGGCATAATCATTCTAATTAGGTCCTTGCATGTTTTTGAAGAAACAAACACAACAAAACAAAAACAAGAAAAGAACAAAAACACACAAACAAAAAATTAGGAAAGTTTAGACTACTAGTTAGTCTAAACTATTCATGACAAGCAAAATATTTTTATATTTTTCAGAAAAATAAGAACACAACTGCAACATAAAAATATTTTTGTATTTTCAATAGATGAGACAACTGTACAAGAAAAACGAAGAAGTTCAATATAATCTTCCAACCAAATTATATCAATATCATCGAAAACCAATACTCAACAACAACGTCAAAAAATTGATGCGAATCACATATAATTCTACATTTATAAACACATTAATCCTAACTACATGGCACATCACAAGTATACGGTATCAAATAGTAGCAAGCGAAAGGGATCAAACCCGCAAGAATTAGTCATCTATAATTACTGATTGTTTAGTTGGATTACTATTTGATGTGATTGATTTTGGAAAATATTTTACTACAATTAATGCTAAATAAGCTAGAAAAGCGATTTAAAAAGGAGTTAGTGTTTGATTAGCTAATTTTTGGGATTTAATAAATTGGTTGGGTCAAATAGTTCTATAGGTCTAACTTGGGATTCCCTCCCAACTATAAACCAATCTCTTGTACTGACTCATGGTTAGAGTCTACTAATATAATATACTCATGGAGTTCAAAGAATCAACTAGAAAAGTTAGCATCTTGACCCGATTACTAGTCGTTTTGATCATGTAGTAAAGTACTCTAAGATTTAACACCCAACTCTCGTATGTTATGTTAACCTTACAAATAAGGTTCAAAGGTGGTACCTTTTGCTCTCACCAAACATTGTAAAATATTTACTACTACCCAATTATCTAGTATTTGCACCATCCAACCGACCAATCAATCAAGACCCATTGGAAATTAGCATTATCAAACTTTAACCCATGCCAACTAGTGAATAAAAATAAACATTAACACTAAGAAAAGAATTTTAAAGAAAGCATGTAAAAGAGAGCATTTTAAGAAGGCATTTAAATCTACTAATTATAAAATACTACTAATATAGCATATTTAAAAATTGTAACAAACTAATCTACCAATTAATCTAAGAAAGAAAATAAAGGAAATATTTAAACTAAAATACATTAATCTAACACAATGCAAACGATAAGTAAAATTGAACACAAAATAAAGAGGTCTTATACTAGGAGTCTTCAACCACTACTAGGAGATTAGAAATTAGACTAAACTACATCTAATCTAAGAAAATCCTTCCCAAATAGGGGGGAGAGGAAAAGGAAGAAGAACTCTAACCTATACTAACACCTACTAACACACTCTAACTATGTGAAAAAAGAGAATTAAATATGATATATATAGTGCTAGGGTTGGGGAAGAAGTTTCAGCCACAAAGTAGCAATATTCTGGACATATCTGCCCCTAGAAAATTTTGGACCGCAGTAGCAAATTTCTTGGCATGGATCTGACATTATGGTTATCAAATCTGCTTTAGCACCACTTCACTGTTTCGCTCCGAAAATTTTCATCTGGTATCCGATTGATGTACTATTTTTTTTCCATGTGACAATAACACAAAAGCACATTGTTCATTAAAATAAACACTTAAAATCATTGTTAAACATTGAAATAAAATACACACAAAAGAATCAAAAAATGAAAAATAGATGAATAAATATGAATAAAAATCTCAACTCTCAACAAAATTAGGTTAAAGACAAGACAGATTCTAAATATAAGAACCTAACAAAATATTATCATTAATACCTAAATAAGTACTAAAACACTTAATAAACACACACTAACACATTCTAACATATAAAAGTAAAAATACACAAAAACACATACTAAAGCACGAAGAATGTTCAAAATTAGTGACAAAACTATTAAATGTAGGGTACATATAACTCTAGTTTTCTAGAGTTATCAGGAGTGCAAAGTGGAAGTTAAGTATAAGTTAAGGAGTGCAAAATAGAATTAGTACCATATATGTATAGAGCCAACAATAAGGATATGAATGAACCGTTTGATACTCTACAGAATTGTTTTGAGTTAACCTTCTTTAAGTTCAATTAATGTTTTTTTGTGTTTATTTGTATATTTGAATTTGTTAAAGTCCTAATTATCCTTTCTTATTCTAGAATATTAGATGGTAATGGATGGTATCAGAGTGTTTAGAATGAGTTGTCTATGATTAAACATTGTTTTGCATAAATTCATCTGAATTGGTCTTGTATCTTTAGGTAAGTTTGATTTGAGTTTGAGTCAATTTTATGGTGGGACCAATTATGTAACTAACTGGACTTATAAACAAAAAGTGATTAGTTTAGCTACTTGAGCCATTTTTCTGAGTTGAGCTGCATAAAAACTCAAGAATATTTATTGACATATCGCGATTCCTATGTCTGTTGGTTTGATTTTTTGTCTTTAATGTGTCATATGATCGGAACTAGCAAAAACTTAAGTTGTAGGATCTGATAACCTTAAAAAATTAGAATTATTTATGCCCTAATTTCTGCGGTTTATAAACTAATCTTTGAGTTATCTGGGTAAATTGTGTGTAATTTTGGGCACGTTTACTTTCATGTATGTTTAACAGTTTTATTATGTTCCATATGCTACTTTTGGTATTTTTAACTAGTGCTAATATTTAGTATGTTTTGGATAGGAAAATACACATAAGAAGGAACGACAGAACCAAACGAGCAAGCTAAGCCAATGATCAAACCTAGGCTGATGATGGCACACTAGTAAGTGCACTACTCGAACAAGAAACAAAGTGATAAAGTAGAATATCATTCACATGGAGAAGAGTAAATGAATTAATAAATAATCACAAGAAGACCATAAACATTATTTGAGTGATTGAAAGAGAGAACAATTTAACTAATTAAACTACGACAATTAAATAAACAAAAGCACAAATAAAGACAGGAAATAAGAAAATAAGGATGCTAGGGAATTGACTTCACCTAACTAACATAACTGTGAGACTCAAATCAAATAAGAATCAATAGTGATGGCTATAAGATGGCAAAATTTCCTAATTTGTATTAGAGTTATTCAAGCCAATAACTATCCGAATTAGATTTACTTTTGAATAAGTCTTCTCAGAATTAATCTAGACAAATAAAACTGGAACATAAGATTTTTGAAATCCCTTAGTACTGTTAGTACTCTTTGAAGCCACTAAATAGATCACACAATTAATTTATGATCAAAATTCGCATGCATTATTCTTGATTAATATTTAAGTATCAATTCCTAGATATGATTGCACAACAAGTCATATATAGAAAAGGCATTAAGAACAATAACACATACTCCTACGAATAAACAATATGAAAAGATCGAATCTTTATTCAAATTACAGTACTCATGATGTATTCGAGTTACATCAATCCTTAACACAAAACTAAGACATGAAAGAAAATGTGAAAGCTACTCTACCCTACTCCTAACTTTGTGTTAATCTAACCAACATTCTACTACTTGTTAATGTCTTGGGAAGTAAGGTAGGGTTTTAGGTTGAGTTGGGTCCATTTAGGCCCAAAATCGAACTGATAAATTGTAAAAATCATAAAATCCGTTGTCCATGTATTTGACACAATGACACAGTGCTTGGTTTGGCATTTACTAGAATGCCACAGGGCTCTACTCTCGGAAGTTCAAGTTTTAGCTGAAGAGGATGCCGCGACGTTGCTTCCTTTGTATTTTGGAATGCTGCAGCATTGCGCCCTTATAGAATCACTTCTTTATTTAAACTCCGTTCCGGATTCTCTTAATACATTTCAGCTTCAAACCATCCACCAACGTACAAAATACATAAACAACACACAAACACTACAAAAGTACATAAAAACATTGAAACATATGAAATACTATAACATGCATCAAAATAAAATGTACTCGGAATGAAGCTAAAATTTAGACCCAAATGAATGACAAATAACTCTATTTTATGGAGTTTATCACACCCTAAAATTAAACTTTCTCTCTTCTTGAACAAAACAAGACAACAAACATATTAACGAAGAAACAAATAACGCATACGAGCATTATATACATCACAATGGTAGTAACAATCGTTGAAAAAATAATGAAAGAAAAGAACCATTCTTTTCCAAAAAAAATTTTGATCACAGATCCCACAACAATATGAAATACCAGTATATAATCCCTCAACGGATACACATATAAATCATGACAAAAAGTCACAACAGATACTCACTCAACAAATTTATCTAGACAAAGATCATAATGATTACAAGGCTTAATCAGTAACATAATAATTGAAAGCAATACTTCACCTCATATTCACTAATAAAAACTAGTTCAAATTAAGGATCATTTAGGACTTTATAAGCTTGTAATATTAGGCTAAGGTAATAAGGAACACGTTAATGAACATGGAACTATGATCTCACAGTATCTCATAAGCACATCATTCGTTGCATACATTTGAAGGCAATTTCACACCTTCATTTTTTTCTTGTGCTTTGTGCTTTTCTTTTCTTTTTCTGTTCTTCTTTTTTTTTTCCTTTTCTTTTCTTCTATCTTTTCCTCCTTGATTTTCTTTGGGGAATAATAATCACTTCACAATTTAACACCTCCTGCAGCGAGGAAAAAATATGTGCAAAGAATTTGAAGTCATTTAACCTCTTGTGCAATCAAAAAAACAACCATCATCCCTTGTATGTACAATATCCCTTCAACAACGAACACCATCATCATTATGTTGAAGAATTTCTAAAAAATCAACAATGTCTAAGGTAATGGGCAAAAAAGAGGATATAAACGAAGGATTTGATGTTAAACAAAGTGACTCAAACAAGAAATCAGAGGCTTATAAAGCTCAAACAATGTAGATATCATGTTAATTATTTAATCACTTTCTTCAGTTTATACCATTACTATTTATTTGGTATTTAATGTAATTTGTGTCATGTAAATGTGTAGGTCTACTATAATAGATAGTGCTTATTTGTTACATGTTTTACTGCTTTGATTAGGGTTTTACATATTAAAATATTTTGTTTATGTGCTCTATGTGTTGTACATGTACTAGTGCATTTATTAGCTTTTAATAGTTTTCTAGTATATTTAAATTTTGTAAATATATTCTATCAACATGCCCGATACTAATCCAATAATAGTATAGAAATTCATCCAATTTGTATCGGTCCAACGATAGTACAAAAGCTAAGATAAACCCGTTGTGTTAGTCCAAAGTTGGCGCAGTAAGACTCCCGTCCCCTACGTTTTTTGGGTATAGTTTTATTTGTATTTATATTAATTCATCCAAATTTGATATAAATTAGTGTTAAATTTCAAAGAAATAACAAATTAACTCTTGAAATTAGTTTTATTGGGGGGTGAAAGGGTGCTTAGATTACCCGTAGAGTAGTGTAGCCATCCATTTCCTCAATATATAGGACTCCCGAACCAACTTTCTTTTGTTTTCGTAGACTAGAAATTATGTAGTATAGCATTTCTAATTTATTTGATTTTACCTATTTTTTATTTATTACACTATTTATTTTTAAATGTTTTAAATTTTAGGTTACCCCCATCCTATAAGATTACCCTTTTAGGGTTTAGATTAGTATCTCGATGCACTTTACCACTAGGTGCCAATTCCATAATTTGTTTGTTTATTTATTATATTTATTTTGAAAAAAAAAATCCTATTATAGATTATTTTAAGCCCTCAAATGTCACACTCACATTTTAAATACCATTTTAGGCCCTTATTTTCAATCGATTTTTTGTTAAACCTAGTATCATTTTCAACAAAAACTATGCTTTTCATGTATTATTTCTTTTTTTCGCCTACTTCCATGGAATTGGGAGGAGTTACTTTGATTTAGAAAATTTTAATATTTTAGGATGAAAAGTATTCACAATAAAAGTTGAAGTGGAAGGTGAGAATTAACAAAAATATCAAAGGTGTAAAGTGGAATTATTAGTAATTTGGGAATCCTTTGTTTTGAGACTTTTGAGTAGTGGTTTTCAATACTCTGGCTACTATGCCAAAGGCATGCTAGCTGCTAAGAATGGGCTGTTAAAATGGGGATTAGTAGTAGACCATTAGTATCCTTTATGTTTTCAAGAATTGGAATCCGTATAGTAGTTGTTCTTTACTTCTTTGGGTGCCTCTGCTCAACTTAAGCTTGGTATAGCTTTTGTCTAATAGAGTTATTGAGGATGAGCAACTAAGAAATCATAGAGTTGACAAAAGTTGGGACGATCTAGTTGTTATTAACTTTGAAGATCCGTAGATTCATTTTTTATTATTTTAACTATGAAGCTCTTACTTTGCTTTGCACCCATACTTTGTAGCCAATTCTCACCTTGCAGCATATATTTTAATTTTGGGCATATTACATCTCAAATTCTCAAATTTATTCCACATCAATCCAATTTTTAAAACCATTTCTAGAATTGGGCAAAAGATCTTTTATCTCACTTCCTATCCCCATCGCTATTCCACCATTTAATGAACTGTCAAGATTCCTTTTAAATATAATTATAAATTTGAGTAGAGGAATTTTAGCCATTATTAGGTAGTGGGTTAGAGAATGGAATAGATGATCCTTAGGGTTAGAATTGATGGTTGTTAGGTACCTAGACGGGACTCACTTTTTTAGGTGGAATTATATCAGCAAAATAGCCATGGCTAGTTTCACTTTGCATCCTTAATTATATTTTGTACATATGATAACTCTATAATATTAGAGTTATTTTTATGTTCTAATTGTACTTAATTTGTGTGATTCTAGTCTCGATTTTCAGAGTTTAGTGTTTGTTAGTTAATGTGTAGTTCGTGTGATTTTATTGTGTTAATAGTTTATTTGATGTGTTAGAGTGGAAATATAGTTATCTATTTTGTTTTGATTGTTCTTCCAGGTCATGGAAGGGAAAAAAATGTCATTTCATGTTCAAGGATGAGAGTTTCGATCGAAGCAGGACATGACAAGCTCTGCTTGCCTTGGGCGAGCCTAACTAGTATATTCCTTGCCTAAGGCGTGCCTAACCAGTAGTATTCTCACCTTGGCAAGCTAAGGAAAGATTATAACTCACTTGAGGCAAGTTGCAGGAAACAAAAGAGCACTTGAGCTAGTAGAATTCTATTGGTATTGGGATTCTAATATAGCCAACAGTTATTAGGCTATTTAATTTGGGGAAAAGTCTTCCAACTTGTGGAAGAATGGTGGCTTTTATTTTTATTTTTTTAGGTACATTCTTAGCAACTCTTTATCATCATAATTTCACGCAACAAACATCAAGTTTTAGTTTTCAATCCAAGAATAGGGTTTGAATCAAGATTGAACAATTATTTCTTGGGAAGAATCCAATGTTGTTATTTGAACTTTCAATTATTCTAAGAATATTTTAAGTACTTTTGCTCATCTTTATTTTTCTTTCACTACAAAATAATACGCGATTAGCAATGAAAATTTAGCTATGAATTTTGCAACGAAAATTTATTTTGTTGCTACATCATTGCTAAATTTGTTGCTAATCGGTAACAAAAATTTTCGACACAGTTGTCGTTGCAAATTTCGTCACAAGATACGGCGCTTAAGGGTGTGAACTTTAGCAATGAGTTATCGTCACTATTTTTGTCGCTAAATTAGCGACGTAAACGACCTTGTCGCTAGCTACGTTGCTATTGGTGGAATAGTGTGTATGTCGCTAAATTCGTCGCTAATCTTTATCCCACCTAAACAATTATTGAGCGAGAAATGTTAAAAATTTTTGTTGCTTAATTCATCGCTAATTTTAAGATTAGCAATGAAGGTTGTTTTCGTCGCTAACAATTGTACATAATGGTATATAACTGGCATGCAATAGTTTGTTCATCGCATTTTCATCACTAAAACCATCGCTGTTTTTTGACCTTTTAATCTTCTGGTATTTCTTCTTCTTCTCACTTCATTCATTCTTTCTTCTCTCCATCTCTAACAGCTATAATTTCACATCTCTCTATCCTTTCCCTTTTAGCTACACACTCTCTCTTTGTCAAAAGCTCACTCCCTCCTCTACCTTTTTCTTTCCTCTCACACACAAATTCACCCACTCTTACTCCATTTCACCTCCACCGCCACTAGCACAACCCTAAGCCCCAGTCACTATTACGAGCTACCACTAATTACCCCTCCCTCATGGCTGTAGATGAATTTTATCCATTTGATTTTTGTTTAATATCTATTATAATGTAAATTAGGATTTTAAATTCCATAGTTTTTATAGTAGTTTCATGATTGTTGCCTTTAAATTTTGGGTTTAGGGTTATTTATTTATACGTTGAATTTCATTTTTAAGATTAAATTTATGTGTAACTTAGCTCTTATGAAAAGTTAATTTTAAGTTTAATCATAGGGTTTATTTACTTTTTATGCCTATAATATTTATTTTGGTTTAGTATAATTAACAAAAAAAAAATCCATTTAATTTATAGTGTAAGACATTATAACTGGAACAAAGAAATAGGACAATATTGTTGGACTCAATATAATAGTCTTGCAAGAGAAAAATTAAGAAATTTCTATATATTGAGATATTATTTTAATTATTTGAAGATATATATATATATATATATATTGATAATAACTGTAAATATTTAACTATGTTAGGATTAATTGTTGAAATTAACATCTAGGTGTTAAAAGTAATTTAGTGCTCAGTCAAGTGAACATTTAGGTGCTACTCATTTTTCTTTTTACATCTAGTATTAGTTCACTTCTAATTGAGTAAATGTCTCTCCTTTTTAATGTTCTGAGTGAATGGTTATGAGTTTGTCTCACTAAAAACTTGTCACTTCAAGACAATTGTAGATTGCACGATGGTTGTATGGCTTAGTGTAAATAATGAATTTAACCTCATAAACTACAACAAGAAAGTTTAGGATCAATTTTATGCAAACATGTTCATGTTAGATGCACCCATAACACATGCTGAATTTGTGTTCAATTAGAATTAGTATATCTTATTCGAAATGGATTAATTCTGAATGCTAAGAGCCAAAGGTGTCATCGTTTGCCGCTTTCAATATGGTAGTTTGTTATCACTATATTTTCATGATATCACAATAGCTATTCCAAGTTGATTATATAATTGCTTTTCTAACTTTAGTTAATGTCAGTTTATGTATTCGATGTAAGTAATTATGTGTTAACCGAGGACAATTTAGTGAACTTTGCTTAAATTAGTTGATGAAAAGTGGTAGCGGTGTTATGTTCTTTATGGTATTTGTTTTGATGTTCATATGGATGAGTATTTTGGTTGTTAATTATTCTAAAAATTTGGAAAAACGGTTGAAATATAGGGAAGACTCTGCCCAATTTTTTATAAATATTTGGTGTTACTAAATAAGTTTATATAAAGGTTTAATTAAGGTATAGATTAAATAAGTTTGTTATTTATTAGGTTTAGTAGACACTTTTAGTATTAATCTTATTCTTAAGGTTCTAGTAAATATTATGTTTATTAATAATTTTTAGTAGACATTTTTACTATTTTTAAGGCTTTAGTACATACAAAGATATTACTAATATTGTACTACTATTTTTAAAAGTACACTAATAATAATTTACTACATTTGTCAAGTGTAGTACTATTTTTTTAGGGAATAACATTGATGTTATACATTTTGTATTATTTTTTAATAATACAATTTTAAAGACGCAATTTTCATACTACTTTAATACTATTTTTCTTGTGTAGTTTCATTGTTATGAGGTTTAGTACTATTTTATAGATTATTTAGTTGCTTTAATCTTAGTGGTATTATTAATGTACTATAACTTAAACAACTAAAACATATTCTTTACCTACCAGGCAGATAGGGACCGAGATGCTGAGGTGCATCAACTCAGAGAGGAGCTCTATCTGAAAAATGAAACCATGCATATCATGACTCAGAGGCTACTCGGAGGCTAAATGGACTCGTCGAGATATTTGATGCTCTTAAGGAGGATGTCACGAAATTGCAAAGTCAAAATTAGTCTAATTATTCGGTTGATGTAACGGATTCCTAGATTTAGGCTTTTTTTTATATATATATTTCATGTACTATAAACAATCTTTTATATATTACAATTGCATTTAATTTGTTATGCATTTCAATTTTTAATTTCATTTCTTTCATTTATTGCTTATTTGTAAAAATAAAAAACAAATTCATAGCAAAATCCGTTGCTCACTTTTTATTCATAAAAAAATCATTAAGTTTTCGTCACTAAAGTTGTTGCTATTGCCGTCACAAAACTCGTTGCTAATGTTGTGTTTCTAAATTCATCGCAAATATTGTCGCAAACTGCATTGCACATTTCGTTGCTATAGTCGTCACTAAATTAGCAAATTCCTTTTTTCATTGCTAAGTGATTTGTGACGGCCAAAAAGGTGACGCCCCATGTTTTGTCACTAAATCTGTCGCTCAAAAAGTTAGCGACGAAAAATGTATTAATTTTCGTTGCTAAATTGGTCGCTTAAGGCGTAATTTGTTGTAGTGTTTATTTTGATTTATGTTCTTGTTCAAATTCCTTGCAATGTTAATTTTAGTAACAACCCTAGTTATATTTTAATCATGAGTTTTTGCGATTTAATTAATTCTTGCATCTTTATTTTAACTATGATGCACTAAAATAATTAGGGTTAGGTAGGGGCAATGCAATTTTTTACAGATTAACTTGAGTAATCATTAATCGAAAAGATTATATACACGTGGGTAATAATTAACATAAATTGACAATTGAAGAACATAACTAACTCTTGTTTTGGTTAGATTATCGGTGGGCAGAGATGACACGGAAGTCGATCCACCATCATAGATCTGTGTTAATTATTAGACTAAATTAATTCAAGATCGTGACTGTGAGAATTACTTGGTTAGTTTGTTATAGATTCCATATAGATAAAAATCAACTAATTAAATTAGATCAAAGTGAAATCTATCCTTAAATTAATTAATTTGATTGGACCCAATTGCGCAAGGAATCGAGATTGGGTTGATAATTAGGAATTGAACTTCTAATTAATATAATTGAACCGATTGATTAGTAATTTGAATAATCTTGAAAAATTGCTAGGCTAGTGCCTAAACCGGTTCTTTAAATTATTTGAAAACACTTCCTTTTAAAAAATCATTTAATTCTTGCTTTGGTTATAGTTTATTTTATTTTAAAAATCTAAAAACACTAATTGTGATTGCCTAAATAGAAATTGTTGAAAATTTTTGGTATTTGTCTATACAGTCTCCATGGGAATTCATCCTACTACACTAATATCATGCTCTACTTACGAGAATTAGTGGAAAGTTGTGAATAGGTTAATAATACTTTTCCTATATCAAGCTTTTGACACCGTTGTCGGGAACTGTAGTCTTAAGCAATATCGAACGTCGAGACAATTCCTAATTTAGATATTATTATTTTTATTATTATTTTTAATTCTATTCTTTGTGACGTCATTCATTATTTTTCTCCACTTATTCAGTTTATCGAGTTATATATTGGTGTACGTAATTTGTTTCCTTGTATTGGTTTTCAGTTTATGTGCTCTGATAAAACTCTCAGTGACTTAGATCCGAAGATCGAAATAATTTTGAGGAATATTAGAAAATCTAAATGAAAGCAACAAGGAGAATCAAATTCTAGTATGGCACAGGAAAGAGATCTGAGACCATTGATAAATCCTGATAATGTAGACGGTGATGGTGATAATGAGTACAACAAACTAGTTGGAAATAATCGTTCCCTACGGGAATATTCTTGAACTACTTTTGATGGAACTAATTCTAGTTTCATTAGACCACCTATTCAGGTAAACAATTTTAAAATTAAACCTACTTTGATTTCCATGTTACAACAACATGCTATTTTTGAGGAAATGCCGAATGAAGACTCGAATTGCCATTTACTAAATTTTGAGGAAGTCTCTGACACCTTTAAGCAAAATGGTTCTCTTTTTCACTAAGGGATAAGGCCAAGTTGTGGTTCCAAGGCTACAAGCAGGGAACAATTACTACTTGAGATAGATTGGCTCAAGCATTCATGACAAAGTATTTTTCCCAATCCAAAACATCTAAGCTTAGAAATTATGTCACTTCCTTCAGCAAGCAGATTGTGAGAATCTTAGTGAGGCATGGGAACGGTACAATGATTTACTCAATAAATGACTACATCATGGACTACCAATATGAATATAGATTGATACATTCTATAATTGGTTACTCCAAAAAACCCGTGAAGCAATTGACTCTTCAGCAAGTGGTTCATCATCAGCGAACAAAACGCCAAAGGAAGCACTTACGCAGGAACTTCTTAACACGATGGTGGACAACAGCTTCAAATCAATAGCATCACAGTTGAGAGAATCAAGGAAGGGAGTTCATGAATTAGATATATTGGATGCACTATTGGCTCAACAAAAAGTAACGGCGGGACAAATGGCAACTTTGATAAAGCAGATAGAAGGGATGAAAGTAAATGTAGTGGCTACATCACAGCTACTTGTGTGTGATTTCTGTTCAAGTGACCATCCAAATGGTCAATTAAACAAATCAGTTCTTCTTCTTCTTCTTTCATGGGACACGAGCAAGTAAATTACATGGGGAACCAAAATTAGAATCAGTTTAAACCTCAGAAGAACCTGTACAATATGGGCTGGAGAAACCATCTAAACTTCTCCTGAGAAAATCAGCAGAATCAAGTTCAGGCATAGCCGCAGGTTTCAAATTATAAACCATCTTTCCCACAATATTAGCCTCAACAATATCAAATGCAAACACCCTTACTCTAGCCAGAGAAAAAAAAATTAGAGAATAATATACAGCTCTTACTCAATTCATTCAATTCAGCATTGAATAGATGAAAAATCAAGATGAAAGAATTCAGAGTACAAAAGTTGCAGTTAAAAATCTGGAGAATCAAGTAGGTCAAATAGCGCGAAACTTGGCTAAACAGCCACTGGGAGCATTACCAAGTGATAATGTTCCCAATACAATAGAGCACGTAAAAGCCATTACATTGAGAAGTAGGAAGGCATTAGAGCCCGTACTAGGTAAAAGAAAGGATGAAAAGAAGCCAATAATAGATAATGATTGTGATACTGAGAATTCAGAAAAGGATAAGGAGAAAGTGCAACAACCTGAGAAGTATCAAATTTCAGCTAAGAAGAAAGTAGAGAGTCAACTTAGTGAACTAGCAATTAGAGTTCCATTTCTGAATCGACTTAAAGAGCAAGATTAGGAGAACAAGTTTAAGAGATTCTTGAAGATTTTCAAGAAGGTTCAGATCAATATACCCTTCATGGAATCTCTTGAAACATACCAAGTAGATATGCAAAGTTTATGAAGCAGGTGCTGACTAACAAGAAAAAAAACTATTAGGGGATGGGATTTTGTGCTTACCTGAGAGTTGTAGTACCATCATTCGAAAGAAGTTACCCCAGAAGATGAAAGATCTGGGTCGTTTTCTATTCCTTGCAAGGTTGGGGGGATGGAGTTCGAAAATGCTCTATGTAATTTGGGAGCTTCTATTAACCTGATGCCATTGTCTATCTATAAGAAACTCAATAGTAGGGATCTCAAACCAGCGAATGTCTCACTCTAGCTAGCCGACAAAAGTATAAAGTATCCTGTGAGTATAGTAAAGGATAATTTGGTCAAAGGGGGTAAGTGTTATATACCAGCAGATTTCATCATATTGGATATGAAAGAGGATAAAGATGTGCTGTTGATACTTGGGAGGCCGTTCTTAACAACTGGCTAAGCACTAATAGATATGTAAGAGAGAAAGTTACAATTGAGATTCGACGATTAGACTGTCAATTTTTTCATTTTTAATGACTTCTCTCAAATATCCCTCTGTATATGATGAATTGATGGCAATTAACATTGTTGATGATCTTAGTGATAATTTTTACAAGTACGAAATTCCACTTGACAAAGTCTTTGCACAGACAAGAGAAATGGAGAAGCATGACGAATCAAAAAGGACGTACTTGAAAATGTTGGAAGTAATTTTGCCTGTTAAGAAAAAAGTTCCTAGGAAGGAATTACAGGTACATACAACAAGTGAGACCAAAAGCTTACCAAGAAAAAATCAACAACACCAATCTGAAGACAATTATTAGTTTTTATCGTTCATGCATGAGAAAGGTGCAAGCAAATACTAAGGATTTATATAGTAGTGATAATAGTGATGAGGACTCCTTGAATAATGATGATGGAGATGCACAACAGCCTAGAACCCAACAAAGAGGGCCTTCACCAGCTCCACCACCGGAAGCACATCAAGATTATGTATTTTCTTACCGGGTAATGATAATAAACATAGAGAGTTAATGCGTTAGGTCAAAGTCAAAAAGTTTACACGCGCTACATTGAAAGATGGATATCATTGCTTGGAGGATAAATTAAATTAATCCTTTTGACATGACTCATTGGCCTCAGGAACTCGCTGCCCTTGAGTAGTACTATGGTCTACCAGACGAAGTTGAGAGATAAGGCCCAAGGACAAAAAAGAGAGGAGAGAGAGCTGGTCCATCTAGGACTGTAGGCGATTGATCCTTTTTTGCATTACACAATTTGTCAAGGGAGTTCTATGTTATTTTTTTAGTAGTACTTTGTATCTGTTATGTTTTTGTGTGGATTACTTGCAGTAGTCTTGTGTTCTGTTGGTGAGTAGTGGTTTAGGAAAATTTGTCCTTATTTAGGTGTTTTATTGTGGTTGTGTTAGTGCTTGTCGAATATGATATCAACTTAGTTAGAATGGTATATTATTCGTAAAATTGACTTTAATTGATAATGATATGATAACCTAGTATTTTGAACTGTATAATTCATGTGGACGTTTTTGTGTTTTAAAAAAATGGAAGCATGAATTTATAACAAATAATACTTTCGTGGACACGAATTTTTAGACTCAGTATTATTAGAGAGGAGTCATGTGATTCATTGTAATTGACCATACCTTGTTAGAAATTGCTAGAATTGTTCTTTGTAATTATTGATTGGGTTGAAATTGATATGATGTGGGCCTTTGTGTTCTTATTCGTGTGTTTATGCATGGCGGGTATTAGATTCTATTATGATTCTTTGACTTTTTTACATTGGTATAACCCCTTTTTTTGTGGCTAGTTCCTTAAGTATTCTATGTCCTCCAATGAGCTTAAAGAAAAAAAGGAAAAAATAGCTTGCTTTACGTAAAATACGTAAGCATGGTAAGAAACGAGAAACTGAAAGGCAGTTTGTATAAAAATACGTCTTGCTAAGCATACAAAAAAAAAAAAAAAAAGACCGAATAAAAATGTGGTCATAAAGGAATTACGAAAGGTTATATTTCCATTTTTGGGTTAAACGGTTTTAATGGTTCTGTATACTGCTTTGCCTTTGTATGTCATTTGTGTGTTGTGCATGGTAAGGGTCCACTGATCATTTTGCCTTTTTATGGTTATGAGGTTTGGTTTTATGTAATTTTTGACATGGTTGTGGGACATCATGATTTCTTAAGTGACGTGGCTTATATTGATATATTTGAGTTCTTGGGTTAATGTTCGAGAAAGTTTATTTGATATTCATTCATGTAGAGTTTTTAGTGTGCGTACTCATGTTATATGGTTCATGTGGTTGGTTGGCTTCAAGCATGGTTTATGAGTCAATTAAGCTAATCCGATTTTAATATTACCACTCCTACTTTGTTGTGTGTGAGTTTTGTTTTGCCTTGTTGTTGGTTTAGTTTTTCTTGGAATTAATAAAATGCTAAGTTGGGAGAAGTTGATAACTCAATAATTAGAGTTATTTTTATGTTATAATTGTACTTAATTTTGGTGATTCTAATCTCGATTTTCAGTGTTTATTGACCATTAGTTAATGTGTTCTTTAGTAGTTTCATGTGATTTTATTGTGTTAATAGTTTATTTGATAAGTTAATGTAGAAATATAGTTATTTATTTTATTTTAATTATTTGTGCAGGTCATAGAAGGGCAAAAATGTCATTTCATGTCCAAGGTTGGGAGTTTGGATCAAAACAGGACATGAAGAGCTCTGCTCGCCTTAGGCGAGCCTAACTAGTATAATTACTTGCCTAAGGTGAGCCTAATCAATAGCTCTCACCATAAGCAAGCTAAAGAATATTATAACTCGCTTGAGGCGAGTTGGAGCACGTGAGCTAGTAGAATTCTACTAGTATTGGAATTCTATTGTGGCCTACGGGGACATAGAAATCACACAAAAACTTGATATAGGAAAAGTTTAATTAATTTATTCACAACTTTTCACTAATTCTTGTAAGTGCACAATATCAGTATAGTAGGATGAATATGGATCATTCCCACGGATATTGTATAGAGAAGTATCAAATTTTTTTGATAATTTCTATTGCCTAAACGATCACATTAAGTATTTTTGAATTTTTAAAATAAAATAAAACTATAACGAAAACAGAAATTAAATAACACTAACTAAAAGGAAGTGTTTTCAAATAATTAAAAAAAAGGGATCAGGTACTAGACTAGTAATTTTTAAGGATTACTCAAATTACCATTCAATCAATTCAATTATATTAAGTAGAAGTTCAATTCCTAATTATCAACCCAACCCTGAATCCTTGTGCAATTAAGTCCTATCAAATTAATTAATTTAAGGTTAGATTCCACTTTGACCTATTTCAATTAAATTGAGTTTTATCTGTATGAAATTTATAATGAACTAACCAAGCGGCTCTTATAATCACGATCTCGAATTAATGTACTCTAATAATTATCACACATCTATGACGAAGATCGACTTCTATATCACCTCGGCAAATCTAACTAAAACAAGAGTTAGCTATGTTATTGATTTGTCAATTTATGTTAATATTACCCACGTGTATATAATCTTTCTCGTTAGATTCGCAAGGTGATATATCTAAATTAATGACATAAACCCATACTATTAATAGAATTTTTTTTCTCATTCCAATTCCGATTCCCGAATATCAACCAAATACCTCCTAAATAACCTAAAAATCGTAGGCCATAATAGAATCCCAATACCAGTAGAATTCTAGTAACTCACGTGCTCCTTTGTTTGCTTCAACTCTCCTCAAGCGAGTTATAATCTCCTTTAGCTTACCTAAGGCGAGAATGCCACTGGTTAGGCTCGCCTAAGGCAAGCAATTCCACTAGTTAGGCTCGCCTAATTAAGGCGACCAAAGTTCTTCATGTCCTGTTCAATCCAAACTCTTATCCTTGAACATGAAATTATATTTTTGTCCTTTTATGATCTGCACAAACAATCAAAACAAAATAAATAGTAACTATATTTCCACATTAACATATTAAATAAACTATTAACATAATAAAATCACGCGAACTATTAATACATTGACTAACGAACACTAAACACTAAAAATTAGGACTAGAATCACAAAAATTAAGTATAATTGAAATATAAAAATAACTCAAATTAATTATCAATACATTGCACCTAGAGTCCTGGACTGTCCGAACAGGTCTGCCCCAAACTGGCCTAATATGTTTCGTTTTCATTTATTCGGGTAAATTCTGTGAAGTCCAGGTCTAGAAACCTTTGTTGCACTTGATATCCTGATTGAATTTTCTAAGCTTCTTGAAGTCATTTGCCAAACTTTTGACTGGCTTCGGACTAGATAAGGACACTGACAGATGTAGGGTCTTGATTTATGCCCCATCTGCTGCTCCAACATCTTGTTGAAATTATAGACTAAAGAAGAAGAATCTAAGAGAAAGAAAAGACTTCGATTCTTATAGGATGAATTTAGATGGATTTGGGGAAGAATTTAAACTTCATCTATTTGTTAGAGTGATGTGTAAAATTAAAATACATGAATTTCAAATTCGTTTAAATTATAAATTATTTGAAATATTTTTTGTCACACTTTATAATTTAAGTAATATTTAAAATTGATTAGTTTTAGCTTAAAAATTACACTAATAAATTGATGAATTTGCCAAATCCATCGCAGCCTTAGAGTTCTGGCATTTGAAATGATCATCAATACTGGCGTTTTGATATTGACTACGCCTTTAAAAGAATATTTTTGCTAAAATAATGAGGAAGATAATTCCTAAACAGCAAATTATCTAATCGGTGATCATAATTTTTCTTTTTATTTTGACCATACTAGTGTGTCGCTAATTTAATATTTGTATTTAATGCTAATTCTTTCCACTAATAAAGTTATCCAGCAAAATAACGTAATGGATGAATTTTTCTTTTTTCTTCTTTAACTTTTGGAAGACATGAAATTGGCCGTATAGATTTCCGATTATTTTTTCATAAATTTCCTTCTTGCCGACACCCTAAAATTTTATTAAATTCTTAATAATGTCCTGAAAAGTTTTGCTCCAAAATTTCTTCTTATATGTGGTTAGACAGGATTTCAAAGACAATATTGTAGTTAGTTAAATAATAAAGATTTAATAAATCTAAAATAATCTCAGTTTAAATCTCTTATACATAAGCTAACAAGGATCTCTAATTGTATTGTTATAGAATAAAAATTTTCAGTTTATCATATCTCAGTTTTTATTAAAGGAGAGATAAACGTATTAGTGATCTGAATTGCAACAATAGAGAAATGATATGCTAGGTAATTGTAGCATATCGCGAAAACTGAATAATCACTCTTTTGGTTTAATAGTACAACAATCTTTTATATTTTGTAGTGAAACACTTCTTATCTTTTTTTGTAAAATTAACAGTGTCTCTTTTGAAAAAGATATTTGAAACATATTAGAAAGTTTACCACAAATTACTATAAGAAATTAGAGATTTTGAAACCAAGAAGTTAAAAAAATATATATAAAAAATCAATTATGCCAATGTTAGCAAAATGGAGAGTAATTTTATTTTATTTTTTTTAAAAAAATGTGCACATTCAATACAATAAGTTCACCCTTTTTTATGCAATATATAACTTCTATTTGAGAAGATATATATATAAAGGGGCGAAAATTCTTTTTTTTTTAAAAAAAAAAAATCACGTGTGACATATAACAAAGAAAATAAGAAAATAATGTCAAACTAAATTGATATTGCGTTCACTATAATTTCATCTCATTAAAAATTCAATCCTTACCTAAATTTCCTGACTTCGATGTAATCCACGAATTGGACACTTAGTGAGTTATAAAAAGACCACATTCATATCACTAGAAGATTAGAAAAAGAAGAATGAGACCTGACCGAAACTATGCAATGGATTATGGACAGATCAGCATATTTGAAGCATTCCTAGGATAGAAGACAAGACCATCAAAATCTCTGAAATTTCTTATGTAGAAATTCGTTAAGAAGATCAGCATGTACACGTAAAATCATAGCAGCCAATCATCTATATAAACCTCTCCCCGTGGCCTCTTTAAACCACACCAGCTAATAGTTTACTTGATAGTTGATACACCATGAACGGTTCACCCAAACATTGCTTGTTGTGGTTCTTTTCTCAAGCCTACACCTGACCTTCACCAGTGCTGCAAATTTCAACATCATAAACCAATGTACCTACACAGTTTGGGCAGCTGCCTCCCCTGGAGGTGGAAGGCGACTCGACCAGGGCCAATCATGGTCCCTAGACGTGGCTCCGGGCACCACCAATGCTCGGATTTGGGGCCGAACGAATTGCAACTTTGACGCCAACGGCCAAGGCCAATGTCAAACAGGTGATTGCAATGGCCGCCTAGAATGCCAAGGCTACGGAAGGCCACCGAATACACTAGCCGAATTCGCCCTAAACCAGCCTAATAACTTGGACTATATCGACATATCCAACGTCGATGGATTCAATATCCCAATGGAATTCAGCTCCGTCACTCCCTGCCGCGTGATCAGATGTTCGGCACCTATTGTTGATCAATGCCCCACCGAGCTAAGAACTCCTGGTGGATGCAACAATCCTTGCACAGTTTTTAACATAATACTTAGACAAATGAGTATTGTTGCACCAATGGTCCTGGAAGCTGCGGCCCGACCAACTTTTCCAGGTTCTTTAAGGATAGGTGCCCAGATGCTTATAGCTATCCTCAAGATGATCCCACAAGTTTGTTTACTTGCCCAAGTGGTACAAATTATAGGGTTGTTTTCTGCCCTTAAAATAAAGCTGGATATTTATAGTTCTTGTGATTGTTAATCTGCTCCAAGAACTTCACTAGAAAAAGTAGATTAAGAAGAAATAAATGCATGTACGAACCTTCCATGCGATAGTTCACTGAAATTGGAATAAATTTGCGCACACATATCGTTGTGCGATTTGTCTTCTTTATGTCTGCTAATTTTTAAGAGTGGTTGACGCTGTTCTTGATCTCTGATGCCTACATGCATTTCAGCAATTTCAAATTAAATTTACCATACTGATTATAAAGCTCAATCTCTGAATATACTAATCTGAAACATAAGGAGATGCTTGTTTTATGGGTATAAAAGAAAATGAATAAGAATTGGAATTAACAATATCCTTAAATCATAGGCGAAGATAGAATGGGGCCAATGGGTGTAACTGCAGAACCACCCCACTGACCTCCAGCCACTCTTTTTATGTTTGTATAAATTCGTCTAAAAATATACATAACTTTTTATTGCCCATGCCAATTTTTTTAAAGATGAAATATGCGACTTTATATGATTAAATAGTCACCATTTTTATTCTAATAATTTTCTATAATTATGTAAAATATGTTATTAATTGTCTCTAGTCCTCTCATTTTTTTTATTTGCCCATTCCATATTTAGTTTAATATATCACAAAATTTATGCAATTATATGTTGTTATTAATGTAATTAATTGGAATTTATATAGTATTTTGGCTCAAATAATAAACAATTTTGAAAGAGAGACCTGCTAACTTTTATGCCCACAACTTATTTGATTCTCGAATGATAATATATGAAAACTATTTGGAAACATAATCAGAAACTAGAAAAAAAAAAAATTATAAAGGAAAACCGACACTTGACTGCATGTTCATATTGATAAATAATTACCGTAGAGACATAATTATCAAATATGTGATACTTTTAGATACGCAGCATGGTTACCGAAACATAATACATCATTTTTTTTGAAAAAAATACATGTATATAGTGTGTTGATACTCGATACAATATATCGATACGCGTGAATTGGTACGTAGTACGCTGGGTTACCCAGTGAATCCTGTAACTATCCATGAAGAAAGAACTGATACACTATATATTTGTCAATCTAGCATTAAATAATCAAAGCATATTATTAAAAAAACTAGCCCTTAATGAAGAAATTTTCTAGCTACGCTATTGCCTTGAATGTTGTTTGGTTAATTATTATGAGACTATAGGAATGAAAGTATTAAAAAATACTCGGTTTCATTCATCACTTGTAACTTAAGTTTCAAATTGATTAACTTATGAGTATGATGAATCTCATTCTTTATTCAAACTAAACAAGTAAAGAAAAATGAGTTCGTATATAATTTCATAACAATAATGAAATTTATAATTCCATTTGAGATTCCAATTTCCAAATGCAGCCAAACATCTCCTAAAATACCTTCCATCGGAGAATAATAGGAACAGAAGAAGTTGCAATAATTTGATCAGCAATAAGTGTTTGTTTTCATCTTATGCGATGTGTGTCAAATAAACCACTCTCAGAATTGTTACACATTATCACGGCATCATTTACTGCCTCGAACTTACTGATTACCATATAACTTCTACATGAAAACACTATAATGAAATTAAACTCTCATGTTGTAAGAGATATAACAAATTTACGGACGGACCGAAATCTTCATACAAGGCAGCTTATCGACGTTAAATAGGACTTTTTTAAACCTGTAGGGTGTTTCATTTATCAAAGGAAATTGTTGCTAACAACTTTTTTTTCTTCCAATTTGGTGTCATCAATAAAAAAAGGTCACATTTTTAAAGTTATAAAAAACCCCTATTAATTAGATCCTTTAATAGAGTTACACATCTAACACCCAGATGTGGTTAGGTCTCTCATGTTTGGTCTTGTTAGATTTATTCCTTCTCCTTAGTAATAGATATAATTACATAGCAGTAGGTTTGACTGTTATCGTTAAAATTTAAAAAAAAAAAAAAAAAGTCATCAAAATTATTATTGACACCCAATGGATATTGAAAGTTTTTTTTTTTTTCATTATTAATTAAGGGACAGATGCACTTTAACCTCCCAGTTTATTTTATTAACAATTCTACCTGACTCACAGTCAATTATCATGCCTAGACTTTTCAGATAAAATATGAAAATAGGTGATCTATACCTTTGACTAATGAGTGCATGTTTTGAAAATTCAAGTCAGTTTATTATTTGATATTAACTAAGGTCCAATAATATAATAATAATTATATTGAACTTGTAAGTTATTAGGTAAGATTGATAAATAATTAAGTAGTACAGAAGGATTAATTGATAAATATTAAAAGTTAAGAATTATTATATAAACGTAAGGTAAACAATATAATTACGACAAATTATAATAGGGTTTAAGGTTAGAGCCATTTGAAAGGAAGAGGTGCAAGCAGGGGTTGCTGAAGTTTGTACTAAGTTAATGAACACAGTAGGTAATTATATTATGATTACCTTTTAATTTTTCATTAATTAAGTTATTGTAGGTTAATTTTTGCACGTGGTGTGTGTCCATGGATTCGTATTTCATGCGCTTGTAGAAGGAGAAACAAAAAATAAAATAAAATAAAATTCACCATTCGAGTTAATATTTCTTATATCATTGATATAAAATATTTTCGCTGTATGTACAAAATTAACATATAAAATTCAAACATTAATTATGTGATATGCATTTACATTCATTGGTTTAAAAAAAAAAAAAAAAATTTACACTGACCATGTGAAAAAGATTAGTTCTTAAAATTTTGTTTGTGATTGATGAATACTATAATCAAGTTTTTGTTATACTCAGTCGAGCTGCGTGCTCATGGATATTTCAATTATTAGGTAGTGTTGGACTATCTTCTTTATCTAATTTATCTTTTTAGTTCCTCACTATATTATAAAAATTAGCATATGATTTCCGCTGTTATGACCATCAATTGTGGAGAATAGTTGTCATATGATGAAACCTTTCTTGAGGTAGGTCTTCTCGAGAGCGCAATAAACCTCAGAAAAATTCTATAATCTCTTTTAAAAAATCATTTCCTTTTACTTTAAATATTTGTACAGTACAATATCATATATTTTAAAAATTTATACTGTACAAATTTTAAAATTAAGAGAATGATTCTTTAAAAGGAATTATGGAATTCCTCTCGATCTCAAGAGCACAATAAATAACTAGCGATTGACAAGCGCGAACTAAAGAGAGTTATAGATTTTTTTTTTTTTTTTCAAACGGTAATTGATTTATATATAACTTGGTAAACATTACACAAAAGGAGCAAATGCTCTATGGGTTTATCTGTGCTAAATTCTTTAGTCACAAGGGGAAATTGTTTTCCCACTTTACAACATATCTAAGCTTTCTAGCACAAATTTTGCTATGTTCTTATCAACTACATTTCTATCTTTGCAACTAAGCTCAAAATCAACTTTACAAAAATGCTTTTTCAGGTCTACAATGTCTTCCAGAATAACTCCCCCATGTACATGCTTAGTAGAATTAGATTTGAGCAGTTTCCACATTTCCATACTATCAGCTCTAACAAATACTTATGTCCATAATTTGTCTTTGGCAAAAATTAAGGCTTCCCTGATGGTAATGAGTTTTTCCACAAGAGGATGTCTATTTAACTGGACTGAAGTAGCCATAACAGCTATGAGATTTTCCTGCCAATCCCAACTGATGATGCTAGTACCAATGGAATTAGAATTCTTGCCTTTCTCTGCATTGACTTCCAAAATCATTTCTCCAGGTTGTGGCATTCTTGTAGCCTCCCTCTCCCAGATTATCCTTCTTGCCTGTTGTTCCATTGATTCTTTCTCTCCCTGGTTGTTCTTTTGTTTACATTTAGTCCATTCATGTAAGGCTCTTTTGCACAATATTGGCTTCCATTGCTCCTTCTCCTTGAAAATTCCATTCATTCATATGTTTCCAGATTTGCCATAAGAAGAAAATTGTCAGCTCCACATGCTCTTTTCTTTGTGATTCAGTGCCAGCAGCTGAAATCTTTTCCCACCACTTCCAAAAATGCCATCTTTCTTCTGTGATTCCATCCCAACGAACTGCAAATATCTTCCATGCTAGTTCAATCTTCCTGCAAAAGAAAAAGCAATGATCTACTGTCTCAACACCTTCTCCACATCTTCTGCAAATGTTCACTTTTTCCTGTCCTTCTAAAAATGCATTCAATATGTAGTGCAGTGCTTTCCAAATAAAGTGCTTCAGTTTTTGTTTGACATCCAGCTTCCACAGTTTCTTCTATAGATTGTCATGTTTCTTCCTTGTGCTAGGTTCCGCATCTTCCACTGGATTACTTTTCCTTCCTCCTTTATTTTTGCCCTTAAATACCCTGACTTGACAGAATAAGACCTATGTCTTCAGGAATATAAAATTAGAAATATCTGTCTTTTCCCCCTCTACAGCTCATAGGGACTTGATTAATGTTGCTGCAGTCTTCCTGAGAGAAAGTTCTCTCAAGGTTTCTTGTTTCCAGTGGGAATCTTCCATAAGTTCTTCCACCAATTCCTTATGAGCTGGAATAGGCTTGTTAGTTTTGATTTTCCCTTTCACAAAGTAAGGTATCCATCTATCTGACCATATTTTTGTAGATCTCCCATCTCCAATTCTAATCCTTAGCTCCTCCTCTTAGAAGTTCAGCACACTATGTATCCCTTTCCAGTACCATGAGGCCTTAGGTTTGTAGTCAGCATGAAGAATGTGCTGTGTTGGGAAATATTTAACCTTGATAACCTTACTAGCCAGCAAGTTAGGATGAATGAGAAGTCTCCAAACTTGCTTGGATAGTAAAGCTGTATTGAAATTCTCAAGGTCCTTAAACCCTAAACCACCTCTTTCTTTTGGTTCTGTAACATCTCTCCATTTCTTCCAGTGCATTTTCTGAGTTTCCCCCCTTCTTATCCCACCAAAAGTTTGCCATGATCATGCTAATTTCCTTGCAAAGGCCTTTGGACAGCCTGAAGACTGTCATTGCATAAGTTGGCATTGCCATAGCTACAGATTTTAATAGTGCCTCCTTGCCTGCTTGACTAAGAGTATTTCCTTTCCAACCTTGCAGCTTTTTCTCCACTCTTTCTTTGACAAATCTGAATACACTATTCTTTGATCTTCCAATTACCATAGGCAGCCCCAAATGTTTCCCCTGTTGAGCCAGTTTGATTTCTCCAAAGGTCCTCAGAACTTCATTCTTAGCCTCCTCAGATGTGTTTTTACTAAAGAACACAACAGACTTGTTAATGTTGATCATTTGCCCTGAAGTCTTCTCATATCTATCTAAAATATTTAACACATGTTGAGCTTCCTCTTCATTGGCTTTACAAAAGAAAAGAGAATCATCAGCAAAGAGAACATGACATATGGATCAGGTCCAGTTTTAGCAATCTTAGCCCCTGTTATTCTCTTTTCATTTACAGCACAGCACAAATTAGAAAAAAGATAGGGAGACAAGGGGTCACCTTGTCTAATGCCCCTGGAAGGTTTAACATATTTTTTATCATTGAGATTAAAGGAATATGAGACAGTAGAAATACAATTAGAAATCCACCTAATCCAAATGGGACAAAAACTCATTTTTAAGCTTAACCTTTTGAAGGAAGTTCCATTCAACCCTATCATAAGCCTTTGACATATCTAATTTAATAGCCATAAAACCATCTTTACCAGCCCTCTTGTTATTAAGGTAGTTAATATATTCATGGGCAATAACAACATTTGTCTAAATTTTGCCTTCCAGGGACAAAAGCAGTTTGAGTTTCACTGATGCAATTTTCAAGAATAGGCTTGAGCTTATTAACCAAAATTTTGGAAACGATTTTGTAAAATACACTACAAAGACTGATAGGTCTTTGTTGGGTTAAGTTGGTTGTGAGAGGTTATTAACCTTAGGGATCAGAGTTATAAGAGTTTTATTAAAGGCCTTAAGAAGGAAACCAGTATTAAAGAAACCTTGAATGCAACCAACAATATCAGTTTTAATAATGTTCCAAAATTTTTGAAAGAAAATAGGAGTCATACCATCAGGATTGGGAGAGATATTAGGATTCATAGAGAAGATAGCTGATTTAATTTCCTTTTCAGTTACTGGTTTTGTCAACTCCATGTTCATTTGACTGGTGATTGGGTTGGGATTCCAGTGAGTATATCATCACAGTCTGCACTGCCAAAAGAAGTGAACAGTCTACCGTAGTACTCCATTTCTTTTTCCGAATTACACCATTCTTCATTCTGTTTTTCAAGTTTGGAAATGTTGTTCTTTTTCCTTCTATTGGCTACACAAGCATGAAAATAGGTTGTGTTTTTGTTCCCTTCTCTTATCCACTAACTCCTGGCCTTTTGGCTCCAAAACAATTCCTCTCTGACATATGCCTCCTCCAATTTTTTCCTCAAGTTATTCAGCTCCTATCCTCTGCTACATTTCGGTTCCTTAGCTGTTTCATCTCCTCTTTGATTGCTTTGATTTCCTTTTTTGCATTCCTCTTTGTACTATTATTCCACTTGAGCAAGGCCCATCTGCATTGTTTAATTTTCTTTGCTACTCTTAACCCCTTGGATCGCTCAGTCCTTTTGTTCCAAGTTTCTCTCACTACTTCTTCAACCTCCTTGTGTTGTAGCCATCTCTTATTAAAATGAAATATGTTTTTCCTCTTCCTATTGCCCTCTGTTGTCTTCAGCAATAACAAGCAATGATCTGAGGCTTCATTCGCTTAAGAGAGTTACAGATGCCGAGTGTTTTTATTATGTGGGGCGTGCAGATGCTCAATGTCTATTTGAGTGATTTTTGTTGTGGTATGTGATTATTGTTAATGAAGTCAGCGAACCAATGCAAGAAGCATATCAAAAAGTTCTTTTACCATAAGGATACTTAAATTTCTACGTTTCTTGATAAAAGGAAAATATTTAGCTACATCCCATCTTTGATCCCACCTATAGATTTTGTGATTAAAATTTCATTTTATAAAATTTTATATATTTTAATTGATATTATATATTCTATAATCCATATCACAATATCTACAAGTAAGACCAAAAATTAAGTCTATCTAAATATTTGCCCTCGACAATATTCATATAAGAAAAGATGGTAAAAAGGTCTTTAGCAGTCAGAATACATCCGTTTTGCCAACATTTGGTTTCCTTTCTTCCATCTTTCCTATTCTTTACCATTTTATTTTTCTTTTCTTCAAGTATCATTCATACATCAGTAAGTTGAGGTAACAATCAAAGCTTCTGGTCTAATGGTTCAAAGAAGCTTGAATGTCTGGTCTAATGATTCAATGGAGGCAGTACCACACCTTGGATGGGAACAAGTTTTGCCCGTCCGCCATACTCTTCTGGCAAAGCTTCTTCACCTATGTCCTTAACAAGCTCCCTTCTTTCCTCTTCGTTATTCACGATTTTAATCTGTACATAAATTAAAATCAACTAAGATGGATTTAGGAAGACAACCGTACTTCAAAGGACATCTTTACTCAAAAAGCTTTGGGTTTGGACATCTGAAAACATTTATTTGCCATGTTTTTTGCCACCTTTTGGGTACAAAAGATTAAGCTATTAGGAACAAAGTTGATTTATGTTTCTGCAATCTGACAAAATACAGAAGATAAGCATCAAAGGCACACTATGAGACAGGTCCTAGAATCTTTGACAATACGCTGATACTATTTGAATTACTTGCCAGAAATGAAATACAAATTTAACAGATATTATGCCAGGAAAACTCTGAAGTTCAAATATGCCATAACTTAATGCAATATTTCATATGCTTGGCCCACAGAAATGCATGTCAATAACAGGAGAGAAGCTTGTTATTGCAGTAGATGAAATAAAGAGGCAAACTGCCCTGTAGCATCTAAGAACGTCATAATAAGGGTGGTTGGATGTACCATAACGTAAAGTTTTCATTTCTGTTGGAAGATTGAAGTAATTATCTTTATACAGCTGGAAAACAACAATCTAACAGTAAAAGCAAAGAAAAATAAAAAAGAATAATTTTCTGTTGAGTTCAAAGCTATAAAAGAAATAAGGAAACATGTGTCGATAGATGCAGAATTGTAACTAACAAGATGGATCATATATTAATTCTGGCCAGGTACTTTCCGCACATCATTGTTTTGTTTTTACAAGTGATACTCGCACATATGATGCTCATCCGTTGCATGCCTTTCTAAGCAAGATACAATAAATAAATATGCTAAAACATATGCTCAAAAACAGAATGTCAGATGGCATTAATCTACTTTTACAAGGTTTAATGGCTTAATCATATATGGCTACAAGCAGTACCTCTAAATTACCTGCCTGCTAAGATTAAGAAATATCTTGAATATGTCTAAATTCACACAATTGGTAGCTAATTGTTTAATTAATCTAAGCATATTAAGCATAAGATGCCTTCTCAAGAGTTGCTTTCTCAAGGAAGTAAGAAACAATCCTCCACACACTCACAAAGAACCGTGGCATATGTACAATATAACACTTGGCCAAGCACTCGGGGTAGTAAGCCTACAAATGAGTGTTGAATGTAATATCACAACAAGAAAGAATTGTACAATGACAAAGTAAATGAGTTGGAGAAGTCACTAATTGATACAGTGCTAAATATTTGCCGTAAAGTAGAAGTATATGTCTTGAGGAACTGCAATGTATGCAGAATTTGATCATTGTCCTTCTCAAATTGATTCTGTTATCTCTGACCTTAAAAATTTGTAGATCTTAGAGAACAACCTAAACTACATAGATGCTCATGATGGAACCAGGCTCTACATATTCTACATTTGTTGATTAGGCTCCTGCAGAGTTAACGCTTAAGTTGCTGATAGAGTTGAGGTTAAGAGAACAGTAGTAGCCGCGAAACCATTTTGTAATAAATTCACTTTTATATCATTTAAGTGATGATAAAGTCATTATGATGTCCTAGAAATAATATGCCTAAATAAGGAATATGAAAAACTTAACCAGGAAACAAGTGGCAGTAAAGTAAATTCAGTTCAATCGGTCAATCAATCTACTTGAAGCAAATTTAAATGTAAAAGTACCTAAATTCCCTTTATGCAAGATAGAGGACAAATATTCACAGTTTTGCACACTAGACCTCTTCAAACTGATGTTTCTCTGCTATTACTCCTAATTACACAAAAAGCCTTCATGTTTCAGTAGTTTGTCTAATATGTTTGTTAATAGTGCAGATCATTTCAAGCAATGTTTTGAAAAGCATACAATTCCCTTCTGGATTTGAGTTTACCTACAGAGAATAATGTAACAAGTTGGCTACAGTTTAAGCTACCTAAGCACAAATTGTTACTCTCTTGTCAAAACTAAGAAAGCAAGCAATTGAAATTACTTTGATACTTCATCAGGCAAAAAAGCCAATGTCATGTATCTCATATGTGCCTTTCTTGCATCACAGGGCAGAGAAACTCACCCAATGCTGGATTCATAGATGTATAGTCTTCAAAACTTAACTTTTGGAAGCTAGTAAATTACAAGTCAAAAATAAAAATCTAGCCATCATTCGGCATCAGGAAAAAGGGCTAGAAGATGAAGGACCAATAACTAGTCAGTTACAAGGGGCGCATCCAGCAACGCCATATTACAATGAGGTTAACCCCTACTGCTGCCTGATGAAAAAAGAACTGGAATGCAGTTCACAATTGAAGATAGAAGATCTGATCCTATCCATCTCACTTGTATTGTATCTAAGGTAAATCGTGCTGAAATTGTTAAGGAGCTATCTATCACAGCAGCAGCAAGCAGAACATTCATAATCTCAGACGTGAACATCTTGTTGTATACCTAAATGATGAATTTGGGTGCTACACTAATTGTATCCTCATATGATCTCTAAATGGATATTAACTTGATCCCTTCACATATGTTCAAATTTTACATACCAACTGGAACTCACCATGTCTGCACAACAGACCAAATGCATGCCATCTTTTCTGGCTAGTTACGGGTCTCCATATCTTTATGATGCTACTCCAAAAAGCAGAAGATTTTATCATATAGGACAATAAAAGTGATTTACCTGTACAAATTGAAAACCGGTGATTAAAGCACGGGCGTCCACATTCTTGTATGTAAGATCCTTTAGATCAAGAATACCGATTAACTTTTCGTCTCCGATTTCTCTACCTTTGAAGGAACTGACGTGAGAATTAAACATTTAGGTTAGAAAACCACAAACCCTTTATTTCTAGAAGACTTCAATTAAAATTAAAAAATAAAAAGCTTTCTTTTATTTTATTGTTAGTTTTTTGTTTCATGGGAGGGGTGGCAGAGGCAGGAAAATGGATCATCATAGTCTACTACTGTGGCACAACTCCCCCAATTATAGGGCAATGGCTTATTCAGGAGAAGCCCTTTCAACATTGACAACATTGCCTTGCTAAAAACACTAATGTGATAAATTATTTATAAAGAGTCCTACCATCATTAATTCAAGACTGATACCTTGCAATTGTTTTGTCAAGTATATGAACCACAAATTCTGCACAATCAGACAGAAGTTTGAATTAGATATGGACTTATAATAATAGCAGATGCAATACACACCTGAAAGGGAGATCTTGGTAGAAAGAGAACCATATTAAAAATCAACATAATATATAGTACTACTTCCTTCTAATAATAAATCAATACATCATATGAGTAAGACTATTCACTTTCAAGTATAGGAATACAAAGGTTAATTATCTCCAATCCATCTAGTCATGGCTCCACACACAAGTCACTCCATGAGCCCAGGAAAGTTATCCTCATGTTTATACTTAATGACTTTGGCCAGTCTCTCAAGTCTATGTCCTTTTTCGGACCATTTTCAATCAGAAGGTTGTATTTGAAAGCTAACTTCCACTTTGCATCACCAAAGTTACACGTAAGAGAGGATTGACCAAATCCAAAGTGAGAAATGGCAAACAGACAGAAGAAGATTCAACAAAAAACTCTTAATATTTTAGAAAATGAGGTTTGATGAGGAAATTAGCAGATGGATCCTATAGCACTAAATCAAAGCACCAATGATCAATCACTAATCTTGAACCCAATTACAATTTTTAAATCAACACCTGATCAATAAAACATGAATAGGTCATAACAACCAATAAATTCCTCAAAGATGAAATTCCACATGAAAAGGCAGAAACCAGAAGAGGATAACATGTGCCATAATAAAATAAACTCCTTAAGCTTCTTGCAATTCATTTTCATCCTAATTTGACTTAGAAACCCACCAGCCACTGAAGTTGTCCATTTATCATGTCTCCCAACTAAGCTCCAGTATGAAATAAACAACAAATTGGTTAGTCACCTTTGAAGCATCATTGACCCTAAACAACCTCTTATGTATCTAATATAAAATTGAAGTCCCTTCTAACTCTAAACAATTACAAAACATAACCAAAGCATGATCTTCAGAATCATTTTATAAATGTGATTTGCAACCATTACAAGATATTCCAGAAGCCACAAGGGAATAAATAAAACAGATAGGAATATTTAAATTAGGAATGCCAACTACTTGGAAAGATCATTTATTGACCAACAAAAGCAACCCAAGTACACGACAAAAAGTTTGCATGTCTGGGATGGCCAAAACTTTAACGGTTTCCACAAGGATGAAAAATAAATCAAGTTGCTCAATACTCTAAATGATCTCGGCGGCATAACGGTTTCTTTCAAGAGATTGTTCCAAATTGATTCATCAGTTCATCAAACCAAATTTGAAAAATGTTTAGTATCATCAAGTTGTAATCTTGACGTGAGATCCACTCGATAAGTATAAAGCTTGAGATTTACAGCATAAAGATATTTAGATTTTCGGGCTCGACTAAAAAAATTTGTTAGAACTCAACTAGAATAGTAGTCAATCTAATCTGAGAGACTCGAAAGTTGAAATTAAATCAAATTAGAATGTGTTAATGTTGGGCTGTGATCAGCCACAGAACCTTTAGATTTCTATGACAAAACTGCTAACCTTAACAAAAACTCATATAATACAAATATAATACACCATTAACAAGACCAAACAAGGCATACGGGAATCATTATAGCATTCAAACAAGAATCTTTTTGGTAAAAATAACTCTAGTAAAGTGCAGTCAATAAATTATACACAAAAGAACAAAAACAGAAATCTTAAAAAAGAACTGGAGAAGTACTCTTAAATTGGGTTTGATCATTGGATGGGAAATGCTTGCTGCCTTTAACAATCATAATTGGGAACCCTTTTTTGGACAAGCCCTGTAAGTAAATTTTCTTAGCTTCAAGTTCATCTTGAACCTCAGAATCAGTTACAGATCCTAATGGCACCAATGCATTTCTCCATTTCTGCCACTGCACAAACATTTTTGCAGCTTTATCCGTGTCCATTGATCTTGCAATCAAGAACCTCATGAGTGTGGGGTCCCTATACTTCTGCAAGAAATAAAATGACAGTAATCTCAAATACATGAATTTCCAAATCAAATTACAGAGACAGCATCTAGCAGAAAAGGGATAAAGCGGAAACTGAGTAAATGATTACCTCAGTGGAAACACCTAGCTTTTCAACTGATTTCCTCATCTGGGATACTGCAAGTTCTTGACTTTTATCCATGCTTAATTTTTTATTTTTTTGTCAAAAAAAAAAAAGTGATCTTCACCAGGTATGCGGAAATGGCTTCAAAGTTGTCTAGCTCTTGTACTTCAAGAAGATGGAGACTACTTAATTTTTTTTGTGGAAAATGATACATCACTTTTTAAAGTCATAATAAAATCTTTTTCAATGGTGAATTTCTGATTTTAAATATTCCATCGCTCTTTTTTTTTTTGATAAATAATAATTCACTCATTTTATTATTTTATATAAATACACTTTTCATTAATATTAACTTTTTTGATAAATAATAATTCACTCACTTTATTTTTTATATAAATACACTCTTCCTTAATATTAACTTCACGTATGGTACGTAGAAATAACCCAGAAGGAAAAGATTTGATTCCAGTAAAATGTGTGTCAATCTAAAATAGTCAAGAATACTTATATCCATTATATGTCACACAAAATAATCAAGAATACTTATTTCTATCATCTGTTTGGTGATTCAAGCTAAAATGGAATGAGTATTCTTTTTTAAGTGTTTGGTATAATCATTTTTAGATATAAAAATGTAAAGAATTTTATACTAATTTGACTTGTATATACTTGATTCTTTTATGAAAGATAACAATTTTTTCTCTTTTATTTTTATTTATGTTATTAACATCTCTATGGCTGTGAAAAATTATAATATTTTGTCTTAATGATAATTTTTTTTTATAAATAAATTACATATTAATTTTTGTTTGCATTTAAATACATATTAAATAGTATCATTTAGCTAATTTTATATGTATTTATTTAAAATTGCATTTATTTAAAAAGGTTTAAATTGTGTTTATTCATTTATTTTGCACGTAATAATCATATATTTTTTTCTTGGAAATTCTATACTTTGATTTAAATTTTAAAATTAGTGGATAAAGTTGACATTGCATAATCTTCTCTTTCCAAGTTGGAGTTGGAATGGCATTTCCCAAATATTTTTTGAGGAATGAGTTTTTCAAAATTTAGTGAGAATGATATTTTCTTGTGGAATGACATTTTCAATTTGAAAGTTTTACCAAACGAAAAATAGAAAAAAATAAGGTGGAATAACCTTTACATTTTAATTCATTCTCCAGCACCAAACGTGGGGTAAGAGACAATATGGGAGTTAGGAAATTGGCTCTTTGGGGACCATATATGAGAGTATGAGTGCCAACTATGTGGTGTTACTAATAATTTTTGTCTTACTATATATAAATGTTAAAGTCATCTTTTGTCAAATTTAGTAGTTTTGCTATTTTGTCCTAACAAAAAATGTATTATTTCCTGAACATAATAAGTGTGTATGTGTGTGGGATTAAAACTGATATCGAACTTGACAAAGTATAATTGTTTTAGACTGTATCCGAGTAAAAATAAAGGAAGAGAGTTATTGGCCTACGTAATTACCTCCTCACGCCATCATATCTACACATTTTGCTTGATATAAGGAAATTGGGATATTCACTACTCTAAATTAGTTGCTTTTAAACCATAAAATAAAGCGTTAATCTTTTATACAATATCAGTGTTGAAAATTTTCTACACTATCAAGTGTAGATGCATAACACATATATAAAAATTACATTTAAAATTTAAACAATACATACACATATATCTATACATTTGATAGTGTAAAAAAAAATTTTACACCGACAATATATAAAAAATTAATCCTAAAACAAAACCTATATCACATCTATTTCATATTTGAATTAGTTTAAATATCTTTTGAAGTAATAAGATATTAAACCATATCACGTGTGCTTCATAAAGAGTTGAAATAGTAACTTTTAAGATTAACACACACAAAAAAAAAAAAATCTTTTAAAACAGCCAATTATAGTTTATGTGTGAGTCCAATCTAAACACTATTAATTGCTACAAAATTTGGCAATGTCTCCAAAATTTCTACTTCTATCTCCCTAATACTGCACCTCATTATAAAACTTCTTTGCTTCAAGAATTTTAAAATTGATTTGACAAATGCAGATTTTGATTAGAATAGGTATGCAACCATTTATTTCTTATTTATTTATATACTGTGTTTAACTATTATCTAACTTAACTCTATTTCTTTTGGTTTCTCAATTTAGGCAAATAAAAATTCCAGTGAGGCTTTGTTTCAGGAATTTTTAAATTGCTTTGGCAAATATAAATTTTGACCAGAACAAGTATGCAAGCATTTATTTCTTATTTATTTATATGTGTATTTAAGTAATATTTAAATTAACTCCATTTATTTTTGTTTCTCAATTTAGGTAAGTAAAATTCAATTGACTATAATATTTAAATTTTGTCCCAAAATTCTTTAAAAAAAAAAAGTAAGGTTGAATTTTTCTTCATACAATTACCAAGACTTCAAATAACGAAATTCTAGAATGTGTCTTCAAAATCCAGTATTTGTCTTTAAAAAATAAGTCAATTGGCAAGAAAAAATCAATCTGCTTATATATATATATATTTGTTTTTAGCTAAGCCTGCTTAAATACGTATTACTCTAAGAAAATTTTTAAAAACTATATCGTTGCATACAAACATCGTTTTTATATGTAGCAATTTTCTGAAATATGCAGTAATTTTTATATTAGTGCTAATACAATTATATTCTAAAAATGATCATGTACATTCAATCACCATGAAATTAACCAAAAAAGAAATAAGGATTTTGACCGAAAAAAGAAAAGAGGAAGAAAAGATGAAAATTATTAAAAAATTATTATTTTTTATGTCTGTCACCTTAACTGGTTTAGGTCCAAGAGGATGAAATTTGATTAAAAAAAAAAAATGATTACCCCCATTCTTTATCACATAAAAAAATGAACTGCTATTGACTAATTTTCAAGTTCAATTTTCAACCAATAGTTGTATTCATTAATAATGGAATTGCATTAATACATATACCAGTGTCATATGAGTATTAAGCACTTATGAAAAATAATTATACACTCAGGATGAGTATAAAGCACTTATGAAAAATAATATTATACATCAGATAAATTTGTTATCAACTTGATAACATGTCATATCAAAATTAATATTTTTTGTAAAATGTCTTTATCAGATTTTATAATTTATTTATTTTTCCTAATATTGTTATGTAACTTCTTTTTTCAACCACCCAATGTTATCTCCTTCAAAAAAAAAAAACTCAGTATTATCTAATTAATTCATTTTTATTTTAATAAATTAAGTTTAAAATTTTTTATATAATTTTCTTTATCAATTACCCAACTATTTTTTTTGCAATGCATTAAATTTGAAAAAACAAATGTACTACTTTATTATTATGATGTAAAAAAAATATTTTTTAACAAAATTATAGTGAAATTCACACGTAGAATGCGTCAAACTACACAATTCCCTTCTTCGCACTCGCTGAGACAATAATCTGCTTTAGATGTGTGTCCACACGACTAGTTCTAATAGCTAGTGTTGGATAAGAATTCAAAAAATATGGATATTAATAATTTTAAATTCGTTACAATTTGGTGGAATTGAGTTGGCAGTGATAAATTTGGCACTAAGCGAAAGACATTAAAACTTTAAAAGATAAATAATAGTACTAAAGAGACAGGCTTTAAGGGAACCCATTAAGTGGTTAAACTTAATTTATTAAGTATTTTTTGTATTAAGTGTGTTTGATAGTGAAATACTCTTATCTCTGAATATATTAAGTGTCACTTAATTTTTATACAAAATTTTAAGTGAAAAGTGTATCACTTAAATTGTTGAATTCTTTACTAGTATAGTAAAAGTCAATTAATTTTTCTTTATTTCACATTCATACACTCTTTTATACACACTATTCATTTTCTCACACATAAACACATATTTGCACACATTATATTCATTATCTCTCACACACGAACACACAATTGCACACACAATATTCCTTCTTATCTTTCATATATAAACACACAATTATACATACTATATTTTTTTTCTCACATATAAACACACATTCGAACACACTATATTCCTTCTCTCTCACACATAAATACATAATTGCGCACGCTATATTCCTTATCTCTCACACATAGACGTACACTTGCATACAAAATATTTGTTCTCTCTCACGCACAAGCACACATTTGAACACACTATATTCATTCTCTTTCACACATAAACACACACACTATATTTATTAGCTTTCACACATAAACACACACTTGGACACTATCTTATCTGTCACACATAACACATAGTTACACCTAATATATTCTTTCTCTCTTGCATAAAATCACTCATTTTCACACATTATATTCATTTTTTTCAATACATAAACACACAATTGTACACACTATATTCCTTTTTTCACACAAAAATATACACTTACACACATTATATTCATTCTCTCTCACATATATACACACTTGTACATAATGTCTCTTTCACACACATAGCTCTATATTAACAAATTATTTATTTGTATTAAAAATATAATAATTAAAATAATCTACTATAAAAAATATAATATTATTATTGAACTTATATAATATAGACAAGGTAAAATATTTCAATTCAGTACTCAAGTTCAACTGGTTATCAAATAGATACAAATTTATGAATTCAGCAAATTAAGATTTCAATACTTAATTTTCAATGTTCAGATTTTAATTTTATCAAACGCATAAATTTGAAAAATATAATTGAACATTTCATGAACTCATTCCAATGTAAAGGAAATTTTATGTTAAGAATAATGTGAGGGTGTGTGTCTGGCGGCGAAGGAAAATGGTCAATTGAAGGGAAATTTTTATATGAATTCGATTTACGGTAAATGGGATAGACCCTATGATCTACATTCATTTATATTATTTTAATTCATTAAAAATAAACTTTTTTAAGGCGATGTGTATAAATATGGATTAAAAAATCCATTTATATTACTTTAATTCATTAAAAATAAACTAATTTTTAAGGCGATATGTATAAATATGGATTAAAAAATCCATCTCAGAATTAGTCCATACAATGAGAACTGAAAAGAAGCAAAGCTTATTAGCCAATCAGCTTACGTCTTTGGTCAGTGGTGTAACGTGTAGGAATTCAGTTTCTTTTGTTCGTTCATGTGGAAGAGTCAAAACTCTGAAGGGCAAGGAACCAAGAACTATTCTAGTCCTCTTATTCGCTATTGAGCTGGAATAATTTTGTTATAACGGACAAATAGAACCATAGATTGAATGGTTACCGAATATCTTATAACCTCGGTTGTTGACTCCTGTTGTTGGCAATGAACTTGCGTTTTGCAGGTGGCTCCAACTAGTTGCCCATGATGGAAATAAGGCAAATACTTAGGTTTACATCAATTAATAAGGCAAATACTTAGGTTTAATCAATTGATGTAAGTAAGATTTTTTAAAATTTAATTCTGATCACCGAATTTATAGATGGAATTAAAAATTGGGTCTATCTAAATCCTGCTATTTTCCTTTCCTAGAAATAAATCATTGAATCTCATGCTATTAAACCAATTACTGTACTTTAGTACTGAAAAAATTAATATTGTCACCTATGTAAATTAATGGGTTAATAACACTATGTCCCCTAAAGTGTGGGAATAATTACACTTTAGCCCTTTAACCTAATAAAATTATATTTTACCCCTATTTACCTATACATCCATTACTATTTATTAACACCATCAAGAAACGTTAGTTAAATGACTGAAATGCCCTTATCGCTATCTTTTGATTTTCATACTTTCAACTTTGGATAATAGAGTGATAATTATAAAAACATAAGTAAATTTAAGTATAAAATATTTCAATGTAATCCATATCAATATATTTTTTGGTCAAATTCTCATAATTTATGGAGTACGTTTTATGAGCAATTTTGGAATTCATTTGATATTATTTTGAATTGTAGTGTTTTTATAGCAGTCAAAGTAGGTGTTTTAGTAGAATTTTTTATTGGAAGTTTTTCTATAAGGGTTTTGTGTGACAAGGATTTTTCGTACAAGTTTTATAATTTTTCTTTGTGGCTTGGTATTTTATATTTATTTTTATTTTGGGTTAAACGAGTGTGAATTGCAATGTCGAATACAATAAGAGTCAAGTTTTTCTCATATTTTTTACCATCAAAGAAAAAGATATTCATTTATTTGTAGTTTATTTTTCAGAATTTTTCAATAAATACCAAACCCCTGTAAAATAAATACTTAAAAATTTAAAAATAGTGATAAGGGCATTTCAATTATTTAACTAACTTTTCTTGATGGGATTATAAAATAATAATAAATGAATAGTTAAATGGGGCAAAGTGTAATTTTATGAGTTTACGGGGGTGAATGTAATTACCCTATACTTTAGAGAGGCAAAGTGTTATTATTCCTAAATTAATTAATGGAAAATCTATGGTGTCACGCCCCAAAAACGGGACCGTAACACGCCGCGCTAATGGCACACCGGTCCAAAGCGCAAGGCACAAATTAGTGTGGCTGAGCATAACTAGCTCAGTGGATATCATAAAAGCTCATCAAATGGGGCCAAGCATTTCGATAAAACGAAAACATAAAGATAATAACATTTGTGAAAACCATAGTCATGAAGCAGTTTCTAAAATGTCTCATGCCATTTAAACATCAGGCATGTCCAAAACATAGCCAAAAAGATCCATTCATTTTCAAAATATAGCTAAAATGTCTCATGCCATTTAAACGTCAGGTATGTCCAAAACATAGCCAAAAAAAGATCCAATCATTTCAAAACATAGTATGCTAAAGCATAGCGAACAAATCCAAGTACAGTTTCAAATCCAGAATATAATAAAATAGCATGAGTATCTTTTAGGCTCGAAGGTATGTCCAAAACATAGCCAAACAGATCAAATCATTTCAAAACATAGTATGCTAAAGCGTAGCTAACAAATCCAAGTATAGTTTCAATCCGGAATTTAATAAAATAGCATGAGTATCTTTTAGGCTCAAAGGTATGTCCAAAACATAGCCAAACAGATCAAATCATTTCAAAACATAGTATGCTAAAGCATAGCTAACAAATCCAAGTATAGTTTCAATCCGGAATTTAATAAAATAGCATGAGTATCTTTTAGGCTCAATGGTATGACTTTCAGTACTAGCCAGATCTAGTGATCTACCACACCTACTAGTCTGACCGGGAGGTCAAGAGACCTTATCCCATCACAAGACCCCGTATCAATTAGTTCATAACATTCACAGAAGTCACCATGGCGTCCCATGGATGACTATAGAATCGATTCTCCACAAATCAAACATTTCCAATCACATCCAAAATTATATACCTCGGTCACCTATGAGCCAAAACAGTCATAAAATGCTTTCATATCAAAAGAGTTTACAAACATATCATTTGATTAACATAAAATAGCTTGGTCCCGATTTCATATGTAATAATTTCAAAACATTGTAAAAGTGCAGTTCCAAACATCATACACATTTTAAAATCCATCCAAACATATTTCGAAAGTCGTTAAACAAAGTGCAAGTGGAAGAGAATCTATGTTACCCACCTATCAAAGCAAAAACTGCACAAAGGATCACTGAACGCGATCGCCGGCGGTAGGTGGCGTGGTACCTAAAACAGATATAAGAGACTCTTAGAAGAGATGTAGAAGTTATAAGAACACTAGTGATGGGACAACTTGATGCGAAACTGTCTGTTTTGTCTTTGGCCCTGTTTAGCAGCTGTCTCTTATACCTTGGTTACAACCCAACTCAATTGACATATTCAACCAACCAACAAAATCCATTTCCAAGGTATTCAAGGGACCTTGGTTACAACCCAACTCAAAACAACATATTCAACCAACCCACAAAATCCATAAACGGAAAGATTCACCGGAGAAATAGCCGGGACTATATCAATAGCATTCCACAACAATCCATACCCCATAACCACTACAATTAACTCTATTACAACATTAGAGCAACAACCTATGGGTGGAATTCCTCTTTACTACCAAACTGGAAATTTTTACCGATTAGCCACACGCATGATTCAAACATGCTTCCTATCCAACCCACTACCAAGGAAACACTTAAAACCATCAAAAGATCATTAAAGACCCTTTAAACATAACCAATTATCCAAATTATCCTAGTTGCGCCAAACTTCCGCTTACTTACAAAATGAAGGGAAATCAATTCCACTTGGTTTCAAGTCTCAATTCCTATCCAAACTAACCTTAAAACACTCTTAAAACATCATTATATGCATAGACATAAGCATTCATAGCATAACACTCTAGGTCACATATGGAAGACAAAACCCTAACTCATAATCTTAAAATTTGTAATCTAACCACGGAAAGTTGTTAAAAATCAACCCCAATCACTTCCCAACCTCCAAAACACTAAAAACAACCCATAACATACATAAATCAACACATATAAGGCTGCAAAGAGGGTTTTCTCAGCCATAAAGAATCCTACAAAACTTGAAATTAAAGCTTGGATCATAAAGCCCATGCTTAAGCCAAAAAGTGCTAAAATACAAAAATCTTACCTTCCAAGTGATTTTTACTTGAAATCTAAGAAAATTTTTGGGGAAAAATGGAGAAGAAATTTCGGCCAGCAGCAAGGAAGAAAATGAAGAAGAAACAACAAGAAGAAGACTTAAAAAGAAATTCCAAAGTTGACCCCAAATAGTACTCCATTTGACCAAATAGTCTCCAAGTTGACTATTTGACCCAAAAACTAATTTTTTGCTACTAAATTAACATTATAAATCAGCCATCAAACAACACTCACACACCACAATGCACTAATTACACTTAGTCCAATTTTTGACCCGTTTACCCGCCGGAACCGAAATCGCGTAAATCGAAAAATTTACCGAATTGAAAAACGAATAAGTTGAAGTACTTTATGACTAAAAATAATATGAAAAACATTTTAAACCAATTAAAATCAAAGAACAAGGCTATTAAAATATTGGGTTTCACATATGGTCCCATCATATCATTGTGTTTTAACTCTTGTATTGTACAAATTTTTAGACCACATAATTTTATAATCTACAAACATTCAAATCACAATAATATAGTACCCTAATAAGACCATAAAATTTTCTTTAATTTTAATCCCTCTCCATTCAGTTTTGGAGCAAAAAAGTCAAGGTTGACATGTTTGGGATATTCTGCAGACTCTCCAATTGTTAGAAACTGGACAGAATGACAATCAAAACAGAACAGAATTTGTTGAGGCGTGTGATCACTGTCCTTGAAAGTGATTTCGCCCCCATAGGATCGTAATCCACTGATGCGGATAGGAATACCGAGTAGTCACTCTCCAGGATTCAACGGCAACCCCAGTCGCGTGCACTCGCAAGCAAGGCTTCAAGCTTAATTATGGACTACTCAATACCCAAGAAGAATAGAAGAAAAGAGATTTTCGGATGTTTTGAAGAGGTCCTCAAGGCCTTTATTTATAGTGATAGATTCGGCCAAAATTTGGAAATTACAGTACTGCCTTGAGAGAAAAGGCTAAAGCGTGTTTGAGGAAAATCCTCAAACCGTCAACCATGCATAGTCTAGGCTCCCAACTAGAGTTGCACAATGGCAAAACCCCAAACTCATATAACATGAAAACATCCAACACAAAATTCCAATCTAGGACTAAGATTTTACAAATAAGGAAACACAATTGGAGGGAATTCAAATTTATTGAAAGTGTCTTTTGGAGGCAAATTTCCAACACCAATCACTTTGGCTGATCCTTGTCATATAGCTTTTTACTTGTTCAGAATTAAAAAAAAAAAAAAAAGGTCAAATAGCTTTTTTTGGATAATTTTAATACCTCCCCTAAAGTTTATAATAATATCACTTATCACTTTTGAACTTTTAAAAATACTTATCTCCTCGAATAAATTTATTTTTGTTGTAACATTTTAAACCCAAAGATATAAAAATTGATTTAAGGAGAGAGAAACTGTTTTTATTCCACGTTTACCCATGGTAACAAAATTATAACTTATTAAAATGGTTAGAGGAAAAAGAAAGAAAAATTGGGGGTGTAAGTGTAATTGCTAGCAAATAATATTGGTTGTAATTTTTTATGTCATTCAGCAATTTATATCAAAAAATATATTTTAGTTTTTTTCAATTCAAGATTTCATGATTTTCTATACAAATATCAATGATATTTTTAATATAATAATAGTGTGTTTCTATGCATACTAATTTTTTTTTCCAAACCAACACAAGCGCATTAATGTGCGAATACGTATTCATAAATAAGTTCACCAAAAGTTTATCTAAAATTATCTTTTATTGTTATTTCTAAAACAAAATATTAATTAGAATTTTTATTGCAATATATGGTGTGCCTTTTCGTGTTCCAATTTTTTTTTTTTTTCACTTTAACACACAAAGGCAATAACATTATGCACATATCATTCTTGTAAATAAACTTACAAAACCATTATCAAAAATGCATTTTATTTTTTTCATTTTGAGTTTGTGATTTTCAATGCAAAATAACAATCATATTTATTAATTATAGTGCATTATGTTATTCAAAGCGGTACACACAAGAACATTAATATGCGCTCATACTTTCCTGAATTAATTGACAAAAGAATTTTTCAATATTTTTCAAAAAAAATGATTACAACCAAATTTTGTGAATTTTGAATTTGACTCATAAATTTGGCTAAAGATTAAACTCTATCTAGCATATTAAGTTTTATAACAAATTGAAAAGCAACTTGTTGACAAGTCATGTCTTAATCCTGAATATATTAATAATACTAAAAAATTTGTTTGAATACGGAAAACTTTTATCATATGATAATTGATTTTAAATCTTGCTCATTTTTTAAGGATTGTATAATTCCAAAGTATGAATATACTTTTTTAGATGAAAATTTTTTAACATCAAGAAATTACTCTTTTCACTAAATTAAACCTTATCTACATATTTAATTTAATTATTTCAAAAAACTAGCTAGTAATTGAGTAAGTTTTAGTTTAATGAATGACAAATAGTACTGGTTAAGAAGGGAGAAAGTGTTGGTTTTTTTAAAAAAGTATAGTGAAATTGGGAAGATTCTGTCTATATATATATATATATAGTTAAATTAGGAGGTTTCTAAATGTGAGGAAGTCAATAAATATAAGTGTATGAAACTATAGTAAATTTTGTATACATTGGACAACCATTAGAATTTTTTTAAATATAAGATTTTATCACATTTTTTTCCTTACAAGATAAGCTTTTTTGTTATTTAAGGGAGCAATTCCTTGTCCAATAATGTGGAGGTCAATAAAACTTTTTTTTACGAATTGAGGATAATTATTTTCTTTTTTATGCATGGGGACCTTTTAAATAGAAATTTGTAATTTTAATGGCCTAAAAGTTTTTTTTTTAATTTGAGGGAAAAAATAGGATTTAAACTCAAAGACTTTGAGGAATGAATAACATACCAATAATTCCAACCATGCCCTTGCCAGAGTCACGCAAAACGCACAAAAGTGCCCTATGTTTTCTCCATAGCTAATGAAAGTTGGCTTGGGGACCTTTTAAAGTCTAAGAAATTTTTTTGAAACATTGAAGATGAACCTAATGGATCTAGTGGTCTAGAAACTCTAAACATGCACTTATTTTAACTCCACCTGTGTCGAGTATTTTTTAGCATAGTCGGTCCCAAACTCGAGTAAAGGAAGAGGGTTGCGTTAGGTTAACAGTCAGCGTAAAACTTTGTTAATCTTATGAAATGAATCCACTTAGTCAACATAAGAGGGGTAGGGGAAGATCGAAAAAAACTTGGTAGGTAACTTGTAAGAAAGATATAGCTCATCTAAAAATTGAGGAGGATATAGTTTACGACGGAGCACAATGGCGTAGGAGAATTCATGCAGCTGACCCTACTTAGTGGGATTAAGGTTTGATTTGTTTGTTTGTTATTGAAGATAGAAATAGAAATAATCATATACACACAAATAAAAGTAATTTCTCTCTCTTAGATACCATACCAAATTGAAGACAACTGACGGATAACCTAACTAATCAAATGCAAGAATTATAATTTCTTTTCTCAAATTAATTATTTTATATTTCACTGTTTTCTAACAAAGTTTTATCTCTTTATTTGAATTGTTTTCCTCTTAACCACAAAATTTTCTTAGCTAAATGATTTTTTCAATTGACATTTTGATAGATATAATAATTCCTTACAAGGTCAAACAACCAATATTCACTCAATCTATTTGTTTAACTCATTCTTTGTTACAAAACTTCTCTAGTTTTTTTAGATAACTCCTCTTCAAAACAATCATAAACTCTTAATCTTATAATCATTTTTTAGTATGGTAATTCAAAATTTAATGTGCATTCATGTAGGAGTTGAACCCTATAATTGATTAATTGAAAGATATAAGCAAAAAATTATAAAAGTACTACTGAGAATAGCTACTAATATGTTAGTTCGTGTACTCCATGAGTTAAGATCTAGCTATTTATTATTCAAATATGATTGAATATTTTGCAAAACTAATGAAAGATACAAGATTTGTGATATTATAAAAAACATGCGGTTAGTGACTACATTTAGCGACAGACAAAAATTCAAAGCAATTAGCAATATATTTGCAACAAACGAAAGTCGTTGCTGTTGTAGTCACTATTTGGTAAATAAAAATTGTGACACACTATTCATCACAAACATCATCACAAAATATGGCATGCAAGCATGCTAGCAAATCATAGTCATCGATAATCTCGTTGCTAATTTAGCGATGAAAAACCCCTCGTTGCTAACTATGATGCAATGGTTGGAATAGTATGTGCATGGCTAACCTTTATCCCTTATAAACAATTATTAAACAGGAAAGCAATAAGCTTTCGTCGCAAAATTTGTTGCTAAATTCAAAATTAGCGATGAATGTGTTTTCGTCACTAATAGTGATACATAATGGCATATTTTTAACAAGCAGAGAATAATTTATCCATTGTTAAATACATTACTAATCATGTCCCTACAAGTTTTTCGTTGCTAAATTCGTTGCTTAAGTGTGTGTAGTCATGAATAAATCTCGTCACTAAATCGCTCAAATTTGACCTTTTAATCTTCTATCGCTTCTTCTTCTTTCTCATTTTCATTTATTCCATCTCCTCTCCATCTCCATCTCCATCTCCATCTCCAACAGCCCTAAATCCCTCTATCTCTCTCTATCTATCAAAAACTCATTCTCTCTTTACCTTTTCCCTTCCTCTCACACACAAACTCACCTGCTATCTCTCCATCTTATGTCCACCAAACCACCCACCACCATTAGCACCACTTCCACCCTAGCCTTGGCAATCACCACACAAAATGCCACCACTGTAAGCTACCACCATCGCTCTGAATGCGATCACCAACCTCGGCCACCACCGACCACCTAAAAGGACACCACCAGGAAGACCTCCCTTTCTCACTGATGACCGCTGATCACCGGCATCCTTACTCCCTCTTTGGTCTCACCTCTCTCTAGACACTGTTAATCGCCATCCCTCATTGCTGTAAGTGAATTTAGAGTTTTTAATCCATTTCATTCTTGTTTAGTTGGTGTTGTAATATAAATTAGTGTTTTAAATTCCATATTATTCTATTTCTCATGGTTGTTGCCTTTAAATTTTTGGGTTTATGGTTAAATTTCAGTTCTCGGATTAAATTTGTGTGTAATTTAACTCTTATTAAAAGTTAATTTTAGGGTTTTAAATTAATCATTTTTTTTCATGGTTGCAATGTTTAATTTTTTATTTAGGTTTAGGGTAAGTAAATTATTCAGTTTTGATCAAATATGTATGCTTAGTGGAAAATTTTGCTTTCGGCTACCAAAGTTGCAATGCTCGCTTTTCAGGCTTTAGTTAAGAAGTATAGTGGGCCAATTTCAGGATTAGTTGGACAATAGAATCTAAAAGCTAGCTCTTTCATTCATATGTAATCCGACTTAGTGACATCCTTATTTTTATAGTTAACTAATCTTAATTTTAGGTATAATAGTTTTAGACTTTAAAGTCATGTAATTTTATTTTAGGTGTATGACAATTTATGTATTTTTTAAGTAAATGTATATTAGCTAAGGATAATTTAGTGTACTTTGCTTACATTATCTGATGACAATTAGTAGTCATTTGTGGTATTTTTTTTTTTGTTTATATTTGACCAAGTATTTGGTTATTCATAGGCTCTTAAAATTTTGAAAAACGGTCGAAATACAAGGAAGACTCTGCCGATTTTTTCATACTTCTCTAATTTATTACTAGTTGACTTAGATGTAGATTATTTTTTTATAAACTTTTATTCTTATAAATTAATATTTTTTAAGGTTGTAACACATTTTTAGTACTCCCTCCATCCCGAAACATTCGTCACATTTGGGGATTCCCATTTATTATGAACATTGAAAAATTGTGAGACGTTTTAGCTTATGGTTCCAATCTTGCCTCTTTGAGGTTCCTTCCAATTCCTCAATGACTTGTACTACTATGAGTTTAACATAGAGCATGGGCTGACAATTCACGTGGACCCAGGAACAAAGAATTACTTCCCAAACAATTTTATGAAATTGTTAGGCATGGACAATTTTGATTTATACGTGCTTGTCACAACTTACATGCCAATCAAGCTACAAAATCCTGAGGCTCACTGAAAGTCCCACTTAAAGTTACAAATTTGTTGTTTCATACAAGGGTACATATTGGAAAGTGGTGAAAGTTTTCTTTCCATTTTAGGTAAGTGAAAATAATTTTGAGACATATCAAAAAGGAAAGCATGATACTTTCAATGGAACAGAGTGAGTACATTTTTTAGCAATATTATTTTTAAGGCATTAGTAACACTTTACATTATTTTTAGTACTATTATTTGTTAAAATTGTTTTAAGGAACTAGTACCACATTCTAATATTTTTAAGGCGCTAGTTCTGTATTTTTAAAATTATTATTTTTTCATATCGTTTTTCCAAGTGTAGCACTATTAGTTCTTAAGATGAGGGTTGGATATTCTTCTTTTTAGATTAGAGTGGGAGGGGATGGATATTTGAGTTAGTGGATAAATTTTTACCATATCCATAGATGCGAGTTGAAGGAGTTGACAATTGGGAGATGAGTAATGAATAGAGGGCTAACTTTACTATATTACAAAAAAAAAAGGTTGTGCCCTCACACACACACACACACACCTTATGAGTTGTGCATTTTCAAAGTGTGCACCCAAATCAGATTTTCCCACGTAGACAAGATGTGTGCTTTGAAATAGCACACCTTCTTGATTAATTTTTTAAATGAAATTAAGGATAATTCTTTTGAAAAAAAAATTGGGTTGATATTTTTTTTTAAATACTGCCTAAATTTGATAAACCTAATTTCTCCAAATCCTAACACTAGCAAACCTAAATGTGCATTTGGCAAACCCAAAAAGATATGAAGAATTTGTGTTAAACATAAATCCTAATTCTCCCAATTTTTGCAATTCTTGCCATGTTATACTACAACGCTTCTGTAATTTTGGGAAAAGACCATTTTGGTCCCTTAAGTGTGCCTCAATTTGGTCCCTCATGTATCAAATCAAACTAATTTAATCTCTCATCTTTCAAAATATTGACCAATATAGGGTTTTTGACAAAAAATATTAGACAAAATAATGGTAAAGGCCATGTGAATATCACGTGGCCTTTAAACATGAATGACTAGACGTTAAAAACGTAAAACTCATGAAATTTACTTCATTAAATTCTATCATTGAGGATTGCATGAAGGAGATGGGACAAAATTAAGGATAGGGAAGCAAGAGAAAAGAAAAAATATTGGGAGTAATGAGAAATAAGCCTTTAATCTCAACTTATTTATATTTTAATGATCACATGATATTTATGTGACTTTCACAGTTAATTTTGTCTAACTTTTTCGTCAAAAGTCCTACATTGATTACAATTTGAAAATATAATGGACTAAATTAGCTTGTTCTGATATATATATATATATATATATATATATATATATGTATAAAATGTATATATGTATATGTATATAGCTAATCAAAGCTAAACAAGATTTAGATAGCCTTATCTTGGAAAGCCTTTCTACTGATCCCTTACCAAACAAAACAGATGTCCCAGAAACTTCTACTATTCAAAAAAATTCTGATGAGCAGTTTCTTAGCCAGCTAAATAGAGTAACCTAGCAAAAACATATATAATAAGCTGGGTATTCAAATACTAGTTAGACGTATATATATGTAAGGGACTAAATTGGAACATACCCCAAGATAAAGTACCAAAATGGTCTTTTTCCCTTATAGTTTTAGTTCTAGTCTAGTCTAATGAAGGTGCAGTATCTTTGAGCTGTCAATATTTGAAAATTAAAATGTGCATTAAAGACTAAAAGGATGGTTTCATTACCTGTTATTTGAATGTTTGATTATAATAGTGTCAGATAAATTATATGCACAAACTAGATATATGGTCACGACAATGTTGACCAAGGAATTAAATTTAATGTTCGGTTTCTAATATTCGAACCCTAACACGTATAGACATGCCCTTTCAACTCTCTGGAGATCTTATCGGTGACAAAGACAGCTTCATTTTATGTTGAGATGGGTCGAAGTTGACGACAGAGCGCACGGCTTCCAAATCATAGCGCTGAGTGGAGGAGCACGTGGCAAGAGGAGGATACGAAGAGGAGGGAGAGTGCGGTGATCGAAGAAAGCGAAAGGGAAGGAAGATAACCGGAAAAGAAAGGTTGGGAAGTTCAAGCTCTCTATCTATATTTTGCCCATTCTATAATTTCTTTTGTTTTTTGGTATGAAATTAATTTTTAGGAGGAATGAAAATGAAAGTGCCTAATTTTGGGGATAAAACCCATAATTAGGAGAATAAAACCAATAGATTCATTATCATTGAAGTTTTCCAAACATTAAGAATATGTATCATTAAAGTTGATATTCACTCTTGGGTCTCATGCCCATTTATCAAACAGGTTCTAAATTTTTTCATTGCTTTAATTGACCAAGTTATATATATTTCTATATATTTATATATATATATATATTATGAACAATAAGTTTTTTTACTAATATAAATTTTAAAATTTTCAGAAAAAAGAAAAATAACTAAAATTGATCAAGAATCCATTAATCACAAATAAAATTGTATTAACACAGTATAATATTTAGGGTTAATTGTATTTTACCTCTTTAAATTTTAGTATCACTAACACTTTAATCTATTATTTTATGAACACTAAAATCACTGAACTAATGGTTAACAGTAACATTGTAAAAATTTGGCTAAATGGACAAATATACCCATAGATTAATTTCAATATATCCCAAAAACTATATACTCACTAACACTTCAGTTTCTAACATTATTTTGAGTACTAAACCTTTCCCATATGCAAATTAATATTTTGATCATTCTATTCTTATTTTATTCCATTCTTCTCTAAATTCCTCTACTAATTAATTATGAAAAATTTATATACGGACCCAATCCACAATCTTACCTGCTGATCTTGAGGTTAAAACCATAGTTAGCTCAAACTTATCTTGGTAAGGAACCCAACAAAGGAGGTGGATCAACGAGTTACATGTTCAAGCGGTGGGTCGATAATATATATATATTTACTATACATAATAATATGAAATTATTAAATACTATACATGGTGTCAAAATATTGATAGAACATCTTGTATTAATTTTTTTATTAGTTTTAAATGAAATTTATAAAAATTAATTTGTCTAAGAACTAACTAATATATTAAAATAGATAATTCTAATTTTTTTGTAAATAATTGCTATAAGAAATATAATAATATAAGAATACATATGGAATTATCTTTCTATTATTTCTTATATGGTTACTTTATAATAATAGTATATTTATATAAAATCCACCTATTTTATATTCCATTTTCAGAATTAGTTGCACAATGTTATGGAAAATTCTTTGTTATTGTGAAAAAGAAAACATAATATTTAACTTATTTGTTCTAAAGCTTTTTAAGAAAATTGATACTATTAATTTTATTTTTGAATAAATGAAGATGTTATAGGCTACATATTTATATTAGTCATTATATTTGAAAGGGTAGAAAAAGAAGTTAATTTTGAAATATCTATATCTATACTATATTAAAAGAGCTAACATGATCTAGTGATTTAGTTTTTCTTTCCAAAGTTAACCTTATTATAAAATTTAATTACTTTGTTATATCTCCTAACTTGAATGCTTTTTTATAATTATTTAATCTATTTATGTAAATACTACTAAAAAAGTAAAAAAGGAAATAAAGCATACTTATAAGGCTTCATATTAAGAAACAAATTTTACTGAAGTAAATTTTCTTATATAATAGAATATTACGAATGAGTTTTAGAAATTAAAGAAAAATATGAAATAATTTTATTGGGATAGATTTTAGAAATCAAGCAACAAGAGAAAAAAAGAAAATTTACTTGAAAAATAAATTTATATAATCCATTTATACTTTTGGACCCTTAACGAGAAAAATCCTAAAAGGTACATAGGAAATAAAACTAAATTTTTAGACTTATATGTAGAATTAAGCTTAATTGATGCAAATTTCCTCATATAGTAGAATTTTGGGATAGATTTAGAAATAAAAGATGAATATTAAATAAAGTTATTAAAACATTAATTTAATATATACTATAACAAACGCAAAAGTTTGATTTAATTTTTGATTTTCTTTCCCAAGCTACCCTCACTATAAAATTTAATGACTTTGTTATGTTTTAAACTTGAATGTCTTTTTTTTTTTTTTTTTTTTGTAAATTTTTAAGCTATTTATATAAATACTCCTCAAAGAGTAAAAGAACAAATAAAATCTACTTTTAAAACTTCATATTAGGAAATAAATTTGATTGAAATAAATTTCGTTATATAATAGAATATTAGGAATGGGTTTAGAAATTAAAGAAGAGTAGGAAAATATTTTTTTGGGATAAGTTTTAGAAATCAAGCAATAATAAATGTATAGAATTTACTTGAAAAATAAATTTATATGTTTCACCTATACTTTTGGACACTTAAAGAGAAAAAAATCCTACAAAAGTACAAATGAAAAAAAAAAAAACTAACTTTTGATACTTCATTTAGAATTAAATTTGATTGAAATAAATTTTATCATAGAGTAGAATTCTGCGATAGATTTAGAAATTAAAGATGAATGTTAAATAAAGTTATATATATATAAAAAAAAAACAAAAACTTCATGGAATAAAGTTTCCCATTAAATAGAATTTGCATATGATTATTATCAACATATATAGGCTGTGGATACATCAATAGACTAGACAACATTTGTAAGTAATTAAGGAAACTAATAGTTTATTAGCAACTATTAAACTAAACTAATAATTTTTGAAGATGAAGTACAGTTTAGGTGATAAGATGTTTCTCTGATGACCTAAAACAAGGTTATTTTAATTTTAAAGTGTTAAATACCATTTTGGCAATTCAAACTAAGTAAAAATTTCAATGTGACCTTTTAAATTGAAAAAGTCTCGATTTGTCCCTTCAAATTGAGAAATAACTTAGTATTCTAATATAGTCCTCCAAATTAAAAGAATCTCAATTTAGTCTCAAAACTAAAACAAATGTCCTAATGTAGCCCCTGAAACTAAATGATATTCGACTCTCCAAATTGAAAACATGTTCTAATTTACCCTCCAGACTATATTCTGATAAAAAAAATACTATTAACCTTTTAAAAACTATTAATTTTAAAATATTCTGTCAATCTTATTGATTACTTTACTTTTAGAATAAGATTTTTGTACAGAATAGAAGTTCCATCTGATATCCATTTTTCAAGGATGAATTTAGAAATTATGGTATGCAAATAAAACTTTTTTTAGGGTTAGAAATTAGGGAAAAAGACCAATTAGTCCCTTATCTTTGGGGTATCAACCAATCTGGTCCCTTATCTAATGGTCCCTTATATAAGATACTAATTTGGTCCCTCATCTTTGAAAAAATTAACCAATCTAAGGTCAATTATGGAAATTACAGATAAATTAATGAAGTAATCCACATGATAATCATGTGATTATTGTTAACCTGCAATAGATATGTCCTTAATTTCTTCGCTAATTTGTCCACAATTTCAGTCACAAGTCTTAGATTAGTTAACTTTTTTAAGAATAAGGGACCAAATTAGTTTATATGATAAATGAGGGACCAAATTAGTTGATACCCTAAAAGTAAGGGACAAAATTGGTATTTTTCTCTTACGAATTAAGTTAAATAATAGTAGGAACTATCTTTAAAGAAAAAAGTGGGACTTATCACGTATAAAACTTTTGGACTCTTTTGAGAGTAATTCTAAAATCTTTTTCTATTTTTTATACAAAAAAGAAAAAAAATGAAAGAACAAAGGAGATGTAAAATTGCTTAAAATGCTCAAGATCATCTAAATTTGAATTAATAAAGACATTATCTTTCATAGATATTGTCAACATTTTCACCTTCCTTCCACCATGCCATTTATTTTGTTTTTAATATTGTTATCTAAACTTTGTAATTGATAACTCTAGGAAACTAGAGTTATATATTACCCTAAACTTGATGATTTTGCTCCTAGTTTCGAGTATTTTTAGTGTTTTCGTGTGTGTTTTTATCTATTTTTCTTTTATGTGTTAGAATGTGTTAGTATGTGTTTATTAAGTGTTTGAGTACTTATTTAGGTGATAATTAGCACATTTTATTAGGTTTTGTTGTGTCATGTCTTTGACTTAATTTCGTTGGGAGTTAAGTTTTCGTTCATCTTTGTTTGTCCTTCATTTTTTGGCCTATTTTGTGAGACTTTTATTTATATGCTTAGGTGTTATTTTAAGTGTTTATTATATATAATAATATTCTCCTATGTGTTAGGGTCGCATGAAAACAAACGATGCATTAATTGGACTTCGGATGAAAATTTTGGAATGTGTAAACTGTGAAGTGCTGCATTTCTTAAGTTTCATCCAGACCGTGGTCTCAAATTTGAGATCGCGGTCTGGAGGCGGCTGGAGCAAAAAATGACTTTGTTCGGGGCTGATTTTTCCTGCACAATTATCCCACTACCACTAGGACTATATATACCCCTTTTAAAGCTCATTTGAGGAAGAACTTAGCTAGTAGAAGTATGCTAGATTAGAGAGTAATTTTCTTCCTTTTTCCTCCCCATTTGGGGAGGGTTGTCTTAGATTAGATTAGAGTAGGATTTCTCTTTCTTGTAATCACAATTTCCTAGCTAAAGATTGAAGCTTTTTAGTGGTAAGTTCCTTATTTATGTTAAAACTCTTTTAGTTAAACTTTAATTTCATATTTCCTTAGTTTAATTAGTCTAATTACTTTCATATATTTTCTCTCTTTGTATGATTTCTTAGTGTAATTGTTAGATTAGTTAATGGGTTTCCTTCAATTATGCTTCCTTAGTGGTAATTCATAGTTTAGATTGGTTAATTAGGATAAATTAGTTTATGGGCTTTTCATGCTTTCTTTACTTGCTTTCTTAGTTTAATTGGTGGATTAGTTAATGGATTTTCCTTAATTGTGCTTTCTTAGTGTTAATTTGTAGTTTAGGATTAGTTAATTACTTTTTAAAAATACTTTCTTTTTAATTGCTTTCTTAGAATAGATTAGGGACTTTCTCTAATTAAGCTTGCTTAGGGATAATGAATAGTTTAGATTAACTAATTGCTTGCTTAATATGCTTTTCTTTTTAATTGTTCCCTTTATTTGCTTTCTAAAGATACTTTTTTTTTAATTCTTTTCTTAGTGATTAATCTTTTCTTTAAATTGCTTTATTAGTTCAATTAGTTCCAGTCTTACTTAAATCTCTTCACTTAATCAATCGCTTCAACTTGAAATCTAACCAAATAACCGGTAATTATCGACCAATCCTTGTGGGCACGATCCCTACTTCCCTTTGCTACTAGTTGACAACCGTATACTTGTGGGATGCCATCTAGGTAGTAGTAGGATTTAGGTATTTTATAAATTTATAACTAGGTGTGTAAAGGCATCAGTAATGATGAAAAAGATTCGTGGACCAAAATATGAAAACGAATTTGGCTTCTGTGTGACGTACTAACAACATAAAACAAATATAATGTAGAAAATATCTTTTTGATTTTGTTACATTGAATGGATAAATAAGAAAAAATGTGAACAGTGTTATCTACACTTATTTTATTTTTTTAAAAAGAACATAATCCGCAATCTTACTTTACTTTTAGTTTTCATTTCATGTATTTAATAATTAGCATATATTTAATCTCATTTTTAACATATATTTAATCTAACTTTTGCTTTTCCTATAATAAAAAATTAGTTCCTAAGTATTAACTAAAATTTTTAATGGATAATTATTATCTCCCTACAAAAACTTATTATTCTTGCCTTTAAACCTGTAAATATCTAATGTTGAATATTAATAACTGTATAAATTACATAATAAAAATAGGGATATCAAATCAGTTACTAATTAAATTTTAACTAAAGTATACTTTGTCTAATAAAACCTAAAACCTAAATATTTATTATTCGTTTTAAACTATTACTATACAAGTTGACAGTCACTACAACTAGATATATGCTATCTATGATCTTATTCTATCAAATAAAATTTATAATATTGAATATCTACCTTTTAATTTACTACTGTACAGATTAATAGTTTTAACATAATGAATTAATCACTAAATTTCAAGTCTTAAATTGTTAAATTACGGTAGATTATTTTTCACTTTTTTCCTATTTTCATGATATAATTCCTATGAATGTACAAATTATATATTTAAGAGAGATTTTGTTTGCTAAATTATAAATTGCTATTTCGTATTTGCACATGAATGGTTCCTTCATCAAGTTGGTTCCAAGAGGGATATAAGGATTCAAGAATACTCAAATGCCTTAATGCGCTTGATAAATCCAAAGTTGTTAGGATATAATTTAAATAATTGAATAATTGTACAAAATAAAGGATTCTAATACACTATAGATTGTCAATATTTTTCAAAATACACTACCCTCTTTAATTACTAAAATTACAGAATGGATATAATAATAAATTTTAATATATTTCATGTCATACACTATAATCTACATTTGATGATATTTTATACTTTTCTATTTTTGAAGTTAAATAGAGTATCAATAAACTCATTGTAAAATGTTTCAATAATTCTTAATCAAGGGAATGAACTTTTATTTTAAAAATTGTAATAATTTATAACAATAAAAATTAAATAATTAATATCTCTAAACGTAAGTCTCATACTAGTAGATTTAAGTGTATTAATACATTTAGAAAGAAACAATATACACCAAGGATCGATCAAGTGTTGTGGTTGGAAGCTCGAAGGTTGAATGGGAAGTCGTGTTTGAGTCTCTAGGTCTTAATTTTTTCCTCCAAGTCAGATGAACCATGGTTTAACATTTCGAATTTTCGGTTAAACCGATTCAACTGGTAAGCCATTGTGCTTGAGTCTCTAGGTCTTAATTTTTTCCTCCAAGTCAGATGAACCATGGTTTAACATTTCGAATTTTCGGTTAAACCGATTCAACTGGTAAGCCATTGAGAAGTTAACTGATTGTCTCTTTATCCAATCCGACTTAGATCAACAATTCGGTCCGGTCCGGTCCGGTCCGGCCCAACGATTTGATTGGATTTAATAACTATGATTAAAAGTCACATCCTCACTTTGCTACATTAGCATATATAATTTAGTATTATATGCATCATATTTAAGCCACTAAGTTCACAAGTGAATCTAAATTCCGAATTTATGTAAAGATTTCTTGCTAACCACTACTACCACCACAACATTAAAATAATGCCCTAGCTTTTCTTTCTTCTTTAAAATATAATTTTGTATTATATTTGACACAAATTAGTTTAAATAATAAAAGTTATTTCGAAATACTAAATTCATTGATATATCCATCTATTTAGTCGAAATTTCATGCTAAGAAGCCGTTTTATTTGAGAAATGTTAATGGTCAATTTACCAATTTAGGGACTTCAGAATTCGAAAAAATGTCAGTTATATTTTATTATCTTCATCAACTAAATTTCACCAAAGGCTAGCAAATATATTAAATTCAACTTTTAGGTATGCTTTTCACATTAAATTTTACATGAATCAAATCTTTTCTTGTTGAAAGACAGATTCATTAAACTAAAATAAACAAAAAGAGATGTTATAATAAATATGATTAGAATTATTAAAATATGAAACTAACGTAATTGAAAGACTTCAGTGTTCAAAAATATTAAGAATTAAAGTGTTAGTCACACTAAATTTTAAGGGGTAAAGTGCAATTAAACCAAAAAAACAGAGTAACACAACACCTTTAGAAAATGTAACAGAAAATGTAAACTTTATACAGCTTGCTCACAACATCTATGCAACCATTGAAAAATTTGAATGTCCAATACAACCAGTAACTACACAATTATGTAGGCCGGGCGCCTTCAAGATGAATAGTTCCATACACGATTCAAATCTTTGACTTCAACTTATTTGCTAAAAACTAAAAAACTAAAAGCTAAGAACTAAGAAAAAAATAACAATGCCTGATTGCATTTTGATACTGTCTAAACACTTTTTAACTACCATGACTATAAATTCTCGAATAAATACAAAGAGCTGAATGTGTTTATCACTTTAATACTTTAAATTTTTACAAGCATTGAATTTTAGCACCTGAATTGGAACGAACAAGAACCTGAATTTTCTTAACATCAGCTCACATGAATAGTTGTAACTATTCGTGGAACACAGCTGCTCAGGTTCAGCACAGAGTGGAGTCTGCAGCAAGTTAAATTAGATTCAGTATATTCATATAACCCTTTATCCAAACTTGCGCCAATAATACAGAGAAAGCAATTCTTTGCATAATGAAGCAAATAACCCTGAATAATCAACTTTCATTTGTGTAACCTTCCTGAGATAGGGGCAATCAAATTCATGAATACTTAGTTCTTCCTCTTTGACCACAACTAATTCCCATGACTAATCACTAATTATGCGACACTACCACATTAGATGCTACACTTAAACAAACATGAATTCATCTACTGTTCTTCACACAAAGAAAGTCGCCCAATTTAATATTCAAACAACTTCTCCCACAAACGGGAACAGACACACTGACACACAATTTATACCCAAATTCAAGTGCCAAAGCTGGTGCATCTTTCATTCTCAATACTGACAGAACAACATATTACACCAGACATCCACATGAGTGAGAAAAAAGGACTTCATTGCTAGACAAAGCAAATGCCAAAGACTAAAAATTCCAAAATATCCACGACATAATATTGAGGAAAAGAAGGTAGTAAGAATTTGTTAGTCAAAATGAACTAGTAACTTCAAGCATATTCATGGAGGAACGCGTCTAGAACTACCTAATCAAGTTTACCTAGTTCATGAAGACACTCATTACATCAGTAGAGGAAAGATGCCGTAACTTGGGAACCCCCACTTTAGCATTTTCAACAAAGTTCATGGTTGACTCCAGCTTCACTTTGTTTATGTGGTTCTCTCTGTGCATATTTTCTTGATTCATGTTGTTAAGTGGCAGACTAGTTTCATCCACAGCCAACCAACTAGGTATTGATGTCCCACTAGCACCAAAAAAGGCAGTACTCTTGAACATTTCATGATCAAACATTTGAACGGAAGTACCATTATAAGAATCCTGTCCTACTGAGATATTAGGAACAAGAGCTGGAAAGTATCTGGCTGGAAGAAATGTGGAGGCTGAGTTCAGAACTCGCATACCAACAGCATTATCTGCATTGACAGAAGCAGATGACAAGGTTGGACATATTGAACCCGCACCTGATAACCCACAAAGCATACCTAGGGATTTAAGTTCTACATCTCCTATCCTCCCTGTGTTCAATGGAGAAATATTTGATTGAGGTGAGAGAATGCAGTAATCTGTGATGGAACTCCCACTAAGACTACAATTTTGATTACCAGAAGCAAGGCTATTTCCAGCTTGGACGTTGGCTGAAGAATGAGAGGGAACCACAACACAAGAAGGTTGTACATTGATTGAACAACTAGGCTCTGGAAGCATAGATTGTTTCTGTTGCGGTTCCTGCTTTTGCCTATGGTGTTGTTGCATGATGACGGTGAATTATGCTCATCATCAAATTGCCATTTTGTTGAGAACTTAAATCAGCAAAATCATCACAAGTAACCACACTAACAAGTTCTTTCGACGACCAGGCTCCAGTTCCTGAATGAGCATGATCAGCAGAAGTAACAGTTTGAGAAAAATGCTTGGACATATCGGATGGGCATTTCATTAGTGGCTGGCTGTAAGTGACATTCTGATCAAGAATCATGCACTTGGATACTGGCAGAGATGCTTGTAGTAGAGGTTCTTGGTCCATTCCTGGCAATAGTGGGTTACTTCTTGGTTGATTTAAAAGCTCAGCACGTAGTGCTGCCAAAGTTTGTAGTGGAATTCGGCCAGAGGCAGCCAATGCTTGAATATCAAACGTTCCCAATGAACTTATTTTTGGATTAGGCTCAAGAGGTCCACAAAAAGAACTGGGAAGGCCACCCTGCTGTTGTGTTACTCCACTTAACCTTTTCAAATATAGCCTAAATTTCTGCAAAACAGCAGGGATTATCACAAAAAGTTGGGGAGTGGAAAGCTAAAGTGAATAGAAGCAATGCATCATTAAGTCTACCCAATATTATCTCGACAAAGAAAATGACATGATAGACCCCACAAGTAGCACAGGACATGCATGTGCAAACTTACATCTCAAACATGATGCATTAAAATACCATAAGTATGCATGTTTCTTCATCTTGTCACTAGGAGAAAGAAGATAACAGATTTTGATGCTTAAGGTGTGCTACTAATGTGTTTCGTATAATCTGCATGCAGAAGAGAACAATGAGGAGAATAGGGTTATGTTACTAATTGGAAAGAAGCGTCAAACTACAGCCTGCTTTTGATTGCTTATAATCACTTAATTATAGCTTCAATAAAACTAAAATGTGATTTGAGGTTTTCTCCTTAGCTTTTTGGCTTCTATTGTTAGCATAGTTTAAGTCAAGAGGTGGATTATGAGAAGCAACCCTGAGCTATTTCAGAAGTTTATGAGTGGTAAGTTTGAGTAAGTGGCTTCTGACATTTCAGAAATTTAAAATTGAATACATGCTTTCAATTTTTTAAACAACATTTTCAAAAATCACCTATTATTTAAGCAGATATAACTTAAGGAGAATAGACCCTAAGCAGGGGAAGCCTTTTATTATCTTCAGCAGTAGGATGATTTGTTGTTGAGCAACCATAAACTGAAGTGCAATCTACCACACACACACACACACAAAACGTTGAGATGTATTTACAGTTAATGGGACGACAGATTAGTAAATATTTATCCAGACACATTCAACATCAAACGTAAAAATATGGGTCCCTATATGGAATTACTTTTCTTAGTTAATTCAAAAACAATTCGTTGTATTTTAGGATTTGAAAAACCTTTAGGAAGGTAGACTGCAAAATGACAAGCAGTTCATCCAAAGTGAGCAAATATTCAAGAGAATAAGTTGAACCTGTTATACAAAAGGTTGCATTTTTCTCGAATAACTAGTACAAAGACAATTTTCACTAGACATACAAGTTCTTACCATCATTTCAAAACAGAGAAAGCTTCCATGCATAAGTAGTTTTAGAAAAAACGAAACATATATACGGATAACACACTCTCATACCTCTGCCTCCTTTCCACTCTAGAATTATTTACCAAGTAATGACAGAACACACAAGCAGAAACCCCCCAACCAAAAAGAGTACAGCCATCCATGAATTGCTTATCTCTATGTTTATGAATGGGTAAGTTCTTCTAGAAAGAATAGCAGATCAAATCACAACTTCACAAAATTTAAAAGCTCTATACAAGAGGACACACCTCAAGGTATCTCACATTTCCCAAGAATATGTACATGTATGGTAAAACTAATTACACAAGGAACGGCACAACCAGAAAAAGTGTATGCTTTTCTTTGCTCCAAGGAGAAAAGTTGTATGTCATAATCCAGAAATTTCACGTTGGTTTTGAATTTTGTTTCCGATGTGAGAGATACCAAAGAACCTTTCCACTTATTAGCCAAAAAAAAAAAGAGATTGATAAACTCCTTTTTTTTTCAAGATTCCTAAGAGATTTGAAGGAACTTAAATCACGTTATTCCTCCCACAGAAACAATAATGCTAGAATATCCTGTTCTAATCCTTGATTCACCATTTTTTTATTGCTATATGTACACAAAAAGTTACATACAAGGAGGGGAAAATATAAAAAGATGCCAATAAACACGAGTCTTATCCATCAGAGATTCAAACCTGCAAATGGCTAGCCACATTTTCTCTGGTTAAACCTGGTACATTCATCAATTCCAGAATCCTTTTTGGCACAGCCTCTGCAAAAGAATATTCAAAGATAAAGAAGAGCAAGAACATACTAAAAACTAACACCAAGAACAAAAGTACCATATGCAAAGCATTTATGTAGGAAAAAAGTAGATTAGAACTACTAAAATATGTAATGAGACATATTATAAACAAATTAGCAAAAGTTCATACTATCAATGCCCAGGAGGTTGACGGCACTGACAAATTGTTGATGAAGCTCAACCGATCTCGAATGATACCAGACTACTCGTGGCTTCTTTGAAGTAGTAGAGTCATCATTTTCTATTTCAGCATCATCTTCTTCTTTAGGATCTTTCCTTTTCTTCAATGCTTTTGATACTGCATCTGATCCTTCATTGAAAGAAGAAGTATACTCAGCATCATCAATTCCATATTTGTGCTGATCATTATCTTCCAAGCCATCAGAATGCTCATGCTCTTTACCCACATTACATCTTTTCCTAACTACATGCTGCCAGATATTCTTCAACTCTTCAGAGCGTATAGGCTTAATCAGATAGTCGCAAGCCCCATGTCTAATTCCCCTCATGACAAGGCTGGTTCTGTCATCTCCAGACATCACTATAGAACAGAATGTACAGTTAAGTAAAGAATAGTTCACACTACCTATGCCAGCAAAGAGAAACACCACTTACTTATAACAGGAAGGTCCATTTCCAACCCAACAAGCTCAAGAAGTTTAAAGCCATCCATATCGGGCATATGGACGTCACTTAACGTATCTTACAATGTCAAAAAAGCCTTTCCTTTCCCTTAAGAGATTCAAAGCAACGGTAGCCTGAGAACAAGTGGTAACTGCAAGTAACACACATTCTCAAATAAATGAAAGGTGAAAGCATTCCACAAAGTATTAGTTCATCAAAGACTTTAGACTTTTACAAAAACAAAGAGAAGAGAGAGTAAAACAACTTACTCTTTCTCTCCCTAACAGTGACATACATAGGTGGTTTGGAATAATTACTAAATGCAAGAAATTCTGAATCATCAAAGACCTTTATGAGAACTTACACAATGTAATTAACATATAAAGGGGCAAAACGTTATGTATTTATTTCAGCTTCATACAATTTTATGGGAAACAATCCAAAAGCTTTAAGGCAAAAGAGTAATTGGAGTTTTCTTCTATGTACAAAACATTGTGTAAGAAGTACTATAGATTTAAGGAAACTGAACATTATGTAAGCCTCCTTAACAAATATAGGAGACTTATTTGAAATGGAGAATGCAAATAATTTCACTTTCTCTTACATGTGATACGTTACGTAGAAGTAAATATAAGAAAGGTGTGTCTTCACTTTGAAAGCCTGAAAAATGGCTCGAAGCTTCCAATTGGCCCATGAAAGAAATACCCCCGATTATGCACACAATCAATGTTCCAGAAATGCAAAATATATAGACCAGACATGGGAAATTCATGTTTGGAAGTTAACTTTAATCTAAATTTAAGGCATAAAAAAGATCCTTACTTTAGAATCCCACTTGAGATCAAGGTGAGAAATTTATCTTTAGAGAGAGAAAATGTGTGTCTGTATGTCATAATCATGTTATAACAACATCAAGAAAGGTCGAGGGAGTTAAGTTAGTGTAGTAAATCAGTTCAAGACTGCGCCATTTAGTTGATAATCAAACCAAAAAGGGCAGGCTGATTCAATTAAAGAAAATGGATTTGTCTTGTTCCAAACAACAAAACAAAAACAGATATGACTAACACCAAATATTCAGACCGACAAAAATGCGAACACTTCACTACTTCAGCTCAACCTTTCACATTTTTTGATCTTCTCAACCAATCAAGAATACAAATTCAAATTTCCTAAATCAAACCAAACCCTAATACCCTAAAAAGCATTACTATATAGTACAAAATTTCACATAGAAGAAGCAATAGAATACTGAATTAAAATAGACCAATGGATAAACTCATAAATTTAAGTTAAAATACAATAAATAAAAAGAAATAATATATATATTTTTGTTTAAACAAGAAGAATAATACTGACCAGTATACATGCATTTCCGAAGCATTTGCTCAAGAATTCTCAAGCAAGGGATGTCATCATCCACCACCAGAACCTTTAGCCCTACCGGAAACTGCTCCGGCCCCGGCGCCCCCTCCTTACAAGCACTCGTCATTAAAAAAATTAAATCAAAAAATTAATAAAATTTACCCCAAAAAAACCGCAAATTTACTCGAAACCCTTCTGAGAAATTAAGGAATTGAGCTAAAAAATTGAAACGATAACTTCCAAGGGTAGTGGATTGTTATGATTGAGTATATGAGTATGTAAATGGTAGAAAAGGGACAGAGGCATGGTGGAATGACCGATTTGACCTTGGAGGACCTTTTATAAAAATGGGTTTCTGAAGAGGGGGAGAAAAAGGATGGATGTTAAGAGGGAAATTAGGGTTTTTGTGCAATGGGATGATTGAGAAATTAGGGGAAAGAGGCTCGAATTGGAAGATAATTAAAAAAGAACAAAAGGAAGAAGTCAACAAAGAGAAGAAGTGGAAGGACAATGGGAGAAATGGTAAGAAGGCTGTTTTGAATTTGTCTTTATTGCCATTTATACCACCGGGGCACTGGACTGTGGAGACCCAGAGAGATTCTTAAGTGAATCGAATCAATATAATAATGTATGGATTCTTTAGTTTTGAATTAATCATAGATGATGTAACTGATTCAGGACTAATAGATGCATAGCATAATGTCATAAGTTGGATTCATTCGAAAGTGTACAAGAAAAAAAAGAAAAAATAGAGCAATAATAATAAAGAGATGTCTGTCCGACTGTGGGAATAGAGAGTCGGTGTGTTGTAGACTCGTAGTATCATGGAGTATGACGTATCGTGACTAAAGTTTGTAAAATTGGTATCCCATTTTGAAGGTCGTAAGGTTGCATCGAATAATAGAATCGTAACATTCTACCGTAAACAGAAAAAAGTATAATTTTTATTTATTTTTTAGATAAATATTAAGTGAAAATTTATATAAATAAGTATAAAATTTTAATATTTATTATAAAATAAGTTCTTTTATTTTTAAATTTATAATATTGGATACTATATATTCGTAATATAAAAGTTTTACGTCATAGTAAATTTAATATTGCTTTTTGATTAAAATCGAAAAAATAATATGAATAGTTAAACTCAGAAAATATAACATTTAAATGAAAAATTATCAAAATACTAACATAACTTAGTAAATATAAATATAAATTACAATATTCTAATAGTTCAACTAGTGTCTTTAAAATGTAAATCACACTAAAATCATAAGAGTATGATCGAAATTCTAACAACTATTATAATAAGTAACTTATATTGGACTTTGGACATATTCTCCTCACCTTGGATGACATAAATTTGTTCAATATTATCTAAAGGGCTAATTACACTTTGCCCTCTTATAATATGGATTTTGTCTCATTTTGTCTCCTATAAAAATTTAATCATCACTTTGCCTCTTTTGATTAACGATTAAAAGAAATATTAATTAATTTAACTGTTAGTTAGTAGTAACAAATGACTAAAATAACCCTAACCTGTGGCAGATAGATTATTTTACCATTTTAGAGGGGAAATTTTTTTTTTATTATATTATTATCATGCTTACAGCGATAAAATGAAATGTTAAGATGTGCAACTTAAAAAGATAAGAAAAAATAATTAGCTGCATAAGATGGGATATACCAAAGTGAAAGAAAGAAAGAAAGAAAGAAAAACTTACCAAGCATAAATATAACATTGTGTTTGGATGGAGGGATTTGAATTCTGGATTTGATTTAAAATCCTAATCTATAATAAGTTATCCAAACAAGTTAATTGATTTATTTGTGGATTTAAAATCTACCAATAAGTAGGAGTGTGATTTTAGTAGTTAAATGAGAGAATTTAAAATTTAACCAACTTTCATATCATTTCAAATTCATCCAATTCAAATCCATTCATTTCAAATACTTCCTTCAATTCAAATCTACCGATCCAAACACAATCTAAAAGAATTTAAAAATATTTGTGCATTAATGAATTTGTGCTTCAAATATGGTTAAATAATTTGTGCATTAATGAATTTGTGCTTCAAATATGGTTAAATAATCTTGCATATATACATATAACACTTCTATCATTTTACACTAAAGTAGTAGTGTGCTAACCAACGAATTAAATTTGAGCTTTGGATTTAAAATTTAGATAATTTTCTTTTATTCAGTTTTGTATCTTTTTTGACAAATTAAATCCTAATTTATTTTTTTTTTGTTCAATTTACATACCATGCAACAAATTAACTTTTCTTTCAAATGAAAGATAAATATTTCTTTTGGCACAAAATTGGTAAAAATAGTCAACTACATATTTAAGGTTATTTTAGTCTTTTTTGTCACATTTGACTAACTTTGAAACTAACCCTTTCCTTTAACTGTTAATCAAGGAGGCAAAATGATGATTAAATTTTTATAAGAGGCAAGATGAGACATGGCACATATTATGTAGGGGTAAAGTGTAATTAATCCTTATCCAAGTAATATTTTTCAATCATTAATCAACATATTTTTTAATCACTTTTCTATCTCAAGTAAATCACAATTCAAAAGTAATTACAATCTGTTTGTAGATATCAAAATTTTCACATTTTGATTAATCAAGAAATTAAATTAATTTTTTTGATTAATTAAATTCAAGTGTGATTTAAATCATAACCCAATATTTACTAGTTGAACTTGGGTTTGATTCAAATAATTAAATAAAATTATTTTAGAGTCCACTAAGATGTCTTTATTCATATGGTATGGATCGACCTAGTATTTTGTCTTTAATTATGGGTTTCTTAGGTCACAAGTAATCCATAAGGGTAGGAAACAATTTTTTTTTTTAAGAGAGCAACTGCATAAATCAAGTCCCACTGGTTGAAGTTCTCCATGTTCTTTGACACTCAATTCCTCGAAGTCCTGCAAGATCTTCACGTCCCTCAAATGTTCTACTCTTCAAATGATCATCAATCGTCCCTCAAATGTTATACTCTTCAAATGATCATCAATCCTCAAGTATTCAATTCTTCAAATGCTAATCAAACCTCAAGTGTTAAAGTCTTCAAATGCTAACAAATTCTCAAGTGTTCAAATTTTCAAGTGCTTACAAATATTCAAATGCTTCGAAAATCGAGAGACGTTCTTCCTCAAAATCTGTTCAAGTGTTCAAATCTTAAATTTCTTCGTAGATCGAGAAGCATTCTTTCTTGAGATCTAGTCAATTGTTTTCATACGAATAAATCTTCTTTCAATTACCCAATTATGATTATGTGAGAATATCAATCATCTACTTTTGTTCTAAATCTACAGTTCAAAAGGAGCAAGAATCACGGAAGTATTTTTGTAAAACATACAAAATCATTATTGTGTACTTTTTTTTATTAAATCAATAAAATTGACCTTTTTCATTATTTATTCCTTATTTTCTGTATTACTTTCATACTCCAAATTTGTGTGAACAGTGTTATTTCAAATAATATTCATAATAATATCCTAAATAATAGTTATCTTAACGAAGCGACTGATTTAGGGAAATTTTAAGGTATCTTTAATGGCATATCATACTATGTTGATTAGTAATTTAGCTTGTAAGCTTATTAGTTAAGGCAAACGATATTTGGACACATCTAAAAACTTTCTACATACTCTTATCCTCTTTTATCAACTAAATATACTAAAAAGCCTAAATTTAGATTATTTTAATTTTTTATACCCAAATTACCCTTAATTTATGGCCAACCAACCACCCATCACATTTTTTGCTTTAAGAATTGAAAATTATATAATTTATTTTCTTAATATCTTTATATAGATTTTGTAGGTATTGAATAGCATAGAAAAGTTTTGAACACAACATTTTTTTTTCAAGTTTTTCTAATTTAATTTAGTGATCATCAGATTTTATAGGACTTATAATTTTCCATGTGTTGATGCCATGTCTTTTTTATTATTATTATTAAAATTATGAATAATATTTTTTAAAATTTTTTAATGATTGAAATTTTCATAAGTAGAATACAATTTTTATAATGACAGTTTTCTTTCTAATTGTAATAGTATTATGAAATTACTAACTTAACATTTTTTTAGTATATCTATTTGTTTTCATACAACTCATTTTTAATACTTTCTTTCTAGTAAAATAATGTTATTTGAAGTCAATGATATTCAAATTATCATGCGAAAAGCCTGTGATAACTATTTCATTATACCAGTGTAGTAGTTATGTGTATAGATTATTTGGCTGTACCTCTTTTATATGAATCATAAATATATTTTTTACTTTTTAAATAACTTCTTTAAACATTTTGATTATTGGAATAATTTTTTTAAGTACATAATGGCTGTTATTTTTTAGTTGTAATAGTATTGAGTAAAAATGAATATCAGAGAGGGATATGGGATATGATTATGCAGTAAGTGAGCTGTGGCAAAAGGATAATTTGAGTATAGGAAAATATGGTAGTGTAAATTTACACTTTTTGGTCTTTTCGATTGACAAAAGGAGATAAAGGAATGTAAGAGAATTTTAGGGTATGCAAATCTCATTTGCCATAGTTAAAATCGTACAAAACTCAATTGTACATCTTGTGATTATGAAAATTTCCTCTTGCTCTGCAAAATTTGTTTCGAGTTATTGAATAAGTAAGGTATCGAGTCAATTTTTGGGCACCGTCACTGTTGATGTGTTGAGCTACTTGTCACCCAATTAACCATTGATAGGAAGACTCCAATTCAAGAACTCATATTATGACCTCACAATTTGTTTTAAGTTTTTCTATGGTAGTTATAAATTCTTTTGTCTCAAAGACATTAAACGTATCTTATTTTTTGACAAAAGAGACTGTGTGAAACAGAGAACTCAAAGATTTTTTTAAAAAAAGAAAAAAGATTGATAAGTAAGAGTTTCTTTTATCTTTGGCTTTAGGTTCATTCTTTTCAAATGCAGCTACATGGACATCATAGGATGAAATTATAATGACTCTTTCACATTTTATGTCCATTGGAAAAAAAAAAATTATGTTTAGCAGTCCATGAATAATTTGTAATACTCTACATTTGTAATACAAAGAAAGGATAAACCTTTGATTGTTTCATACTGAGGGTCCTTTCTGCATGGGGTTCATAAGAGAGTAGGAGCTAGAAGCACAATCAATATTTTGAAGGATCCTTGGGTTCCACTATCACGGACCTTCAATATGTTCTTGCTTAGGATGCTACCCTTTCAATAAACCTTGTGTAGAACCTTATAGATCCTGTGTCTTGGATTTGGAGAAGAAGTCTGATTGAGCCTTTATTTTGACCAATGGAAGCGGGGGCAATAGTTGATCATTCCTTTAGGTAAGCATTTAACCTTTGATAGATAGATATGGCAGTACATCAAGACTGGTCAGTTCTCGGTCAGTATTACTTACCATTTAGCTTTAGACTTTATGAATTTTAACAGAAGAGGATGGATGTAAGTTCAGGGTGTTCGGGAATCAATGAATGGAAGACTATGTCAATCCTAATCCTAGTTTTGATGATGACAAATTAATCTAATAGTTAAAATCTAGTGTGCAAAGTGTTTTTCAAGTAACAGGTTCAGCAGAAGCTGTTCATTGTCTGAACAGTACTTTCTTGGAACCAAGGGACTGTCCGAACATTAACCATAGAGCATTGACAAGATTCGCTCATAGTGGATACATATGATCGTCCGAAGAACAATGTTTCAGATGCAAAGGACCGTCCAAACATGAATCAGAAAACTATAAGAGATTATACTTTCAGCAGACACATATGGCTGTTTGATGTACAATGCTTCAAACGCAAATAAGTATCTGAAGAAGCGAAAACCTTATTTTATAGTAAAACAAGCTTCGGACGAAGGATAATGTCTGAACGGCTAAGTGAAAAAATCCAGAAGTTGCTGACCATATATCAGATGCATTGTCGAACGAAGGCTCGGACATCCAAACGAACCTAAAGCATGACTTCATCAAGGGATCAAATGGGTCATCGGATGCAGAATCTCTGTATCGGATGGCCGAACTGTCTAATGGCTAGTTTTTCAACATTTAATGCATAGCTGTTGGAGAGTAGTTGGAGGCCATTTTTGAGAATCTATCTTGAGCCTGAAATAAATGATCCAACTTCCATAATTAATGCAACCATCTACCAAAGTTGTTTTAGTGAAAATGGGCTCTTAATAGTGTTGTAGTAGTAGAATTACAAAGTGTTCAAGTAAGTGATTTTCAAGTGTAAAGAGTTAAGAGATAACTATTGTACAAAAGTAACATTGTGTGTAAAACTCTTGGCTCAACTAGAGGTTATTAGTATGAACAAGAGTGATCCTACTTAGTGTACAAGAAGCGTTATTGTCTCACATACATTGAAGAGGCACAAGTGTTGGAATTGTGCTCGAATCTTATGAAACTTGGAAGTTTGGTTTGAACTTTCTTAATATCAAAACTTGTTCTTTTATTTACTCTTAGTTGTGCATTTATTGCTTTGATCACTAATTGCATTGCATTCATCATACTCGAATTTTTATTGATTAGAAGTTGCAATTAGTTTTATACAACCTAATTCACCCCCCTCTTAGGTTACTTTTGGGGCAACAATTAGTATCCGAGATTAGTCTCTAATATTGGGGTTAACTAGCTTAAGAGTAAAGATCATTATGGCAACAAATAATACATTGTTCTTAGAGGGTCAATCCATCACTAGACCACTTATGTTTAATTGTGTGAACTTTATTAGTTATAAAGAGAGAATGGAAATCTTTTTGTAATCAATTGATATTGAGTTATGGTATATAGTCAATGAGAGTCCCTTTGAAGCCACAATAGATGAGAAAATTCATAGACTTATACTAGTCAAAACTGGAAATGAGTTAACTCCCTAGAATAAGGCCAACTTGATTTTGAATGCTAAAGACATGAATGTGTTGTATATTGCCTTAGATGCCAATGAATCCACTAGAATGAAAGGGTGAAAGTCGGCTAAGGAGATTTGGGACAAGTTGAAAGATATTCATGAGGGTAGTGATGATGCAAGAGAACAAAAGAAGTCATTGCCAGTTGTTAAATATGAATAATTTAAAATGGAACCTCATGAAAGTATTGACAAGATGTATTGTAGATTTAACGACATTATAAAGGATTTGAAGCATTAGGTAAGAAGTATTCATTAGGTAAAAAGATTAGAAAATTTTGAATGCTTTGTCTAAAGAATAAGAAGTAAAATCTATTGCTATAGGAGAAGTTAAAAATTTGAATTCTATACCTATTGAATCATTGATTAACTTTCTTACTTCTTATGAGTTAAAGCTTAAATCCAAAGTCTAAGATGATAAAGAAGCAAGAGCCAAGAGAAGCTGATTTTTTTGAAGACTTCTGAAGAAGATGATGAAAATGGCTCCATTGACTTAGAGGATGAAGAATTTGATTCCTAAAGCACTATGTCAACAAAAGAAGAATGAGAAAGGGAGGAGCAATCAATTCCAACAACTTCGAAAGGAAGACCAAACTAAAAATTAAGAAGCAAAATGAAAAATACTTTGAATGTGGTCAACCCGGGCAATTTGCAAATGAGTGCCCTTCCAATAATAGAATATTAGGAATGAGTTTTAGAAATTAAAGAAGAGTAGGAAATAATTTTTTTTGGGATGATTTTTAAAAATCAAGTAATAATAAAAATATAAAATTTACTTGAAAAATAAATTTATATATTTCACCTATACTTTTGGACACTTAGAGAGAAAAAAATCGTACAAAGGTACACGTCAAATGAAAACCAATTTTTTGAGACTTCATTTAGAATTAAATTTGATTGAAATAAATTTTGTCATAGAGTAGAATATTAGGATAGATTTAGAGATGAAGTATTAAATAAAGTTATAGAAAAACTTAATGGAATAAAATTCTCATTAAATATAACTATGTATATATTGTCAACATATATAGGTTGTGGATACATTAATAAACTAGACAACATTTATAAGAAATTAAACAAACTAATAGTTTATTAACAACTATTAAAAGAAACTAATAAATTTTTACGTCGAAGTGAAGTTTAGGTAGTAAGACGTTTCTCCTATGACCTAAAATAAGGTTATTTTACTTTCATAGAGTTAAATACAATTTAGACATTCAAACTAAGTAAAAATCTTAATATGATCTTTTAAATTGAAAAAGTTTTGACTTGACCCTCCAAATTGAAAAGATATTCTAATATAGTCCTCCAAATTCAAAGAATATCAATTTGGTCCTCAAAACTAAAACAAATGTCCCAATGTGGCCCCTAAAGCCAAATCATTATGAATTCAACATCCAAACTGAAAATCTATTATAATTTGTGATCCAAACTATATTTCGATACAAAATGAATTTGAAGTATAATCAACATTTTAAAAGTACACAATTTTAAAATATACTTTCAATCTCATCGATTACTTTACTTTAGGATAAGATTTTTGTATAGAATAGAGAGTTCCATCTGGCATCCATTTTTCAAGGATGTATTTAGAAATTATACAAGTATGAAAATAATTTTTTTTAGGACTAGGAATTAAGTTAAATAATAGTAAGAATTATCTTTAAACAAAAAAGTAGGATTTATTATGTATAAAATTTTTGGACTCTTTCGAGAGAATAATTTTGAAATATTTTTCCATTTTTGATACAAAAAAGGCAAAAAAAAAAAAAACAAAAACAACAAAGGAGATATAAAATTGCTTAAAAGTCTCAAGGCCATCTAAACTTGAATTAACAAATATATTATTCTTCATACATATTGTTAACATCTTCACATTCCTTCCGCCAATGCCATTTATTTTGTCTCTAATGTTATTGTATAGAGTTTGTAATGATGAAAGAGATTCGTTTTTTAGAATATAAAAAGAATTAACCTTTGGCTTCTATGTGGTATACCAAAAAAAAAAAAAAATGTAGAACATTTTTTATTATTATTATTGTTAAACTGATTGGATGAGGGGATGAACAATGTGGTGCACACCTATTTTACTTTTCTTAAAAGACTATAATCCTTATCTTGCAATCTTACTTACTTCTAGTTTGCTTTTTATGCATTTAATAATTAATACATATTTAATATAAGTTACGCTTTTCCTATAATCAAAATTTAGTTCCTAAATTATACTCTCTCGGTCTCAATATAATTGTTACCTTACACATTTGTACAAATTTTTAACTAATTAAAGATTTCTATCATATATCCACAAATGTGCTTATTAATTTTAATTGACTTCATATCACTAAAAGATAAATATTTGAAATGGGAGAGCTTTTATTGGTAGGAGAAAGGAGAGAGAACATAGGAGAGTAAGATGATGAATTTATTATTGAGCCCATTGATTATCAGAGTTTGGAAAATATTTTGAATACTTAAAAAGGGATAAATTTGAAATTTAAATAATACAAATAATCCATTTTAATTATTAGTTCTTAATTAATTGTGGTGTGCCTTGTCGTGCAGGCTTGTAGGGTTAATAAAGCCCATTCAGGTCAAATTCGGAAAGTTATGGTCCCTAGAGGAAGGAACGAAATGGTAACACCAATCATTATTAATCATAATTTCCTTCATAGTTTTAACATTGCAAAATGTCCTTAAAAAAATAAATAATTCAGAAGTTAAAATCAACAATTTTATGCTTCAAGTTTAGAAGCACCTAATCACAGGTACACTTTTATTTTTATTTTTCTTTTTTGGAAAGCAAAATATAAGTAATTCTGGAAAAAATGAATAAAAGAAAAAATTGCACACTACTTTTTGAAAAGATCTTTAATAGTGAGTGACGGACCAATTTTGACATATTCAAAGTGCGCCAAGGCAAATCCAATTCGATCCTCAACATCCAACGAATACTGAGACACAGATAGCGCTGGAGGATTCTCGTCAACATTCCGGCGCCAAAAATATCTAACTCAATGAACTGATGACGTGGAAGATCTGTGGTGCCAGATTTAGGTGCAGATATTTTTGCTGCAAAATATCCTTCAAAACACGTGTTGGCCATTTCACCTGTTTGGACATATTCCATTCTCCGTTGCCCCCAAAGTTCCTGATAATCACCATATTGCCACTCGTTTTGTTGGGGTCATTATCAAAAGTCACAAGAATGTAATGTATAACCTCGTAACAAAAAGTTTTGAAAAGCTTAGCTAGGATTAGCCAAGTCTAAGTAATTAAAAAAAAAAAAAGGTACTACATGCGAGGGCTCTTCCTACAACCATGCTTCTTTCTTTTTCATTTGCAATTTTTCATGTGTCCGTTTGATATTTTGGTGGAGAGGTGAATGATTTCTTCAACCAATTCTTTTCATTTTTTATTTTGGTTACGAAAGTTTAAGCAATTAAGTTGGTTTTCTCAAAGACATTTAGATTGTATTTGAATGGATAGAAATTTTAACGGAAGGAAATATTTAGATTGTTTTTGGATGGATGGATGGATTTAAATGGAAGTAGTTAAAATGAATGGATTTGAATTTGGTAGATTTGAAATGACTTGAAATTTGAGTGAATTTTAAATATACTCATTTAACCATTAAAATTACACTCTTACTTGTTGGTGGATTTCAAATCCACAACTAAATCAATTAACTTATTTGAATAACTTAATATAGATTAGGATTTCAAATCAAATCCACCCAAATCCCTCCATCTAAATACAATGCTATATTATTTGACCTCTTAAAATATTTTTTTGATTGTATTAGTGCATCTAACAGGATTATGATTTATTGCTCGGAAAAAAAAAAAAAAGTTAGATGTAATTTCTTTCATATGCAAGAGAACATTTTCATCTTAGCTTATGAGTTTTTTAATGTAAGAAAATATTTTACAAAATCACATTTTAAAGTTACTTTTTCACGTGACAAGATTTTATCAAATCACAATCCTCCATAATTTTCAGGCAGATTTTCGGTCGAATTTCTTTCATTTTTTTCGGATCTAGTGACACATCAGTGATTTTTATTTGTCAAATTGTATTTTTCACTTTATATAGATGTACTGTTTGATATAAAAGTTTAAAAAAGTCAAGTTTCATAAAGAAAATCCGAATTCATTTTACTGGAAAAAAAATCAAAAATATAGGACCAAGTTAATCAACTTTCTTCTAGACCATGACCAAGTTATTTCTAAGTCATTTTTCATCTCAAAACATAAACCCCACATCATTTCGTAAGTTTCAACTTTCAAGCATTCTTTATCATTGGACGGCAAATGATTATTCGTGTCCTATGATTCTACTAAATGCTAGCGTGGCCCTAACCCCACAACAAACCAAAAGAAACTAATCTGCTTAATAAATTACTCTTAGTTGACAAAATAAATCAAGGTAGGCCCCGTTTGGCAAATATATTGAACACTTTGCAGTTCTAAAGAAATTGATTTTTATTTATTTATTTGACAATGCAGTTTAGATGTATCTGAAGTATATTATTAGCTGTGGCTAAACGAGAAAATTCAAGTTTGAACTTAATAGGGCAGAAGACTTCCTTGTTAAGAATAGATTATATAGTCTCTAAAATTTATACTGATGATTCTTGTTTGTGTCAAATTTTCTCTCAGTCCCGACACACAATAATTAGTTACAGTGTGCCCACGAAAAGAGATGGAAATTACCTTGAAAACACTCTAATACTTAAGTCAATAAAGATCCAAAATAAGAAAGAAGGGAGCTCAATAAATTTACGAAGAGAATTTTAACAATATGTGTTCTTTTGTGTTGAATTATGAAAATGCGTACTGTATTTATAGCAAATTTAATGTGTTTAGCTAGCTTGTATAGATACGGGCATGACTCAATGTCCAGATCTATCAAGTGAGCAGGATTGAATATAACGGATTCTTGTGGTTCGGACTATGTGATGTTTTTCTAGTGACTTACATATTATGTTACAACAATATTTATCTCCTTTGACAAAATGCTGCGTTAAAATGGTTTTGAATACTTTGTTATATTTTCTATGTTATAGCTAATGTTACAATATGTATTAAGATAACACTTTAAATATCACTATTTTCTAAATAACTTTTGAATTCTTTTTTAAACACATTTTCTAACCACATTTTATCTATATATATCAAACTAGCTAAATGTGCTGTGCTATGCACGGGAGTACAAATATCTATATTTAATTTTTACAATAATATTAAATTAATGATGGTTGCATTAATCTTTTAATAATTAAACAATATAAATACAAATAAAAGTAAGTAATAACATTTTTAAATCTTACTAATTATAAAATAAAAATGAGAGAAAAATAATTACAAATATAATTAGTAAGTATGCATTAAAAATATTTATATTTTTGTTATATAAAAGTGATTGAAAAGTACCTATATAACTTAATTATTAGTTGAAAAAGTAAATTAGATATGTATACTATAGTGATGAAATTAATATGACTTTCTTTTTGATATATAATGATATTACTATGACTTAGATATGTGATTGTTTTGAAAACTCACACTTGTATTGTGTTTCTTGGAAAAATAGAGGATAAAACTCATTTTGTTGAATGTGAATGAACATATTTTTTTTTAATTGTAAATGGTCAAATCAAACTCAATATTTAGAAGTATGAATTAGCTTGATCTTATCAATATATATCATCAATAAAAACAACAGTTTAGAAGTATTTGTCACAGTTTTTAATTAGTGGTATTTTTGTCATCATCAAAGATACATGTTTTATATATATATTCCTAATCAATGGTTATTTGTGATGTCCTAAAATCTTGATTTTGATGATGACAAATGGAATCTAACAATCTTTACTTGAGTTGTGCAAGAATTCTAGTTTATTTGTTCTTAACAGAGTTTTCGAACAAAGTACATCGTCCGAACAACACTATGTCTTTCAGACACATAAGCTTGTCCGAACGAGATTACCACAGACGCAATGCACCGTCCGAACGATGGACCAGACAGAAAGTAAGATTTTGGATCACCTACAACGGATGCACAAGCTTGTCCGAACGAATTTATCTTGGATGTAATTCACCGTCCGAAAGGTCAAGGCAAAGGCAAGATTTTGAGACACCTACGACGAACGCATCTAACTATCCAAAAACAATTATATCGGACGAGGCTAACTGTCTGAAAAAAAAAGCATCCCCAGTTAAGCACCAAACCTTTCAGACACACTATACTGTCCGATGACTAAACTCATTAACATACTTGGTTCAGACGAAGGAACAGAAGCAAGCTCGGCCGTCTGAACGACATCCTCAACTCTTTGATATTTCAGATTAAACGACTGTTCGGAAGCTCAATAATAACCTTGGACGTTCGAAACTCATAACGGCTAGTTTTTTCAGCATTTATTATCTACCCGTTAGGAGGTGTTTGGGAGCTGATTTATTGCACCTATAAATACCAACCCTTTTATATTATATTTCATTAACTTACACATTGAATACAAGCAAATAGAAAGGCAATCTGAGTGCAAATTAGCTCTTTAGTGATATTGTATTGGTGTGTACTTAAGAGTGATATTCAAAAATATTGAGTGGAGTGATAATCTTGTACAAAAGTGAGATTTGGTGTAAAATCATTGATCCAACTAAAAAGAAGTATCGTGAGCAAAGGTGATCCTACTTTGTGTACACTTGAGATTATTGGCTCACCAAATTCGAAGAAGCATTTTAGTAGATTACTACTCCAAGCTAGCTAGTTTAGATGTGCTATTTGTTTAATCTCTCTCTTAATTTATTCTATTCATTTTTTACTTAATTGCTTATACTTTTATCATCTTATTTGTCAAGTGCAAGAAATTTGAATTGAGCATTATTTGCAAGTTAATTTTAAGAAACCTAATTCACCATCCCTCTTAGGTTGCTTTGGGACCAACAATTTGGCGGTTATAATGATAGAATTCTTAATTACTATGTATCGATCAATTTTCCTATTTAAATATTACTTGATAATATAAAGATGTAAATTAAAACTTTTGAATATTTAAAGTATCAAGTTAGTTAGGTGCTTTATTATAATAATTTTTAAGTTGTAAAGGAGGATGAATATTAAATTTTAATTTTTTATTGATTAAGTTTTTAGTTTGAAAAATTATGTTGTGCATAGAAAGATAAAAATATTTATATACATATATATTATTCTTATTAAGATTATATATATATATATACACACACACACATACACACACACACACATGTCTGTATATGTGTGTGTGTGTGTATTTTTTATAATAAAATAATTTTAGTAAATTAAAAATGTTGGCATAAAACTTTAGCAATTAAATCAAAATAAAAATCAGTAACAATATCCAAAAGTTTTACAATACCAGAAACTAAAAATAAGAACATGATACGTTTATTAAATTTGCACGTCAATCTTTATGCTTCTTTTCTAGCCATAAATAATTATTGAAAATTGATGTTAAAATTAATTGTATTTGAAAATTGTATTAGACATGTGTACGAGTAATAACGACATAGTATGATTTATTATTTTTAAAAGTTTGAATATACCATGTTTCTCTTACATATATTTGGAAATAAACGAACTTAATAGCGTATATATATAAATGATCAAAAAATTAAAATATCAAAATCCTTAGTTCGTTATAGTGATAGATAGAAAAAAAAAAACTAAAACTATTGTTGCCTATAACATTTTTTCTTCTACTTCTTTAAAAAAAAAAAAAAAAGAAGCATTTTGCGAGCATCACCAAAGGATTTCTCAAATACTACATCAACAAACGGAGAATGAGAAAAGGGGGAGCAAGCAATTCAAATAATTTCAAAGAAAAGACCAAGTAGGAAGTTAAAAAGCAAAATGAAAAATGCTTTGAATGTGGTCAATCCGGACACTTTGCAAATGAGCGTCCCTCCAAGAAGAAGAAGGAAGGAAGAAAGTCTCGCTTCAAGAACTTTCAAATCACTTGGGATGATTGCAACTCCAAAGGAGAAGTTGAAGAAGGGATGGAATCGGCACCAATGGCCTTTATAGCCATTGGTGACGATGAGGTAACTTCTACTTATGATTCTAATGATGAAAATGGTGATAATGATCTTGAAACCTTCATTTTAAAATTGCATGATAGATTAAAAGAATCATATGCTTGAAATAAGGAGTTAGTCAAAAAATCAAATGCTTTATTGAATACTAATTCTAAACTTGTGAATAAAAACAATAGGCAATCACAAGAAAATGTTGAGTTGAAGAAAAAATGCATGTGAAAACAAGGATCAAGGAAGAACAAGGATCAAGGAAAAACAAGCCTCCTTGAAGAAAAGATTGAATGATTTAAATGTTCTCTTGCATAGAAAAAGGGAAAATATTATTGATATGGAAAGGAATAAAAATGTATTGATCAACAAGAACTTTGTCACTTTTAGAAGAGACGATTTATGTTTTGTAAAATCGAAATCTTCTTTGTATGGAAATAAAAAATATTATTTACAACTATTGCCAACAATATGGACATGTGAAAAATCAAATTGCTATGTCAAGAGAAATGAAAAACTTGGAATGAATACCGTATAGATTTGTAGTCATTTTACTAACTCTTATGGACCTAAGAAAATATGGGTACCAAAAGTTATCACTTAAATTTTTGTGTAATTAATGGACATCACCAAAAATGTCAAATGGTTTATAGATAGTGGGTGTTCAAGGCATATGACGGGTGATGCATCTCTCTTCACCAAACTCATATTCAAAAATAGTGAAAAAGTGACTTTTGGAGATATCATGAAAGCAAAAATCAATCAACATTGGTGATGTAGGTAAAAATGGCGAGACTTTAATTAAAAATGTGCTCTTTGTTGACAATTTAAATTACAATCTCTTAAGTGTGAACCAACTATGTGATAAAAATTTGTATGTATTCTTCACAAAAATTGCATGTTTAATTCTTGATAAGAATTTTCTTTTTGTTTTATTTAAAGGTTTTAGGCACGATGATATTTATGTGATTTATTTTGATAACTTTGGTAGCTCTATCCATGCAAAATGTCTAACCGCCTCCATAAATGATCCTTGGCTTTGGCATAGAAGGTTTTGTCATTTCAACATGGATTTAATTAAACATCTTGCTAAAAAGGAGTTGGTAAGAGATTTGCCAAAACTAAAGTTTATTGAAAACAAAATTTGTGATGCATGCCAATTTGGTAAACAAGTCAAAGTTTTATTTAAACCAAAAAATTGTTTGTCTTCTTCTAAACCTTTAGAATTATTACATTTGGATTTGTTTGGTCCAACATAACATGCTAGTCTTGGTGGTAGTAAATATGCTTTTGTAATTGTTGATGACTATTCTAGATATATTTGGGTACTATTTCTTGTTCAAAAATATGAAGCCTTTGAAAGTTTCGTAAAATTGTTTTCCAAAATACAAAATTTGCTAAATTTGAAAATTATTCGTTTGAGAAGTGATAATGGAGCCGAATTTAAATTTGGAGATTTTCATGAATTTTGTGATCACAACGGTATTTCGCATGAATGATTTTTGGTTGTTAGAGTACCTCAACAAAATGGTGTTGTTGAAAGAAAAAATAGAACATTTCAAGAGGCTGCTAGAACCATGATTAGTGAGTGTGATTTACCAAAACACTTATGGGCCTAAGCCGTTAACACGGCCTGTTATGTTATGAATCAAGTTCTTTTGAGACTTATTTAAATAAAACATCTTATGAGTTCTTATTTTGTAAAAAAACCCGTAGTGAGCTATTTAAAAAATTTTGGTTGTAAATGCTTTATTTTAAAAATAAAAGAAAATCTTGAAAAATTTGACAAGAAATCGGATGAAGAAATTTTCTTAGGATAGTCTAGTAACAACAAAGCATACCAAGTATACAATAGAAGAATTCTTTTAATTGAAGAAGTTATGCATGTTACGTTTGATAAGGCTAATGATATTATTTTAAAGAATGTTTGTGAAGATGAAGATGTAGATATACAAAAGAAACTTGAGAAGCTCACCATACATGAAGAACATCAAGAGACCAAAATAAATAAGCAATGAGGACGACACTTATCACTTGGATGAAGAAGGAGAAAGGAACGAAGATTCTCTGAAAGATCTTCCAAAAGCATGGAGATTTGTCTCAAGTCACCCTCAAGATTTGATCATAGGTGATCCGTGCGATGGGGTAAAAATTCGTTTTCATAAACTCTTTGAATAATAATTGTGCCTTACTTTCTCACGTTGAACCTAAATGTGTGGATGATTGCATTGAATGACGAATCTTGGGTTTTTGCTATGTAAGAGGAACTTAGTCAATTCTAGAAAAATAATGTGTGGACCTTAGTTGAAAGACTCTCAACTCATCCCATGATAGGAACAAAATGGGTCTTTAGAAACAAATTAAATGATAAATGTGAGATTATTAGAAATAAAGCTAAACTTGTTGCAAAGGGGTATGCTCAAGAAGAAGGGATTGACTTTCATGAAACCTTTGCAGCCGTTGCTCGTTTAGAATCTATTTGTATATTTCTTTCATATGCATGCTTTAACCCAAATTTCAAATTATTTCAAATGGATGTCAAAAGTGAATTTTTAAATGGCTTCATTGATCAATAAGTTTTTGTTGAATAACCCCCTGATTTTGAAAATAAAGATTTTCCAAATTATGCTGTCAAACTTTCAAAAGCTTTATATGATTTGAAACAAGTTCCCAGAGCTTGGTATAAAAGGCTAAGTGGCTTTTTGATTGAAAATGGTTTTAAAAGAAGTGCTGTTGATACAACTCTCTTAACAAAAACTAATCTTAATGGTTTGTTGATAGTTCAATATATGTTGATGATATTATTTTTGGAGCAACTAATGAAAGCATGTGCAAGAAATTCTTGTGTTTAATACAAAAGGAATTTGAAATGAGTATGATGAGAGAATTACAATTATTTCTTGGACTTCAAGTTCACCAAATAAAAGAAGGAACGTTCATTATACAAATCAAGTACACAAAGCTCAAGCGCTTTGGGATAAAAGATTGCAAACAAGTCGGAACACCAATGTGTACTTCAAACCAAACTTGACAAATATGAAGAAGGTAATAGTGTTGATGAAAAATACAATAGAGGTATGATTGGAAGCCTACTTTATTTGACAACTAGTAGACCAGATATTATGTTTGCTGTTTGTCTGTGTGCTAGATTTTAATCTTGTCCTAAAGAATCACATTTAACTGCAGTAAAAAGAGTTTTTAGATACTTAAAAGGGACAATGGATTTTGACCTTTAGTATCCCAAATCTACTAATTTTGATTTAATTAGTTATTCCGATGCTGACTTTGCTGGTTGTAAAATTGATAAGAAAAGTACTAGAGGTATATGTCACTTTTTGGGTAATTGCTTGGTATTCTAGTTTAGTAAGAAGCAAAACTCTATTTCTCTATCTACGACAGAAGCCTAATATATTACTATAGGAAATTGTTGTGTTCAAATTCTTTAGATGAAGCAAACTTTAAAAGATTTTGGTGCTATTTTTGATTGCGTGCCTATAAGATGCGATAATACTAGTGTAAGTTAATCTCACTAAAAATCCTGTTTTGCATTCTAGAACTCAGCACATTGATGTCAAGCATCACTTTATTAGAGATCTTGTGTGCAAAAAGAAAATTTGTGTTGAATTTGTGTGTACAAAAGATCAACTAGTTGATATTTTTAGTAAACATTTGCCTTTAGATCATTTTGAATTTCTCATAACTTGTTTGGGCATTATTGATTTTAAAACTGTATGAATTATGCTTTCGGACAAAAATATGTGTCCTAAGGTATCTGCTTTCTCGGACGAACATGATCGTTCGTACTATCTGCTCTCTCAGACGAACATGAACGTCCGTACTCCTATCTTTTGCCTCGAACGCTTACAATCGTCCGAACTTTACCTTTCTTTCTTCAAATTTTCTGGAAATTCTTAGACGATTATCACCGTCCGACATTCTTTCGGGGGCATTGCATATCGGTCGTCCGTTCTTCTGCAATTAGACGCACGGTCAGATGTATACCAATCGTTCAGATGTCCGAATGATTGTTCAAATTACTCGTTTAAATCTCTTCATTTTCTCCTTATCGGACACACCTTTCCCACCGAACCCTAGCTCTAGCAATTTGAGAGACCCACTTCCAATTCCTTCAATTCATCCCTTCTCCTCTAAATTTGCTAAAGGAATATCTCTTCCCAACTCCTTACCCATCCCAATTAAACCTCTTTTCATCTTTTTAACGGGACATTCATTAGAATTTCTTAAAAATTTCTCACTCTCACTTTTTTCTTCTCCACCTTACTCTTCAAATCAGGATGGTACGATCACGTGGAGGATCTTCAACGGCCACCAGAGGGAAGAAATCAAAAGGAAAAGCTCCGGTGCAGGGTCAAATATCATCAAATCCTCAATCCACCTCCAATCCCTCTCTGCCAAAATTCATTGATGCCAAGGCATCTGATAGGTACACTTCCCTTCTCAGCAAATCCATAATCGTTCAACAACCTATTTTGCAAAGCCTATTTGATGAATTGAATTTACCTCTTATTAAGGCATGCTTTGATTCTAAAAACAAAATTGGGGAAATTTAGTTCACATGAATTTATCTATTTATCATGATACGGTGTTACAATTTATCGATAATGTTAGGAAGGGTTCGACTATTCGAACCTTAGTCTCTCGTGTGAATAATGTGAATCTTGAAATTTCATCCAATGTCATTAATTCTAATTCAATTTTTGAGTGTGAAGTTGTTTCTCCTGATGAAATATCTTATTAGATAAATGACCTGCTATAGATACTCGTTTTGATGTAGAAGAGCTCAAACAGATTTTTAATGTCATTTTTAAACAGGTTTCGAAAGTCAAAACTACTCTGCTTAGTACTAAACTCAACATTTTATATTCTTTAGTCACTAATTTGCTATTGCCTATTAATGGGTATCGCACTGAGTCAGGCAAAATGCAACTGCACTTATTTTATTGTATCTATAAAGGCATTAAACTTGATTTTGGTTATCTATTCTGCTCTTTATGGGAGCTCTTTTTGACTAATACCCGTAGGAACATTCCTTTTATATTGAAAAATTCCTAACCAAAGTTTTCGATCACTTTGACATTCCATTTTGTGGCAAAAAGCAATACCTTCCTTATTTCAACAGAGCTTATATTGAACGAAAGGGTCTGTACTTTTTTAATGATCAATAGTTTACAAAGGCAGCATATGAACTTGAAAAGTCCAAAACACATGTTTCCACTTCTGATCTTGCATTACCTCACTCTCTTTCTTCTCAACCCTCCTCTTCCATACCTCCCTTATTCCACGATCCCCAAATTCCATCTTTAGAACCCTCACTTTCCTATCTATGCACAGTTATTACCTCTTTAAGAAATCAAATGAGTTCATTTCAATGCTGCACCCTTCGGAAGTTAAAGAGGCTAGAGACAAGACAAACTATCCTTCAAGAAGCACTCAGTTTGGGAATGTCTGCCTCAGCTCAGGTTCAATTTGCCAATATCTAGTCCCAATACATTCTCGAGTCCTCATCCGACAGCGATGACAACGACATTAAAGATGGTGATCATTTGCATTTATTCCAATCCTGAGCACAAAAATCGTGAGAATCCAGTTGTTTGCAACCAATCCTGATAAAACCACCACTCCTAGCATTGATGTTGATGATGACGAAGACGTTGATGATACATTCAACTACATCATGCAATGTCATGATCCTCAAGATTTGAGTGAACAAGACAGTGAGGCTACGAAGGATGATGCATCGGCCAAAAAGTACAAACGTGAGTAATGTTCTAAGAAGAAGAATGATTCAGCTTCCACTCCTTAGTTTCTCCTTCATTCCTTGTGATTACTGCCCTTAGATATTTTTTGCACTTGGTTGAAGTTGACTATTTGTTGAACTTAGTCATAATTACTGTGATTGTGTTAAACTTGGTAATTACTGTAATTCTGATTTTTGTTTTACGACTTTTTTACCTTTATTGTGGCTTGCATAAGAGGGACTGTCCTCTTATGGGGAGCTTATTTTGCTTTAATGATGCCAAAAGGGGGAGAAAGATAGCTATTTGAGTGGTTATAACTTTTATTAATACTTGAGTGTTTATAACTAATTGTGTGATCTAGGTTGTTTGATTTGCCTTGTGATTTGTCATCATAAAAAATGGGGAAATTGATGTCCTAAAACCTTGGTTTTGATGATGACAAATGTAATCTAACAATCTTAACTTGAGTTGTGCTGGAAATCTAGTTTATTTGTTCTTAGCAGAGGTTTAGGATGAAATCCATCGTCTGAATAGCACTATGTCTCTTGGATGCACAAGCTCGTCTGAACGAGATTACCATGAACGCAATGCACTGTCCAAACGATCAGGTATAAAGCAAGATTTTAGAGCACTTACAATGGACACACAAGCTCGCCTGAACGAATTTATCTCGGATGCAATTCACCGTCCGAAAGGTTAAGGCAGAGGCAAAATTTTGAGGCACCTGCAAAGGAAACATCTAACTGTTCGAAAAAAATTATATCGGACGAGGCTAACTGTTCAAAAAAAAAGCATCCCCAATTAAGCACTAAACTTTTCGGACACACTTACACCATCCGATGACTAAACTCATCAACATACCTGGTTCAAATGAAGAAATGGGCGCAAGCTCGGCCGTTTGAACGGCATCTTCAACTCCCTGATATTTTAGATCAGATGATTGGTCGGACGCTCAATAATAACCTCAGACGTCCGAAACCCATAATGGCTAGCTTTTTCAACATTTATTATCTAGCCGTTAGGGAGGTGGTTGGGAGCTAATTTATTGTACCTATAAATACCAACCCTTCTATATTATGTTTCATTGACTTACGCATTGAATACAAGCAAATAGAAAGACAATTTGTGTGCAAATTAGCTTTTTAGTGATATTATATTAGTGTATACTTAAGAGTGTTATTCAAAAATATTGAGTGGAGTGATAATCTTGTAAAAAAGTGAGGTTTGATGTAAAATTCTTGGCTCAACTAAAGAGAAGTAGTGTGAGCAAGGGTGATCTTACTTTGTGTACACTTGAAATTATTAGCTCACCAAATTTGAAGAAACATCTTAGACTAGATTACTACTCAAAGCTAACTAGCTTGGATGTGCTGTTTGTTTAATCTCTCTCTTAATTTATTCTATTTATTTTATACTTAGTTGCTTATATTTTTATAATCTTATTTGTCAAGTGTAAGAAATTTGAATTGAGCATTATTTGCAAGTTAATTTTAAGAAACCTAATTCACCATCTCTTAGGTTACTTTGGAACCAACAATTTGGTGGTTATAATGATAGAATTCTCAATTAATGTGTATCGATCAATTTTTCCCACTTAAGTATTACTTGATAATATAAAGATAAATTAAAACTTTTGAATATTTAAAGTATCAAGTTAGTTATGTCCTTTATTATAATAATTTTTAAGTTGTAAAGGAGGATGAATATTAAATTTTAATTTTTTTATTGATTAAGATTTTAGTTTGAAAAATCATGCTATGCATGGGAAGATAAAAATATTTATATACATAGATATTATTCTTATTAAGATTATATATATATATATATGTATGTATGGTATGTATATATATTTATATACACATATGTCTGTATATGTATGTGTGTAGTTTTTATAATAAAATAATTTTAGTAAATTAAAAATAACTTTAGCAATTAAATAAAAATAAAAATAAAAATAAGTAACAGTATCATAGAGTTTTATAATACCAGAAACTAAAAATAAGAACATGATATGTTTATTAAATTTGTACTTAAATATCTATGCTTCTTTCCTAGCTATAAATAATTACTGAAAATTTATGTTAAAATTAATTGTATTTGAAAATTGTATTAGACATGTGTACGATAATAACGACATAGTATGATTTATTATTTTTAAAAGTTTGACTCTACCATGTTTCTCTTACATATATTTGGAAATAAATGAACTTAATAGCGTATATATATATGATCAAAAAATTTATGATATCAAAATCCTTAGTTCGTCATAGTGATAGATAGAAAAAAAAAAAAATACTAAAACTATTGCTGCCCGTAACATTTTTTTCTTCTACATCGAAAAAAAAATAAAATAGCATTTTGCTAGCTTTAACGTATGGTGCAAAAATAATTTTATCTACTATAACCAGTATTCAACTCATGCTAGAATTATATTATTTGTATACTCCTTTCAAAGTTGTGCAGTTTTTTAAAATAATTTGTGAAGGTCACATAGTAAAAAGAAGGTTTTTATTTATTTATTTTCAGATTAGAAAAGGAAAAAATAACACTTCTAGCAATAAAAAGCATAATTGAAGTGGAGAATATATTTTATTAAAGTTACTTTTAAATGTAATATAATTACATAGTCGCGGCTTCAACATTTAGAAGCAATGATATGCAAAGGATAATCACAAATTTCCCATCTATTTGCATTATCAATTTTAAAAAATTTGTGTTCTTTAAATAAAATTGTTTTTAAAAGACTATCAGTAAAATTTAAAAACAAAATTTTAATTGTGAATAAGTATTTGATTTTATTAAAATTACATAAGTAAAATGTCATTATTATATGGAATATAATAAAAAATGATAGCTAATTATTTTGTACATATAAAAGGAAAAAAAATAATATTTCTAACAATTGATTTTAGATCTCACCATATAAAGCATACATATAAACATGATACCAAAAAGTAGATAAGACACAATAATTCATAATAGTAAAATTATTTTTAAAAGTATTAGATTACATAATTACTTAAAAATAATATTTGTTGGCATCTAATAGTTAATTACCAATGAATATAAGTTCGTAAGAAGATGCCAAAAAAAAAAAAAAAAAAAAAAGAAAAGAAAAGAAATTGATTTCAAAAGTTTGTTATCTTTTTGCGATCTAATAAATTGTTTTATAAATATTAACTGGATTTAATTAAGTTGCAAGAATGATATTATTTAGACATACTAGGCTAAAAATATTTGTACTTTTGTAAAAGTTATTAATTGTAACCCTTTGCATAATTAATAAAGCTAGTAATTTTGGCACTCAAAATAAAGCTTTCGTTACTCTATCATCACTTTTGATTAATAAAAATGACTTAAATGGCCATATATATACATTTCTAATTATAACATTGCCTTTTGTATTTAAATTCTTTTATTAATTATCTATTTATGAACATTTTTATATGTTTTAGTGGACTAATTATGGTATTTGCAATTTTCTTAAAATAAATTATATTTTCATTTTTTTTTCAATTAAAAAAAGCATTAACTTTCTTAATTAGCAAGAAAAAATGGAGAATTTAGGATGGATAATCCATTTAATCAAATATTATTGGAAAGCTAAGAATTATATATTGCAACTTTTTTATGGGTTCAAGATATTTTGAATTGATAGGATTTTCTTTTGTTCATCCTAAATTGGGTCTTCTCATTGACAATGAAGTATAGTACAAATAGTAAAACTACATTTCCTCTGTGATCTAAGTTATGGGTTTGAGTCACCAAGAGGATAGGTGGAGATCCACTTTATATCTTTTTTTGAATTTTTTTTTTCTAAATTGGGTCTTATTATTATAATTAGAATGCATAGTTTATTTAATAATGCTTTCAAGTTGTCTTCATAATATTTCACATTGATTTTTATTTTTGAACTTATTAGAGTGTTAATTTGTTATAGGTATTATTAGTTTCTATTAAATAGTATATAATATAATAAAACAACTGATTTATTACCTTGTCTTTAGATAATTTGACATATAATTGTCGAATATAAGTTATGGTTATCTGAGTCATTTCAATAAAAGAAATATATGAATGGAGTGAGTGAAACTAATTTTGAAGTACCAAAGTCATTGGCCTTAAGAAATTTTTGTTTTCCTTTCCCAATTTTTTATTTTTATTTATTTTTCCCTAACTTATTTTTAACCATGTAAACATATATGATGGTTTAAAATACATTTTTAATTTTGTAACTCTTTTGGGAAAAAAAAATTTATAAGATGTGTATAAATTAAGGATTTAAAAGAAAAGGTAGTTAAAAGATAATATTTAAGTAATTAATTTGAATTTCACTGTTAATTTAATAGTTGATTTTTTGCCACGCTAGATTTTGAAATATTGTTTTCACAAGGTGGTGTAGTAGAGAGTAGCCTTATCTTTATGAGTAGTGTACTTTTTTAGCTTCTTAGTCTTTAATTCTACTTTGAATACAACTTTTCTTTCAATTAATCTCGGATTTCTTCTTTACTTTCTTGCGAGCTTTAATCTTATTAATCTTAATTTAGTGGGATTTTTATTAGCTTTAAGTAAATATAATATTTGCCTATTTTTGGATGGGTGGATCCGAATTGTATGAAGGATTTGAAACAAATGAATTTAAAATGGGTGAAAGTGAAATGACAAAAACAATACTTAAAACCTAAACATGTTAGAAACTAAGGTAAAAATACTCAAGTTAATACGAAGTAAATTTCTTTTTACTTAATAAGTTACGTGTCAACTCTTTATTAGCTTTACCCAAAAGGAGTTTTGCTATAATATATTTATAGATTTAGAAATTTTTTTATTATTTGTTCTAAATAATAATCATAATTAGTCCGCCATTTTCTTTAATTTAGTATGAGCTAATAGTGGTAGATAGACTATGAACACTTTTACAGGTACAATACATATTAAATAAAAAGAAAATATTTAGATAGATCTGATTTTTAGTTTCATTTTTGTAATCAGAATTAAATTTTAAAAAATTTTATTTACCTTAGTTGATGTCATAAATTTTTTAATATTTAATCTATATCACAAAATCTACAAATGAGATAAAAAATGAGATCTACCTAAATATTTGCTTAAACAAAAATACTAGTTTCACGTTAATATGAGATGTGACGGAATGAAATAGTAATTTTGGGGGCGGGGCGGGGTTTGGGTGTAGGTGGTTTTTCAGTAATTTGCTACTCTAGCTTGTCCATTTTCATTGCCTACCCTCCAACTTATCAACTTCACACAACACCGCAGTACACATAAAACCTCCACTTAGAGAGAGAGAGAGAGTCGGAGAGGGAGAGAGATGGGACTGGAGGAAAGTGAAGAGGAAGGAGAGGAGTTTCGAAGAAGGGGAAGTGGGAAAAGGCTAAAGTGCACTAGCGGGTGAGCTAAACAAAAGAGAATATCAAGAAGAAGAGGACGAGGAAAGCGGTGATGAAGGTGAGATTTATGTACCTGCTGGTGAAAAGTTCTTCTATCCAATTACGACGCCGTCTGCAATCGTGGTATCGGACGCCTTGGAACCCGATTTCCCAATTATTTATGTGAATACCGTCTTCGAAACCTCCACTGGGTTTCGTGCTGATGAAGTCCTAGGTCGCAATTGGTAAGATTTTATAAAAAAATATTTGATTTTTTTCCTGTTTTTGGTTTTATGTGTTTTTGTAGATTATTCTTTTCTTTTCTTTTTTGGAAATTTTGTTTGGAATTTGATGTTTTTGGTTGAGGGAGAAAATGTGCGAGAAAGAGAGAATTGGGATAGCTGGAAAGTGAATTTATTGAGAATTTGATTATTATTATTATTATTTTTTGGTATTTAGGAATTAGGCCTTTCTTTTTTTTTTTTTTAAAAAAAAAAAAAAAATTGGATCTTTGAAAAGGTTTTGATAAGATGATAAAGAATTGAAAGATTTTGGTGGGTTTTGGATTTAATTTATTTTTAGTTGTATATTTTTGGATTGGGAATTTTTCTTCAGTTGATCTAACAGCCTGTACTGAAAAAAGGAAAACAAAACAATATAGAAGAAATTTGCTTGTGTTAAATTGATGGGGAAGAAGAGGAAGTTTTGGTTGGTTTTGACAGTGAATGCTATAGATGTCTTTTCATTTGTCTGTCTCAGAAAATGCTAGAAGGAAACAGCATTGAATTTGCAAGTACAATTTCAGTTACTTTTGATTTAAAAAGTTAAGTAATTTATGCAAAAATATTTGAAGGAATCGCAATTGTTGCATATTGTGTTTTGTGTGCATTAGTATAAGAGAGGACGATGAGCTAAGACGGTTCTTGGAATTGTCTGATTTTTGGTTGTCATCAATGGAGTTGGCAGCAATGTGCTAAATTTAAATTTGACGTAATGTCTCTGTTGTTGATGTTTAATTGACTCTTGAACAAAATCTTAGCTGATAAGTATTAACTTTGGTTCAAGTCAGTAGTAGTTCAGACTCCAACCAGTTGTTGAGATAGTGCTGATTGTGGTTGTTACATATGGCCAGCGGTAGTAGATTGACAGACTTAAGTTTGACCTTTTTTCAGAGCCTACTACTTATGATCTGGTTAATGTTTGTTTTATGGGTTGTCAAATCACTTGTTACTACATTTTGTTTTTGAAAATGAGGGATGAAAAGGTGTCCTAGAAAATGTCCGGAATATCCAAAAAAATTATGTGCTTGTTCTTTTTTGTTCTCCTTTAATACTCACTTTTCTGTAGAAAAGGCATAGGAGCCCCTGAAGAAAGTGTTCTCTAATCTTGCTCACCAAATTTGCAGAAAGTTAAAATAAATAAAAAAAATCAACTTTTGTCCCTTTCTAGTTGCAAAATCAGATCTCACTTTTTTCATCCTTTGACATCTTCTTTATTGCTTGTGGGACCAGTAAATGGCTAAATGCAGTGAGTATTATCCAGAAGGTTGTTCAAATTATATATTGTTTTGAAATGCACTGATGGAATTATTGTTGCACTTGTAGACTGATTTTTCTATTCAGACATTCTTTAGTGGCTGTTTTTCACCACCATATATGTGTGCGTGTGTGTGTATATAGATATGTGTATGTGTGTATATCTTGTAAATTTAAAAATTAGTGGCTTGTACTTTATCAGCAGCTTCAGTGATTAGTCCCCAACCGATTGGTTTAGAAGTTCAATAATTTTATCACACCAAGCTTATAATGCTGTAATGGATTTGTTTGGACTGCATGATATAATATTCTTCTTAATTACCACCCAAATGCTTTTGACTGCTGAATTTATTTGTAGCTCATTTTAATGCACATAAGTTTGGATTACTCACAGGAAACAGAGATTGCATGCTGAAATACAAGTGATGGTTTCTTGGTTTTTGCTTCTTTTCTTTTGATTTTATATTTCCTTTTTCTTCTTCCTAATCATAGGGTGTTAAATTAGCGTCAAATTTGGTGAATCTGGAGTGTGAATCTCAGAAGAAAAGATATCCTCTAAAGCTACCAGATATCCCGTTCCCCCATGGTTAAGTGCCTGGGCATTATACTTGGGCATTCACTTAGATCATAAGGTTCTGATAGCTACTATATCAGGATTCATTCACGATCAAAAGACATTAGAAATCTGCTAAATGCAACACAAAAGTACCTTAGGATATAGCGATATTTTGTAAGAGGTGGAGAGCAGGGTCTCCACATGGATACCTGTTTTGAAAGTGAGTGGATGCCTGGAGGAGGACGGAGATGCTGCTTGAGACTAGCAAGTTTTCAAAGATTCCAGGAAATTTTTGTTCAAAGCAAATAGTTTTCAGTGAAAGGGAGTCTTTTATTTGTACGTGTGTGACTCCACTTTCGTATGCAATGTTGTGCAATAGAAGTTTGTGGCTTAACTGAAAGGTGCTGAATACTTCCTTTATATGTTATGATTACCACATTAACTTAAATGTAACCCATTATTTGCAACTAAGCCGTAAGTTACACTAACAAAATTCTGACAACCAGCAGTTCTCTGCAGCTAAATTGGTTTGTTAATTGTTAAAAGTCATTAATGTTATCCCCTAATTTCATAAATTACTTTAATCTATATAAGACTGATATAGCTCATTTGACTCTTTCATGTTAATCCTTCTTTGTAGTCGGTTCTTGCAATTCAGAGACCCTCGTGCTCAGAGAAGGCATCCTTCAGTTGATCCTGTTGTAGTTTCTGAGATCAGAAGATGTCTCGAGGAAGGCATTGGGTTCCAAGGTGAGCTTCTCAACTTCCGGAAGGACGGCACTCCCCTGGTGAATAGGTTAAGACTTGCACCAATTCAGAGCGATGATGGCACAGTTACACATATAATTGGGATTCAGATGTTTTCCGAAGCAAAAATAGACCTAAACAGTGCATCGTATCCTGTTTTCAAAAAATTCCAGCATCAATTTGATGAATTGGGAGACTCTGCTCTAGAGAGACTGGGCAGTTTCAGTACAGTCAGCATCAGGAAATATGTAGGATCCTTCAGCTCTCTGATGAAGTACTAGCTCAGAACATATTATCACGGTTGACACCAAGGGATGTAGCATCTATTGGCTCCGTATGTAGAAGGATTCGCCAATTAACTAAAAATGAGCATGTAAGAAAAATGGTTTGCCAAAACGCATGGGGAAGAGATGTCACTAGTTCACTGGAACTGATGACCAAAAAATTAGGGTGGGGGCGTCTTGCTAGGGAATTGACTACTCTTGAAGCCGTTCGCTGGAGAAAGGTGACAGTTGGAGGTGCAGTTGAGCCTTCACGTTGCAATTTCAGTGCTTGTGCTGCTGGCAATCGTCTTGTCCTGTTTGGTGGAGAAGGAGTCAATATGCAGCCAATGGATGACACATTTGTTCTGTCCTTGATGCTGCAAATCCAGAATGGCGTCGAGTGAGTGTGAAATCTTCCCCACCAGGACGCTGGGGTCATACTCTTTCATGCCTGAATGGTTCCTGGTTGGTGGTATTTGGAGGCTGTGGGAGGCAAGGGTTGCTCAATGATGTATTTGTTCTCTACTTGGATGCCAAACACCCAACATGGAAAGAAGTCTCTGGTGGAACTCAACCGCTCCCTAGATCTTGGCATAGTTCCTGCACATTAGAAGGCTCAAAGTTAGTTGTCTCAGGTGGATGCACAGATGCGGGAGTGCTACTTAGTGACACATATTTGTTGGATCTCACTATAGAAAACCCCAAGTGGAGAGAGATCCCAACTTCATGGGCGCCTCCATCTAGACTGGGGCACTCATTGTCAGTCTATGGAAAGACGAAAATTCTTATGTTTGGGGGGCTTGCCAAGAGTGGGCATTTGCGCTTACGGTCAGGTGAGGCATATACTATTGACTTGGATGATGAGAAGCCACATTGGAGGCAACTTGAGTGCGGTGCATTCACTGGTGTAGGAAGTCAGAATGCTGTGATTCCTCCTCCTAGACTTGATCATGTGGCAGTAAGCATGCCTTGTGGTAGGATTATCATCTTTGGTGGTTCCATTGCTGGGTTGCATTCTCCTTCACAACTTTTCTTGTTAGATCCTGCAGAAGAAAAACCGTCCTGGAGAATTCTTAATGTTCCTGGACAGCCACCAAAATTTGCTTGGGGCCACAGTACGTGTGTGGTTGGCGGTACCAGAGTATTGGTCCTTGGCGGGCACACTGGGGAAGAATGGATTCTTAATGAATTACATGAGCTATGTTTAGCCAGCAGACAGGATTCTGATCAATAATTCTGTTACAAGCCATGCTACTTCAACTTCCCGATGAAGATTTATTCTTCAGGTTTTATTCTAGAGTGGTGGTACTCTCCGTCTCTGGATAAATGGAGCTGATGGTATGCAATGTGATTCTTAGTATTGCCTATTTACGTAGGACTGCCAACTGATCTTGTACATATGCTCTTTATAATCTGCTATTCGTATTTGAAGGCCCTGGTTTTTGTTTTTTGAGCAAAACACGTGCTTGTTTAGTACTATCATATATAGAAAATGTTGTGCCGATGTCTGTGGAAGCTCTTCAATAGTTTTGAGTCTTTTATTGTTGGCCTCTTTAAGTTCAGCTTGAAATTTATCTTTGGCCCTTTCTTGTTAATGTGTAATGTAATGGGTTTCCGTTCTGTTGGTGAGCAACTTCCATACTTCAGACAGGGAAATACTTAGGTAGATTTATTCTATGGTTCTATTTGTAGAGCCTGTGATGTGATTAAATATTATGAAATTTATGACATCAGCTAATGTAAGTAAGATTTTATAATATTTAATCTTAATCGCGAGATCTATAAATGGACTCAAAATCGAGTTTAAGGTAATATTTTTCTTTTAGTAAATACTAATCATCTTAATTGGTTAAAATAAGGGTCAGCTAGTCATCTATCAAGAATTTCCCAAATTTGTCTTTATACGTCCTGCTGTGTATGTATATACAGACATTATATATATATATATATATCAGATATATATATACATTTATATATATATATATATATATATATATATATATATATATGTGTGTGTCAGATATTTTCTTTCCTCGGATGAAACTTTTTCGACTTAACATTTTGCCATCTGTAGCACCCATGGGAGTACTTGTGAAACTAATTTGAAATTTCCCACCTGGTTCTGAATTACCTTTCCCACAACTTTGGTTGCCCGATTTATTATTCTGAAAGTACTATACTGTTGAAAATTTTTACATGGATTGGCTTATGGTATAGTATCATGAATTTTTTTGTCGATGTTACTCTACTTTATCTCACATCATTTAAATGGGTGATATAAAACAATATAGACTAAGAGGCCTATGGTTCCATGTAAGAATTTTTCATATACTCCTATACTTATGGCTGCAAATTCTTTTGTGTTTAGCCCCGATTAAAGTTGCTATTTTTAACTTTGCTATTTTGTAATTAATATTACAAATAAAAGACAGATTGTATAACTGATAAAAATTCAAGCGTCATCTAACTAAACTATGGGAGCTAGATAATTTCATAAATTTCTCGTGAGATTTAAGCTAATTTTACTTAATACCTCTGAATTTTAAAAAATATCACTTACCTCCCTTGTTTTAAACTTTTTGTAACATTTTCAGCCCATTCTTTTAAAAAATTAATTTAGGTGGAGAGAGACTATTTTCTTCCCATTTTTACCCCCAAGTTCAAAGTTTTCATTGATTAAAATGGTTGGAAGAAAAGGAAAAAAGGTATAAAATAATTTCAACAAATAATAATAGATTGTAATTTTTCATATCCTTCACCAATTAATGTCAAAAAATATATTTTAATTATTTTTTATTTACAAGTTAATGATTTCTAAAAATAAAATACCAATAACATTTTTTTTATTGTTATATATTATGTATACTTATGTATTCTAAATTTTTGTTCAAAACGACACATACAAACACATTAATACGTTCCTAATTATTAGTAAATAAGTTGGGTAAAAACTTTATCAATAAATTCATTTAATTTTTAAAAAGTTTGTGATTTATTCAAACAAATTTGAATCATATTTATTTTTATAATATATGGTAATTTTTTTACGCATTTAAATTTTTGTTCCAATAAACACATACCAGCACATTACATTACCATATTTTTTTAAAAATAAATTTATTAATTTTTTTTTGAAAAATACATATTTCAATTTCGAGTTTTGATTTACAAACAAAATAGTACTAGTTATATTTGTTTATTATATCATATGATGTATTTCACGTGTTCAAAACTATTATTCAAATTGATCCCCAAAAATACATTAATATCCGCAATATTTTTATAAATTTATTGGTCAAAAAATTTATCGAGGGAATATTTTTTAATTTACGAATTTGGGATTCCATAAACAAAATACTAATTATGTGTTTTTACGTGGTGAAGACTTTTATTAAAACATATAAAAGTAATCAAATTAATGCATGCACATATTTTTTTAAAAAATAAGTTGATAAAAAATTCTTAGAAACTAAAAGGGTGTCAAGTAAAAATTGTCAAAAATCACATGGTATTAGGGGTGGTTTTTGAAACTACCTTTTCATAATATGGCTAAGGTATGTGGAGTATAAATGTAATTTCATATATTTTAATATCATAAAGAAACCTATTGGCAAGAGTGGGGAGGTAAGTTATATTTTTAAAAGTTTAGGGCTGCTAAATGATATTAGCATAAACCTTTAGGGAGGTTTATGAAATTATCCCTTAAACTATTTTCGATAAATGGTTGACTTTTACTTAACTTTCTATCCAAGAAAACTGAAAGGCCAAGCGATAAGTTTCGTTATTGCTGAAAATCTGAACTTATATTAAGTAATTTTTGATACATTTAGTGATAGAAATTTTTTTTATATGATTGACAAGTACTTGAACGTGATGTATGGAGACATTCATTCGGTGATAGAAAATTTTTTGCCAATTCAGGATGAACAATACAATGTTTCAGCGTCATCATTTTAATTGCTGAATGGTCTTATTAAAACACATCCTGAACCGTTCGAAAATAAGTTTAATTAAACATGTATAACACTAATAGATAAGTACATTGATCGAGTGAACAAAAAGGTAAATAAAAAAGAAAGAAAAAATGTAGAAGAAGATCCTAGGCAAGAAAGTTGGTGCATTGACAGGCAAAGAAGAGAGGACTCATAAGGGGAACTATGAAAGACAAGCAATACTGAATAGATACAAGTAGTTAAATCATTTAAGGGTGACCACAAACTGCTCATTTCCCATTTCCTCTTGTTTTTCCTTAATCTTCCAGGCTGATTTCTCAACAGAGCTGCCGCAATGTTGCAACTCAAGCCTCTGTAGTGTGAGTACATCACCTAAACAACAAGGATCTCCTCAAGTTGATTGCAATTAACCAACACTAGTGTCTCAAGCCAAGGGAAATGATCTTCTGAAGCATTACAAGTTCTCTAATTTCAAGAACTTGAGTCGGAGAAATCCTCCGTTTGCCATCTCCCATGTTTTCCCCTCAAATGCACTGCATAGTAATTTGAGAACTTCAAGATGAGGCAGTTTGNTCACCCAATGATCGAAATTTCAGTCCATGGCAAGAAAAACCTTGTTAGAGACAACATTTAAAGATTAGGGGGAAAGTTGAACTTGCAACATTTTTGTACCTCACCACTGTATTCCAGCTTCAGTGACTCGAGTCGAATGAGGAAGTCTAACTTGGAAAGCAGTTACATTTCAAAGAATCATCCCATGAATCCAGAAATATGCAACTCAGCTTTCGAAGATTGGGTAAACCGCTCTCAATTTCTTCTCCACGACATAATGATGGTGTCGAAAGCGTTTGCAAATTATCGAACTTAAAGAGTTTCTCCATATTGTATTTTGGCAAAGTAGATGGCCCCCATATCTTGAAATGCCTCAGTTTCACCAAGTTCCAAATAGTTTCAGGTAATTCTATTTCTCCATATGTTTTTGCTCTCAATAGAAAGGTTTCTAGGTTCTGGAGGTTGCTGATTTCTGATGGGATCATATTAATATATGAGCAAGTTTCGAATGATAAGAACATCAAATAAATGAACCAAGTTGAATAAGCTAGTCCATGTCACGCCCCAAAAACGGGACCGTAACATGCCGCGCTAATGGTACACCGGACCAAAGCGCAAGGCACAAACGAACAGAGTAACAAACTTAACCGTAATGTAATAGAACCATCAAGCCATTTCTCAACTATAAAACCAAATATTACGGTCCCATTTTGGGGCGCAAACATGCGAACTAGCTTATTCCTTCTTAGTACAAAAGATGCTACAACGAAAATAAAGTTCATCAATACAAAACTTATCTAATGGACTGTGAAATCCAATATTTTAATAGTCTTGTTCTTTGATTTTAAGTCCTACCAAGAATGTGGAGTCCTGGGAAAATCTAAAAGTCGCTAACGTGGTGGAGAATCCAAAAACGAGCACCTAATCTAAATGTGTATAAGTCACGTGGGGTGATATAACTATCTCAGTGGCTATATCATACAGAGCTGACTTCAAATGGGGCCAAGCAGCGATAAAAAGAAAACATAAAGATAATAACATTTATCGTGAAAACCATAGTTATGAAGCAGTTTCTAAAATGTCTCATGCCATTTAAAAGTCAATAAACCATAATCATAAGTAGTTTCTAAAATGTATCATGCCATTTAAACGTCAGGCATGTCCAAAATATAGTCAAAAAGATCCAATCATTTCAAAACATAGTATGCTAAAGCATAGCGAACAAATCCAAGTACGCTTCAATCCGAATATAATAAAATAGCATGAGTATCTTTTAGGCTCAACAAGATGACCTACAGACTAGCCGATCTAGTAATCTACCACACCTACTAGTCACCGGGAGGTCAAGTTATCCCATCACAAGACCCGTATCGTAGAGTTCAGTAGTCGCACGAAGTCACCATGGCGTCCCATGGATGACTATAGAACCGGTGCACCCCAAATCAAACATTTTCAAATACATCCAAAATTATATACCTCGGTCACCTATGAGCCAAAACAGTCATAAAATGCTTTCATATCAAAAGAGTTTGCAAATATATCAATTATTGATTAACATAAAATAGCTTGGTCCCGATTTCATATATAATAATTCCAAAACTTGGTAAAAGTGCAGTTCCAAACATCATACACATTTTAAAATCCATCCAAACATATTTCGAAAGTCGTTAAACAAAATACAAGTGGAAGAGGGTCTATGTTACCCACCTATTAAAGCAAAAACTGCACAAAGATCACAGAACGCGATCGCCGCGGTAGGTGGAGTGGTACCTAATCTGTCTCTTATACACATCTGGGTTGGATGTAGAAGTTAAAGAATGACTAGGAAGCGAAACGACGCGAAACGATAGAAAACGACACCAAAAGCTCTTTGGTAAAAATGACCTTTTCACAAATTCGACCAACTTCGACAAGCTAAAACCCCAGTCAAAACACTTAGTTAATCCTCGAATTCGACAGCTAGATTAGGAGATAATAAGCCCGTTTTCGTAAAAAAAACTGAAAACTTCGCCTCCCTAGGCTATAATTAGGCTATCCTCCCCGCCAATAAAATCCAATTCCAAGGTGTTCAAGTCATATTCTGTTTTATTGATCAAGAAGCTTTCGTTAATCAACAATATGTGATTTTGAGTGGTAGGAAGGGACCCAGGTTATAACACAACTCAGATGCTTTAAGATGTTGTGACAACAAGGTCCTAAGAGGAAAGATGTTTTTTTTACACATCTAGATGTGTATAATAAATAGAATTTAAGAGTGTTTTAAAGAAAACCTAAAACCATCAAAAGATCATTAAAGACCCTTTAAACATAACCAATTATCCAAGGCTACTCTTACTGCGCCAAACTTCCGCTTACTTACAAAATGAAGGGAAATCAATTCTACTTGGTTTCAAGTCTCAATTCCTATCCAAACTAATCTTAAAACACTCTTAAAACATCATTACAAGCATAGACATAAGCATTCATAGCATAACACTCTAGGTCACATATGGAAGACAAAACCCTAACTCATAATCTTAAAATTTGTAATCTAACCATGGAAAGTTGTTAAAAATCACGACCCCAATCACTTCCCAACCTCCAAAACACTAAAAACAACCCATTACATACATAAATCATAACTTATAAGGCTGACAAAGAGGGTTTATTCAGCCATAAAAAATCCTACAAAACTTGAAATTAAAGCTTAAATCATAAAGCCCATAAGCCATAAATGCTAAAATACATAAAATCTTACCTTCCAAGTGATTTCTACTTGAAATCCAAGAAAATTTTTGAGGGAAAAATGGAGGAGAAGAGTCGGCTGCTGCTGGAAGCTATGAGTTTTATGCTACAAGTTAGGTTTTTGACAGATTCTTTTCCAAGGTTGACCAAATAGCTTCCCATTGACCAAATAGTCTGTTATTGACTATTTGACCCAAAAACTAATTTTTGCTACTAAATTAACATTTTTTTCTGAATAATCAGCCATCATACAACACTTGCACACCACAGTTGCACTAATTACACTTAGTCCAATATTTGACCTTTAGAAACTGCTTCATAACTATGTCTCTTCGAAACTGAAGCATCATCTGTATAAGTTCTTTTGTAATTACTTTATGACTATTTATAATATGAAAAACATTTTAAACCAGTTAAAATCAAAGAACAAGACTATTAAAATATTGGATTTCACAGTCCAACAGTTGTTTTTAATTCCCAAAAGGCGTAGCACCCTTAGAAGTTTGAAATTGTTTAAAGCAAACGAATTGGATTCTTGAAAAGAAGCTGCAAATCGAGACCAAACAAGAGAGCGGACAGGTACAACTGAAGGCCTTGATATTGCGGCGACATCCCCCCATCTGGAGCAGACAAACAAATGGTATGGCATAGACAATGTGTGGTCAAAAGAAGGTACAATCAAATGTTTGTCACAACCATTTATTTCCACCATAAAGCACTCTTCTTCAGCTTTTGCCAAGGCAAAATCCCACAAGAGATCATGAACACTGCTTATTTTGACTCCACCACAGGTTCCTCTTTTGGATTCTATTATGAGGCTTCTAGCAATCACATCACTCAAATACTGCTTCTTAGCTATATCCTCTAAGCTTCCTTTGTCATCTTTTTGTAGTTGAATAAATCCTTTTGCAATCCACAGCACATCAATTCAGATACCAGAACTTCTTCATCCTTAGGAAATGCTCTAAAATAGAGAAAGCATGGCTTCAAATGATTCGGCAAATGGTTGTAACTGAGTTCTAGTATACCCCAACATCGACGCTGTTGGTCTGCAAGAAGGTGTGTACTTAAACTATTTCCAATTTTTTCCCGGCAATCTTTTCTCCTCTCTGTGTTTCTGAGTAGACCAACTACCAAATCCACAGCAAGCGGCAAGACTTTGCATTTGATAGCAACTTGCATTCCAACTCCCAACAGTTCTAGAGGGCAGCTTTCTTTTTGAAAAAACTTCACTTGCAAAGTTGCAATAACTGCCAACTTGTAGCATGCGATAATGGATTGAAAGGATAAGTAATGCTTCTAGATTCAATTTGGGAAGCAATGTTATGAAATCAGCTTGTGAACCTAACTCTACTTCCCATGTTATCATCCGGGAAGGACGCACTCAGAGCATTCCACTGCCTAATATCCCACAAATCATCAAAGAAGATCAGATACTTTTTCCCTTTTAGACTTTTATACAACTTTTCAGCTAATTCATCATCGGTCATTCCATGTCTTTGGTCAGTTTCTCTACTAACTTCTTGTAGAATTTCCAGCAACAATCTTCTCTTCTGATACGCCTGAGTGATGCAACACCTTGCAAGGGAACTAGAGGACTTTCGTGTATGGAATCTGCTAGTGTTGTCTTACCAACTCCAGGCATTCCAACAATAGAGAATATGTTCAACTACGTCACACCATTAGTTAGTTCCTCTGTTATTTTTTTAGCTTCATCCTCATACAGCTCCATATAGTCAATGGGCTTGTTTACATCATCTGCAGCCTCGTAATTGAGCCCCGACCCCTTAGCAAAGTTTTCAAAATTAGCTTCTGATGATGATGCACCACCTAGATTCAGGGGAACTCGAGGATTGTGTTGTCCGTTATCCTCTCATACTCTTTATCACCATTAACCTCTCTCCTGATAACGTTAATCTCTCGGATGATATCCAATAGCCCCAACTTGTGATACCAAGGAGGTTCATCTTGTTGGGAAAAGGGGTATCGGTGTAGGCACACAAATATCAGAATCAACAACCAAGATCAAATTTCACTTTCCTGAAGTATCGAATAAAATAGAAACAGTCAAACCAACCAAGCAAAGATATTGACAGACAAAATAAAGCTGAAAAGTAAACAAGCACAAGACACCAAGATTTTTATGTGGAAAACCCAATTGGAAAAAATCACGGGACCTAGTCCAGTCAAATGATTTCTAGTATGCAAATAATGGGAATACAAAGTTCTACCCGGAGCATCCAGATGACAACAACATCAATATCATTACATAAAAGTGTGGATCAACAAATATTTTCTTCCAAATACTACTGCTTCAAAGGAAGTAGGTTTAGAAAGATTTTACCAAATGAGGAGCAAACTGAAAATTGGAATGGTAGATGTCAAGAGCTAAATGTTGAGAGGAACTCGTGGTTAAAATTTCATCAATATCGGGTTCCGTTTCACCATCCTATCGTGGCTTGAAAATCGCAGCTCTTCTTTTTCTCTCTAGCATGATTTCCCCCCCCCCCTTTTTCTCAATTTTCTCACTCCTCACTTTTCTCTCTTGTGGCTGCAGAAGACTTTTTAGGTCTTAATTCTCAAGTCAAATGGACTTGGTAATGGGCTTTTGTGAATCGCCCATATTAGATGACCAAGCCTAACAATCTCCCATCAGTTCATATGGAGGGCACCACCAAATCTACTTCTTGTCTGCAAAATAAGAGTTTCTCCCTAGGCAATGCCTTAGTCAACATATCAGTACCGTTATCATCAGTGTGTGTTTTCTCAAGTGACAACACCTTGGAATATGTTTAGACCGAGAATGAAAAGTAAAATTTTTCGAAAGATGAATGACACTTTGACTATCACAGTGAAGAACATACCTCTCTTGTTTCATGCCCAACTCCTGTAGCTAAAGAGTTTCTTTATGCATGCTTCAGTGGTTGCGATATACTCTGTTCTGTAATGGATAAGGAGATACACTTCTTTAACGTGCTTTGCCATAACACTACTCCCCCTGCAAAGGTCATCATGTACCCAGATGTGGACTTCCTAGTATAAAGATCACCAGTTATGTCTGCATTTGCATATCCATCTAGCATGGTCTTGCCATTACCGAAACACAAACACAACTTGGAAGTACCCTTGAGATACCTGATAATCCATTTAACTGCATTTCAATGTTTTCTGCCAGGATTAGAGAGATACCAATTGACTACTCCAACTACATGAGCTATATCTGGCCTGGTACAAACCATAGCAGACATCAAGCTACCAACGGCCAAAGCATAAGGAACTTTCTTCATTTCTTCTTTGTCTTTCTCACTTGTAGGACACTGTGTATTACTCAACTTGAAGTGACTTGTAAGTGGAGTAGAGACTTTCTTAGCCTTGCCCATGTTAAACTTATCAAGTACTTTATTAATGTACTTTACTCTTGAGACAACCAAAACTTTCTATTTTGCGTGTCCAGAGCAATTTTTATTCCAAGTATCTGTCTAGCTGGACCCAAATTCTTCATTGTAAAGGACTTGCTTAGGTTCTTTTTCAACTTATCAATCTTCAAGGTATCATGGCCAACAATTAGCATATCATCTACATAAAGCAAAAGAATAATAAATCACCATCCAAAAAATTCTTTACATAAACACAATGATTAGATATAGTCCTGTGATACTCATGGTCTATCATGAAGGAGTCAAAGTTCTTGTACCACTACCTCGGCGCCTGTTTTAGACCATACAAGCTCTTCTTGAGAAGACATACGAGGTTTTCTTTGCTATTTTCTTTGAACCCCTTCGAATGATCCATGTAAATTTCTTCTTCCAAGTCACCATGTAGAAAGGCTTTCTTCACATCAAGCTACTCAATTTCCAAATTCAAACTGGATGCAATTCCAAGACCAACCCAGATACAATACATCTTTACCACAGGAGAGAATATTTTTTTCACAGTCTACAAATTTCTTCTGACTGAATCCCTTCACAACCAATCTTACGTGTACCTTAGATGTGAGCTGTTTCTTCAGTCTTCCAAATGTGCACCCATTTGTTTTTGAGTGCCCTCTTGTCCTTAGGCAATTTCACCAAATCATAAGTGTGGTTTTCATGCAAGGATTTTATCTCTTCTTTCATGGCTTTCAACCATTCTTCTTTCATTTCATACTCTAGAGCCTGATTGTAGGACTTTGTCTCACCTCCATCTGTCAACAAGTACTCATTAGGATTATGCCTGTTGGAAGACCTCCTATCTCTAGTAGATTTCCTAGGATGATCTTGTGGTGGTTGAATTGGTGGTGGCTCTTGTTCATGTTCATCAACAATAGGAACATATCATCCTTCCCCTGCTTTGGCTTAACTTCCCTATGATCAAGATGAATTGGTAGTAGAGAAACTGAATCCATTCTAGTAGGAACTTCATTCGAGAAATTTGGTTTATCATCTTTATCAAGTTGTCTTCAATGGTTTGATCTTCAATGAAGACAACATCTTTGCTTCTAATTACCTTCTAATATATGGGATCCCATAATCTGTAACCAAATTCTTCATTTTCATAACCCAAGAAAATGCACTACTTTTATTTGACATCAAGCTTTGACCTCTTATCTTTGGGAATATGAACAAATGCTCAGCAACCAAAAAATCTTAAGTGTTTGAATGATACATCTTTTCTTTTCCAAACTCTCTCTGGAATGTCACCCTCCAAAGGAATTGAAAGAGAAAGGTTGATCAAGTCGATTGTTATCTTCATTGCCTCACTGCAAAAGGACTTAGGCATTTTGGCATTTGAGAGCATGCATTTAATGCTTTCAGTAATTGATTTGTTCATCCTCTCTGCCACACCATTCTCTTGAGGCATTTTTTGTGCTGATTTATCCAATTTGATTCTATGGGATTTGCATTACTCTTCCACTTCAACTGCTTGCTAGTTTCTTTCTCAACTTTGTTGTGAAAGTCCTTGAATTCCTCCAAAACCCAGTCTTTAGATTTCAAGGTAAAAAACCACACTTTTCTAGGAAAGTCATCAATAAAAGTAACAAAATACAAAGCACCACCAAGAGACTTGTCTTTCATTTAACAAACATCAGTGTGCGCCAACTCTAATGGATTTAATTTTCTAGATGGAGGAAATTTTTGAAATGCAACTCTGTGTTGTTTTCTATATATGCAGTGAACACAAGTTTTGAGTGCATTACCTCTTACTTCAGGAAAGAGCTATTTTTGAACAAATATTTGAATACCTTTTTCACTCATGTGTCCCAGTCGTTTATGCCAAAGGTCAATGGAAGAATCTTGAACTACGTTCACTTCCTTTTTCTTCAATTTGCCTTGCATCAACTAGAGAGCACCTTGCTTCTTTCCTCTGGCAACAATAAGACTCCCTTTGGTGAGCTTCCATTTACCTCATCCTTGGTTGCTATGGTAGCCCTCATCATCAAGTTTGGCTATAGAAATAAGTAAGATAGTCTAAACACTGTAATATCAGGAACATGTCTAGCATTCTGCAAAATTAACCCTGTATTTGTATACAAGTATATATCTCCCATGCCAACAACTTTGCATGAGGCTTCATTTCTCTTCTTGACATAGCCTAAATCTCTTGCAATGTAGGTTGAGAAGAAGTGTCTGTGTAAAGTAACACGAAAAGATGCACTTGAGTTAACAACTCAATCACTGTCATGACAAGTAGGATTGACACAACCCATCATCACAGAACACAAACATGTCATCATGGGCTGCCACAATTGTTGTAGTTTCTTCATTATCATTCTTTTTCTGCATGTTGCCTTTACCCTTTTCCTCAGCCTGTTCTCTTTTCAAGAGTCTGCACTGAGACTTATAATGTCCCATTTTTGAACAATAATAGCATTTAATATCTTTTCTATTGTTCTTTGACTTGGACCTACCTCTGGACTTGTCATTCTTGTTGTGGGGATTTCTACTTTTGCTTTTCCCTTTTTTTTTCTTTCTTTTTTGTCACTAGGGCAATGAAAGTCACTTTCAGTTCCTTCGTCCTTTCTCCTGAGTTCTTCATTCATCACAACCTCTTTTGCAATTTCCATAGTTAACACCCCATTTGGAGTTGAATTACTGATTGAAACCACCATTATCTCCCAACTGTTAGGTAGTGAGCTGAATAACAATAAAGCCTGCACCTCATCATCCAAATTCAAATTCAAAGTAGCTACCTGATTTATCAAGTCCTAAAATTCACTCAAGTGCTCAGACATGTCAACACCATCTTTGTACCTTAAACGAGTAATCTGATTAAGACAAGAAGATTTATTTAAACCAGTTTCCCTTTCATACATATTTTCAAGTTTCTTCCAAAGTTCATCCGCTTTAGTATCTTTGGCAAAATAGTGGAAGATGCTCTGGCTAATCTACTGCCTAATATGACCAATAGTTTTCCTGTGCATACTAGCCCATTTTTCATCAGTCATCTTACTTGGTTTTCCCTTATCCCCTAGAACAGGTTTATAGAAATCTTTATTAAGACAGTATAATATGTCTTCCATTCTAGGCTTCCAAATTGAATAATTTGAAGGTGTCAATTTAATCATCACACCACTGTCTGTTGAATTGTCCATTTTAATCATTACAAATTTAAAGCAGCCCAACTTGGCCGCACTGATACCACTTGTTGGGAAAAGGGGTACCGGTGTAGGCATACAAATATTAGAGACAACAACAACCAGGATCAAATTTCACTTTTTCCAAATATAGAATAAACTATAAACAGTCAAACCAACCAAGTAAAGATATCAATAGACAAAATAAATTTGAAAAATAAACAAGCACAAGACACCAAGATTTTTACGTGAAAAAACCTAATTGGGAAAAACCAGGGGATTTAGTCCAGTCAAATGATCTCCACTATGAAAATATTGGAAATACAAAGTTCTGCCTAAAGCATCCAGATGACAACAACATCAATATAATCACACAAAAGTGTGGATCAACAAATATTTTCTTCCAAATACTACTACTTGAAAAGGAAGTATACGGGTTGGAAGGATTTTACCAAATGAGGAGTAAACTGAAAATCGAAACTAGTAGATGTCAAGAGCTTGTTGAGAGGAACTTATGGTTAGAATTTTATCAAGATCGGGTTTCGTTTCACCGTTCGATCATGGCTTGAAAGTCACAGCTCTTCTTTCTCTCCCTACCACTGTTTTTCTCTTTTTTCAATTTTCCCTCTCCTCACTTTGCTCTCTTGTGGCTGCTACAACTCACTTGTGAAGAAGAAGACGTTTTAGGTCTTAATTCTCAAGTCCAATTGACTTGGTAATGGGCTTTTGTGGATTACCCATATTAGATGGACAAGTCCAACACATCTCTAAGAATGAACGAGTCAATGACATAATCAGTGTGGTACACAATATTTTTAAAACATATCCAAGGATCATTCAATTCCTGTTCTTTGAGCTGTTCTATAGATTTAGAGAAATCTCCTCTAAGGGACAATATGTTTTCATGAACTGTCTCTATTTGATGCCGTAACTGATCAGTATTGAATCATCTTCAGAATTCAGAAGCTCGTTTAGATTGGGGATGACAAAATCAATGAAGCCCAGTTCATTAGTTTTGGGGAAGTTAGATCTCAAGGATTTTGGTATTACTTCATCATAGATATCTCTGGCCTCTTCTTGATAACCTTGAACTCATGGAGCAAATCAAATATTGCAAGATTCAATTGCCTAGTAATGTCTTCAGTGATATTATGATCATAAGATGAGTAAATAACACATTCTATCTCTCACACTACACATTTTTATGCAAAAATATGTTATTAACTTTCACATGATTCTCAACGTATTTTTCAACTGATAGATCCATGAGAAAATTTCTCAGGATTTTCAGCTCCTTATACAGATAGTCTAATTGATCAACTGCAGATAGGGAGCTTGCCTTAAGGTCTGATAGCTCCACCACGTTGACAAGGAGGGAATTGAGAAATCCAAGAACATGTTCATCCATTGCGAAAACACCTTATCTTGATGACTTCAAATCCTTAAGGGCTTATCTCTATTATTAGTCTCTCTAATATCAAGATTAATAGCATTTATCTTCTGTATTTGATAAGAAAGTTTAGCCTTCATTTCACTTACCATATCTTCATCCATCTTGTCGTCTTCGGAACACAAGTACAGGAGACGTGCAATGTTGTCAGCAACGCTTTAGCCTGAGTCTAGAGATCCTTCAATTCCTTAGTGCTTAGTACACCATTTCTTCGTAACTCTAATAAAATTTCTTAAATGCCTTAGGTTCTCTTGAAGGGCTTCAATTTCCTTTCCCAGGAACAACAGAATGAGGCTTACATCTTATTAGATCATTCAGATTCTCTAGAAGAACATCGAAAGATTCTCCTATAGCATCTGTTTTCGAACAAGTCAATCTTGTTGAGTTGGAAAGAGCACTATAAAAATTTTGTATGTCTAGATTGATCATCTAAGTTTCAATAGTGCACTTGAAATCAGAACATAGAGATTACATGGAATTCTCTGATATTCTTTTGATGGAATTGTGCTATAGTATATGCTCTAAAACTAATATGTTTTAGTGACAAATTACACTTTTATATTTATACATATTTTGCAATATGGCATTCTTTATCTATTTGATATGATAAATATTTTTCAAATAAAATATATGTATGAGACAAATCATAAATAGTTATGATGATGTATTTCTCTAAATAGTTATATTGGTAAATATTCCTAATCGTAGTGTTTGATACGGGTGGATTAGCATATAGTTGTATGTGGATGCTTATTGAGAATAAGTGCATCGGATTGACCAGCTAAGAGTATTCCACATAGATATAATCGAATGCCAGTGGATTAATCACTTTGTGATAGTATTGTAATGATTCTTGGACCAAGGTTATGAGTTTATCTTGATTGTGGATTACTATATTTTGACTCTATTAGTTGTTACTATTAAGAAGTCGCACATATTGTAGAGTTCGGGTATAGTGTGAATTATGGAAAGATAAGATATGACCAATATAGGATTCACCACTCTTTATGTATCTTAATGGAGAGTATATCCCAATATAGCCACTTTTTGAAATACGACTCGGCAAACTTTGCACAGAGTGAAAATAGAATTAAGAGTGTCTTAAGGTCTATTTTAAGTGAATTATATTTGGAAAGAAGTAAATTGATTAGTTTAATAATAGTTGGCGTTATATATGTACTCTTGAACTAATCGAGATGCTGTGTGGTGAAAGAATAATGATTACATGGTAATTAAATTACGATAGGTGAAGTCGAACCACTTGACATATCTCAACACTTGGGTGGTCATGAATTGATGTTTCGCTAGAACCAATCTTGATCTATAAGTGTAAATTAATTAATTAATGAATTAATGATAAATTAAAGTTGTTTAATTTATTTGATCCAAAATATTTTAAGATTATAATTTGTCTAATCCTAATTAGTTTAGAATTATAATTTATACTCATTACCAACGCGATTAAGAACCTAAAGGATTACCACTTAAAGATAATTAATTCGAGATTAAATTGATATTATTGATAAGTATGAGATACTTACGAATTAATTTATAAAATAAATTAACTTTTAGGGCTTAAATATAATGAGCCATAATTTTAGAGACTAATATGCAATATTCCTAGAGTTTCATGCTTATTATAGTCCTAAAATTCAAATTGATTTGGTCTCTAATATATATATATATATATATATAAAACCCGATTCGAGAACCTTCTCTCATAGATTTCCTTCACCAAGTCATCGCCAGCAATCAACTCTTATCCCTTGGTGTCAAAAGGCTAATGTCCTTAAGAGTCTTGCCCAAAAACTTTATTTATTCTCGTTGGGGCTTCAGGGTATGCTCAACAGATGAATTCGCGAACTCGGATGCTTTATCCAATCCAGTTCTTATATATATATATATATATACATATCTATATATATATATATGCTTGGAATAAGATGTGTAGCTTATATATGTGCTTTATCCATTCCATTTCTTTTATATATATATATATATATATATAAAGACCCCAAGCAATTGCTATGGAAGGATCATAGGAAAATAAAAGCAATTGCCATGAGTTGATCATGGGAATTTTTTTTTTAAAACGTTAAAAAAATGCTTTTGGAAAATATTTTGGAATACATTTGAGGAGCTAGCACTCTGCGACTTGACTCAATTAATCTTGTGAAGATTCTGAATTAATTATCTGTATGGATACCATTTAAGGTTGGGCGTTTGTGTGGCTTGTAGATTGACATCCCTGACAGATTGGGGATTTTACTGCGGTTTAAGGTATAATCTCTATACTTTGTTGTGTTACGCATAAATTAATCAAAATAATCCATCGCATGAAGTAAAAATTTTAAATTCCACTACGTGTTGTATGATTTACTTTCTTATAGTGGTATCAGAGCCACCATTGATTAATTTTTAATGTAGTTGTGTTTAGTTATCATGAATATTGAATTTGTTCAAGATATATGAATTTTTTATGTTGTTTTTGAAAATATTGGAGAAAAAATAAAATAAAATAAAAAATCCCACATTTTTCTATGGTTTCAATGTGAGGATTTTTTTATTTTATTTTATTTTATTTTTTAGTGACAGTTTGGGTTTTGTCACTAAAAGTGCTTAATAAGTTAAGTTACTTTTAGTGACACTTAATTTATATTTCAATATAAAAGGTTTTTCTAAATTTGGTTTTTAAAACCACTGATTAATTTTTGACAAATGTTGTTTAAAGCTCATTGTTAATATTTAGAAACTTTCTTTATTTTAATTTGATTAAAATTTAGAAAGTATAAAAAGTTTGAAAATATTTATTTGATTCTATGAAATTAGAATTAGAAAATTTGTTAAAATTTTAGAAATTTATTATTTTTCAATGAGATTGTAATTTAATAAGTGTTAAAAATTTTAGAAATTATTTTTAATATAATTTTTCAAATTCTATTATTTAAAGTTTTTATGTTCTAATAAGATTGAAAAATAATTTTTCTCCATATAATATTTTCAAAAATAATTGAAGAATGATAATTTCAATAAAATTGTGGATTATGACATATGGTGATTCATGATTAGATACTAAATTCATTTTTTGTGCTTTTATTTAATTATTGAATTATATAATTGCATGATGGATGATTATGGACTTAAGACCAATGTGATTGTGTGTGGTTTACTTAGTTCAAATTCAATGGTTATAAAATTTTAAATAGGGCCTACATGTCCTGCCTTTTTCTATCATCTTGGATGCAATTCTTTTTTTCATCTCAATCCCCTCGAAAGTAACTCGAAATTGCTTGATCAGTCATGTAATGTACATAGAGATAGGTTGGGGATATGATTGAATATCTAAAATGTTTAGATAGAATTATATTTGTAACCTACAAAATGATGGAAATGGCGCAATGGTGCAACAACGAAGGAAATTTTCAAGAGTTGAAGATTACCCTTAAGATTTGACTACCTAGTTTCCTTTGTGACTCAAGGAAACTAGTTTAGTAAAAGTTCACAATCATCCATGTTTTATGCTTGTTTTATTTATGATATCTTGATATGATAATTATTATTGCATACAATTTGATGAGGCCTAATAAATAATTTGAAGGAAAAATCTCTCAAAACAATATTAAGTCAATAAATAAGTTTCTTTCCATTATTATAGCAAGAAACGAGAATTCTTCTTAGATATAACTTGTTGGGTTAATCCAATATTACTCTACTTGAACATGTTTAAGCCGTGAGATAAGATCTCTGAATAATGGGTATGATTTAACAGAGGCATATAATTTATTATGTACACCCAAGGTTGTATGTCTTGGAGGCAAAGGTTAGAGTCACGTAAGATGTGCTATCAAGAGTTGATACCTAACTATCTAAGAATTACAAAGTATTGTAATTGGTAAGAGTTACCTACCTTTCGAAATTATTTTGGTTTGTTAGGTACATCAAATATCAAAATAATTAGATGGGATCCTAACCTACTAGGGGTTCTATGAGAGTTCCCGAATCAATATATGAGGGTTATTGATTTGAATTAAAATAGTGGAAGAAAAACGAAATTAAAAAGTAAAGTCCATATTATATTTTGGTTTTGTTTATGAATAAATAGCAAATTCTTATTCTGTTTTTATTTACATGTTGTAGAATATGAGTAATAACGTTAATTTGTGTCCCATTTTAAATGACAACAAACTCATTGGGCCAAATTTTTTAGACTGGAAACACAACTTGAGAATTGTTCTCAAGCATGAGAAAATTGGTTGTCCTTGAGTAGCCTATTCTTGATGCGACAGCAGATGATGCTAATCAAGCAGTTCAGAATACTTATCATAAGCACATGGAGGACAACGATACTACCATTTGTATCATGTTGGCTGCTATGAATTTTGAATTGCAGAAGAAGCACGGAGATATGGATTCTCCGTCTATGATTCTTCATCTCAATGAGTTATTTGATGAACAGTCAAGGAATGAGAAGTATGATACCTCTAAGGAGCTCTTTTGTTGCAAAATAGCAGAGGGTACTTCAGTAGCTATTCATATATTGAAGATGATTGGACTAATTAAAAAAGGTTGGAATGATTGGGATTTGTGCAAAATCATGAGTTAAATGTAGACTTGAAATTCTACCTAAAAGCTTTTCATAGTTCGTGATGAAATATAACATAAATAAGTTGTTAGCAACTCTTTTTGAACTATTGAATATGCTTAAAACTGCCGAGACAACCATAAAAAAGGAAAGTAAATAAGTATTGGTTATTGAATCTTCCAATAGGAAGAAAAAAAAATTCAAGATTGGTTTTAAGAAAGCCAAGTATGGGGTGAAACCAACACCTGTGATTAAAAAGAACAAGCCTAATCTTTTTGCTTCTATTTTGGAAACCAATTGACATTGGAAGAGGAATTACAAGGTTACCCAGATTACTTGAAGCAGAAGAGGCTTGGTGAAAATTCTACTTCAGGTATCTTTATGATTGAAATCAATATTTTTACTTCCAAAATAGATTCTTGGGGTATTAGATACTAGATCTGCATCTTATATTTGTAAAAATATGTAAGGACTAAAGAGAAGTAGAATGTTTCAGCTAAGGGAGAAGTGGACCTACGCATGGGAAATAGAGTAAGAGTTGCTGCTTTAGCAGTATGGACTTATTATCTTTTTGTTCTAATGGTCTTGTTTTAAAACTTAAAGACTGTTATTGTGTTCCCTCTCTTATTAAAAATATTTTTTTTTACGTGATGGCATTTTGTATGAAATAGCTGCTATGATTAATGATCTTTATATTCTAGATACGGAAAATCCAATTCTCAACACAAATCTAAAAAGGCCCAAAATTGATAATGTGAAACAATATTTCCTTTGGCATTGTAGACTTGGTCATGTAAATGAGAAACGCGTTACCAAATTACATAATAATGGTTATTTAGAATCATTTGATTATGAATCATATGATAAATGTGAATCTTGTTTACTTAGTAAAATGATCAAATTACCTTTTACTCATAAGAGTGATAGATCTAATAAATTGCTAGGGCTAATACATACCGATATTTGTGGTCTTATGTCAATCCATGCTGGATGAGGTTCATTTCATACTTCATTACCTTTACGAATGACCATTCAAAATATGGTTATGTATAGTTGATGAAGTATAAGTCTGAAGCCTTTGAAATGTTCAAGGATTTCAGGAATGAAGTTGAAAAACAACTTGGTAAAAGTATTAAAATACTTTGATTTGATCGAAGTGGGAAATATTTAAACCAAGAGTTTCAAAATTATTTTAAGGAGAATGAAATTCTATCTCAATGGACTCCTTATACACCATAACTAAATGTGCACATGAAATACATAATTGAACTCTATTAGATATGGTTCGATCGATGATGAGTCTTGCAGACCTCCCTAAATTGTTTTGGGGCTATGCTCTTAATGCTGCTTCCCATTTACTAAACTGTGTTCTATCAAAAGTTGTTGATTTCACTCTCTATAAGATATGGTTTGCAAAGAAATCTAATTTATCATATTTGAAAGATTGGGGCCGCCCTACTTATGTGAAGAGGGTAGAGTTTGACGAAGTTGAAGTTAAGCTGCAATTTGAACTAGTAGACAAATGCCTATTTGTGGGGAATCCAAAGGAGATATATAGATACTATTTCTATAATTCCATTAAGTAAAAGTTGTTTGACTCAAAACACGTCATCTTTCTAGAGAAAGAGTTTATTCTTGAAAAGGCATGTGGGAGCAAAATAGATTTTGAAGAAGTTCAAGAAACACAATTTGGCATTGACCAACAAGTGGAATAAGAACTTACAATTTCATGATGTTGTGATGAAAATGAAGTTAAGGATACACAAGTTCTTCGTAGGATTACTAGGATATGTCATGCCCCAAAAAGATATGAATTTCTTGTAAGTGAGCACAACAATGTATTAATCATTACGAATGATGAACCTATATCTTACAAAGAAGCATTATCTAATAAAAACTCTCAAAAGTGGCTACACTGTGAAGTTTGAGACAAATTCAATGTATGAAAATAAGTATGGACCTTTGTCGATCCAACTAAAGGGATTAAGCCCAGAAGGTGCAAATGGATCTTTAGGAGAAGATATTGACATGAATGGTAATATGATTACCTATAAGGCGCGATTGGTGTAAAAGATTACACACAAAGATAAGGAGTTGACTTTGATGAAATTTTCTCACTAGTTGCAATAGTAAAATCCGTTCGGATTTTACTTGCTATAGCCGCATATTATGATTATGAGTTTGGCAAATAGATGTAAAAACTGCATTCCTTAATAGAAATTTGCAGGAGGAGGTGTATATGATGCAGCCTAAAGGATTTATATCCATAGATCCCAATAAAGTATGCAAGATACAAAGGTCTATTTATGGACTAAAACAACCTTTTAGGTGTTGGAACATCCGTTTTGATGAGATAATCAAAGAGTTTGATTTTATCAAAAATGAGGATGAACCTCGTGTGGACAAGAAGGTTAGCGGAAGCGCCATTATTTTTTTGATACTTTATGTGGATGACATATTATTGATGGGAAATGACATACCTATGCTTCAAAGTGTAAATGTATTGTTGTCCAGGAACTTTTTCATTTAGAAGATTTAGGAGAGGCCTTCATTCTGGGAATGAGAAACTATAGAGATAGATCTAAGAGGTTGTTTGGTCTTACTCAATCAACGTACATAGATAAGATGCTAAAGAGGTTTAGCATGGATCAATCAAAGAAGGGTTACTCACCAATGTCTCATGGTGTATATCTTTTTAAAGACATGTGTCCTAAGATAGATGTCCTGAGTTGAAAGCTTGAGACTTGAGAATGATTACATAAGTTGAAATAAAAGTCCATGACGTACTTTTTGCACAAAAGGAGGTACATGTCTGATATCAAACATCTTGAAGGAGTCCAAAATTTTCTTTTTGACTTGACAAGAGACTTTATACGTTATTCAATGAATTGTACTTGTACAAGATGGAGGAATCTAAAAAATGTATTTTTATTTTGAAAATGACAACAAGAATATGATGAGATGCTTAAATCCAATTTGTGGCAAAGAGTTATGGGATGCATCATTTGATTTTCAAGTATACCTCACAGATTCTTACTGGCACATCTTAATATGACCTTGATGAGAATCACCAACACATTGAGACTTACGACAAATTGCCCTAGTTTCTATTTTAATCTCGATGCTCAATTTAATAAAAAAAAAATTGCCCCAATCTTCAAATCTTGATTCAAATTTTTTCCCGTTGAAATCTTCTGATTGAATACCCCAAAAAAAATGGATCCAGCCCCACCATTTGCAACAAAAATTTCCCTATTCATGAATCACAAAATCTTATGATAGTTCATTATTGATACTACCCAAAAAGATGCTCCATGATTATGTGAGGCAAAATATATTTACAGACAGATATACACCAAGCAACACAAATAAATAAATGATTCATTTTGGTTGATTTAGATTTTTTTTTTTAAATAAAGGAAAAACTATGCACTTTACATGCAAGTATTGACAAATATAAAGTCCAATATTCATAGGAATCACATCATGAGCCTTTAGAACAAGACAAATTGTGTTCAATTGCTTCCTTATGAGGTTTGGTGTCCTTATTAGAAATAATGAATGGCTTTTCTTATTTGTTAAACCTACCAAACCTATACATGGACTTTGTCAGGGTTGCAACATGGCTAAGAAAATGACAGTTTGACTCTTCAGCTTTCGGGGCTATGCTAGGGATTGTGTTGATCTTGTGACCAATTTGATTCTAATTGACTAGTCACCACATCTCGAAGAAAGTAAACAGTTCTCTACCTCTAATTAATACGAGAAAGTAGTCTGCATGTGAACCTTATTGGCTTGTAATGTGGTTAGAAGAGATAGCTAAAATTGTAAATCATGGGACATGTCCTTGTGATTACTAAGAAAAGATAGAGCCAAAAAGGATTGGTTCTTGTGATTTTCATGAAAGAAAAGTTAGTATTGAGCTTTGTAAGCTAGTAATGCGCCTAGAAAGAGATAGTCAAAACAAAATTCTATCAAGGAATTGTGCACCTTTGATTGCTTATGGATTCCAAAGTTTTGCCCTAGTGTTGGGCTTCAAAACTTTTCAAAATAGTAGTGACGCATCTAAACATTATATTTCACTCACTAACATTCTAACATTGCACCTTGCCTTTTAGACTTTCACCTAATACCCAGAAAATGACTGGCTACACTTGAATTACTACAATGCTTTTCATGTTGTGGATGCATTTAACACATTGCCAACTTGATTTCAAAATCACAATTTCATATAGTTGAAGCCTTTGGCACTCTAAGTCACCTAATTCGTGACTTCAATTTTTTTTCTCTTTATTTTTTTTTGAAAATTCACCTCATGTGATCTTAAATACAAGCAATGTCACTCTTATCCCAACACTTTCTTTAAATTCTCTCTCCCAGGGTGTGCGATCAATAGGTGCATATGAAATGAAATTTTTAGCTTTGGAGGCTCAAAGGGGATGCAAGGGATAAATAGTGCATAGGTAGCAGAAACGAAGGCCAAAACATCTTTCTCAACTCTCAAGATAACCAGTGTAAGAAATTTATAGTCAAGGTTGGATTTACTTGACTTTGACATTTGAAATCTCCCCCTATTAGTGTAGGGATGTGATCATCAAGGATTTTATTGAAATGAAATCATCATATCCAATGGCCCAAAGAGGATACAAAGGATAAACTATATTTAGATAGAGAAACGAATGCTCAAAACATCATCCTAGATTCTCATAACAATCGAAGTAAAGAACACATTACGCTTTCAAATAGATGTGGCATGAGTCAAACTTGACAAATTTTACCTTCACAAAAATTTCCCCAGTAAAGGGTTTGGTCAGCAAGGTAATTGATCAAGCTATATCCACCAATTCTGGAGTTTAGCGAGTCAGCAAAGGGTAGACAGTGTTTGGATATTGGACTTGCTCCCATGAAAATGACTAGGTCAAAATTTTCAAAGCGCATGCAGTAGATAGTCAAATATATCAGCAAGAATTGCATGCAAAACATGAATTTGAGACTTTTTAACTCGATCTTGTTCTTTAGGGCTCATTCCATGGTTTGCATATAGGAAAAAACATTCTCAAAATCATGAAATATAATTGCACCAACAACGAAAAAAATGTATAAAAATTTTGAAATGAAATGTTTTGAACATATACTATATACACATAATGGATTGATCACTCAGACAAAAGCAATGTATTTATTTGATAATTTTCAGAGAGCATTATCTTTTCAAAAGCATGAATGTGACCCTAAGACTGCAGCTTAGCACTAGGAGTAATAGATTTCATCCTTAGACTGATTTTTGCTATTAGATTTGCAAAATTAGTTAATCTAAATATGCCGTGTTATGAATCATAGGGATCCATAAAATATCGAGTAACACTCTTATACTCTCAAAATATTTGAAAACTTTACAACAACAATAGTAAAATACAATAAAAAATTTCCAAGAAAATCTCTCGCTCCTCTTTTGCTTTTCTCCTTTTTTTTCTTAACAACTTTTGGATAAATGTAAGGAAAGAGGAAACAAAAGAAAAAAGAAAAATAAATTGAGTCAGTAAACATAATTGAAAATCGGTATGCATGCTGTATAGGGGGGCCCTTCTTTTGACAAGCTATTAAGGGTTGTCCTAGCATAAAAATGCAATCCTTTGCGGTAGGTACTGTACAATACCAACGGACCTAAACCATTCGTTTGTGAGATTCTTGGAAAATCAGCTTTCTACTTGATTCATAGACTCTATTTGATATGAGTGTGACAACTTGACTCTCAATGAGATGCTCTTGGAAAAGATGATGATATTTGAATGGGCCGACAAGAAGCCTTGTTATTAAATGAGATGGACTCATTGGGAAGTCATGAAAAGGAGGATATCAAAAGATTGAAAACACATCATATTAACATGTAAGAAGGTAATTAGTGTTTTGGATATCGGGCAATAGAGTTTAGAAAGAACTATGTTCGAATGGATTGGGTATTTTGGATGGCTCATGAACAAGTATGAAGAATATTACTCAAAAGACTTGAGACATGTCATATTTTCTGTGCATTATAGATCTGTGTCTTATCCATTGGGCATGAAGTTTGTGAGAACTTTTGTTTGAATGGATCGGGTAATCGTTTGAAGGGTCTACCGAAGGTTGAGGGGATCACTAATTCGACTTTTGTTCAATCACCCCAAATCACTTAGTAATTTACTTAGTCTATGAGTTTGCAATCAAAATTTAGCCTCAATTATTTGTTCTTGAAAGCGTAGACTCTCATCTGATTTAACTTTTGAGCTTAGTGTCCTCGTGCTTATGATTTTTACCAACTTTGTTAAAATAGCCAAAAGATGATTGTCAAAACCTCGTACTCTAAGTCAATTAACTGGTACTTGATTTGTATCCCCATGCCACTTGGTTCTGAAGTAGATGCTGGATTCGGGTCCTTACCTTGTACATACCCCTTTAGATGGTACAAAAATATAAACGTGCATGTTTTATTGGGTTATATACCCAAGACAAAAGGGTTGGCTTATTCCTATCACAGGATATCCGAAATAGTATTCTCCCCGTGGCTTTTGCATGATGCCAGTTACTAAAGCGAGTAAAAATGCAAAAATCAAGACATCACTAACATATAAATGTGATGCACCATAGTCGTAATGACTTCACATACAAACATAAATTTACAAAGAAAGAGTCCTATGGGTACAAACATGAGTTATGGATAAACATTTTTTCCAAGGGGAGGGGAATCATACAACACTAGAAATGTACACAACTTTTTAAAAAAATAGAATCACATTTGTACAACTCGATCTAAGGGTACAATGGTTGACATAAGAGGTCCTAAGGGATAACATATCTAAATTCTTGAAATTACAAAAATTAAACTATGACGCTATTTTGATTCTTGGGACATGAGATGCACTAGACGGAAACTTAAACATGCAAAAATTGAGGAATCGCAACTGGCTTACTAGAAGAGCAGTTTGCCCAAAGGCACCATAATAAGGCTCATGAAATGGGAAAGGCAATAAACAAAGAGAGTAAGAACAGAAAATAAGAATACCATAAAACATACATAAAGATTATCCCTCACCTTGTGCTTGTGTCCTATTAGGGATTCGAGAGGCTCTATCATTGATCTAGGTAATTTACATGTTGCATGAGTTTAGGTTCACTAATGTAATCTAGACTCCACACAGGTTTATGATTCTCGGACCTTCAGAGTGAGGAACCTAAAAAGTAGCATTTCTGTCAATTTCAAGGGTCCTAGATTGGTGGTTCGAGTTGGACTTATTCAACAACATGAGGTCCGAATCCTAAAAGGGAAGTGGGATAGCGCCCATTGGGTTATGTAGATGAGTAATGCATGATGTGTTCCCTGTAAGCGAAGGGATTAACTTACCTAACATTTATTCAAAATAGATATTGCTCAAAAAACCCAAATATATAATAATACAATTAGAGAATAAAACACAAGTGAGTTAAATGCCAAAGATAAAAGTACAAGAAAATTTAAACAAAATACAGATATGAAAACAAAATATATACAAAATACAGATATGAAAACAGAAAAAAGCATCTAAACATCCAAACTCAATATAACAAGGTGTTAAGATATATGAAACATAATTATATTGAGTGCATTTTAGACTCTCTAGTGTCCCCAGTGGAGTTGTCAAAGAGACAGTATGTACCATTTTTCGACATGGAAAAATGAAATTATCTAAATAAAGAGGAAATAAATAAATATGTATAATAGTAGTACAGAAAAAGCTATAAAATGGGATTTTAAAATGCAATGTTTGAAGATCCAAAAAATAATCTGGAATAGGATTTTTATAAAAATAAATAAATAAACAAATAATAGAGTCACCACCGAGTGTGTAAATTACATCGGGATACTAACATTAACCTAAAGGAAAGGAAAAAATTCCTAAATGTTTAAAGGAATTAAAAGGAGTTTGAAAAACATTTAAACTGCAATAAATAAATAAATAAATAAATAAGTAAAATAAATTAAGTAGAAATCTTGTACTAGGTGACTCCTATTCTACGAAAACAAAAGAAATAAGATCGGGAGTCCTATTGAGGAAAGGGAAGACTAGATTACTCTATGGGTAAACTAGGTACCCTTTTACCCTGCCCGGTAATAACGCCGATTGCGTGATTTAATTCATATTTCTAATAAATTAACCTAAATTTATATCAAGTTTAGATGAAAACAAAATGAAAGTAAATGAACAGTAGAATATGCATAGAAAGCACGAGAAACGGGAAACTCGCTGTGTCAGTGTTGGACTAACACAGGAGGGCAAATCTTCTATACTAGAATTGGACTAGCGTAAAATATGAGCAAAAGATATTTACGAAGAATAAATATACTAGACAAACTAATAAACGTATAAATCACAAACATGAACAAATAAAACATGATATTCTAACATATAAGTTTTAATGAAAGCAATAAACATATAGCACATAACCGTATTTATTGCATTATCTTAAGCCTTTTTTCAAGATGTAAATTACAATAAATAATGATAATAATTAAATAAGCAATAATAATAGAGGAAACTAAGAAAAATAATTAAATAATTAGCATATAAATCATATAAAACACTTGGCACATAAAGGGATTTGAATATATACCTCCTAAAGTGACTCGAAAGTACAAAATTATCCTATTTTTAGCTCAAAATATGAACAAGCGGGTTAATGTACCAATATACAAGCATCAGAAGAATTAGACTAACGCAAAACATATATTATTAACCAAACAAAAGTAGTTTTAATGAATAAAGTAAGTTAAATTATCATAAAAAAGGATAAGTAACAATTATTAAAAAGAAAGAGGGACTTAATTGAGCAAACTTTAAACTTAAAGGATTGAACTGCAACATTTCTGAGCAATAGAAGTGTCAACATACAAGAAAGAACAAAGTTCTAGCAGTAAAACAACATTTATTAAGAAAAAGAAATTTAATTAAGAACAAAAATAAATTCCTAAGGGCTTAATTACAAGATTTGCAAAGTTTTTGGGGAAAAATATAATTTAATAGAGTTTAGGGGTCAACAATTGTAACTTACTAAAGTTTAGGGACAACAGTAATTACAGAGAATTTTGGGGACCAAATTGCAATTTCAAAAAGTCCTGGGGACTAACATGAAATACTAATTCAAAGTATTAGTGACTACAAATGTAATTTCAAAAAATTTTGGGGTCAACAGTTTAATTAAAATGGTGTAGGAGCTAGATTGGAATTATGGGGGATCCATTTGCAATTTACCGAAAATTTAGCAAGAATTGGGCCCAAAAATAACTTCTAATAACCCAAAACAAAAAAAATTGTGTCCCCAAAATTTTTCTTAGCACTCTTGTATTAGTCTGGCATAAAATATAAACAACCTGTCGTAGCCCAATAGGAAATAGCCCAACATTAAATGTCCAACAAAGCCCAACCCAAAAAAATTTGCCCAACATAAAACTAAATCATAATCTACTAAAAATAGGCCCAACAGTTACATGGCTCGTGAAGTAATACTACCAGCCCAAAAGCCAAAAAAAAGAAAAATACAATACAACCCTTTTAATTTAATCAGTTCAAAGAGACTATGGCCCAAATATTTAATCCAGTATTTGTTTACTAAACCAAACCAAACCCAAGCCCAAGCCCAAGCCCAGAACAAAATAATCTTAACTTAAAAAAAAAAAAAAAAACAAAATAAGCCCACACAAACTAAACCCAAAATAAACTCTATAACCCAGACCCAAGAGCCTATTTTAATACAATTAAACCCAGTATAAATAATTAGCCCATTAATTAAACAAATTCATTAACATTCATTATTTAAATAAAAAACATTAATCAAACAATCCTACTTACCAAGCAAGTTTAAACACATAGTAAAGTCTAATACCTAGATATATTAACAACAATAATAAAGAAAATGAAGCTAATCAAATTAATCTAAAGCTTCTAGAACTAATCTACAAACTACAAAAGTTTGGAGCCAAAACAAAACCATTAAAGAACTTAGGGACTAAAGATGAAAAGTACAACAATATGTAATTAACCAGATATGAACAAGTCGTCTCCCATTTATCCATTGAAGCCATTTTTTATTTTTTTGTTCTTTGATTTTTCTTATTTTTCTCAAAATTAAACCAAATCTTATAAATTTTATACTCAAAAAAAATCCTTGCAACAATTAGAACGCAAGTATAACAAAATTTAAGCAATAAAACATCAAGAGTAAGTACGAATTAAATAAAATCAGTGGACCCATTTCATTAAATATCAACCCAAAACATAAATCCCACACCAAAGTATTTCTCACAACATACAAATGATACATATACCAAAAACTCATCAAAACAACAACAAACATGCATAATCAATATCAAGGAAAAAATTTATAAAAATATAAATAATATTATTTTTTTAAAAAAAATATTACAACAAAGAAAATCATACTTTATACAAAATGAAGTCCAAGGTAGAGACAAATTTTCAATCTAGATTTAAATCCTTCATTCTACAAAATTTTTGTGTACAGTGTGTGTATGTGTGTGATAGGAAGAATACTACTACTAGTATTAGTAATAGTACTAAGAATAGCAATAGTAGTAGTAGGAAAATTCTTATATGGAGCCGATCTGTGGTATATAGTGCCATGGACCATTTGGTCCATGTGATGTAAGGCCACATCACCCTGTAAAGTAAAGTGTGGTGATGTGACCTTACAGGACCAAGGGGTCCATGGCATCGAATTCATGTAACATTTTTTCGTAGTAGTAAATGGAGTAACAACAACAAGAAAGAAGAAAGAATAAAAAAATGAAGGGGCAAGGGGTTTAGCATACAAAATGAAATCCAAAGTGGTGACAAATCTTCAATCTAGATTTGAATCCTCCATTCTACAAAATTCTTGTGTACAGTGTGTGTATGTGTGTGATAGGAAGAGTACTACTACTAGTATTAGTAATAGTACTAAGAATAGCACAATCATAGTTTTTAAACCCGGTCTAGGAAGGAATCCGGTGAAAGAAGTGGATCAACGGATTACTGGTTCAACCAGTGGGTTGCTTAAATATATATATATTTTTACTATTTTATAATACCTGCAAATTATTAAATACAAGATATATGTTGAAAATATTGATAAAATATATTTTATTAAAAATTTTTAAATATAAATGTAACTTTCTACCGGTTAATATTCTTATATGGTTATTCTTGTGGAAAAAAATATAATAATTTGTAGGTAATTGATGTCCAACAAAAATTTTCTAAAAGGAAACTTAATTTCTTTTTTAATTTTTAATTTTATTGTGAAAAGATGTTTTATGCTATTAATGGATGAAGAAATTTGACAATTTATATGCTAAGAATAAATATTTACATAGTCTTTTCACATAAAGAGTTACAAAAGAATTAATGCATAGAGTGAAATTTGGGGAGTATATAAATAAAAAAGAGGCACATAATAAACAAAAACTTATATGGTTAGGTTGGACGGCCTTTAATTTTTATTTAAGAGGTTTTGAGTTCAAAATTTGACAATTATAATTTAATTTTTTCATCAAAGAAACAAATTTGTTGGGTTTCTTCAAATTCAACCGGATTCCCGAATTTACTAGTTGAACTACCAGATCGCATGAAACCCAACGAATTTCTTTCTTGTCTAGTCATATGAGGAACCCAACCTGATCTCTATAAGTCGGTTCACCGAATTCACCTTTAAACTGCCGGTTTTGGCTGGGTTCAATGACTATGATAGGAGTAGTAAATGGAGTAACAGCAACAAGAAAGAAAGAAAGAAAAAAAAAATAAAAAATGAAGGGGCAAGGGGTTTGGCATTTTTTGACCGAGAGTGAGGGCTTTTGGGGGCCTTGTGTTGATTGAAAATAGAAAGAGGTGTTGCGTTTTTGAAGGAGGGAAAAAGTGTAGGCGTCAATGATTGGGTTTGGGGTTAGGCATGTGAAATTGGGGGTGGAAAATTGGGGCTCATTGTGATTGGACATCCCAATTTGGGTGGTCCAATCCCATCCATCCCTTTTTTTTTTTGTTAATAATAATAAAATAATAAAATAATAAAGAATAATAAAAATAAATAATAAGGTAAATATAAAAAATAATAACTTCTTTTGTAAAGCCATTGATTTGACATTGCTGGGATTCCTTTCTTTAATAGATACGTTTAACTTGCTTTCCCTTATCCTGCTTTGTATGTTTCGAATGATCTACAACAGTTTTATTTTTTTCATTTGCTACAGATTGTTTGCCCATCAAACACTCAATTTTAACATGACCTTGTTTCTTACATTTTACACAAAATGATGGCAAATTTTCATAGGGTTAAATACAGTAAACTCCCTTAAGGTTTGGGCTATTTTGCACTAAATCCCATAATGTTATTTTTTTTCTCACTTTGCCCCTTTCGTTACTACACATCAGCAATTTGACTATTAAAATATTAAGAAATACATTTTTACACCTAGACACTACAAGAAAACATAAAATTAATCCCTTAAAGTTTATTTTATTTGTCATTTTTGTCCCTAATTCTAGTTTTGTGTCAATTAACTTTAATCAGCAATCAATATAAAAATATTATCAAAACAACTAAAAATATAATGATGCCTACCAACATCAGTCATTTTTTAAAATACTTGTGAAAAAAATTTAAATACAAAAATTTCCTATACTATCGGTATTTTTCGGTCTTTTCATTAATATTTATTTTCATGTAAATGTAAATTTTTAAATATACGAGACCCATAAATATCTATTAAAGTTCTATCAGTCTCTCTTCTTTTTTGCTTTTCTTTATTTTTATCTAAAATGGTTTTCTTCTTACTTTTTTTCTTTAATATATTTCAACTATCACCTAAATTATATGAAGTAATTTTATATTATAAACTAAAACTCAAATTAAAATAATTTGGATGAAACAACTCTAATAATTCATCAAAAATTTTAAATTAATCATTTTATCATAATTTTAAGTTTTAAATGTTGAGGAAAGCATAATTAGAGAATTAGAATATTAATTAATTTAGAGCATACTTATATTTTTAACAATATTGTCAGGATTATTGCTTTTTTTTTTTTTTTTTCCCAGAGCGTTTAATGATACAAAACTTACCTGAGGGATTAAAGTAAAAACTTGCTTAAATCTTAAAGAGGTTTACCGCCATTAAACTTTAGGGGTAAATTTGTCTTTTTGAAAAAACTAACGCTAAGTGACAGGCAGAGTTATATTTGACCATTAGTCAAATGGGTAAAGTGAGAAAAAAATAATATTAGGGGGTTTTATGCAAAATAGCCCAAACCTAAAGGGGATATACTATATTTAACCCATTTTCACAAGTAAAATATTGCCAATATCCTTCATCCCCTAGTTCAATCCAAAGTCTATTCGGATGATTAGCCAATAAATCTAATTCAATACATACCAACATGTATTTTCAGTAGGGTACCAACTGCTTGAGCCACTGAAACGTATCGACACATGAACGTATCAATACATGCCATTGATCAAAGAGTACATGTGTGAAAGTTCCAACAAAACCAATTGTTAGGAATGATTTCGTCACAGTGTCCATGCTTGGCCTTCCATGGACAAATTTTCAAATCAGAGTAAGTCTGAAGGGCTTTGAAAGTTGTTCAATTTCTTTCTTCGTAATGAAAATGGCTGGTTCGCTTTTTTTCTTTGTACCAAGAGGCTTCAAAAAACCTTGACTATTGTCTTGATCTTGTTTTCCATGAAGAACATCAACAAATGATCGAGAGCTATGCCCTTCAGTGGGAGGCTGAAGGGCATCATGTTGTGCCATGGATGGTACCTTGAATATAATCTAGAGATAGAGAGAGTTTTATAGAGAAGGAGGAGCATTGGATGATGTTTTTTCTTTTTTACAGTTTCTAGTTTTTAAAAAAAAATTAAAAAATAATAAAAAATAAAAATGCATTAACATCATCGGTGTAAAAATACATTAACTGATAATATAAATTGTACAAATAAAAATATATTAACTGATAATATAAAACATAGATATATTCAAGAAGCATATAAGATATTTAAAATAGCACAATGAGCATATAAGATATTTAAGATAGCACAACGAGTTTTAAAATAAGAGGTATAGATTAAGAGAGTAATATCGGTACCGTAAATATCTAAGGTATGGAATATTGATGGCTATATTAGAAAGAATGTGTAACCATTCACTTATGTATCGGTCGCGTATGTCTAGCAAATAATGAGTAATGTCTAACTCATAAATCAATGATTATAAAATATGATACGTAAAAAATCTAAACTTTAAAGCATGTAATTTTTGATAATATTGAATATCAATAAATTTAAAATGCAAAGACAGATTGAAAACTCGATCATATCAAATACTAAAGAGGTAAAATACGATTAGTGGACCAAAAAATGAGAGATTAAGAAACTGATATCGAATCATAATATATAATATTAAAATAAATTGAAATATATAGAAAGAGCAACAGGTACATAAAGTGCTAAATTAACCCATCTTACAAAATACTTAAATTTCTCTAGAAAAAATTAAATAAAAATATAGAAATTAAGGATGGTACATACTTTTTTCATTAAAAATCACCTACTATGGATTGTGAATATATGAAACATAAAAAACATGATGCTTCATCTCCATACGTTCTCATATTTTTGCACCTATTAATGATTATGACATAGACTATAATATGAGGACAAATTTAAAATTTTGAAATCTTGAAATAACTCATGCACATCATATGTATTGTTTTGTAAGTTGTTAGAATCAGTTTTATTGCTTACCAAAAATTACAGAATAAAAGAAGGAGAAAACAATGAAAGGGATAGGAAATAGAAAGTACGAATATTGGGTGTACTTTTGGTGAAAATAATTTAGATAAAATGTATCAAAAGTCGTTATAGATAAAATGCATATGAGTAAACATCACAAAGTACAAAACTATCCGTTGATAAGAATTATTATGTAATTGAAATTTTTTGTAAATGAATTATTTTGTTATATGTAAATTATGGGCCTGTGTAAAAGGAGAGCATAGGGACAAACAATATATATAGTATTATAAATATACATTGTATCTCTTATCCTTTATTATTTTGAAGCTACATGCCTTTAAAAATAATTAGGTTAAAAATATGTTAAAAATTAAATATTTAAGGAATTGACAAATAAGTTAAGTTAAGAATTACATATTCAAGGAATTGACAATCAAAATATATCTCCAATCAGACTTTTTTGTCTCTGACCGCTTAATCTAGTCTGCATCTTAAATCCAATTTTGACAAATCTGAATTCTAAGCGAAAAAGATATAAACTAAAATTGTTAAGTGCCTAATGAGTAGTTAAAAAACTCGTGCATTTCAAAGTTTTTGAAAGAGTTCTAAGAAATATGTGTATGTGTAATAATCTTTGCAAAAATGTATTTATAATTATTATAGTTGTAATGTAGGACAAATTTGTTGAATTAATTAAGTCATATTACATAGTAAAAATAATTAAAATTAGTCAAAGATGTATATATAAAGCAACCATTGTCTATCCTAAGTGAAATGAGTCAATTTATTTGTAAACATATTTCACAATATAAAAGCATAGAGATAATGAACCAAATTGAGAATGATTAAAGTCCTTTTAAAGAAGTTAACCTTTATATATATATTTTTTATAGTTTTCACTTGTTTAATGTCTTCAAATGCAACAATAATAAAAACTGATAGTTGGTTTATGTATATAAAATCTCAATATCTTCAAATGCAACAATCATAAAAATACCAGAGTTAGTATATTTATAGGACTCTGCAAAGAAGATAAATAAAATTATAAGACTTTAATTTTCACTCATGAAATATGGGGTAGAATTTTATTAGTTCTTCCATACCTATTGCATGCATGTGTGCTCATGTTAGAAATGTAGGTTGATCTATGATTTTATATGTATTTGTCACTGCAATCATGAGGCTTATATTATCATTAATTTTATTACTCTATTCAACATGTAAAGTCTATGAATAGTTGAAGAATAATAACAATTAATTAATTAAGGACATGAATTCTCAAATCAAATCTAATCTACCAAAAGAAATATTTTGTCAAGTACCTAGCTTTCTTATTATAACACATACAAAATACGTGTACAATTCCTAATAATACATAAATTTATACATATCCATACTGTCAAAAATTTTTCTCAAAAGTATACAAACGTTCATTTGGAAAGTACAATTTCGGCAAAAGTGCAAATTATGAATTGGTAGTTAACAATAAGAAAATATCTTAATTGTCAGACCCCAAATCCAGGACGTAATACGCCACACACAACGGTAAAACCCTTGAATGCAAACTGACCAAAAAAAAAAAAAACCTTGAATGCAATGCATCATTTCATGACATCAGAATATTTAAACACCTACAAAATTAGTGGGAAAAAAAAATTAGAAACTTCATGTCTAGTATCCATCAAATACAACATACCAACCAAATTCTAGTGCCATAATCCATAACAAACAAAAGAAAATAATGTTCATGGCATACATGCAATAAACAAAAGCCAAACCAACACTAAACTTGGGCAAAATAACAACTTCACCAAACAGTAGTTGGTAGCAAGCTTCCACTCATTATCATTGGCATAAGTATCTTTTACAACTTACAATTTTATTTTGAATATTTTTATTTAACAACCATGTGACTTGCACTGTTAGTGTTCTCAATTTTCCATCAATTGTACATATTTTTGCTAAAAATCTTGAATATTAGGAATTAAATTTATTTTACCCAAAATTTGGTGGACTAGTTTATTGAATCCCCAATTGGGGCCCAAAAAATGTAATTTACTCTAAGAAGTGCTCATTAATGGTAAGCTCTGCTATCGGATGGTCAAAGTAAACACCAGAAAAGTTGCACTTAGCTGGTGGTAGGGTGTAAAAATGAAGCAATCCACAATTCATTAAAATAAATCGTCTTAGCTCAGAAATATCGTCACAAAGTCACAAACTGTCAAATAGGAGGAACTATTTTATTCATTTATACGATTGTAGTTTGATTACTGGCTGACATCAAATTGAATGACACTGCAATTTAGTCACAAGAACTGATTTGTATTGGATAGAAACAAAAAGCAATCAAGTTGAGTAATAAATACACACATTAACAAGTCATGAACAGGGACAACAATAGTAAAGAACAACACATAATGAAACATAATTACCAAATTCACATTACTTTTTGATATGATGTATATATACGCGAGCACGCGACCCATCATTATAAAAATATGATACGTGGGTGTTGAAATATAAAAAAGTAAAGCATGACATGAAGTGGTCAATAGCAATGTTTTGAAAATCGGACTGGTCATTGAATCGGTGACTTGTTCGGTTCGTAGTTCAATCGGTCCGATCGATTGAACTGACCGGTTCACTAATTTAAGATTTTTTTTTTTTTACCAAAGTATGATATAATTTAAAATGATCTAAAATATATTTATATAAAATCTACAATATAAGTGAAACACTATTTTTGGATAATTATAGTCCTAATATACAAAAATACTAATCAAATTTCTAATAAGCAAAGTGAAATTTATACAAAAATAAGTATAAAAAAGATGAAAAAAATAATAGTTTAGACTTTGTTGTATTCAATGTTTTGCTATTTTGGAGTTTATTTTCACGATTTTTTAATTTTTTTCTTTATTTAAATCATTTTTTATTCTGAAATTTAAAAAAATTGATTTTTTATCGGTTTCCGAATTTTACCGTTTCTCGCTGATTTTTTACCGATTTTGTCCGATTTTTTGGACAGACCGGATATATAGTTGGACCGGACCGGTGGTTCTTCCGGTTCGCGGTCCGACCAGTTGAACCGGCCGGTCCGGTCCGACTTTCAAAACACTGGTCAATAGCCACTTCATGATCACTTCATGCAAGTGATACAAAGATGGCCATGCCACAATGACCAACATGGTCCTGCACGGGATGAGAATCAAGGGAGTTATCTCCCATGATCATTAGTAAACGGGGGCTTCAAACATTTATATAAAGGGGCATCAAAAGGCACTTTAAAAAAAAAATTAGATAGGGCACGGGAGAAGGCTGATAGAGAGGCCATTCGGGTAGAAGGCAATAGAGGCATCCAGGCTAAAAAATTAAGGAGAGAACAGAGGCATTTGGGGAGAAAAAAAAAAGATTACAAACAAGAAAAAAACCAAAGGTGTCTGAGAGAAAGATCAAACAAAAAGTATTAAAATTGTTTGACAAAACCAAAAAATTTATCAATTACAGGTTTGTTATTATTATTTCTCTATTCTAATAATTTCTTTCCCGTTTTCAACTTTTTGGGAAAATTAAACTTACATTTTCTTTTTAGTCTTTTATGATATTAAAATTCACTAAAATTAAATTGGTCCTTGTGCCCACTTATACTTTGTGATATTTTAATAAGGCACTAAAATAAATCAAATGGATTTGCTGTCTAACAATTAATCTTATTGCCTTAGTTGTCTCTCAAAATCTTTAATGCACTAAATTAAATTAAACGGCATTAGTGCCCTACAATTGATCCTACTGCCTTGTTTTGTCAAATTTGCCTTTAAGGCATTAAATTAAATTTTGCTACTCAAATTATTTAAGACACTAAATTAAATCAATAGGCCTTAGTGCTAAATTAATCCTAGTATCTTGTTTTGTCAAATTACCTTTTAGAACATCAAAGCAAATTAAATAGTTTTTGTGCCCAAAATTACCTTTTAAGGTAATAAATTAAATTAATTGGCTTTAGTATTTCACAATTGCCTTTTAAGGCATAAAATTAAATTACTTGGCTTTATTGTGAAAAATGCTTTTTAAGGCACCAAATTAAATTAGTTGGCCGTTGTGCCTAAATTATCTTCTATAGTAATAAATCAAATTAATTGACTTTAATGTTCCAAATTGCATTTTAAGGCACTAAATTAAATTAATTTGCCTAATAATCAAAATCAATTGCTTTAGTGCCTAAATTTGCCTTTCTTGATACCAAATTTTGTAATCGACTTTACTACCTAAAATTACCTATAAGGTAACAAGTCAACTTAAGTCGTTTTAATGTCAAAATTTTGTCTTTTAAGACACCAAATTAAATTAATTGATTTTAGTGTCAAAAATTGCCTTTTAAAGCGTTAAATTAAAATAATTGGTTTTGATGCAAAAAATTACCTTTTAAGGTAATAAATCAAATTAATTGCCTTTGGCCTTTGTACCCACATTACTGTTTACGGTAATTAAAATTAAAGACGCGAATTAAATGTAATGGACTTTTATATCCATCTTGCCTTTCAAAGCATCACAAAATATTAAATAAAATAACTGGAACAGTTTTGAACTCGTCTAAATTACATTTGCCTTTAATGGCCGAATTCCAATTAAATGTCAATTGCCTCAAAAGTTCTAAAAGAATTGATATTTAAATATTGTGATACGTTTAGAACTACGTGTGGCTTATTCCAATTCGGATATGTAGGAAACACCTCTAAATGGTTCAGCTGCAAGAGGTAAAAAATATATCATTCTGTGGAGTTTTTCCATCAGCTAAAGTTTCACCGATTAGAAAATGGGTCAAATTCAAACAATCCATCATAAAATTCTAAACGGGCTAAATTTAATGCTCGAAAAGTAAATGAATTTCAATGCACACGGACTATGTGAGGTTTGATTTTGATAATGGGTATGTACACAACTTAAATGTATTACTTAGGTGCAACTCCAAAAATAAATGACAATTTAAACACCCCTATTCTCATTTATTTAATTGGAAGTAAAATTAATTAATCGACAATTAGAATCCAAAGGTGTTTCTCTAAAATTAGAGAATGTAATTAAGGATTTAATATGTTGAATGGGTCTAACTCATACAAATAAAAACTCATGCGAGCAAATGGCACGAGTGAGATCAAGTTGAGCGATAATTTGATTTTTAACAAAATATTAAAATTTTGCCCAACATAATTTTTGGCACGCTTGGTGGGACCTATTCTCCTTTTCAACTCTAATTGTTTAAATAATTTTATGTGTTGTCTTAAAGGTTTGAGATGGTATCAAAGATCATAATTCACTTTCATGAGCTCCGAGCACTAAATTAGGAAAGGGACAAGGACAAAAAACGGGCGACTATATGGTGACATTCACAATAGATCGCTCAAAAATTTCTTTGGAATTAACGACTTCTCAATTTGCTCTGTTGGCAACTGCAAAGGCTGCTGAGGGGCAAAAAAAAGCCCATTTTGACCACCAAGGTTTTGAGGGGACAAAAGAAGGTTGTCTCGACTGCCATGGCTACCCTGAGAAGGCAAAAGAAGGTTACCCTAACTACCGTGAATACGAGGGGGCAAAAGAAGCCTACTCCGACCACCAAGGTTGCAAGGTGGCAAAAGAAAGCAGCTCCATTTGCGACTGCTAAGGTTCTAACCCTACGGAATGCAATTACATATAATTAACTAAAACCCTAATTTAAATCTATCCTACTTGCGAGAATTTAACCAAGAACAAGAATTTAAATTATTCTACTCTATAAAAGCAATTAAAAATGATCCAATAAAACTCTAACTGCTAAACTACGGAAGTAATTAAGAATTTTAAAAGCGATAAAATAGGAATGATAATTAAGGAAGAAGAAAGCAATAATAACAAAAATTAAATTGCATAAGAATAAATCAAACTCAGTAATTACTGCGAAAACGAACGTTGATGATTGTCGAGTCTTGATTATTGACAAGAAAACAAAATACTAGCTTGAATGTTTGAGAAAATCTAACCTACAGCTAAGTTATCATTCTAACTATTGAAAGCCTAAGAAACTAATTAGATGGCTGATGATGATTATTGTTTCTCCCCTTCTCTCGGTATATTTATAGATATTTTAGGGTTTTGGGCTCTGGAATGATAAGCACATGATTTCCCATGTAAATGGGCCCACGGGACGATGTTTCTTGCAAAATAAGCAACCTTATAATACCTATTCGTTGACCGCTACCTGGGCGCTACACTTTTACAGCACCTGGGCACGACTTCCAGTGACAAAGATTGTAGCTACTGGACACGGTGCCTAGGTGTTGCATTTTTGCAGCGCATAGGCACGTTTGGCAGCAATTGACTCAACTTCCTCCTCAATTTTGACCATGATGCAGGCCTAATTTGGAAAAATTCAAAACATGAAAGTTGTATCTCTTTGTCTTAGCTTTCGAAAAAATCTTGAATCACTTCAATTGAAGGTTGGACAAGAAAGTTATGCTCAATCTACCAAACTGTGTCAGAACGCTCCTCCCTGGTGTACGAAATTCTAATTTTGCACTTTTCCTCCACTTTTGCGATGCAATTTGGACTCTTTCTTCACTAAACCCAAAAAAACTCAAAAATAAACTATTTTGACTCATAATTACTCAATTTGTTCTCAAATTAAATTAAAATAGAGGTAAACGATGCATGAAATATACGCTATACAAGAACTTATTAACTACCCCACACTTAGTTTTTTATCGTCGTCAAGCAAATCATAGAAATATATCACAAATATACGAAACACATCTCATCAATCATCCACATGAATAACCAAGAACCAAACCATCATAAGAAAAATAGTCAAATGATGATAATGTGTATAAGAGACATGAATTCCAGTGTAGGTGTGTGCATAGCCATACAAAAATAACTTTTAAGACACTCAGATCAAATCATGCAAACCCTTTGAATTTTTCTAAACACTCCATAGCTTACTCTTCTTACATTTTTTCCACTAATGAAGACAACTGACCTGATTTAAATTCGGTAGGACTTTTATCTTGTAACATAAGGCTAGGGTATGGGCTAACAAAGAAGGGGTAAATTGGATAAACAAATAAGAAAAAGAGTTTTAAATTACTGTTGGCCACACATCAATATAAAACTTCTTTTTGAACATTTAAACATCCATCCTTCAGAGAAGTAACCCCACACTTAATTCTCCAAACACCCATAAAAATTTTGTGCAACAAGTAAAGTAAAATCGTACTTTTTCAATTTCAACCACTTTTGCCAATATTTTGTAAAAATATCTGCCCTTTTTTTTTTTTCTTCTTTTCCTTTTCACTAAAGGGTTGCCAGTGGTAAGCACTACCCACAAAAAATATCTACGCAGGTAACAATGATAAGCACTACCTGCTAACACTCTAATGTAGGTGCTAGTAATGGGCACCATCTACTATGGTCAACAAATTTTTTTTCAAACACTCCTACACCTTAAACTGTACACCATTCATTCAAACATTCTCATACAACTACCTCCCATCCTTATATCCCTGAACAATTAATGAGGCATTAAATCTCTTAAGGGGCATTTAGGATAGCTCACAAAGGTAAAATTCTTTATTAAATAAAAATGAGTTGAAAAAAAAACGAATGGTACTTCTATCCATTCAAAACAAATTAAAGCTCAAATAAGGTTCTAGGATAAATTTTACAGTAATGGTTGGCTTGAAATGCTCAAATGTCCAAAGAAATACCTATCCTCATCTTTAAATCAAATCAAATTATGTAAAATTTTGCCTAAAAAATGTAATAAAGTAAGTGTCTAGAGTGCAATATAAGTGAATTTACACAGTTTTCTCTTATTGGCAAAAGGCTATAACATTTTAGGGCTATTAGTGCTCAAAAATTAGAAATCATGATAGGAAAATATTAACATTGACTACCCTACTCATGACAACTTAACTAAAAAATTATCGAGTAGAAAATCAAAGAAACATGCTAAGCAATTTGTGAACAAAATTTTCAAAGATTTGAAAAGCTCTCAAATCAAAAGCTATGCTACAAAATATGAAAGCAAAAATTGAACAAAACGAACAAACAAACCTCCAAACAAATATAAGTGAAGAAAAACTCCCCATCCCACATTTAGAGAATTGCATTGTCCCCAATGCAAAAATAAAGAGTAAAAAGGGGAAAAGAGAAACTGCTCTGTCAATGAAGAATATTTGGCGCTATATATCTTGAACTGAATACACCGGAGTCGAGGTAGAAAACATCAATCACTGAAACCAAAAATAAAACACACAAACCCTTAAGATATTAAGAAAAACAATAAAATCAAGAAACAAAACAAAACATAAGAAATAAAATTATGAAAAAAACATTGGTTGCTTCCCATGTAGCACCCTTGTTTATTGTCTTAGGCTCGACTGTTGCACTCTTGCTCATGTAAAACATGCTAGGGTGGATGGCCCACCCTTTCTTTTAGGCCTTTAGGGGAAAAGTTTAATCCCATCTTTTTAACTATCATTTCTTGATTCTCAACTTTTCCTTGAAGAAATCCACGTTTCTTTGTAGTCACCAAAGACAATGTCCTTAGTAGCACGTCCAATTGTTTTTTGAACCATTTCCTCCATCTTCTTTTACACTCTTTAAACTTTTGGACGCCACAAACTTTCCGATGCATTGCACAACTTTCTTGATCCATTCTCACCCCACACACATCGTCGGGTGGTTTTGATTCTTCATTTGTCCTACCAATAGAAGGATCAAGTGAATGATTAGCACATTTTCTTCAAAAATAGGAAAATTATCATTATATTCAAAAACATCAATTCAACTAATTCATTTTCAATTTGTAAAATCAACTTCCCTTTATTAACATCTATTAATGCATGTGCGGTTGATAAAAATAGTCTCCCAAGAATCAATGATATTTCATTGTCCTTGCTGATGTCCAATACCAAGATATCAACGGGGAACACTAACTTCTCTACTTGCGCAAGCACGTCCTCCAACAAGGCATATTGTTTCCTTTCAGTCAAATCCGCTAAGTGGAGTGTAACATTAGTCGGTTTGGCGTTGGTGATTCCTAACTTATCATAAATAGATTTCGGCATAATATTGATACTAGCCTATACAAATCACAAAGTGAATGATGTAGCATTGTTCCTCCAATATTCACTGGTATTGAGAAGTTACCAGGATCTTTGAACTTAGGAGGTATCTCCGTTTAAAAATTACACTACACTTGGGATCGAGATAAATTTTCTCACCATCATCCCTTTTCCGCTTTCTTGCCAATAAATCCTTCATAAATCGCGCATTGTTGGGCATTTTGGTAAGCACATCAACTAAAGGAATGTTGACATTAACCTTGTTGAACATGTTGATGATTTTTTTAAATTACTTGTCTTTTTTCTCCTTCCTAGAATTATTGAGTCTTTGAGGGCATGGAATCTTTACCGAAGGATGCAAATTCAAAGACTTCACCACATGCTTCTTTTTCAACTCCTTGTTTTCATCCACTTTTGTCATCTTGTCATCATCACAACCAACTTCATTATTCTCTTCGATTACCTTGGATTTTTTCTTCTCGTCTTCTTTACCATCCTCTTATTTTTCATTCGGCACACCCAACTCTCAATTTTCACTTCTTAGGGAGATAGCATTGCATTGCTCTTTTAGGTTTGGGATTCTATCACTTGGCAATGCTCCAACCAGTTTCTCATTATTTTTTCGGGCTATTTGTCCTAATTGTAGCTCAAGGCTCCTCATGGTAGCCCGCAAATTTTCACACTCCTTTTGCAACTTCACAAAATTCCTTCTCATATTATTATCATTGGATGAATCATGATTCACATGTGTGAGATAATTTGAATTTTGAGATGGTGGTCTTCTTGGTGGAGGCTGGTATGAGCTATTTTGTTCAGGTGGAAAGTTTTGGGTATACATTTGATAAGGTGGTTGATATGATCTAGATAATGAGGTTTGGCAAAAAAAATTTTGCTGTGGTTGGTTGGGCTGAAATGAAGGATTTTGGACATTATTTTGGATAGTCCAAGAAAGGTTCGGGTGATTTCGCCAAGAAGTGTTGTATGTATTGCCATAATATGTGGGCTGATTATATGAGCTAGAATTTTGATTATGGAAACGTATTGAACCTGCTCATTTTGCATCACTGAAGCATCACAAAAGCCATTTTGGTGATTTCCACCACAGAAATCACAACTCAAGATGCCATGGGATGTGAGTTCACTGAACTTCTTCCCACATTCTCTTCAGCCTTGGTCAAGTTTGTAATGGCACTCACCATCATGTTTTGTTGAGATATGAAAGTATCATAATTAGGCATACCTCCTTGTTGGATGTTGGCTTGATTCACTTATTGTTGTCATCCAACTACGGGAGATATTGATCCATGATAATAATAAGTGGATGCCATTCTTTCCAACAACTCTTGCATTTTCTCCGAAGTCTTTCAGGGAAAAGAACCTCCCGCACTAGCATCAACTATCAATCTAATCTCCAGATTCACAAATTCATCTTTGTTTATGCTACTCACCCTCAGTTTGGGCTTTGGCATCAGGAAAGGAATTCAATGATTCTGAAGCCTTGGCATAAGAGAGAGGGTAGGATGAAAAATTCGAGCAGCGCTGAGGTTCTCCCTTTTTAGAATGGCTCCAGTGACTACATTTATGTTAAGTCTGGTCGCTTGTGCTTTCCCGCACCAATTGCCATCTGGACCGTGCATCTGGAAAGCGTTGGTTCGAATCCGACTCGTGACATGAAGAAGACATCCCCTTATGTTACACTAATTATGCTTTGTAACTGCTTTGTTGTTACTCCTCTCGATGCCTATTTGCAGACTCACCTCAGGATGGAGAGGAAGCTACTGTGGAAGAAGGCAGTTCTTGAGCAAGTGACATTGGTTTAAGTTCAACATGAAGCCTTTGTCATTGTCAGTCAATAAGTAGGGCTTGAGGCCCCCTTCAAATCCGTAAATTTGAGGAGCATGCCGCAACAAAAGAATGGTCCCCATTAGCTCGGAGTAGGAAGGCGTACTAGTTGCCATTGAAAAAGAAGGAATAAAAAAAAGGGGGACTCTTTCTTACTATAGATTAACTGTTTACCAATCAAGCAAGGATTAAGAGAAAGACTTAGAGGGCGTATATTCCAGTTCAGCCAATTGGCCTTTCTGCTTCTCAATTTGAAGAAGCTCCAGTTGAAAGACCTCCTCTTCCGTCTTTGTGCGGTTGAGATCGGGAATGCTTGGTTCTTTTGAAGAACCAGCCCCCTTCTATCGCTCCCGATGGAAGGCATCAACCGTACTAACAGCTCCTTCTTTCAAAATGTTAAATGATGCTATTTCTTAAGGTTATTCCATCCTAAGGGTCATCGAAGAACCAACCTTTCTGCCAGCAAAAAAAATGAGATACACACAACTCTGAAAGCAATCAAGAGCTAAGCTTTCTAGCTCTGCATCGAACTTTAGCCCCTTCAAGTTGGCCATGGGGGGAACAGCCTCTGATGCTCCACACCATTGCCACAGGGGGGCTATAGCCCATATCCCTACCTATTCTTCTTGAATAGACATCTTTTTCGATGATCGATTGCTTGAAGCCTGCGGCAGCAACGGAACTGGGGAAAGTATACAGAAAAGACAAGTCTCTTTGATCGGAGTGTTGAATTATAGAAGGTATTGAACTTGCAGCCATAGTGGTATAGCATGGTGCAAACACTTCCTCAACAGCTCCTTGAACCAGTCCCATGCTTCTCCTAAGCTCTCTCTAGTAATTTGTCTAAATGATGTAATCTCATTTCGGAGCTTAGCGGTCCTAGCCAGTGGAAAGTGTTTAGCTAGGAACTCTTGAGCTAGTTAGTCTCAGGTTGTGAAAGTACCTTATCGATATGATTACAACCAAGACCTTGCTCTATCACGTACGGAAAAAGGGAATGCTCTCATCTGGATACAATCGGGATGGACTCCATTGTACCAAAATATGTCAATGACCTCTTCAAATCTGATTAAGTGCTCATGGGGATCTTCATTTGATCCTCCTCCAAACATATTTGGAGCATCTATATCAGTGCAGGCTTGATTTCAAAGTTGTTTGCTTGCACAGGTAGCCGAGCAATGTTAGAACACGCCCCCTTGAAATTAGTTATGGCTTAATCTCTAAGATGTCGGGGGTTAACATTAGCATTAACTAGGTGATGCCATTGTTTCCTGCAACCCCCTCTTGTTCATTAAAAGTGCGGTTTGGATTCTCCATTAGATCTTCACCTCGGTTTGAATCTTGTTGTCTATGATTTATATTTATCGTCCGTTCAATTTTCAAGTCAATCGGATGAAGTGGTTGATTAGATGAACGACAATCGACCATAAACTATAAGAAAAGAGAACCAAAGATCAAATATCGAAAACAAAATCCAAACAAACTCGAGAGAACAAGAAATAATTATAAACAAATAATAAAAGAAATAAACAAAAAAGTCTAATCTAGTAAGACTCACTATACCTAATATTGTTACCAAACAAAAATAGTCCCCGATAACGTTACCAAAAACTTGTTTGGTAGAATATTGATTAGGTTTTTGAGAACAATGAACAAGTAATAAAGAAAACCTTAATTAGCCTAATCAACTCCCATACACTCGCTAGTATACGAGGTGAGTTTGCATATAGGATGAGTAAGGATCGTTCCCAAGAGGACTATTGTCATGAGGAACAATTACTAGGTTCACAAGCCTATTTACTAGTTAGACCAATTAATTGGGAGTTTTTAACTAAACTTAAACTAAATTTAATCATGTGAAATTAAAATAAAGATAAGAATGTAAAATTCTAACCCTACGGAAAGCAATTAAATATAATTAATTAAAACCCTAATTTAAATCTACCCTACTTGCGAGAATTTAACCAAGAACAAGAATTTAAATTATTCTACTCTATAAAATCAATTAAAAACGATCCAATAAAACCCTAACTACTAAACTACAGAAGCAATTAAGAATTTCAAAATTGATAAAACAAGAATGATAATTAAGGAAGAAGAAAGCGATAAGAAAAAAAATTAAATTGTATGAGAATAAATCAAACTCAGTAATTGCAGTGAAAACGAACGTTGATGATCGTCGAGTCTTGAATTCTTGACAAGAAAACAAAATCCTAGCTTGAATGCTTGAGAAAATCTAACATACGGCTAAATTATCATTCTAACTATTGAAAGCCAAAGAAACTAATGATGGCTGATGATGATTATTGTTTTCTCCCCTTCTCTCCATGTATTTATAGATATTTTAGGGTTTTGGGGCTCTGGAATGATAAGCACATGATTTCCAGTACAAACGGGCCCACAGGACGATGTTTCTTGGAAAATAAGCAACCTTATAAGACCTATCCGTCGACCAGCGCCTGGGTGTGACTTCTAGTGATAAAGATTGTAGCTACTGGACACGGTGCCTAGGCAATGCACTTTTGCGGCGCATAGGCGCGCTTGGCAGCAATTGCTTCAACTTCCTCCTTAATTTTGACCATGATGCAGGCTGAATTTGGAAGAATTCAAAACATGAAAGTTGTAACTCTATGTCTTAGCTTTCCAAAACATCTTGAATCACCTCAATTGAACCTCGGAAAAGAAAGTTACAGAATCGATCCTTGCTGGTGCACGAAATTCCTATTTTGCACTTTTCCTCCACTTTTGAGATCAATTTGGACTCTTTCTTCACTCAAACTCATAAAAAACTCAAAATAAACCTTTTTATCTCTTAATTACTCAAATTTTTCTCAAATTATATTAAAATGGTGATAAACGACATATGAAATATATGCTATTTAAGAACTTATTAGTGACACGATACCATATGCTTTTAATTGTCAAAAACTAAAATTTGAGAAGTTTGATAGAATCAATGGCTCACCGCTTGAGCACTTAGCTCATTTTTTCTCGGCTAGTAGTGAATGAAATCAAGTTGATGCTCTGTTGATCTGTCAATTTATGCAGTCACTTAAAGGATCTGCTTTTAGTTGGTATACCCAACTACAATCTGATTCAATCATCACTTGGAATGACATGCAAAGAGCCTTCCTTTCTCAATTTGTGAGTTCAAAGAAAAAGGTTTCTACCATTGACTTGGCTGATGCACAACATAATCCAAATGAAAATGTCATTGATTTTGTTACACGATGGAGAAATTTGAATCTCTGATGCACTAAAAAATTGATTGAACAAGCTGCTATTTCAAATGTGCTACAATAATTTGTTGTCCAAAATAGCAACATATGTTAGCACCACTAAATCTGAAACATTCAAAGAACTTGTTTCAATAGCTTGCAATGTTGAGAGACAAATTTCTCAATAAGAGACTTCACAAAAAAGTGGAGTCTTAAACAAATAAAAGATAAAAAGTCATTTATAAGAAAAGTGAATCAATGGCAACATTTGTCAATACCAATAAATTTTTTTTTGGCAATGGCGATAAAAAAAGGAAGGTTATGGAAGACCAACTTTAAAAGAAACAAAACAAAATGTAAGATATACTTCCGAAATGAAAATGTGGACTACATAAATTGATAAAAGAAAAGGCAATAATATTGCTTGAGCAAAAGTATGGGTGGCTTTAAATTAACAAATTGATGAGCAAAGAGTATATTCATTGGATTGTTAATATCCCAATTGAGGATTTTCATCAAATCCAGAACTAATAAGAGCTGTCTTTTGCAAAAAAAAAAAAAAAATCAAAAGAAAAGGGTGAAAATTCTTATTGAGGATTCATCATTCAATCTGATAAGTACTTAATGCTTTGATTGAATATCTTTCTCTTAGAATCATTGACAACAAAAGTGTCAAAAAAATTAAAAGAAGACTTGAATTCTATCACCTCGAGAATACTGAGAGCACTCCAATAGTGAACGTTATATCCTTCCCAAGTGTTGAAAAATAAGTGAGATCACAAGAAAGATAAAATAAATATTTAATTCAAGTAGATAAGTCCCTAAGTTGTCATTAAAAAAAATTGCTAAAAAAAAGAACACACTATCTTTCCAAATGCAAATGTTTATCCTTATATAAATAGTAAACTTATCAAAGGTAATTACTTAAATGACTATATGACCTATACTATTGAACTACGAATAGTTTGATCTCAATATTTGGTACGAAGGTAGTTTAGTCCTGAACTAGATGTAGCCTCCCTTATCAAAGGCATATGTTGCTATTATAAAAAAGTTTTTCCACCAATACATTTACAAGTGGTTAATTTATTGATTAATGATTCAAAAGAAAAAAAATCCACTTGATGCATTTCAAGTGGTTAAACTAGTAATGTTTGGAAGGAAAATCCACCAATTTGTCAAGTGTTAAATTGATTGATCCTCAAAATACAAATCTATCGATGCATTTCAAGTGGTTAAATTAGTAATATTTCAAAGGAAAATCTACCAATTTTTTAATTGGTTAAACTGATGATTAATTCAAAACTCATCCACAAATTTATCGAGTGGTTAAATTGATAAATGTACAATCATTTTATCACATGAATTCTTGAAAGAGTTGATATAGTTTTATGTAAGTGTTGTACTATTTCTCTAGAGCAATCCAAATTTATAAAAATAATGAAAAAAATGCTAAGGCTGAAAAAGTTGGTTTGAGGTTAAAAAATAAAATGCAAATGTAACTGAAGTGTAACTAGGTCAAAATCTCAAAATCATATAGGCTTATAGTCGAAAAAAATTGAGTGCAAAACTGATTGAAGAAATTATACTTCGTAGTTGGAAGTCTTGAAAGCACACTAAAAAGGAAAGGAATCAAGCGGTGTACATGTCAAGGAAATGACCTTTTTGCTTGTACAATGCTCGAGGGGGGCAGTTGTTATTTTCAAAAAAAAAAAAAGAAAAAAGAAAAAATAGAACAAAGTACGACATGAAAGTGGTCTATAACCACTTCATGATCACTTCATGCAAGTGATACAAACATGGCCATGCCACAATGACCAACATGGTCATGCACGAGATGAGAATCAAGGGAATTATCTTCCATGATCATTAGTAAACTGGGGACTTCAAACAAGCGGCATCAAAAGGAGCTTTAAAAAAATTGGAGAGGGCACGGGAGAAGTCCGATAGATAGGCCACTTAGGCAGTAGGCAATAGAGGTATTCAGGCTAAAAAAATAAGTAGATAACAGAGGCATTTGCGGAGAAAAAAAACACTACAAACAAGAAAAAAAGCAATGGAATCTGAGAGAAAGATCAAATAAAAAGTTTTCAAAGTTGTTCGACAATTGAAAACCAAAAAATTTGTTAAAGGTTTGTCATTATTCTTTCTTTACTTTAATCATTTCTTTTTGGTTTTTGACCTTTTGGGAAAATTAAACTTACGTTTTCTTTGTAGTCTTTTATGATATTAACATTCACTAACATTAAATTGGTCCTTGTGCCCACTTATACTTTATGATATTTTAATAAGGTACTAAAGTAAATCAAATGGCCTTACTGCCTAATCGTTAATCTTAATGCCTTATTTGTCTCTCAAAATATTTAAGGTATAAAATTAAATCAATCGGTTTTAATGCCCTATAATTGGTCCTAATGCCTTGTTTTTATCAAATTTGCCTTTAAGGAAGTAAATTAAATTTTGCCTCTCAAATTATTTAAGCCACTAAATTAAATTAATTGGCATTGATGCCATAAATTGATTCTAGTGTCTTATTTTGTCAAATTGCCTTTTAAAGCATCAAAGCAAATTAAATGGGTTTCGTGCCCAAAATTGCCTTTTAAGATAATAACAATTAAATTAATTGGTTTTAATGCCCACAATTGTCTTTTAGGGCAAAAATTAAATTACTTGGCTTTATTGCCAAAAATGCCTTTTAGGGTACCAAATTAAATTGATTGGCCGTAGTGCCTAAAATTACCTTTTATGTAATAAATCAAATTAATTGGCTTTAATGCCCAAAATTATATTTTAAGACACTAAATTAAATCCCTTGGCTTAATTTTCCTTTCAAGGCATCAAATCAAAAATAAATTTGCCTAGTGCCTAAATTTGCCTTTCTAGGAAACAATTCAAGTAATCAGCTTTAATGCCTGAAATTTCCTTCAAGGTAATAAATCAACTTAAGTGGTCTTACTGCTGAAATTTTGCCATTTGAGGCGCCAAATTATATTAATTGGCTTTAGTGCCAAAAATTACCTTTTAAGACATTAAATTAATTAATTGGTCTTAATCTCAAAAATTACCTTTTAAGGTAATAAATTAAATTAATTGTCTTTGCCTTTAGTGCCCACGTTACGCCGTTTATAGTAATTAAAATTAAAGATGTGAATTAAATTAGACTTTTATGCTCATCTTGCCTTTCAAGGTATCACACAAATATTAAACAAAATAATTGGATCAGTTTTTGAACTCGTCTAAATTATGTTTGCCTTTAATGGACGAATTCTAATTAAATATTAATTGCCTCAAAAAGCCTAAAAGAATTGATATTTAAAAATTGTAGTTCATTTGGAACTGTGTGGCTTGATTCTAATTCAGATACGTAGGAAACCCCTCCAACGAGTTCAGTCACAAGAACTACCAAAATATATTATTCTATGGAGTTTTTTCATTAACTAAATTTCCACGGAATAGAAATTAGGTCAAATTCAAACAACCCGTCATAAAATTCAACATGGCCAAATTTAATGCTCGAAAAGTATGTGAATTTCGATACACATGAACTACGTAAGGTTTGATACCGATAACGGGTACGTAGGCAATTTAAGTATATTACTTAGGTGCAACTTTAAAAATAAATCTAGACCGATACAATTTAAACCCCCTATTCTTGTTTATTTAATTGGAAGTCAAATTAGAATCAAAAGATATTTTCTCTAAAATTAGGGAATGCAATTAAGGATTTAATATTTTTAATGGGTCTGACTCACACAAACAAAAAATCGTGCAAGCGAATCGCACAAGTGAGATCAAGTTGAGCGATAATTTGATTCTTAACAAAATATTAAATTTTTGCCAAACAGTTGGAATAGACTTTGTTGGTATGCACTTTCGGTCCGTGCGCTAAGTTAATTTAGATAGTATGCTCCCAATATGAATTTTTATATAAACTTAAATAGCAAAAGCAATCATTATAAATTTTATGCCAATATAAAAAGTTGGAATTATTTCAAAAAATATTACATCTCCTTGAAAAATACAGAAACAACAAAAAACACAAGATAACAATTTAAAAAAATTCTATTTCTCAAATTTTATTTCCCTTTTGACTCTTATTTCTTTTTTTTGGTGTCTTCCTGTGCCCTTGGTATAATTTGATTATACATATAGTATAATTTTGTATAATTTAAATTAATTTACATGATAAGGTGTCTTATACAACATAATAGCATGACAATAATTGATCTCTTAAAAAAAACACAACAAACATTGGTAAGTTAATTACAATTACTATGAGAGATATAGGCATATGTCTTGTTCACAAATTATAGAGATTTGCTAAAATATTCTATTTGTTAATTAGTTAAATTTTTGGCAGATTGAGTTTAAAGTTGATACGTCAAATTTGACGATCCGATATGTATATTATAGTATTCCAAATTATAAAAATACCGTGAATTAAAAAATGTTAACTGATATATGGTTCATCGAATTACCTAATGAATCCAATAACTATTAAGTGAACCAAAAAAAGGCCATGTATAATCTTTCTGATATCCTCTCTGTGCAAGTTCTGAAGTCATAACTACACAAAATGAGAAAAGGGATAGGCATGAACTTGACAGAAGCAACGAGACCATTTGGCAATGCTTTGATCATCCAACCGACTTCATTACTCCTAGGACACAAGTTGGCTTGCTGGCAGCAGCTGACACTGACAGCCAGTGCTTCAGCAACAAATTGGAGGAGAGAAGGTATGCCTTCTCTTTCTGTCAGCTCTCATGCCTTGTCGACTTATGTAGAGTTCAATCCACCTCAACGGAAAAGCATTGAGCATTGCCTAAACGCAAATGATACAACGAATCTGAGAATGTCAATGTCGACTTATGTAGAGTTCAATCCACCTCATCGGAAAAGCATTCAACAGTGCCTAAATGCAAATGATACAATGAATCCGAGAATGTCAATTGGAAATTAGATTCAGAATCTGCATAAACTTCCTCCATTTTCCAATTCAAATAGTCCATGACACAATTATACGGTATTAGTACATGAACGCGCGGTACACCGCCTGTTTAAGAGAAAGTTTTACACAAAAACAACATATTAATAACAATAAATATTCCAAATAATTTATACTTAAAATTAACAAGATAAATCATATATTGGTCAGATATCACATGAAAAGTGAAAATTTTAGTACCATTTTGCACCGTTCATATGATATGATACGAATTAATAGCTATCAAAAAGTACGGTAGAGTTGAGCTACGTATTCACTCTCTTTAAGATGATTCGCCTCCTATAAATTTTAACTCCAATGCATAAAGTTGTAGTGCGTCGCCTCTAGGATACAATAGCTTAATTCAAGGTTGTTAATTCTCTTTAATATACACAATTAAAAAAAAATAGATTTTTTTTCACACATTTTACTTTGTCCACAACACGTATCTTTACCATATTGAAATAGATAGAACTATACAGAATTATAAGGATATCTAGAAAGAATGTATTTTTCTTTTCTCTTATAGCTCTCTATTTATCGCCAAATAATAGGAGAGTTGCAACTATAGAGTTAAGTAGAATTACTACATCATTCTTTCAGTTAGAAATCACATTGTCTTTGTACAATGTACAAGGGTCAAGATACATTAATATGACTATTATAACCAATTTATGATCCAAAATCATTATATATATATATATATATATATATATATATATTGTACTTATGGAGTAGAATAGGAATTGAAATGATTTCAAATAATTGTAGTTCCCACTTTAAATTCAAATTATCTCGTAGTTGTAATCACTTTAATTTTTTATTAAAATCCTCCAATAATCCCTCACTTCTTTTAATAAAATTTAGGTACTATTATTTATGGACAAAGTGAGACTATCATGCATAATGAAAGTGACAATATCTTGAAACTTTCATTTAACATTTCATAATCATATACTAGAGTCATAGTGTCTAAACCTTAAAACTAAGACTACTTTAGGGTAATGTAGGACTATATCACACCCATAATATTCAATGTGTTAACATAAGATTATCAAACCAACACATCACAGCCTTGTACTTTATCCTAATTTCACGAGTGCTCTAAAGAATTAGCCAAATTCTCATAGGAAGTGACATTACCTCCACACTCATACAGGTAAGTGTATCAATGATAATGGTAAACTCCCATGACTAAGACATTTCAGCTATAAGGGCTATATAACTTATTAAATCTCAATATTCCTATCATAGAATCACATACATGCTTTACCATAAGAGAGCACTTAAAGAATTGATCACCAAGTGCATACGTTTCACCCAAGTCATTCTATGATTTGTTTTTCTCCAAATTAGTTCTTGTGATCTCCAATCCCTAGGTGGTATTATCCTTATAGATAGTTCGAATTTAATAAATTTTGCTTGCCAGTCTCATTCTTCTTGATGTACCTCATATCTTTACTCCAAATTTAATATTTATATTTTCACAAATTATTATAACAAAAATATGAGTTTTTGATATTTAAACCAAAATATTTGAATAATTCACAAGATAATACAATCATATTATATCATCATTTGAAAAAAAATCTCTCATAATTGTGAGCACAAAATGAAGTATGTAGGTAAATGCTCACCTTAAGTGAACCACATTTCTCGATGCTTTTACTCAAGTAGCCAATACTCTTCTACTATTAGAAATCATCAATAGGGACGATCAATAAACTAATATTAGATGCTATTTTTTTTATATATATATATATCTCAACATATTCTCAATCGTAAGTAGTCAATTAACCTATAGAAGCCATTTCTGAAAAATTTTCATGTATTTTTTTTCGAAGAAATATGACATATCACTCAAGTACTTTCTACATTTTTTTTTCTCAAATTTTGATCTCCAAGATATCAATATCTACCAAACTTATTTATCACTATTAATCTGCACATACTCAAAGTATTAAATAAATCCAAGAGATAATATGAAATGTCATATTTCATTTTCAAAAGTTCAGTCCCAAGTCGAACAAATGTCATAATATTACATAATTTTTTTCCCTTGTAACTGTCAGTGTCAAACACCTTAAATATCTCAAATAATATGAACTACTTAAAGTGAGTATGTTCATGACATGAATCATATATCTTTTTAGCATACAAATTCAAAGTAATTGCCACCAACTATTTCTCAATGCTACATTAATAGAATGTATTTACATGTAACTAATTACATTAAAATGGAAAACGTTACATAACTAAGGAAAACTACAAGTCATGTGGCTTTAATACAATACTTCCATAGGCACACCATATAAAAGCATCGAGATAAACATTTTATTTGCCTATTTTTGTATCTTTTCTTTCTGGTCAACATCCTTGCCACTAGCATTATTATTCTGCTGTTACTACACGAAACTCTCGACTTTCACTTACAATCTCTAATTTATTCATATGCAAGGTATAGATTAAAGTCAGTTTTAGAACTATTCATTGATTTACACATATGTTCTCTCTGTCTCATTTTATTTGGCATGAACAAATTTACACGAAGTTAAAGAAGAATTGATGTTGGACCCATTAGTATGATTATTTTTTCATAATTATCCGTCAATTAAAATTTAAAAATTGTTACTTGATTTTGGAGTTTCATACTTTGAAATAGTTTGTGAGAGTAATTAATGTTGAAACATGAATTCAATGTAAGAATCTATATTTCTTTGGAACTTGTACGAAGGGTAAAATAGGTGAAATGATCTTTAAAATTTTCAATATATACAAATTAAACCCTATTAATTTAACTGAAAATTATTTTCATTTTAATTTTTCTTCTTGAAAATCTTGGCATTGAATGTAAAATTATCAATTTTACTGGATCTAGGTAAGCATTTATTCTTTATTTTTACTTTGGTTTGTTTATAGTAACGTCATAAAGAGATTATGTCACTTCTTTGTTTTTAGAAGTTGTTAATATTATATCTTATATGTTCTTTTTTAGCTGTGTTAATTATTAAAATTTATTTTTCTTTTGAAGTTTTTAGAAAACCAACTTGTCTTTTGTGCTTTTGTCATTTTGGAAATCCATAGGTATACTCTTGTCTCAAATAATTTTTCATAATTCATTGCCATGATTTTCAACCTATGTTTTTATTTTATTATGTTCTATTGTGGAGAGTCGATCTGGAAAACCTACTTGTCTTAAGTTTAATTCTCCAATTTATTCTAAAAAAATTGATGCTTCTAGAAAGAGAACTTATCTTTTGTGCTATTGTCATTTTCGGAATCTATGTGTGTGGTCTTGCCTTAAAAATAGACCTATATAAATTGATCCAAAATATTATAATTTTTAAAAATACTCTTTGGCTTACCTTAACAATTAATTTGATTGATCGATTATGTTTTTCATTGTCTTACTTGTATTTTCGTATACATCTTTGACGATCAAGTGCAATTTAAGTAGTAAGACACTTCCCGTATGACTTATTAACCATGGGTTCAAGTCACTAAGGGGTAGGGGGAGAGGTGGTTTTAAAAAAAAATCTCTTATTTACAAGTGAAATCACATGTCCACAAGTAATCACATAAAGTTTGGTGACTATTTTTTTAATGCATAGAAGGAGGAAATGGGATAGACTTATAGGTAGTTTTAGGTTTCCACATTTTGGACAAAAATGATTTATTAGAGCTGTGATATAAGAGAATATACAAACTATTGACCGAATATGCATGTTTAACTTTTTGTTTGTTTTAATTTTGCATTTATTCTGACAAAAGAATTTTTCTACTTAAGAGTTGACGTGTATTTATTTGGTCTCACCTTTTAACTTTATCTCTTTATGACTATAGCATAAATTCAAGTTATAGATCAGGATTAAGTTTCCTGTTATTTTATTTCCTGCAATTGTTTAAGACTATTCTATTTATTTGTACATGTAAATGTTAAACCCTTTTAAATAAATTAAAAACTTGTAGCATTAATATTAAAAGTTTTTAGTGCCAGTGATTATCATCAAAACTATCTTTCTCTAACACGTCCAAGATAAATGACCATTAGTTGTATTTGTTATAACTAACTTATGTGTCAAATGTGTACTAGCCATATCTTATGTTGAAAGAAAATTAGATTTTCATAATATTAATGGACTATAATTTTTGGGCATGTTAATTGTTTCAATTAAAAGACGCAAAAAAAAAAAAAAAAATGTAGATATGATATTGTACTTAAGTTGATGGTTCATAGAACAACATTTTACTATTTGAAAATGTTCGTATAAGTAATGCAAATTTAGTTACTTTTTATTTATCTTTGCGAATTCTTTCACCTATCTTGATTATATTTGAAAATTTGGTAGCTAAATGTAGTCAATATACTTATTTGAGCAAACAATCAATGTTTCTATTCTAAAAAACACGAACAAACCTGAGATGTTAATATCTTTGATTTTTTTAATTGTTCTGATTTGTATTTTTCTAATCAAATTTAGATATGATTATACTAACTGTTAGTTTATTTATCACTACACCACTCTTGATTGTTATGGTGACATACTTATTACCTAGCTTAACAAAGTTATTAAAGCAATATGTCTCCCCATATACAAGCTCAATGAACTAATCTATTTTGAAAATTTATTAAAATGCATTAAAGAAATGATAACAAATGTAGGAACATAAGAAGAATTTACCTTTTGTTTGATCTTTTGTGATGGAAGAAGCATTGTTGTTTGAACATTTTACACATTGTTAGAAAAAATCAATCAGTCATTTCTTTTCTTCTTTTAATGGTTGATCATTTTTCAAAAGGAAACTCAACGAAGGTTTTCAATTTTTGATTGTTTATTTAAGACTTCTTTTATGGTATTATTTTATTACATATTAGTGAGCCGTTAGGTATTATTTTATTACATATTAGTGAGCCGTTAGGTATTATTTTATGGTATTATAGAAACAAAAAGCAATCAAGTTGAGTAATATATAACCTCATTAACATGTCAACAGGGACAACAATATTAAGAACTACACAAAGTGAGAAAAGAGATGGGCCATGTATAATCTTTTTGATATCCTCTCAATGCAAGTTCAGAAGTCGGAGAACTACACAAAGTGAGAAAAAAGATAGGCATGAACATGACAGAAAAGGGAAAAGGCCTTTCTACTTTATATTCTTTAATTTGTAGCTGATTATCACTTTGCATTTTATATTTAGTTTTTGAACATATTGAATTCTAAATTTTCACATTTATGAGTAATCCATATCAATTCAATTTTTAATCTCATTTAACGAATACTCCAACCATACACACCACACATCTAAAGTGGAACATTTATCAAATTTTTGGATACTATAAATTGAACCAATTTGGGATGAATTTAAGAATTAAGGGTGCAATGTATCCAAAAATTAAAAATTGGGGGTGTAGAGTGAGAAGTAATCATACTTTAGAGGTGCAAAGCAAAATTAGTGATGACTACTTCTATTGGTGCAACATGTCCCTGAACAAGATTGTTGTGTCCACTTAGAATTCGTTAACTTTAATAACAGTGTTATATCTAAAAATAAGTATAGCGTATAAATTGAGAACCTGATCAAATTAAGGAGTGCAAAGTAGAGTAAGGCCAATGGAAAATCTTGTGCTAGCAATCGTCGATATGCTCATATTGGTGACGTTATTATTGCTGTGATCAAAGAAGCAATACCAAATATGCCCCTAGAAAGATCAGAAGTGGTCAGAGCTGATTCATGAAGGTTTAATTTACCGAATCGCTTCCCAATGGCATGTTCCGGGTTCGTTTAGATAATGAAGATATGATTCTAGGTTATGTTTCAGGAGCCCAATTTTATAGAAAGGGAGAGATGAATTGATTAATGTATTTATTGGATCCGTCGGGACTGAAGGGGATCGAACCCGCAGCTTCCGCCTTGACAGGGCAGTGCTCTAACCAATTGAAGCACAATCCCAGAATGGTAAAGGGGACTTCTATGATCGGTGATCATAGAATACAAATCAAGGGTTAATCATTACCAACTTGATCTTGTTGCTCCGGAAACAAACATGCATGGACCATTTCACGAAGTATATGTCTCTTTACTATTACAACAAGGCCATTTGGCAATCCTTTGATCATCCAACCGAGTCATTACTCCCGGGACAGAAGTTGACTCGCTGGCAGAAGTTGATCACACTGACAGCTATTTTTTCAGCAACAAATTAGAGAGGTTTGGTTTCTCCTTCTGTCAGCTTTCATGGTTTGTTGGCATTATATAGAGTCCAATCCACCTCAACGGTGGATGTATATGAAGTGAAGAAAAGGCAGACAATTCTACTAACGGAGAAAAAGCTTCTCAACTGTGGATTTGCTAGAAAAAAGGAAATGGCCATTGGATGGATGGTATTACATGTCAGTAAAACAGCCAAGCAAAGAAGGCCCACTGGTTTGTTTCGACTAGGAGGTATAACCGCGCTTTGTGCTGTGAAAATGTATTTTTGCCTATTATTTTCATATTTATAATTGATATATCATGATATAGGAATTTATTGATCTTTGGAATGAACAATTGCAATGTTAAATCATTCAAGTATGGATTGAATGATGGGAACACATATTTCTATCAAATTGTCAGCTATACTTGCGAAACAAAGTTGGGACTGGAACTAGAAATTTGGAATAGATAGAGATTATGGTTGAACAACATAACACATGTATCATTGTTCCAAAGAATTTCTATACCATATTTCTTGAAATAGTTAGTGAAGGCATTCTTTGATTCCGAAATAAGACAAAAAATACAAAAAGCTAAAAATGAAGCATAACAAACTTCGGAATTAAAGAGATGCATATAACGAATAAAAGGGGAGGAACGGCCTAGTTTCAACAATGAAAGATTTGTTATTCTTCAAATTGTGTTTTGTAGATTTGTTATTCTTCAAATCATGTTTTTTTATATCATATAATAAAAGCGTATTGCAATTCCAAAGACATAAGCTAATATATCATTGAGGAAGAAAGCAAATGTAATAATATATAAAACTTCCGCTTGTACATGTAGCAAGGAAAATAAACAAAGAACATGCGTCAAAATTTATCGGACTGAACTAATTGAGAAGAGGATAAATAAAAGCATCAAGTAAAATAATCTATAAAATTTATCAAGATTGAAAACTTTTATTTTTCAGTTAACCACCAGAATCTTGGTGGCGGACGCTAGTCCCAAATTTTATTAATACTCCAAAATAAAATTACAAGGAGGCAAACTAGACCAAAATCATCAGTCCGACAAAATGATATGGATCAAAGACATACCCTTTGAAACCCTAGAAGCAAATTGTAAACTAACACCTTAGTCTTTCATTTTTACAATTAATCCTATATAAGTGAGCTATAGATTTGCAAAGAGAAGCATACATTGTATTGCCAAGATTTAAGCTTCCAAGGTTAGCTTATAAGTCTGCCACCTTATTAGCTTCCCTAAAGTTGTGCTACAATATAAAATTTATGCCTTGAAGCAAGGAGAAACACTTTTGAATAGTAACATCAATCCTCGAAGGAGAGCTTGTCATATTTCCGAGAACCTTACCAAGATTTGTGAGTCCATTTCAATGATTATATTATGAAAACCTTGTTGTCTACATAATTTGATACCACCCCGAAAGACCCAAGCCTTAGCCTTCAAACTTGAATCCATGTTAGGATAATAAGAAGAAAAACTAGCAACAAGAAACCATTAAAGTCTCGAATCACTCCTTCCCCAGAAGTAATTCCAATCCTTCCCTTGTTTGTGTAGGCTTTATCTGTGTTAGGCTTGTAAAATGTGCTTGGAGGTGGATTCCATTCCACTACCTGTATTCTTGGTTATCCATGCACATGAGAGTACATACATGCAAAAGGATAATTTGCAATTACCTCAGGCATGACTGGAAAAGGGAATGCAATACATAGTGAATGTAAAAGACTTTCTACAACTAAACGAACAGGATGAACATTACTCTGAATGCTTTCATAAAGTAGCTTATTTCTTGCCTTCCATAGTTCCTAACTAACAAGAAAGTGGATTAATTTGTGAAGATGACCAGATATAGAGGCTTGATTAAAATTCAACCACCATCCATTTAAGTATTGAAACAAATTGTGATTGGCAAAGTTAGTCTAGAATCTCCTCTCAAAGGAAATCTAAACATGTTTAGCCACTGTGTAGTGGATGTAAAGATGATCCAATGTTTCCTCCTCATTACAAAATTGGCAGTTTGATGGAAATTGAAAACCCTTCCTCATAACGTCATCCATTGAAGGGAGCAAAGAATTAAGGAGTCTCCACATAAAAATTGATATTTTGATAGGGATCCTAACATCCATAATCATCTTCCTAGAGAACAAGGTGGAACTTCTCTCAAAGCTCTCATTCATAACGAAACTAATTGTATACTTGCCAATGGAAGTACCTTTACAAATCCAAACATCCTCAATATTAGATAGCTGCACCTCTTTGCCTTTCAACAATGAGATATCAAAAGCTGGACAACAATGCTTTATTAAATTCATGACCCAACCATCTTCATGCCAAGTCTGATTTAAAAACAAATCCTGAACAGGACTCTCAATAGTAGGGGGTAAACCCTTTTCATCCCAGAAGAAAGTTTCCCCTCTTCTTACATTACAAAAATGTAAGGTTCTACGTCATTCTTCACTTTAAGTATTCTTTTCCACACTGGTCAATCCAATGTAGATACCTCTACCTTGCAAGGGTGATTACAGTTTGCCATATATTTAGACTTCAACTTTTTGCTCTAAAGCATGAAAAGTGAATCCCTAGTCCTACAATTCCACCATAACTTCATAGACATTCCATGAACAACCTGATAAAGGCTTTGAAACCCTAATCCGTTCTCATGGGTTGGAAGAGCCAAGGCTGGCCATCTTCTCCAATGCAAATTTTTACTCCAAATTGTGTCATCCCCAAAGAAGTCTGAAACAATCTTTTCAATTTCTTCAATCACAATTTGAGGAAGGGCTAGCACAGATAGAATATATTTAGGAATAGAGTTCAATACATGTTTAATTAACAAAAGTCTTCCCCCGGAAGAAAGAAGTTTGGTTTTTTAGCCAGTCACTTTCTGATTTATCTCGTCAATCATAGGCTAAAATAGATGATGACTCTTTCTTTTTTAAATGGGCAACCAAGTTAGATAAAAGGAAACTACTTTTTAACAGAACTTGTCAATGTTGAAATGAGTCTGGCTCTAGCATCACTTAGCTTGGATGAAATAAAGAAATTACTCTTCCTTCTATTCATTGCCTCGCTTGAACAAGCCCTCATACGTATGAAAGAATTTGCTAAGATTCTCCCCATTAAGGAACACAATAATGTCAACAACATAAGATAAATAAGTCACTTGAGGTTATATAATAACCAATCTTCCCTCTCTCAAATAACTTATTTACTCCTCTATTGAGGACTTCAACTGCCAAGATAAAAAGATAACAGGAGATTTGCCTCACTCCCCTACAGAATACTTTAAAAAATCCATTAGGCCATCCATTGAAAAGAATGGAGAACAAATTTGATTACATGCAATTTTGCTAAATGGGAGATATAGGATTCAACAAAACTAGATCTTCTCAGCACAAAATAAAGTTATTTACAGGAGACTCTATCAAATTGCTTAGCCATGGCTAGCTTGAGAATCATGTTACCCCTTCTATATTTCTTGTCAATATGCTCCACCAACTCCTTAGCCAAGAGAACATTATCTGAAATATTTCTATCATGCACAAATTCACTTTGTTCTTCAGATATTAATCTTTGTAGGATGGTCAATCAATCTGTTAGCCATGACTTCGAAAAAAAAACCTCTGCAACATGAAAGAACAAAAATTAGGATATAAGAACTTCTCTAAAATAAAAATTAATGTGAATAGAAGCAAATCTTGTTACATAATCCATGTGGTATGTTTGATGGACAAATCTATTCTAGTTTGCCTTTCAAATATCTTCTTTTAATCCTAAATATATAGAAATACGAAAAAAAAAAAGGTAAATCAAGTTTCTAAGGAAGACATGAGCTATGAAATGAAAATATTAGATCATCAGTTAGCTCATTTTCATCAAACAAAACGTACAAGTGACAAAAGACCAAATAAATTTTATATATTTTCACAACCAGCAAAGATAGAATCTATAGAAAGAACTTAAAATCATTAGTAATGAAATCCTAAGAAACTAATATTCCACCGTTGAAAAAGGTAATATCAATATTCTATTTATTAATTGGAGAACCTTGTGAGCATTTGAAGATTAAGAAAAAATTCTATTAGAAAAAGTAACTACTAGTGTAGTCTAAGCTATCCTAATCTATCTAAAATTATCTAAAACTCTCTATTAAAACTAACTAACTCCTTTTCTCTCTCTACTACTTAGCTTAAATAGTGCAGCATTATACAAGGCAAAAATCAGGGTTTTTGGGCTGGAAATTACGAAATTGCCCTTACAACTTAACATTTAGCTAGTCGAGATCGCGGTCTAGAAGTTTTGAGACCGCGATCTCGACTCTAAATTTTTAGCACTAATTCGCGAGTCGAGATCGCGGTCCAGAATAGTCAAGACCGCGATCTCGACTCTCCTTCCAGCAATCCTCATTTCCTCCATTTTGCAATTTAGTCCCTTGAGCTTTGTTCCTTCCAGCTTCTAACCTTTAATTTTTAACCTGCATAATATTAACACCATTCAGCACTTAATTAAACTTAAAATTTAACACAAAAATTATCATAATTAATTCAAAATCAAAAATACAAATACATATGAAAGAAATTAACTAAAATCTTCAGTTACTTATCTATAATTTCAGAATTTAAACTATCAAAATGCAATAATTTAGAGGAAAATAACTCTAGTTTACTAGAGTTATTAGCATTTCATATAGAACCAATGCTACAGATCATTAATTTTACTTATATATATATGTATGTATATATATATATATATATATATATTTACAAATAAAAATCTAACCAGCAGCTATGTTCCTTTATTGCCTTATGTAGGCACATAACATCCCCTAAATTGTCAAATAAGAAGCAATGTTCCAAAAAAGTCAGATCAATTTTATATTAATTTAGAAGACCTTGTGAGCATTTCGTACAATACCAAAGATAGCATAGATCATTGATTCTACTCCTTTTGCTTGGTACATAGCCCTATCATTAACAATTCTTATTTAATGAAAAAAGAGTAAGAGATTTACTGATAAAGATCTAACCAAGTTCCTTTCTTGTCTTGTGTATTTGCATAGAATCTCACAATTGCCAAATAAGAAGCAAAGTTAATAAAAGATAGTGAAAAGAAATAGTATTAAAATCCAGTCAATTTAGAGGAAGGAAACAATTAAAAGCAAATCCTAACATAGTCAAATTACCATATGATTGTCTGCTAGTAATGATGTTGGTATTCCATCCCAGGCCTTTGTACCGTGCCTTGAAAGAGGTAGCATAGTAGTATACATGCTTGAAACTCAGAATTATATGAGGAATAAAGTAGCTTCTTTTAATAAATAAGTTGCCCATCTATTGAAACTCAAAATTTGTACTATAGGTTAAAAATTGCTTTCACAAATCAATACAACTTTCTAACCTAAAAATCTTCCATAACAATAAACTTTTCCATAAAAAACTAACCATAAATAGCATAAAAAGTAAAAATGTAAAACTGAAAAAAGAAGAGACAAAGTTAAGAAAAAATATCAAAGGATTTTCAAGTTTTAGTCTATTTTTTGGGGAGAATTAGACATGACCACAAAAAGCTACAGATGCAGAACTAAAAGTTTTATAACCAGATGAGATTGTTTCTTTAGATCTGTTACCATAAGGTGCACCATGACTATCTACCAAAAGTTTTATCACAAACCTTAAAGTTTCTTGTGTTCAATATGGGAAAACTGAAAAAATTAGTTGATAAAGAAAAAGAAATGCAAAATCATGTACTTCACTAAATAGACGTGGTAGGGGAAAAAAAGACATATAAGCTAGAGAAAATATTGAACATCCTAATAGCAAGCTGAACAAATCAACTTTTCAGGTGCTAATGAAACAAATGCAATGCACTGAAAAAATTAAAACAGCCAATGCAAGTGAAAAATAAAATTACCGTAGCTTGTATTAGGTCTCAAGCAAAGTTCTTCATCTTGGAAGTGATCAACATAATTCCCAGACTGTTATGTTGGTCCCAAAGCAACCTAAGAGGGAGGGTGAATTAGGTTTCAAAAAAAAACTTTTAGAAAGATTAATCTTATTAAGATTTTTCAATTAATAATTGATATAATAGAATCAATGAAACAGTGAAGTAAGAAAGAGAGGAAATTAAATAGCCTTAATACTTCCAAGCTAACAAGCTTGAAGTATCAAATCACTAGAATGCTTCACACACTTGGTGAGCCAATAATCTTTACAAAGTAGGAAAATTCTTACTCACACTAAAACTCTTTTAATTGAGCCAAGAATTTTACTCACAACCTCACTTTCGTACAAGATTATTACTTCACTCAAAATTGAATTGCACTCTAAACTGCACACTAATACAATAAAGCACTATAGCCAATTTGTACTAAAATTGCTCTTTCTAAGGCTTGTATTCAGTGTATTAGATGATCTTTATAGAATATCAAAGCAGTTATTTATAGGAGCAATAAATAGTGGTTGCAACTACTTCCTAACAGGTAAATAATAAATGCACAAAAAGTAGCTGTTGAGGTTTTGGACGTCCGAGAGAAGTAGGATGTGTCCGACACAGCGTCCGATCTCCATGCAGTTGGTGAAGAGCTTCGTTCGGACGTCCGTGCATGCGTCTGTTCCATCTTTCGAATGGAGTTTCGGAACGGTACGGTCATGTTCGTCCGAAAGAGACTTCATTCGGACAGTTGTGTGCGTCCATTGGAGAAGCAGTAAGATCCTTGCTTTCTGCCTGTTTGTTCGGACGGTGGAATGCGTCCGAGAAGCTTGACATAGTTCGGACGGGCCAATGCTTCCGAACACCCTGTCTCCAGCAAAACAAGTAACAGACCTGTAAAACTTGTCTACAGAGTTAAGTGCTTATGTCATCATCAAAATAAGGTTTGAAAAATATCATGTTATCATGTTATTCAATAGGAGAAAACCCAAATATTCAACTAGTTCAAAGTAATACATAAAAAGGTAAATCTGAGAGCAATTCTAATTAAGCAAAGGAAAAAAATCAGAGAAATGCCAAAAACTAAAAAATAGATTATTAAAGGAACTAATTCGAGTCATTTTTTTTCTTGGAGCATTTTTCGATCTTTCGGCGTTTGGAAGGAGCATCATCATCAGTAGCCTCACTGTCTTCAGCTTCTTCAGTATGGCGTTGCATGATGAAATTGAACTTGATTGGTGTCGTCAACATCCTCATCGTCGCCTTCATCTTCATTGGCAGCACCTTGATTATTTGCGTCCTCTTCGTCGTCCTCACGAACATCCCCATCTTCAGCATTGTCATCATTGTCGATAGAGGAGTCGAATGGATATTGTGATTGAATGTTGACAAATTGAACCTGAGCCGAAGCAGACATGCCTAGGCTAAGTGCCTCTTGGAGAATCACTTGACGAGTTTTAAGTCGCTTTAACTTACGATTAGTGCAACGTTGAAAGGAACTTACTTGAGTGCTTAAGGAAGTGAGAAGGCTATAGATTGGAGAAAGTGAGGGTTCAAAGGAGGATGGATGAGCATCATGGAATAGTGGAGGTGTTTGAGGAGGAGGAGAATGTGGAATTGCCAAACCAGAGGTAGAGGCCTGGGATTTTGAACGTTCAATATCAAAAGCTGCCTTAGTTAACCATTGATTTTTTCAAAAAATGGAGACCTTTTATTCAATATAAGATTTGTTGAAATAAGGGAAAAGAAATTGTTTGTTGTCGCTGAAAGGGACATCAAGGGAATCTAAAACTTTGGTGAAAAATTTTCCAAAAGGAATGTTTCTTCGGGTATCAGTAAGAAAGAGTTCCTAGAGGGAGCAGAAGAGATACCCAAAGTCAAGAGGAATGCCCTTGAAAACACAACAAAATAAGTAAAGCTGCATTTTTCCGAGCTCATTGTGATGCCCATCGGTTGGTAACAGCAAATTTGTGACAAGAGTGTATAGAATGTTTAGTTTAGGAGTTAGCAATGTGGTTTTGGCTTCCGAGACCTGTTTGAAATTGATGTTAAAAATAGCTCTGACCTCATCAATGTCAAATCGAGTATCAACAGTGGGCCATTTATCTAAAAAAAAGAAATAAGAGAAATCATGCGGATTTGAGACTTCACATTCAAAAATAGTGTTGATGATGTTGGAGAAAATCTCAAGATTGGTGCTGTTTACACGAAAAATTAATGTGCGCACAATGGGGCCTTTCCGAAGATTGGCTGTGAATTGAAGCCACTACCATGTCACGATACACAGGTAAATCAATATGCACTAGGTGACCTCAATTTTGTTTTTCAAAGCATGATTTGACAATGGGAAGATTATATTCATCAAAAAGACTCTGAGAAGCAGGACGTTGAACGATTATAGATTTGCTCAGAAGAGATGTATACCGTTCGGATGCCTTGGCATCGATGAATTTTGATAAGGTTGGATTTGAGGAGACTTGAGGATTAGCAGATGATTCCCTACGCACCGGAGCTTTCCCTTTTGTTTTTCGTCCACAAGTTGCTGTAAAAGAACCTCCACGGGATTTAACCATTGTGAATGAAAGGAAGAAAGAGGAGAAAAAATGTAATTTTTGAAAGGGTTGGTGGGAATTTGATGAAATAAGATGGTAGATGGGTGGAATTAGGTACAATAATGGTGATGAATACTTTGGAAATGACAATTTTCCAAACAATTTGTGGTGAGAAGGAAGGAATTTGGGGAGATTTTGGAGAAAAAATTTCACCAGAGAGGGTGTTTCAGGGGTTAGGGTAAGTTCAAAATGGGGGAAAATTGACTGTTTTAATCGAACAGGGAGACCGTTAGGACGGCCGAATGATTGGTGTGCGTCCGATGAAGCGTCCGAAAGCTGATGAATGGACGGCCAATGGAAGAGAACATCCAAATCATCCAATCTTTTCTTCAAGAAGGCTTGTTCTTCCTTGACCTTTGATCTCACATGCATTCTTTTCTTCAAGTCACAATTTTCTTGTGATAGCCTATTATTTTCATTCACAAGCTTAGAGTTAGCATTCAATAGAGCATTTGATTTCTTCACTAACTCCTTATTTCTAACTTATGATTCCTTTAAGCTATCATGCAATTTCAAAATGAAAGCTTCAAGATCACTTTCATCATTTTCATAATTAGAGTCATAGTTAGAATTTACCTCATCATCTCCAATGGCCATAAAGGCCATTTGTGCCGATTCCATTTCTTCTTCGACTTCTCTTTCGGAGTTGCAATCATCCCATGTGATTTGCACTTAAAGTTATTGAATCTAGATTTTATTCCTTCCTTCTTTTTCTTGGAAGGGCACTCATTTGCAAAGTGTCCGAGTTGACCGCATTCAAAACATTTTTCGTTTTGCTTCGCCATTTCAAGCCTTGTCTTTCCTTTGAAATTATTTGAATTTGTAGCTCCACCTCTTCGCATTCTTCGTTTGTTGATATAATGTTTAAGAAATCCTTCGGTGATGAGTGCAAGATCTCCTTCATCAAGATCTTCATCTTCAAGATTGATGGAGCTATTTTCATCTTCTTCTTGAGAGGTCTTTAGAGCAATGCTCCTTCTTGGCCTTGCTTCTTCATCATCCACCACTTTGGCCTTCAACTTCAATTCATAAGATGTAAGAGAATTGATTAGCAATTCAATAGGCATTGAATTTAAATTCTTGGCTTCCTCTATAGCAATTGTTTTGGCATCCCATTCTTTGGATAGAGTATTTAGGATTTTTCTATTTTTTTCATCCAAAGAATACTTCTTACCAATCAAGGCTTCAAGATCCTTAATGATGTCATTGAACTTACAATATATTTTGTCAATATTTTCATGTGGATCCATCTTGAAGGACTCATACTTGAAAACAAGTAAGGATTTCTTTTGCTCCCGAACATCGTCGCTCTCTTCATTGATTTCCTTCAATTTATCCCAGATTTCTTTAGCGGAAATACATCCTTTCACGCGAGTTGATTCATTTGCATCCAGGGCATTATATAGCACATTCATGACAGAGCACATCCAATGTCTAGTTTGCCTTGTCTTCAACAGAGTGCTAGCTGCCTGTCTCTTATACTTCTTCTATTTGTGTGATCATCAATAATAGTAGCTTCAAAAGGACCTTCATTAACAATATACCACAAGTCAATGCCAATAGATTGCAAAAATATTTTCATTCTATCTCTCCAACTAATAAAATTTGCCCTATTAAACATAGGGGGCCTAGTAACGATTGACCCTCAAAAAATAGAGCATTGTTTGTTGCCATAATAGTTCAATGTTTTTCTCAAAAGTAATTTAAGCAATAAAATGAGACCAAACTCTGATACCAATTGTTGGTCCCAAAGCAACCTAAGAGGGGGGTGAATTAGGTTTAAAAAAAAACTTTTAGAAAGATTAATCTTATTAAGATTGTTCAATTAATAATTGATATAATAAAATCAATGAAACAGTGAAGTAAGAAAGAGAGGAAATTAAACAGCCAATACTTCCAAGCTAACAAGCTTGAAGTATCAAATCACTAGAATGCTTCACACACTTGGTGAGCCAATAATCTTTACAAAGTAGGAAAATTCTTGCTCATACTAAAACTCTTTTAGTTGAGCCAAGAATTTTACTCACAAACTCACTTTCGTACAAGATTATTACTTCACTCAAAATTGAATTGCACTCTAAACTGCACTCTAATACAGTAAAGCACTATAGCCAATTTGTACTAAAATTGCTCTTTTCTAAGGCTTGTATTAAATGTATTAGATGATTTTTACAGAATATCAAAGCAGTTATTTATGTTCCGTAAGAGCAATAAATAGTGGTTGCAACTACTTCCTAACGGCTAAATAATAAATGCACAACACAAAAAGTAGCAGTTGGGGTTTCGAACGTCCGAGAGAAGTAGGATACGTCCGACACAGTGTCCGATCTCCATGCAGTTGATGAAGAGCTTCGTTCGAACGTCCGTGCATGCGTCCGTTCCATCGTCTGAATGGAGCTTCTGACGGTCATATTTGTCCGAAAGAGACTTCGTTCGGACAGTTGTGTGCGTCCGTTGGAGAAGCAGTAAGATCCTTGCTTTCTGCCTGTTTGTTCGGACGGTGGAATGCGTCCAAGAAGCTTGACATAGTTCGGACGGGACAATGTGTCCGAACACCCTGTCTCCAGCAAAACAAATAATAGACTTGCAAAACTTGTTTACAGAGTTAAGTGCTTATGTCATCATCAAAATAAGGTTTGGAAAACATCATGTTATCATGTTAGAATAAGTAGGATAACAAAAAATTATTAAAAGATTACAAAATATATTAACATAGAAACTAAATAATCTATGAACAAAAAAAATCCTCTCAAAATTTACAAGCACGAAAACTCTAAGTAAGACAACAAAATAACATAATTTATCTTTTAGTTCTAGTCCATCTTGAGACTGAGAGATTCATCTTTCACTCTTACCAGATCCTAGCACCTTATGGCTTATGTGAATCCGAGAAACTTGAAAAGTTAATCAATCTAAAAGTAAACAAATTACAAGCCTAACTTCTAATTTTCTCACTAAACAAAGATAAAATCAGAAACAACCAGATATGTGTCCACCTACCAACATGATTCATTTCATTACTAAACTAAAATAAGCAAGTCAGGATACTAAAGACAATAGGCGATCACAAATTTCTTTTTTTTTTTTTCCAATAAATAACGGACAGAAACAAAATCTTAGCAAATGCAATAATATGTGGTACCCAAGCTAAGAATCATTTAAATTTTAACTTTCATTCCTCACGTTGTGAATATCAAAAGATTTTGAATTTCAAATTGATAACCTCCACTACCACATCCATTGTATAATTTAATAGCCTTACCATCTGTGTGAAGAAATGAAAGTAAATGTTTTTTGTTTGTTTGTTTTTGGAGGTATACACAAGTAAAATTTTAAATGCACTAACATATAGGAGTACACCATAATGCATTTGATTTTAAAAATGAAGTAAGCCATCTTACCATTCTTGAAAATTCAATCTTTATCATACATGATCAACTAAGAGAAAGAGTCCTTTTATCATACTCAACAAGAGCACACTTCAAATGAAGAAACTTTTTATAGTATATTAACCTTAGAATCTAATTCAACAGTTTAATAGCAGGGTAATTTTTCAGTTAAAGAGAAAATAGAAGAATTCAAGTCTTACTAAATCGTGGAAGAAAAAAAAATTCCCAGCCACTTTAATGTGAAATTTGAAATCAAATAAGACTTATTACTGTCAAATAACTAAAATAAAACGCATCAATGAACTCAAACGTTAAAGATCTAAAAAAAAATGAGCTGGTATTGATAATGTGGAATAAACAAAAAAGAATAACTTGTAGTAATCTAATGAAGAAAAGTTCTACTACTTTTGTTCTTATATTCTTTTCTTTTGTTACCATAGGCTATGGAGAGTACAGGTTATGGTGAAAAGAAGGATGGGAAGTGTGGAGGAGGATAAGAGGTAGAGTGTAGAAGTTAAAGCAGTAATTGAGGAGGAAGAGAATAGGAAGAGTTTGGACTCGGGGATGGTAACCTCGAGCCAAATGCTACTTTTGATGGAGGTCTTATCACTGCACATTCTGATAAGATGAGGCAAAAGGTTAAAAAATGCTAAACATCAGGAGCGGACATAAGAGTTGACCTTTGGGGTAAAAATTATATATACATATTTTTAGGGAGATAAGTTTATGATTTTTACAAAATTTTGGGGAATAAAGTCAAATTTTTTTAAGAATGTTATTAAATTTTTAAAAAAATATTAAAAAAAATAATATATTTTTGAAACTCTTGAAAAATAAGATTATGTAAAAATATAAGCTAACGAAGGAAACAATTTTTTATATTCTTTAAAATTTTTAAAGGAATAAAGTCTAATTTTTATAATAGTGTAACAATAATTTAAAAAAATTTAAAAGAGAAAAATATAATTTTGATAATCTTGGAGAGGTGGTTGTCCCTCCTCGACCCCGATAATCCGTCCTTGCTAAAGACCTCCACCACAAAACATAAAACGACGACATAAAATGACTACAAAGACTACGACAATAACGAAACTTTTGACAACCTCTATTCACTCTTTATAGTTATGTATCTCTAATAAAAAGTACCGTCTAAATAACTTAAAAGAAAATAAAAATAAAAAAATGAAAAAAGAGTGAAAACACTACCAAAAGGGAAGGAATTAAAAAATATATAAAATTAGTTATATGACAAAAATTCAGATCTATCTTCGTTTAGGGAAAATTAGTTACAGGACAAAAATTCAGATCTATCTTCCTTTCCCTAAACCCCCAATACGGTTCTTCTCCCTTAAATTGGATCACAGAACATATTTGTTATTCTATCATTGAATCATCACGAAATTCTATTTCTGGTAATTGTGCAAGTGTAGGCATTCAATTTTTTCATTAGAATTCATTAATTTTTGATAATGTTGAGCTCAATCGCCAATTTGAAGGAAAAATTTAATAAAATTACTTCGGGCTTTTACCACATAGAAGACGACTATGACGGTGATGGCAACGAGGAGCTCTTCATATATAATTCATCTGATCATCGGAAAGTTTCTTCAATTTCATGAATTCAATTGCACCACAACTACCAACCGCATTCTCCCATCCCCAATGACTTCAGTTCCCCTTCTACTCAAATATATCACCGCACTTCACCTATTTTTTTTGTTTGTATGATTTTAATTTTTCCAGTTTTAGTTCAAAAGTTTGGATTTCACTGAAGGAAAAGTAAAATTTTAGGCGCTTAAATTTTGATTGATTTCTTACCGTGATTGGTAAACTAGATTGAAATTCAAAATTAATGTAAAAATTAGCAAGTTAATTGGTGCTTTTAGGAGTGAATGTGTGTAACTGTATGTGGGTTGCTAGTATACATTGATGACCTAGAGCTAAAGCCCCTAACAGGATCACTTCATAATGTAGTACAAAACACTACAATGTTTACAGCGCTAAATTTGGGAATGATTTAAATAACTAAATATCCTGTCCAATCATATTTCAAAAAATATACATTTTGTTATTCCTTCAAAAAGTGTTAAGCTGCATTTAGTTCCTTAGCATTGAATTGAATTAGAATCACAATCTTGTGACATTGTGAATCTATGAATCTATGAATTATGATTTCAAAAATTGAAATTTCTTCGTTTTGACAAAAGTATAAAATTGACATAAAATTTATTTAGAATCTAATTTTTTTGTTTGGAAGGTAAAAAATTTATTAACATTTAGAATTGGTTAGTTTTGGAATTGTTACTTCCATCTAAAACTAAAAAAAAAAATGGCAAGATATATATAAATTCGATTAGATCAAGGATGTTTTTAAAAGTAATACTATAGTCATGTCACTAATCATTTTTCAAGTACAATATTCTGTTTTATTAGTTGAAAGTTTAAATAAAAATATGAACAGTAACAAAAGTGTTTGGAAAATATGTTTCTTTGCTGATCAAGATAAATAATGTGTAAAAAATTCGGATTGGCATTTAAACAGTATAATTTGTTTATATTATGATAAACATTAGAAATTCAAAGTTTTTGTACCGTTAATGATAAAAAAAAAAAAAAAAAATTTCAAAAAAAAAAAAAATATGAATTATATATTGATCAAGACTAATATGAAAATGGTTATTTTAGCAATGTTCTAAAAACCGGACCGGCCATTGAAATCTTCAAGCAGAAAACAATAACAACTAACCACATTTTAGAAAAAAAATATAAGATATATTTTTTTAACCAAAGTGTGATATAATTTGAAATGACCTAAAATATATTTATATAAAATCTAAAATAGAAGTGAAACACTATTTTTGGAGAATTATAATCCTAATACCCAAAAAAACTAATAAAATTTCTAATAAGAAAAGTGAAATTTATACAAAAATAAGTATAAGAAAGATGAAAAAAATAATAACTTTATAGTTTAGGCTTTGGTGTGTTCAATGTTTTGCCATTTTGGAGTTTATTTCACGATTTTTTAATTTTTCTCTTTATTTAAATCATTTTTTATTCTGAAATTTAAAAAATCGTTGTTTTACTGGTTCTGTCCTTTTTGGATAGACCGGATATATAGTTGGACCGGATCGGTGGTTCTTCTGGTTCGCGATCTGACCGGTTGAACCGGTTTTCAAAACATTGTATTTTAGTTGGTCCATATTATTTTACTTTCATATTTAAGGAGATAAGGACATTGATTCTTTGAAATGCATGATTGATTTCTTCTATTTGATTTGAACGAGAAATTTGATGAGAAGTTGAGAACAAGTTTTTAAGTGTTTATTCCAAATTTTTCTTATGAAGCAAATCTACCCATATAAATGCTAGTATATTAGTTGAGCAGATTAAGAAAAGTAACAACCAAAATATTGTTAAAAGAAGGACCCATTTACCATCCTAAAGTATAAATATACTTTTTTTTGAAAATTCTAAAGTCCTTTTACGAACCATCTAATTGTGGTTTAAAATTTGTACAGAACAATGTCATGTGTTTTAAAATTTGTTCTATACAAGCTTTTGAATCTAAAGAAATGGTTTCCTCAATGGGATTGTAGAATTTTTCTTAATGTTTAGGGGTAAAATTGTAAATATTGTTGATGATGAAATATTTGATTGGGCTTAAAGTCAAATTTATTAGTTGAAAGTTTAAATAAAAACATGAACCATAATAAAGGTGTTTGGAAAATATGTTTCTCTGTCGATTAAAAAACATATAAGAAATTCGAACAGGCAATTAAACAGTATAATTTGTTTCTATCATGATAAATATTATTAATTGAAAGAGTTTTGTACCGTTAATGATAAAAATTAAAAATTTTATTTCGAAAAAGAGACAAAAATATGAATTATATTTTGATCAAAACTACTATGAAAATGGTTAGTCTAGTGATTATATAAATTTTACTTTCTTGTTTAAGGAGATAAAAACATTGATTATTTCAAATGCATGATTGATTTATTATATTTAATTTGAACGAGAAATTAGACGAGAACAACTTTTCAAGTGTTTATTCCAACATTTTCTCATGAAGCAAATCCATCCATAAAAAATGCTAGTGTATCAGTTGAGCAGATTAAGAAAAGTAACAACAAAAATTTAGTTAAAAGAAAGACCAACCATCTTAAAGTATACATATAATTTTTAAAAAAATTTTAACATCTAAATTTATGAATCATCTCGTTATGGTTTAAAGATTTGTAAAGAGAGGGTAAAACTATAAATATAATTTATAATGAAATATTTGATTGGGCTTATAATCAAATTTATTAGTTAAAAGTTTATATAAAAACATGAATTGTATTAAAAGTACTTGGAAAATATGTTTCTCTGTCGATCAAGATAAATGATATATAAGAAATTTGGATAGGCATTTAAACAATATAATTTGTTTATATCATGATGTAAATATTAGAAAACATTTTTAGTACAGTTAATGATAAAAATTAAAAAATTTATTCCGAAATAGGAAAAAATATGAATTATATGTTGATCAAAACTAGTATCAAAATTATTATTTTAGTTGGTCCATATTATTTTACTTTCATGTTTAAGAAGATAAGGACATTGATTATTTCAAATGCATGATTGATTTTTATATTTGATTTGAACGAGAATTTTGACGAGAATAACTTTTCAAGTGCTTATTCCAAAATTTTCTTACGAAACAAATCAACCCACATAAATGCTAGTATATCAGTTTAGCAGATTAAGAAAAGTAACAACCAAAATTTAGTTAAAATGTTTAAGGAGATAAGGACATTAATTACTAGGAGTATTCATGGGTTGGGTTATTGGGTTGTAGGTTTTCGAATTTGAGTTTTTGGGTTGAAAAAATAAAACTCAATCCAACCTGAGTAACATTAAAACCCAAGTAAACCCAACCCAATTATTATTTAGGCAGGTTATTTTTCAGATTTTCAGGTTACTTGAGTTAAAATTTCTCCCAAAAAAAAGAAAAATATTAGTGTAAAATCATCCATTAAAAATTATATTTTGTCAAAAATTAAATGGTTAACTCAAGAATGAAAGGGAAAAAAATTATAGAACATGTTAAATGAATATTAGATGAAGAATGAAAAGAAAAGAAAATATAAATTATATGACACAGTTAGGAAATTAATAAAAAATTAAAAATTATAAGTAAGTTATTTTGGATTATCAGGCTTTTGGGTTAGGTTTGTTTCGAACCTAACTCATTTAACCCAAATTCTTTTAGGTTGGGTTAGAGCTGTAACCAAGGTTCAATAAAGCCAGATAAGAGTGTGTTCAAGGTTAGTTCGTTAAATAGAGAGGATTATTTTTATTCAACTTGACCTCGAGTCAATCTCAACGAGTGATGATAAAACTTGGCTTGAAAATTTGATAATTTGTTTGAGAAAATTTTGGCTTGACTCGTAACTTTCGAGCCAATACTCTCGAACACCTCCGTATTTCGTTTGTTTGTAACTTTCACTTTAATTTGCTATATTCTTGCACTAAAATTTTGCTCTATAATAGTCTAGAATTCAACTACAATGGTTAAAGTAGTGATGTGGATACCTATTACGATTGTTTAGAAAGTGATTTACAACTTGTGATTCAAAATATATGAAAAAAATAAGGAAAGAGAGATTTAATGAGAGAAATAACTCTTAAGTAAGAAAAATGGAAGACATTCTAATCAATTAAATTGCCTATTTATATCTCCTATTTTATATTCATGAACTTAGACAATATAAGGATCGTGCTTGGTTTGTTAAAAAAGTCGAGTCTAAAATGTTGTACAGGTTTGAATTGGTAACTCAATGAACAAGACGAGTATGTTTCAAACCAAACTCGAGCCGAATGCTAAGCTGTTTGAGTTCATTTACTATCCTAGATTAGGTTATGTTTGAACACTCTTATTACTTTAAATGTATGATTGACTTTGCTAAAAGATGTTTACATTTGGATTGTTACCTGTATATTTTCCGTTAACACTGCTTGTGTTTTCTTTTTAGTTTTTGATTTGAATTATATCTACTGGTATAGCATATGGAATTTTATAGCTTTATTGAAGAAACAATTCAGTTGGGTTTAAAAATTTATATAGTACAAGATTTTAAAATATATAGTGTTATACAATACAAATATTTAAAATACAGCGAGATGATTCTGTTACATAACTATATAATTTTCCTATAACAAATTTCCATTTTTAATTAAGACCGTTTATTCACACAATTTTCATACAGCTCTTTGGTATTTTACCATTTCTATTTCTTTTTTTTTTTTTTTTCCAACCTAAGCAAGTAATACAATAAACTTTTCTACTTTTCCACCTATCCCAGTTTATGACCGATCCAAACAAAAGAATTCAAGAAGAAATAATTAGCTAATGTCACATTTACTACAATCAGCGCTTTGGGTGGTTTGTTATTTATTTTTTGTACCTTATAAGTGTTAACTAGAAAAATGTACGTACTTTGCATGTGTAATTTTCTTGGATGTTGAAAAATTTTAATTTGAAAAATAAATAAATATTCAGTGAATGATAACATAAATATTAACTATAAAAATTCTATATACTGAATTTTTTTATGAAAAAGTTATATATCTTAAATATATAATATCTTTGCTATTTTCATTGTAAATATTTTCATCTTTATTCAAAAATTTTTATTTTTTCATATTATTTGTTATTTGTTACAACTATATATAAGTTTCATTTTTCTCAAATAATTAAACAAACTTTGTCTTTTATGATAACAATATATGATATTTGCATCTTATTCTTATTTCTTTTCTAGGCGCCTAGGTTATAATTTTCTATAACCACACCATCAACTATTTCATCAGTTAAAGATAAAAATATTTTGCATAGTATTATTATTTTTTTAAATATATCTATATATATTCTTTATCATTATTAAAAGATAAAATTACTTTCAAGTATCAAACATTATTTTATATATAGATGAAGTATTTTGAAATTATTTTTTTAGGAAAAAATATTTATAGAAAATCAAATGATATAGGGATAACAATTAAAAATGATTAATTAAAATTTTAAAAAATAAGAAACAAACGAATCTAACTAAAATATAAATACAAATACATCAAATAAAAATTATGTCTTACGTATAGAAAATGAAATAAATTAAACTAATATATTCTCAAAATTATGAATAGGTATCACACAGTATATTAAAATCATTATAAAAAATTGAAATAATATATTATTTTGATCTTTCTTTGACATGTACTGAACATCAAGAAAAACAATCTTTTATCTTATTCTAAATTGCACACATTGCTAATGAAAAGACATCAAGTTATGAAAATATACAAAATTATATGTTATTACTTTAACTAAGATTTTACATAAATTTTTATCACAATCAATTTTCGTTAACATATCGTCTAAAATGTATATGCATATAGAGAATATATTGGTTCTTTTTCATATTTTTCAAACTTATGATCACATTCACTTCAGTACTCAATTAATGCTTTGCACTATCCATTCATCTTGAATGGTATAAAGTATAGTTAATTCCAATTCAAAATAGTTTATATTTCTCTTTTGGTTCCTATATTATACTGATAAATTTTAGTTAAAGTCTTTTTCATATATTGAACCTTTTTAAATGTAATTATTTATTATTTATCATTATTAAAAGATAAAATCACTATTATGTATTAAACATCATTTTATAGATGAATTGTTTTGTTTACTCTATTGGAATCAGAGTGTTACTCTAATGAAAAATATATAGTTTTAAAAACATTCAAAATAACACATAAGTTTTATACAATTTCTATCACAATTAACTATTTTTAAACATGTTGTGTAAATGTATATGCATAATAGAATATATTGGTATTTTTTCTTATTTCTTAAGTTTATGATAACATTCATGTTATGACACCATTGACGTTCTGAACTCAACATTCATGTTATGATACTATTGACGTTATTGAATTCTTACATTCATCCTCAATGGTATCGAATATGATTAACCACAAAATTGTAGTTTGATATATTAATTTACTATGAAGTTAAATCTTCATGTATATATATATGAAAATTCTACGGTCTCTTTTAGGGAATCATTCCCTTATTTTTAAATGCTTGTACAGTACAACACCACTTGCTATTAAAAGCTTGTACTGTACAAGCTTTTAAAGTTAATGGAATGGTTCCCTAAAAGGGACTGTAGAACATATATATATATATATATATATATATATATATATTTAAATATATATGTATGTATGTGTGTGTATATATATATACACAAAATTAAAGCTAATAAAACTATATGAATTTATTTTTGATTTTTTGCTTTCTTTTTCGATTAATTTCTTGCGTTTCTTACTAAAATATTTAATCTACATCTTTCTTGATTTATTAAATAGTGTAACAATTGCATTGAACTTTCCAAAGTTGACATATAAACGCAATCTGTAGCTAAAATTAGATGATTTTAGAGTATTTAATAGTACGATTTTATTTGCATAATTTATATTGTCTTTTAAGCTATTTACCTACTTATTTTTTCTATATTGTTATTTCTACAATTTCTACATATTATTTTTTTGGGTCTTGCAATAATCACTCTAGAATATTTTGGCTATGCATTGTATCATCGGTTGAAATTTTATTTTCCTCATCAAAAGTTTGTCTAAACTAATATTTCTTTGTTATATTGTCAAATGCGGTAACAATTTGCATTATAGTTTCCTAAGTTGGAGCAATACTTTGATATTAAAAAGACATGTTAAATTTTAAAATTTTAATTGGCATATGATTATAAATTTTGTGATTTTGAAATTGGAGTAAAACTTTAATATTAAAAAGATTTGTTATTGAATTTAAGCTAAAAAAATTCAAACAGAATGCATAAAAGTTCTTAGATACATTTCATGTTCTTAAATTTCTTTTTTGTGAAATGTTTAGTGGAGTTGAATTCTTTTAGCAGACTTATTATAATACCCTAATATATAATAAATATATAGTTATATTATGAAAAATAAGTAGTCTTGTTAGATTAATAGGAAGTATTTTAGATATGTCAATTATTTTTCACTGAAGACGTGTTAGGAATGAAATTATTTAATTATTGGTATATTAGGTAAGAAAAATTAGCAAATTATTGCGGGTAAGATTAAATGAGGTTTATTTTAGATAGGTCAATTATACTTTATTAGGGACATGTTGGCATGGAATTATTTAATTAAGGGTATATTAGGCATGACAAAAAAAGGAGAATAAAGTAGTAGATTACCGATAGTTAGAATAGATAAGGAGTAATTTAATTATTGTCTCTAATTGGGAATTATATATCATTAAGAACGAGTATTTTAGACATCACAAAAAGAAAGATGGATAGTTGGAATAAACGAAAATTAATTCATTTAATTATGCTACCTATTGGGAATTGGGAATTATATTTCATTAAGGGCAGATATTTTATACACAACAAAAAAGGGGGAGCAATTACTTAAATAAGGAGTATTTTAGATAGGTCAGTTGTACTTCATTAAAAACATTTTAGGCATGAAACTATGTAATTTAGGGCATAAAAGGCGTGACAAAAAAAAGTGAAATTTACCTATAAATATCCCTTCCTCCTACCATTTCAACGATCATTTCTTTTTCTTTTCTTTTTTTTTTAATTTCAAAAATTTACCTATAAATATCCCTTCCTCCTACCATTTTTAACACAATTCTCTCAATTCAATCCCTCTAATTCTCTCAAAATTTTCATAATCACTAATATTATTTATCAAATTCTTTTTATTGACCATATATTTATAATCTCAATTTATTTATTATTATACTATTTTCAAGTGCCATTTATTTTCTCTAATTTTCATAAATTCTATTAGTTATTTTTTATAATATTTTTTTTTCAAAAGTTCAAATTAATATTTTCAAATGGATAGTCAAAATTCCTATGAAATTTTTATTAATCTTAGAGATGATGTTGAAATAACTCCTGATTTATCTGGAGTAAATCAACAAAATCTCCTATTTCTAAGGCTCCAAAGGCCGAAATTTTATAAAATATTTTACAAAAAAATTAGATAACAAAGGGAATCCTACTATGCAGTGTGTAATTATTGCAAGGCTAGCTATGGTTGGAAAAAAAATAGAGGGGATATGGAACACTAACGAAGCACTTGGCAAAAGAACATCCAATGAAACTCGACATTGACGATGCAAATTCAAATACCCGGGTACGCATTTTCATCTTCTAATCCTATATTTAAATTTTTTGATTTACAATATAAAATTGGATTAATTAATTTTGTTTGTGGAAAACATTTACCATTTAGTTTTGGTGGAAAAAAAGAAATATGCCCATTTTTAACAAACGTATGTGAATCCATAAGTTAAATGTATGTCTAGAACAACTTTTACACGTGAAATTTTAAAATATTATAAAGAACAAAAAAAGATTTTAGTAGATATTTTTTCAAAATTAGAAGTACTTATTTCAATTTATAGTGATTTATTTGGAGTGATCGTTGGAATACGAATTCTTACATGAATGTAATTGCTCATTGGATTGATGATAATTGGATTATGCAAAAAAAGGTAATTGCTTTTCGTATATTTAATGAAAGTCACACAGCCATAAATATAAGTAATATTATTAAAGAGATTTTAAACGAATATGGCTTGGTAGATAAAATTTTTTAAATTGATTTTCTATAATGCCATTAATAATACTGGATCAATTAGAGATTTAAAAAATTATTGTGAGGTAATAAATTTTTTCATATTAGGTGTGCATGTCACATTTTAAATTTAAGTGTTCAAGATGGTTTGAGAACACTTAATGATTCGGTCTAACCTATTAAAGATGCAATTAGTTGCCTAATTGGCCATCAAAAAATAATGAAAGAATTGGCTAAATTTTGTATTGAGAAAGGAAGAAAACCTAAAAATTTGTTCATGATGTTCCCAATCATTGGAATTCAACTTATGATTATACTTAAATAATTCTTTAAAAGTATAATGATTTATTATGCAAATTTTTTAGAAATAGATATCCCAGTAGTTTTGACTTGTATCCTAGTCTATGGAAAACTTGTAGAAAATGGTAGCAGTTTTACATGTTTTTAAAATTGCTACTTGTATTTTATCTGGTGTTTATTTTGTTATATCTCATTTATTTATATCCCAACCATATGATACAGTTAGTATTTTAGAAGATAGTGTAAATGACATTATTTTGTGAAGTGCTATTATTGATATGTTATAAAACATGGCTTAATTATTATTATTATTATTATTATTATTATTATATTCCACCTATTTATTTAGTTGCTTCAGTTTTTGATCATTGTGCTAAAATTGATGGTTTGACGCAATATTTGGAAGCATATTATACTATAATAAATAATATGTTAGAATATATTGTTCTTAAAGACAACGTAGTAGATCTAATTAAAGTTGTTGAAATGACTAAAGAGTATATTCGTACATTATATAGTAATTATTAAGTTCAAGTATAGCATCCACATACTAGCACTGGTAGTAGTGGTGGTGGTGCCAGTAGCAGTCCACGAAATACTACTAGTACTATAAATATTCCCCTATCTAAAAATATATACATACTTTGAAAAAGGTAAGGGGCGGCGCTAGTAGTACGGAATTTGATATTTATCTGACCACTTCTTTTGAGTTCCAAGATCATGATAGCCAAGACCTAGGAAGAGGCAAAGAATTCTCGATACTGAAATGGTAGGGCAATAAGTCAAAGTTTACCACATCCTTTCGCTTATTGCAAAGCAGATATTAGCAACACTGCATCAACTGTAGCGATCAACAAGCTTTTAGTGCCGGGAGGAGCATTTTCGATGAGAGACGGTCTCAATTGAACCCTGACCATTTGGAGATTCAAGCATTATTAGCAAATTGGTACGGCGCGAGTATAAGGAACCAGGAATATCGAGATTAAAATCGAATCTAGATATGTAATGAGATTGATAAAAGCACTATAGTTGCTTCTTCAAGTGATACAAACTCGGTAAATGTTGAAGAAATTCTTAATGATCTTAGTCTATTATAGTCTTATAGGCCAATGTAATAGATGAATTTAATTTTTCTTTAGATTATCATTTAGTATAGATTATTCAAAATGTATCTTTACTTTAATTTTTATTGGTTCAATAATTAATGCAATAGTATACTTTTTTTCCAAAAACAATGTTTATAATTGAAATATAAATAAAATGTAATTTGTTGTTTCTCATCTTAACTTGACTAATTGTTTTAATATTATAATTTCTAGTTTTTTATTTTTAAAAATTTGAAATCGGAACCATGACCAGAGTCGGGACCAAAGCCGACCGAAATCGGGGAAATACCGGTTCTAAAATCGGCTCCCAAGGTTTCGGTTCCTGTTCCGGTTCTAATTTTCTCGGAACTTTCATGCCTAAATAGTTCCAGAATCGTGATCATGACTACCCACGGCCAAAACTGTTTCCCTATCCCATAAAAGGATTGGATCTCTTCATTTTTAACCCCATCTAATCATAAAAGCATCGACACAATATTGTCATTCATATCTAATTTCACTAAATTCCCATAGACCACACTTTTTTTTTTGGTCTTTGGAACTTCTAATTGACAATTCCAATTCGTGTCTTCCAATTTCCATTTACTTGTCCTTCAATTTCTTTTATTTATTCTGTTGGGAAGAATCCAACGTTGTGTTTGGATGGGTGAATTTGAATTGAACAAAGGGTTTGAAATGAATGAATTTGAATTGAGTATATTTGAAATGACATGAAATTTGGTATATTTCAAATTTACTCATTTAACTATTAAAATCGCACTCTATTTGTTCGTGGATTTCAAATCCACAAATAAATCAATTAATTTATTTGAATAATTTATTATAGATTAGAATTTCAATTCAAATCCACTCAAATCCCTCCATCCAAACACAATGCATAAGAATTTGATAAAAATTGAAAATTTCAGAGAATTAAAAAGAAGAGAAATAGAAGAAATATCTGCTTGGATCTATTTTAGGGAACCAAACAGATTCCATAGGAGAGAGTACCGTGAGTTCGTTTGGTCCTAATAGGAAAGAAGAGAAGGGAGATGGTGGGAGCATTAGGTATTGGGATTAGGAATGAGTGGACATTTGAGTGCTTGGTTGTCTAATAACCGGAGCTCTGAACCTTGTACCACAGCTTTGTTTGGTTTTGTTTTATGTAGCAAAATTTTTCGAGCCCTCAACAAAAACATTTAGGAAATTAAGGGGGAAAAAGAGTTAATATTTCATGATGAAAAAGCAAAGAAAAACTAAAGAGGATGATTATGGAGCCGCAAAAATTTGGTGAAGATCGGAGTTGTAGACGATTTGGGATGCGTCTTGGAAAAAGGGCAATTTTGCCATTTGGTGTAAAATAGTTGTGGCAATAAAATTGCCCAAGTCCCTATTTATCACTTCCAATGCAGATAATTCAGTAGGTAGCAAGTTAAATAGATGGCACAACTGATAGTTTTATTTATGGCAAATCGGGTTCACTTGTGTTTACATTTTTGAATTGCACACTGCAGAAGGATCCTTGTTTTTTATAGTCATCAAGTACATTTATTATATTACCAATATTTTTAAACTTACATGGGAAGGTGACCCAATTAGGTGTCCAGTGTTCAATTTTTCCGGTTTAACCAGTTTAACTGGTGGGTTACTTGGTTCAATGTTCTTTCCTTTTCATTGGTATCAGTAATATAATATAGACTAAAAAACACTTGCACAAGTACAAAGCATCATGGTTGTTAAAATCGCGATCTTGGATCGTAGGATCGTACGATCCTACAATGTCAAAACGATTCAAATCGTTACTAGAATCGGAATCCTTGTAGAATCGGGTAGGATAGTAGGATCGTATGGTAGGATCGTATGATCGTACGATCCTACCCGATCCCACGATCCTACGAAAAATAATATTTTAGGCCTTCTAAACTTTTGGGTTTTATTTGTTTTATGCTCTAAAAGAGATAAATTTGTTTTGTGACCTATTTGCATTAGCCCTACCACCAAATTCCTTTTTCAAAGTCTAAACTCCAAACACTATGCTTGTGAGGATTGCAAAATTTCCTTGTCAAAATGGAAATTCTCCAATTATATCTTCAAAACTTAGTAGATATTTTATCCTTTTAATTGGATGGATATAATATCATATGGTGTAAAATAAATAAAACTACAACTCAGTTGAACTCAACATGTATTTGAGAAAGTCTTTTAAAAAGTTAATATTAGAATATTTTTTAAAATGTGACGTATATAAAATATTAAAAAAAATGAAATTTAAATATATTTAGAGAACGTGATTAAGAAATCTACCCTACAATTTTTGTTATAAAAATGATGTATTAGTATATTAGTTAGTGCTATTGGTTATTTTAATTTTTTTCTTGAACTTTTATCTTCTTATGATTAATGTTATTTTTTTGAACAGAAAAAGGTAAATTCTTATTGATTTTGTAAATTTTTTACATGAGATCATTTAAAAGCATTACCCCTATGAGAAGATCTAATCCTCATACACTAATAGCAGTCTGACGATAATCTAGCTAATCTTTTATCTTTTAAGATAAATCCAAAGTTGTGATATTTCTTGAGATCTTCTCCGAGTTTCATGTTATTAACAAATATGTTCTGTAATTTGATTTGCATTTTTGTCTCCTAACTTATTCTAAAATATTCTCTATTTGGACAATTATTAATTAATTAGGATATTATTCTAAATGTTATTTGGAAAAAGTACTAGACTAACATCTCTTTTTATGTGATATATGCGAGAATTGTAAATTTTTAGTTTGAAAATATTGTAGAACAAATAGAGGTTCTGTTATTAAATTCATTTCTTTCCGACTTCACTACTTCCATTTTCTTATACAATTCATGAAATAGGTCAAAATGATATATTTTTATACTTAATTTACAAATTATATAATTTTTATTATGGTTTTTGTTATTTATTAGTTTAAAAATAATTTATTTTGTTATTTTAGATACTTTTGGTAGGATCTTACGATTCTACTATCCGATCCTACGATCTCGATTCTGACAGAAGCAAATCGATCCCACGTAGAATCCCGATTTTACAAACTATGCAAAGCATATCGTTTTGGTTCACCAGTCAATGCATGTGTATTAAGTTTTTGGAGCTGGGACATGGGATCGAAACTCCCAGCAACCAAATCCATTTATTTATTCGAATCAATTTTTTCAAAACCAAAAAAAGAAAAACCCTAATCTCATTCCATGTCTCTTATTTTTTTTTCCCACACGTCCTTTGCCTTCCTCTCCTAACCCTGCCCCAGCCACTGCCATTATCTATCTCTCCTTCCTACTCTCGCAACCACCCTTATCTCCAGGTGGCTTTCCCTTCCTCTTCTCTCTTCCCCGACGTTGCTTGTTTCCTTCCCCTCCCACAATCACTCCGCCCTTACCCAGGTGCTCCAGCTTCCCCTCTTCCCTCCTTCCTAGCCCCATCGATCCCCACCCACTTTCTTCTTTCCCTTTCTTTTCTCTACCCATATTTTTTTAACTTTCTCTTCTCTACCCCATACTTTTTTGGATTAAGATATGGGATTTGGTTTGAATAAATTGAAGGTTGATTTGGCGAAATTGATGGAGGATTTTCGGGATTGGTTGTGAATTTTGTGGTATTGATTCTGATGTGTATGGATGAATTGTTGAATTGGGTATGATTTATGTAGATGGAGAAAAACCGAGTCTTGCCAGTTCAAATGGGTTTTCACATATTCTCGGTTTTATCTGGTTTTGGGTGTTTTCTGTTAATTTCCAGCTTTGATCTTTACTCGGACCGGTACTATAATCGATTCCCAATTTAATCGATCGAATCAATCGAGCATGTCCAATTTTAAAAACACTACAAATTACTTGAGCACTTGAAAGTAATCATGAAAAGTTGAGTATTTTTAGACCTTTATACAATTAAAAAAATATTTCGTATAGACCTTAAGAATCAAAAAAATAAATAAATAAATAAAATAAAATAAAATAAAATAAAATGAAATAGATCAAGAAAATTTTAACTTACACAAAGTCATCAAAACAAGTTGAACAGGTGATTACACAACAACGGGATGAATAAAGAACTTAAAAGCAATTAGCAAACCAAAAAGAAGTCTATATAGTTGAAATAAAAATAATGGCTATTCCAAGCACACTATTCTGACAGGGATATATCAGTTTACAACCAATTGCATACGCTATTGCTACATTGTCCACGTACAATAGGTTGCCCAAAACTTGCCATCATTTATTTCATCAAAAAATCCTAACCTTCCTCTTCCCATATCTCTTTTCCTTTCCCTCACAAACAAGAAAAAAAAAATCTGAAAAAATGGCAATTTCTTATTAAAAAAACAGGAATAAACTATCAAATTACTGCTGTCATTCTAGGAATTCTAAATCAGAAGGAACATTGACTCTATTAAATAACATTGAATAGGATTACATATTACCACTTGTATGGCATGAATATAAATGACTCCATGTTAGTGTTAGAGTACTCCAACATGAAACGTGAAGCGACAAAAGGAACATTGACTGGTCTAGCAATCAGAAGCTGATACAGTCTAAGCAAAAGTACATTAGAATACAAATTTCATCTGTGAATTTGCTCCAAGTAACCATTCTAGGTACATGCCCAATTCGCCATATTCTAGCAATCCAATATTACCAAAACAAAAGTAAGCAAAAGGATGAACTTGTTACAACTTATGGCATCGTAATAAATTGTTAATTAGATCCATCAATATTGGTTGTATTCCAGGGAGCAAACACGAAGTACTAAACAATAAGAAAAGATTAATAGCTTCACATTAAACCCACTTGCATTCTCAATTCTTCTGTGCATTATAGAAGTACCAACCCTGAAGACACATACAAACCGTGATTGAAGGTCCAAAAGGAACATCAAAAAATTTAGCACAAAGAAAAGTTTATGATACTAGTATACTACCCACACAACTTTTCATCCCTCCTAAGATGAACAAACACGTAAAAGTTCATGTTCTATGTGCTATAGTTAGTCTAAAATAACATACCTGGAAATAACCATGCATATGTCAAAAGAAACTGACTTCCCTTGAATATGATCAATTACCACTTGCAAGAGAACAAGAAAATAATATATTCTTTTTTCTACATTCTTTGTTTTGACATCTCAATAAACATGTGTATAGTGTTTACCATGTGTTTATTGTTTTCCATATTTTAACATTATTGAAAGGTCTTGTTTCAATAACGAGTTTATCTTATGACTTCAATTTGTTCTTTCTTGTTCAATGATCTTTCATGCAATTTCTATTCGAAACATATAACAATAAAAGCAATTAAATAAGGTCACAAAAACTTTCCTGAGACAAACTGAGATGGCATTGAGACTCTCAAACTTTTGGTAGTTGCCTTATTTTCTGAATAATTTCTCATAAGCAACAGAAAAGCTCAACAATTACAATTTATTTTTAGAATATGTTATTAATGTCACTTATTTCACATTTTATTTCTTTGAAAGTAATGTCAAAGTGCTAAGAACATTACACAAACAATAAACTGATAATCCAGCTCTCGTTCGATTATCCAACATTTTATAATTAATATATGATTAAATAACAATTGTCGAGTAGAAAAGCACCAAATAAATGGTCGAGTATTCGGAACTTTTAGATACTCTTTCATTTGAGAAATTGGACAATGATCAAATGATCTAGGGTAGATAGTTCCCTTAATCTTCCCGAGTCATTGGAAAAAAAATGACACACAATATAACCCAGAATGGAAGTTCCTGGAAACTCGAGAGCTCATCAAGAAATTTAACAACAACATGCACATTCATCTGTAACTAATATGCCACTGTAAATTAAAAAGAATATATGGGAAGACAAGAACACAGACCAACTTTGGACATGATGTTTTCATAGTATTTTTTGTTTTAGACATCAATGTTTCAGTTCATAATACAGATAACAATGAAGAAATGTTAAACATATTCCTCCCAGAGCTGTGGATGCAAACATAACTTGGTTCTTGCTAAAATTATAAGCCATTACTGAATTTACTAACATCAACCTATATTATTAACGAGAATAATTATTTGAACAGTGTAAATCCATTAACTAGAAGGATAAGAAATTTTTCCATCCCATCATAATCTACCGTTAAACCTGAAATCACTATCAAGAGTTAGATACAGCACAGAGATTAAAAGGGTCTTTATCTCTCATCTTATAACAATGCTAATAATCTCACTATCTCCATGCGCATTCTAATAAGTTAAAAACAATAAATACTAAAAATTTAAAAAGTATAGAAAAATTTTATGGAGTAAATTGACCAAGCAAAAAAACCACAAAAAATCGAAAAATGAATCTGGGCAATTAAGCCACATTTTACCATGAATTAGATTAATAATACTAGTGTAAACTTAGTTAACCTACCAACAACTAACATAAATCTCGAATTAAATAAGTCTTTAGATCCAATTGTAGGAGTTAAATCAAATACTAATAGGAAATAAGCCCGTTTATTAATTCTTATCTGTATGTGTTTTAGATTTGTGGGCCTAAATTAAAAAAGTTTTGATTTAGTCCTATATATAAATATATGTATTGCTGCAGAAAAAAATTAGAAGAAGAAAAAAAAATTGATTGTTGCCTCGGTTTACTGGTGTGTGCAGAAAAGAAGTAAAAATTGTTGCTGCCAAATACCTCTTGTCGTCTGTATTGAATTTTCATAAGCAACCAATTTGTTTCCCTTGATTCGCGTGCATTTGATTCAAAATTAAAATCCTTAAGCCATTGCTTTGTTTCTTGGTTAATTTCGCCAGTTCTGTTTTTTTTTTTCTCTTGCTTCAGTTTTTTTTTACTTAATTAATTTGGATTTTAATCCTACACCAATCTACAAGGAAAATAATTAATGAAAATTGAAAACAAGATAATCATGCCACCGCCATGAGCTAGAGAACACTGGAGACAAAGATAATCATGTTACCGGCGGCTCCAGAGTGTTGGCAATCGGAACCCTAGATTTAAGGGCATGACTTGAGTTTCACAGATTTTCTTATAGAGTTTAGAGGTTCTCGAGACAACTAGATGACAATAGCAAGCAAAGGTAGCGGTGGAGGCGAAGGTGCTGCCTGTAGAGGTATGATTGATGAAGAGACAGAAGCGATAGAAGTTACTGGGGAAAAGAAAGACTACTTCTTTTGTTTTTTGCCGTATTTCTATGAGACCTATTTTTTTAGTTCGACATGTATTATATCTGCATGTTTATCCAACATGGGGGAATTAAGTCTGGAATTGGTTTTGAAATTATTGCTTCCAGCTAAAGAATTCAAATCATAAAATTGGCCATCACATTCTAATTCATTTGTCAAATATAGAACCCAAACAGTAGAATAGGAATTGGGGCCTCCAATTCTAATTTTATGGCTCCAATTATAAGGAACCAAACATACCATAATTCTTTTTATTACACAAAATTTGGGATTTCTTTTTGGACACTTTGTTTATGCATGATATATAAACAAAGCTATATCTTCTCAGGCATCTGGTTTTGTACTTTTACAGTTGCCTCTTAAGTAAGGCTTTAGTGCAAGTTCGAGATCAGTTTTCCTGTAATGGAAAAACAAAATAAATGTGTTTTATCTGTCTTCTGTTCTCCATAAGCATTCAAATTCTTTTTGGAGTTACGAGTTTTCTAGGTTTCTTAAAAATTATACTGCACTTATGAGCTTGTTGTGTTGTATAGGGTAGCCAGGGCATGCGTAAATACTACAGCCCAATGATTCCAAGTGATAATCTTTTCCTTGATTAGTAGGATGTGCAAAATATAATTGGGATGGATGATATTGTTGGGTTTTGAACATTTAATGTATATTAATTATGTAATATGTGCTATTATAATTAATTGACTAAATATAAACTAATATAAAATGGTTGAAATTAAATGAGTCTAAGTCATCTAATTAGTATAGAATTTTGTTTATAGATACTCTAAATTTTTATTTCCTATATGTGATGAGGAAAACATGGGAATAAGGAAAGTGTGTGCATATATATAGGTTTTGGTCCCTAAATTCTATGTATATTGCTTTTTCGACATGCCCATTATGAGAAAAGTGAGAACTTTATTATCTAAATTACATACGATATAATTTAAAAAATCAATAACCATAATATTCAAAAATCAAATTTGTAAACTCAAGAACCACATTCGGGTATTCAAGATTCACATCAGTTATTATGGATTCATATATGGTTCCGCATCTAGGTCTAGTTAATTATTCTTGATGATTAAACATGAAAAAATCGTATTATGACAACGTTGGTTGTCATGATTTGGATATTTATTCAGTATCCACCGACAAGTAATATCACAGCATCTTCATGTTCAATCATTGAGAATCAGCTTTTGATTTGATTTATGATGTATTTTCATACAAATCTAGTTCTTGAATATGACATTTTGTTATCTAGATTTAATTTATTTTGCATAAGAACAATTGTGGTTATATTATGGATTAAATTCTTGAGTTCAATAATTTTATTTTTAAAAAATTTACTTAGATTTAATTATTGGATTCAAGATTTTAGTTTTATTTTGATTTAAAATTCTATTTGGTATTTGAATTAAAAAGAAAAGAAAGAAAAAGGAATTTGGATCGGGTCATGAACTTATTTTCATGACTGGAAGGATTTTGTATGGTTCGTTCACGAGGTCATGAACAAACTATTCATGACCCAATTGTTTACGGTCAATAATTTTTTTCTTTGGTTTGGAAATTTAAAATCAAATTTTGGTAAAATTATTTTTATGGATGTCTAATATTTAAAAATATATTGATTGAAACAATATACTATCAAAATAGCTTCTCTTGTGTGGGTCAATTTATTTTTGAACATTAAGATGATTGTGCGATATGTAATTCATAGGGATATTTATCAGCCCAAATGAAGGTCAAGATTTGGCTGAACTACATATACACTTGTAGTAATAAATATGTGACAATTATTTGATATTTCACGTGAATAATAAGTTAGTCTAAAGATAGACCTATTATTTGATAGGATCTATTATTAATATTTGATTACTGTACCAAGAGTATCACTTACAAGTTAATATTTCTGTCCAACAACTAAATACTAATATTGTACTAAGTATCTTATGATGGGCTTTACCGTTATTTAAATTTAATTAAGATTCATAACTTTTGTGAATATGTTGTTTTGTTCTATTTTCAATTAATGCCTATGCTTTTATGATAATGCCAACATCAATTCTATCATTATGTTGAATGGAACCTATTTTAAGGAATAGAAAGAGACATAATGATCATTCTTAGTTGTATAGATCTAGACTTTGTGTTAAGGATTGAACAATCTGCTACTCTTATAGACAATAGTTCCAAAGAGGAAGAATGGGATTATGAGAAGTGAAATAGTTCAAATCGCATGAGTCTTATGATCATTAAACTTGTAATTTCAGAAACCTTTAGCGGCAATGTGTCTGAAAAGGTAACTATCGAAGAGTTTCTTGAGGAAATTGAAAAGTGTTTTTTAGAAAACGAAGGTTGAAACAAGTATGATTCTGTTGAACTTAATTTCATAAATAAGGTATAAAGGAAAAGGAAACATAAGGAAGTACAACCTAGAGATGTCTCATCTTGTTTCAAAATTTAATGCACTAAAGTTAGAGTTACTTGAAGACTTGCTTGTCCATTTGCTTTGGATCTCTCTTCCTACACAATTCAGTCAATTTAAGGTCAATTATAATTGCCAAAATGATAAATGCTCTCTTAATAAACTCATTACTCATTGTGTGCAAGAAAGGAAATGTTGAAGCAATAAAAGATTGAAAGTACTCAATTGGCAAGTACTTTTAAGGACAAAAGTAAGAAAAGGAAAAAGGACAAAGAAGCTGCAAATGGTTCAATTTAGAAGAAACAGCAAAAGAAACAAGTTGAGGAATTTGGCTCTTACTTTTATAAGAATCCCAGACACAAAAAGAAGGATTGTGCTTATATCACGCTTGGCATGCAAAGAGAAGTATATTTCTTATTTTAGTTTTTTTTGAGAATTTTGCACTTCACTGCGACACAACCATTTACTCGTCATGTATCTAAACAAAGAATTTAAATACTTGTGTCAGGTGAAATTCTGGATCTCTTTGATTTATCAGACTTTCAAGTCTACTTTGAGTACATTAAGTGGAAACAACAAACATAAGGAGATTAAGTACCAACGGATCTTTGAATGTCTTGGAAGTAATACGTATGGATATTTGTGGGCCATTCCTAATGGTTTCTTAGAATGGTAAACAATATTTTATTACATTCATAGATGATTTTTCTTGCTATGGCTACCTTTATCTAGTTTAAGAGAAATCTCAATCATTGGACATGTTCAAGACTTTTAAAGTTGAAGTTGAGAACCAAATTGACAAAAGAATTAAGGTTGTCTGATCTGGCCATGGTGGTGAATATTATGATGGATTAGGTGAACATGTCCAAGGCCTTTGGCTAAATTTCTAGAGAAGTGTGGAATCGTCCTACAGTACATCATGATGGGATCTCCAAGCATGAACGGTATTGTTGAGAGATGAAATAGAACATGTAAAGGATAGGTGAGGAGTATTATTAGTCATACAACCTTACCGAATTCACTTAAGGGAGATGTATTAAAGACTGCAATATATATTCTTAATAGAGTCCTAACTAAAGAAACGACCAGAACTCCTTATGAAGAATGGATAGGCAATTATTCCAGTGTAAAGCATTTACACATTTAGGATTGTCCAATTGAGGCAAGGAGTTATAAACCAAATGGAAAGAAATTGGACTAAAAAATGGTTAGCACCTACTTTGTTGGGTAGGCTGAACGGTCTACAGGGTACAAATTTTATGGTCCCACATCTAGATCCTTCTTTGATAAGGGGAATACCCAGTTCTTTGAGGATATTGAGTTTGGAAGGAAAGATAAAATTAGAGACTTTGTTTTTCAAGAGGTATCCATTTCTCTTCCTATAATTGTTATTTACAATGACCAGCCTTCTAATCTTGACATTTTTCAAGAAGCAATATCAGAACCACAAGACAATGTTAAAAATCTTCCTCATCAAAAACAAGTTATTCCTAAAGAACAAACTTAACAATCTCAAAAACAAATGCCATTAAAGTGATCCATTAGAGAAAGGAGAAGTGCGGTTTCGAATGATTACAACACATTTCTCCAAAAATATGAGGATGACAATAGATTGGTGGGAGTTATGAAAAGTACTAATTCTCAAAGTGAATTGATGCTGTGAATGAGGAAATCAAGTGCATGAAAGACAATGATGTTTTCAGAACTCCTCACACTACCGGAAGGTGCGAAAGCTATTGGTGGCAAATGGATATTTAAAATCAAAAGGGATTTGAAAGATAATGTGAAGGGATATAAGGCCCATCTTGTTACAAAGGACTTGACTCAAAAGAAAGGTATTGACTATAAAGAAAGTTTATCTCTGGTTTTATCAAAAGATTCTTTCAGGGTAATAATGGATTTAATGACACATTTTGGCCTTGAGTTATATCAGATGCATGTAAAGACTACATTTCTCAATAGTGACATTGATGAGACTATTTATCATCTATAGTACAATCGGAAAACTTTGTGCCCAAAGATGAAAGAATATGGTTAGTAAATTAAAGAAATCTATTTATGGGTTTAAGCCAGCTTCCCATTAAGGTATCACAAATTTCATCAAATTATCATCTCATTTGGTTTTATGATGAATTTGGTTTGATGATTGTGTATAGCATAAGTTCAGTGGAAGTAAGCACTTTTTTTTTAGTTCTATATATCGATAACATACTGTTTGCTAGTAATAATATAGGCTTATTAAACAAAACCAAGAGATTTCTATGAAAAAAATTTGAGATAAATGATCTTGAGGCTGCCTTTTTTGTATTAGGAATTCAGATATATCGAGATTGCTCTGGGGATATTCTTGAGTTATCACAAAAGAGCTATATCAAAAAGGTACTTAAGAGATTTGGCATGAAAGATTAGAAAATCAGGAGATACCCTTATTGCTAAGAGAGACAAGTTCTATCTCGATTAGTGCCTTAAGAATGATTTTGAAAGTAAGAAATGCGAAGATTCCCTATGCTTCAGAAGTTGGAGTATGATATATACTAAAGTCTATAAGCGTACCAACTATTGCGTACATTGTTGGGATGTTAGGCCAATATTGAAGCAATCCGGGAATCGATAAATGGAAAATAGCCAAACGGGTCATCGGGTATCTTTAGAGAACAAAACATTACATGCTCACATATAAGAGATCGGATAAACCACAGGTCGTTGGGTATTTTGACTTTGAGTTTGCCAGATGCCAAGATAGCCATAGATCCACTTCAGGTTGTATTTATTTGCTTGTTGGTAGTATAGTAATTAAACCTGGCCCGGGAAAGAACACGGTGAGGGAGGTGAATCAATGGGTTACTGTTCAACCGGTGGTTACTGGTTCAATAGGTGAGTTCTCTTAAATATATTTTTTATTAATATATAATACCTGAAAATTATTAAATACAAGATATATGGTGAAAATATTGATAAAAACATATGTTATTAAAAATTTTTAAGTATAAATGTAACTTTTGATCAATATTTCTTAGATGGTCGTGGTGGTAAAATGGTAGTTTATTATATTTTATGTTGATATGTGAATTTGTACAATTAAATGTGTAATATCTTATTTTATTAATTTAAGTTAGACAGTTGTTTATTATATCTATATATGTATAATAGACAGTTTAATTCTTTGCCACTTTTGAAATATAAAATGATATTGGGAACGAGGTTATTCTTGTGGAATACAATATAATAATGTCTCTTAACATGTATGTGTATAAAATGACACTTAATTAAATTTTAAATTTCTCTTTTTTATCCATAAAACAAGATGTCTTTATACAAATCTAGATTTGTAAAATATATGCTACACATAGTCTTTTCACATGAAGAGTTAAAAAGGAGGTAATGCATAAAGTAAAGTTTGGAGAGTATATAAATAAAAAGAGGCACATAATAAACAAAAACTTACATGGTTTGATGGTCAGGCCTTTTATTTCTATTTAAGAGATATTTGGTTCAAAAAACTTAACAATTACTATTTGATTTTTTCCTCAAAGAAACAAATCCTTCTCATTTCCCGAATTTACTAGTTGAGACCCTGAGTTGCACGAAACCTGGCTGGTTGCTTTCTTGGTCGGTTATTGGAGGAACCCAACCTGGTCTTAAGACTAGTTCATCGGGTTCACTGGTTGAACCGCCAGGTTGGGCCGAGTTTAATAACTGTGGTTACTAGAGATATCTCATGGAAGAGTATTAAACAAATAGTCATAACTCTTTTCACCATGGCAGCTAAATTTATAGCATGTTATGAGGCATTCAATCATGGAATATGATTGTAAAATTTTTTCATAGGGCTGCAAATTATGGATGATATTGTAGTTAAGTTATTTTGTGATAATAAAATAATAATTTTATATTCCCACAATAATAGCAGCTCATCGAAATCTAAGTACATAAACATCAAGTTACCTAGTTATTAAAGAAAGAGTTCAGAGTGGTCTAATGTCTATAGAGCATATTGGCATTGAAGATTGCGGATCTACTTACTAAAGGTCTACTACCCAAGGTCTTCTATGAGTACATAGCTCCTATGGGTGTTATGTCATTTAAAGATATAATAGATTAAGGGTGTTTGTATTTATATGCTTTTATGTTTTAAGTCACATCTTATATTTATGGATATTTTCTACAGAAATAAAGTACTCGTTTCAGAAATAAAGTATTTGGTTTAATTTTTTACTCTGACTTGTTTCAGTTTGATCTCTATAAAGAATAAAGTTGAACTAGTTAGAGATAGACATGTTTGGATCACAAATGCATTTCATTTTCATGCTACACATCCATATCCTTGATCTATGTAATTTACTTGTATTGATATACATGACCAAGAATGGGTTTATTTATGATTAATGTAACGAAAGAAAAATCATTTACAAAATTACAAATTCATAGCCACTTGACAAAGTCACTCCACATGGCAAGATTTTATCAAATTACGACATCCCTAATTTTGGATCCTTGGTCTGATTCCTTCTTTTTTTCCAAATCTAATGACACATCAGTGGCTTTTATTTTTAACTTTGTATTTGTCACTTTGTATAGATGCACTTGTAACGAAAAATCGTCTTGATCTATATTGACATGATTATGGACGAGATTGTTTGGAGATGATTTTGATCATGATAACAAAAGATTTTGAACTCATAAAGTTTTATACAATTATATATATGTAGTCCAAGTGGGATAGTATTGGGTTTTGGACACACACACACACACACATATATATATACATATATTAATTGTGTAATATGTGCTATTAATAATTAATTGATCCAATATAAAATGATTTAAAATTGCCTAAGTTAAAAGAGGTCTAAGTCATCTAATTAGTATGAAATTTTATATGTAGATACCCTAAAAAGACTTATTTTTTATTTTATGATGGGTAAAACGTGGGAATAAGGAAAGTATGTATATATATATAGGCTATGGTCCCCAAGTTCCATGTATGTTACTTTTCTGACATATTATCATAAGAAAAGTGAGAACTCTATCTATTAGCTAAAATATAAACAACGTAATTGGGAAGATCAATAACCCGTTAGATGATGATGGGCTAGTGACTGAGCTGCAATTTGTTCCTGATAATTCACTTGAGGATTATAATCTCCCATAAATGGCTGTTTGTCTGTGTTAGTATCTACAAAGCAAATATGCTGTGAATGTCTATTTGTAAGGTTTATGATACAAAATACTTGAAGGGAATACATTTGGAGTGCAAGGATTCCTCTCAAAATTTCTATTTTTCTATGGAAACTTTTGAATTGTTTTCTTCCATTTGTAGATGTTCTCATGGAGTTTGGACTTTTCTCTTCCTTCGAAGTGCTGTTTTTGCAGTTCTATCGATTCTTTGGAGCATGTTTTCATGGAGTGTCCGAAGGTGGCAAAGGTTTGGTCAGATTTTGAAGTTTTGCTAGACATTCCACATCTTACAACTCCTTGTTTACTCCATAAGCGTCGACCATGGTGGAAGTTTTCCTTTTTGTAAAACCCGCAAGTTTTGGGTTAATTAAAGATTTTTCTATTTTGATTGCTATTAATTTTTGTTATTATTTATTTTATTTTAGGATTTAATTTATCTTAAATTAGTAGGGATTATGTGAATTTAATGGTAAGATTTATTTAGGTAATTTTTATGAGTTACCAATAAATGAGTTTACAATATATTTTATTTGAGTATTTTCATTTTTCAAATAATCTGAAATTAAGAATACATTGTGGGTCAAGATTAATATTTTTATGAGTTATTTTTGTAATGTATTTAATTTCGAAAAGTGGAATCTATTAAGAATTATTGGAAAACTATTTTTTTTTGTAAAAGTGGAGTTTTTTAAAATTAAAAACAAAGGAAAAAACAAATTTTTAAAAGAAAAGAAAAGGATAACAGACGAATGAGCTGCGGCATTCCAGAATGCTGAAAACGAAGGTGCTTCTGTACATAATTTACATATCAGCCCCTTCAATTTTGAAAGATTTTTACTAAAGCCAAAAAGGTTTTAAATGTATAGATACAATATATTAGGTCCTTTTAAAGTTTAAAATTTATACTTTGACTAAGATGATTTTGACATAATCCCAGCAGTCCCTAAAGGTATTTTTTATTATTTGTAAAAAGTCCCTAAAGTTTATAGTTATTTCACAAAGGCCCTAAAAGGTTTCAAAAAAATATAATTGAGTTATTTTGGTTGTTTTATAGGCAAGACTTCATGAGTTTTGGGTTATCCAAGTTTAACTCACGTGCTTTGAGTTGTTGGAATATTAATGGTTCTATCATCTTTCATGTTTTAAAAAGTCTTTTATGAAAATTATATTTTTGCGAAATATTATGTTATGTATGAAATTCAGATTTATTATGGTTAATTTAATGTTTCTTAATATGAATTTAGAAAGTGGCACTTTGACCGAATACGATGATTTTGTAATGTATGATTTCTTATTTTGATCTTAAAAATAATTTGGCTCCTAGAACAACTTTGGTGATGTCGGTGAGAGCTAGTTCCCTAATTCTCTACCCAACGGAAACAGGGTAGCTGACCTATGTTTGGTCCTTGTCTAACGGGTATAATAGTTAGTATTGGATATCCAGGTAGCCGATTAAGTCTTAGGAAATCCTTGAATCCAACGATATAAGTATGTACGATGTGCGTGTTTTGTTTTTGTTCGGTTTTACTCTATGTTATGGATATAAAACGTTCATTATTATTTGCCGCTTACATATATATATATATATATATATATATATGTAATTGCTTGGAAGTTGTGATTTTTATAAAATTGTACTTATATATGTTTATGCATGCTCTAATGTGTTATCAAGCGTGAAATGTAAAATTATATTTATGTAATGTACTCAATCCTATGAAAGACGTCATGAACTACTTATTGGGCAAGTGTTTACTCACTCCATTATATAATATTATTTTGCAGGTGTTCATAATTTATTTAAGGCAAATGATAAAAATTTAAGATTTTTAACCTAGTGTCATCATGAGAAGGTGAAGGTACGATGTGTTGCGACCTTGGAATTTTGGGGAGTGATACTTTTCTTCTGCAAATGGTCAGGTTTGTGCTTTGCTACCGGCCATTATATTTTAACGAGTTTGGCTAGCACGCAATAGTTTTATCTATAACAATCGTTTATCATCTTTGGCATCTATATACTCTCAATCGATTGGCTTGCTCCGCCAGCTTACAAACATTTGGCCCCTAACATTGAATGGTTCTTCTCGAGTTTGCCTGCCATGAAAGGTAGTTCGTGCAACTCAGCCTGTCCCAGTCCCTGTAGCTTGGAAGAGATCTGACCCTGGTTCATTTAAGTTAAATGTTGATGGCTCTACTCAAAGTGGTATTCACTCTGGTGTTGGTGGTTTGATTCGTGATTCAGCCGGGCAGTTGCTCCATACTTTCTCGAGCTATTATGGTAACAATTCAAATGTTGCTGCCGAATTATTTGCGATTCGAGATGGATTGGAATTATGCTTGCACAATGGTTTTCTTTGCATTATTATTGAACATGATTCGCTTTCTTAGCATGCAACTTGATGCATGGCCAGCTTCGTCCGCTTTGAAATTAGATGCCCTGGTTCATGAAATTCAGCACTTGCTGCGGCTTGAGATTTTCAGCTTCGACATGTCGTTCGCGAGGCTAATATGGTTGCGGATTTTCTTGCTAGACTCGGGTCTAGCTCTTGGATTAGTTGTACTTTTTCTTTATGTCATTACCCCATCTCACTAAATGGAATTCTCCAACTTGACGAGAGAAAATTTTCATCTATTCGATGGAGGGGTGGTTAAAATGTTATTAGCTCTTGTAATTTTTTGATGATTGCAGGATTAAAAGGGCATGACCCATTCGTCTTTTAACGGTTTTTGAAAAAAAAAAAAGAAGTAACATTTTATTCACACTAATAATATTGTTACAAAACTTATAATTTGATCAATAAGAACATAATAATGATATGAATTACGTTCAATGACATTAGATGATGAGATATACTTTTTAAGTTCATAACTTCAATTATAATTTGTGCCACTACTACTTTTAATTTTTAAAGTTCTTTTAATATTTTATATATAGAAATTATATTTAAAGTTATTTGATACATACACAAAAAGTATAAATAAATTTATTTTGTACTTATAACTATAATTGAAAGGTAAAATTTGTGTGAAAGAGATGTTATTTAATCCTTCGTATCTATGGAATTTGGTTCTAAAGCATTCAGAATTTGTAGTACAATATACTTTTTCTTCATTGAAGATGTAGGTGCTCAATGCCTAATTGAGAACTCTTATTTAAGATTTAGTTAAAAATTAAAAATCTATGGAAGACATTATAGACATGGTTCATTCTGGTTTGTAGTGCATAGATTTTAGGGAATTTCTTTTTAAAGGTAATTTTAGGAAAAATTATTTTATTAATCCCTCACATAACTTATTTGTATTTATTTTGTCTCTCACTTTTGAAATGATGATTTTCTAAGTTCCTTACAATTGTAAAACGTTGCATTTCAGTCCTTAAAACAAAACTCGAGGATGTCAATTTTTTGCCTGAATTAGTCATGTATTATTTACATGACATATTTTTGAGTGCAAATTTGGAAACTCATTTTTCCTTCTCAATACAAAGCTCAAGTATTAGATTGGGTCATAAAATTTAGAGAAAAATACCACAAGTCAATTCTTGAAATAATTTTAAATACAAACAAATACAGATCCATTGCTAATCAATCGTTTAATTCATATGCTTCATACTCATAGAATATTCTACTCATAGATAAATTTCTGAATTTGTCTTAAAAAAAATATGTCATGTGAATAACACATAATAAATTTAGGCAAAAAAAAAATGTTTGGGATTTGATACATGGACTAAAATTCAATGTTTTACATTTGTAAGAGATTAAAAATTATCATTTTAAAAGTGAGAGACTAAATAAATAAAAATGCATAACATGAGGGACTAATAAGTGTACCTTAGTAAGGGAAGGAAAACCACGTGGTTTTTCCTTAATTTTATTTTCTTCCGCTTTGAACTTAGCATCCTTGATTTGAGAAATGTCCAAGTGTCACCAGTTTATTTGTTTTCTCCACTACTAGAAATGTCCACTTTTCTTCATTGCATACGGATCCCCTCAAGGTTATTATGCGTCTAGCTTCTATGAACATTTTGTTGAATTCAGCAATGCGAGCTTCGGCGACTTGAACACGCCTCCTGCATCAGCGGCTCGTACGGGATGGCAAGATCTACTTTTACTCTCTCTGCTCAAGTTCACGACACGAATACGATAGATGTCATCAAATGAAAGATGGAGATGTACATGCACTAGAGCTCTATACCAAGCTTCAATAAGGCTATGTTCGGTTGGATGAAAAATATTTTCATAGAGAAAATATTTTTCATGAAAGTTATTTTCTAGGAAAATTTGTGTTTTTTTTATAATTTTTTGGTGTTTGGTTAGCAGATGAAAAATATTTTTCAACTATTTTCTAGTCTTTGGTTGAAAATATGAAAATATTTTTTCTTTTTTAGCAAAAGGTGTCATCCTTTCAAATAGGAATTATGATATAAATTCTGGACTCATCTATACCTAATTTCGATTACTTGGATCCAAGATCTGTTTAGTGATTAGAATAAATGGATCGGATATAAATCTTATTAGTCTAACTCGATTAAAATTGAATCTAATTAAAATATCTAATAATAGAGTTATTTTATATAGTACATATATATGTTATGCAAATTATCAATGTACATTATATATTTTGTTGTAGAACACATGCATAAATATTAATTATGAATTAAACCTTTTATTATAATCACAAAAATAATATATAAGAATGTAAAGTTTCTATATAAAAATTTTAAAGTTATAAAAATAATATCAAATTTTAGATATGATAATATAGATCCCAATATAGAGATAATATAGATCTACTTTTAAAGACCCATCAAATATCCGGATCTAAATGCAGATATACTAAGATCCAACTCGAATTCGATGAGTTCACAACCTTATTCAAAATCAGTAATATTCAATAATACTTGTGACAGTACACGTAAATGATAGGTAATATATATATATGTATGTATGTATGTATGTATGTATGTATGTATGTATGTATGTATGTGTGTGTGTGTGTGTCGTGTGCATGTATGTATGTATGTATGTATATGATAGCAGTAGTAGTGTTAATAATATAGTAACTCTTTGAGGAAAAAAAGAACAACAAAAGCCTACTGAATATAGTGTAAAAGAAAGAAAGATAAATACAGAGCACCACAATCCCAAAGAAAAGAGCAATCTTGCCTATTGATCTATCCAAGCATGTAGGAACAATACAGTAGCAGTAGACACTAATAAAAATAAAAGTCACCCTAGGAAAGCAAAGACAGTGGGAGACAAAGGCAAGGCCAACCTCAGCTAAAACAAGCACAATCAACTCAAAAGTAGTTGATTACATAAGCAAACAAAACAATCTCATCACTCATCCATAGAAGCTCAATTCACAAGTGCTTTAGCCAGAAGTACAGAAGTTCAAAAGCGTCTAGAACAGTGTAAGAACAAATAAGAAGCCTTTCTATAATGTGAATTAGTTATCATTTTCTAATACTAAGCACAAAAGGCTAAATCATTTTCTTTCTTGAAATTATCAATAGAAATTCTATGAAGTTTTTCACTTTTTGCCATAAAGACAATTACAAGCATCTCATTTTGTACCAAATGATTAAAGACAGCTGTAAGAAATTCATCATCATAACCTTTCATCTTAAATTCATTATATAAATATGAAACAATCAACTGGCTGTTACTCAATTTAGTTAATGTAGCAGCTACTTCACCAAGTTTTTCTGAAATTTTTTCAATTTCATCGTTGCTTCGACTTCTTTTACGATGTTGTTTTGTGCCAGATGTTGAAGCAACTGAAGTTGGTATGTCTTTCTCCACAGGAACTTCCTCTGTGTTGTTCATAACATCATCCAAAGTGATTGGAACATCCAACATCACATTTGTAAATCCTTTGGCAAAACTTTCAGTTGCTAGATCCTTGCCAACCACAAGAGCTAGATCTCATTGTACATATCGATTTTCTTATTAATGTACTTGTCATGAGTCGGATTTTTCTATAGAGGAAGGGAAAGATAGAAGAACCAAGCATATATTAGCCACACAGTCAAGTGAATATAAATAAATCATATAAAGCCATGCCCATATACATCAAAAGTAATAAAGTTATACAAGGAAGAGGATGAATGGAAAACATTTGACAGCAATTGATCCCAAGAAGAACCCATATTTCCCATTACAAATGGGACCCTCCAAGCATCCAAAAAATGAATATGATGATGGACAAAATTAGTTACAGTTAAAACGATGTAATTACAAAATGATAAACCTAGTAGTGCATTTCCCGAATGAACCTCCCACAGTAACTATTGATTAACCTCAATTGCTCAACTAACAAACACTCTGGCTCATTAAATATGACATCTATAAGGATGACTAATCTACTACTAATAATCACCCAAAACCAGAAAGCTTAACAAAGAGCAGCAGATTATCGACAAATCATAAACTACCACAAAACAAAAAAAATTATAGTATCGCTGCTAACGACCTTACTAGATACACAAAATAACTAGCATTGAACTGGCTAAAGGTACTCATTAAAGATCATAGAGCCCATTCAAATTCAATTTGGATTATTGCATAGCGTTAGTTAATTTCATAAAGAGTGGCTGCTAGCTTTAAAGAAGAAGACCAAATAATAAAGCTGTTTTCAGATTTTACAATACAGAAATGAAATGCACAATACAGAAATCGAAAGGTGGTGCCTTTAATCTCTACAGATCATCCAAATACTCCACCAACAAAAGACAAAAACCACATAAAATATATATGTCCCACACCCAATTTATAGACTAAAAAGGGCCACTAAAAATGGGACTTCAACATCATCAAATACAGGAACAATGAAAAAAATTTCAAGAAAATAAAAAGGGACATCAGTGAGACAAAATATCCAGCAATGTATGAACAAATTAACATGGAAAATCAAGATTATAGTTAGTGTTTCTTCTTGGTCAAGTGTAAACGTGACGAAGGGACTGAAAATGAAACTGCCAAAACTAGAGACACGTTGGTTGGTTCAAAAATAGGGAAAAATCAGATTAATTCAACTCAAAATATATAAAAGAAAGAAAAACAAGTCAGACTCCAATTTTTAACAACTCATTAAAGATTGAAACAAAACCACTTCAAATTGACCCAATTCAGAAAATCCTAAAAATAAATAAATAAATAAAAGAATAAAAACCTAGAAAAAATAAATTGGAAAAAAAAGAACAAGAAGAAATACGAAAGTGTACCTGAACATAATCATTATGTGCATTAGGACTAGTAGTAATCAAATATATGCTCTCATTCCATCAAAACCCACTTCTTGCACAAATAGCTATTATGGTTGACCAAATTGTTCGCAACACTACAAAGTAATACGCGATTAGCGACGAAAATTTAATGATGGATAAAATTTGTCGCTAATTAGCGACGAGTTTAGCAACAAATTTACTATTCATTGCATATCTAAATTTGTTACAAACTGGAAACAAAAATTTTCAACACAGTTTTCGTCGTAACTTTCGTCACAAGTTATAGCGCGCAAGGGCGCGAACTTTAGAAACGGGTTATCGTCGCTAAATTAGAGATGAAAATAGCCACGTTGCTAACTATGTTGCTATGGTTGGAATAGTTTGTGTTGCTAAATTCGTCGCTAACCTTCATCCCGGGAAAGTTAAAAATTTTCGTCACTTAATTCGTCGCTAATTTCAAGATTAGTGACGAATATTGTTTTCGTCGCTAACAACTGTACATAATGGCATACAACTGGCATGTAATAGTTTGTTCGTTGCTAAAGACGTCGCTAATTTCGTTGCTATTTTTTGACCTTTTAATCTTCTGCCATTTCTTCTTCTTCTTCTTCTTCTCATTTCTCTCATTCTTTCTCTCTCCATCTCTAACAGCTATAATCTCACATCTCTCTACCATTTTCCTTCTTAGCTAGCTACATATTCTCTCTTTGTCAAAATCTCACTCCCAAGAAATATTCTTCTATTTTTTTCTTTCCTCTCACACACAAATTCACCCACTCTTACTCCATTTCACCTCCACCACCACTAGCACAACCCTCAGCCCCGGTCACCACTGTGAGCCATCTCCAATCACCTCTCTCTCATGGCTATAAGTGAATTTTATCTATTTCATTCTTATTTAATTGCAATTATAATGTAAATGAGGGTTCTAAATTCCATAAATTTTTATGATTTTCATGTTTTTTGCCTTTATATTTTTGGGTTTACGGTTATTTAATGTATATGAAATTTTAGTTTTAGGATTAAATTTATGTGTAATTTATCTCTTATGAAAAGTGAATTTTAAGTTTAATTTTGGGGTTTATTTATTTTTCATGCTTGTAATATTTTTTTTGGTTTAGTATAATTAAAAAAAAAATCCATTTAATTTATAGTATAAGACATTTTAAATGAAACAAAAAAATAAAACAATATTGATGGACACAATATAATAGTCTTACAAGAGAAAAATCAAGAAATGTTTTATTATATATTGAGATATTGTTTTAATTGTTTGAAGATATATATTGATAATAACTCTAAATATTTAACTGTGTTAGGATTATTGAAATTAACATTTTGGAGTTAAAAGGTAATTTAGTGCTTAGTCAAACAAATATTTAGGTGCTGCTAATTTTTCTTGTTACATCCAATATTAGTTCACTTCTAATTGTTAGGTTTTGTTATCTAAGTATGTCTATCCTTTTTAATGTTTTAAGTGTAAAAAATTTGTGACCTACAAGACAATTGTAGATTGCACAACAGGTGTATGGCCTATTGTAAATAGTGAATTGAACCATATAAATTACAATAAGAAAGTTAAACTAGGTTCAATTTTATGGAAGCTAATTGTAGAATTGCAAAGTTTAATTAGGTTCAATTTTATGGAAGCTAATTGTTGAATTACTTTTCCAACTTTAGTTGATGCCAGTTTATGCATTCGATGTAAGTAATTATGTATTAGTTGAGTACAATTTAGTGAACTTTGTTGTTTAAATTAGTTAATGAAAAGTTGTAATATTTGGTGTTATGTTCTTTATGGTATTTGTTTTGTTCATATGGCTGAGTATTTTGATTGCTGATTAGTTCTAAGAATTTGAGAAAAGGGTCAAAATATAGGGGAGAGTTTGCTGAATTTTTTATAAATATTGGCATTAATAAATAAGTTTATATTAAGGTTTAATTAAGTAAAGATTAGATAAGTTTGTAATTTATTAGCTTTAGTAGACACTTTTAGTATTAATTTTATTCTTAACACTTTAATAAACATTATATTTATTAAACTTTTTTAGTAGACATTTTTACTATTTTTTAAAGCTTTAGTACATACAAAAATATTACTAATATTGTACTACTATTTTTAAAACTACTAGTAATAATTTATAACATCTGTCCAGAGTAGTACTATTTTTCAAGAGAATTACACTGATGTTATATTTTTTGTACTTTTTTAGTAATATAATTTTAAAGGCACTACTTTTATACTACTTTATTACTATTACCTTCCTCTGTAGTTTCATTTTTATGAGCTTTTAGTACTATTTTATATATTATTTACATTAATCTTAGTGGTGTTATTAGTGTACTATAACTTAAACAACTAATACATCCTCTGGTATATACTTGGCAGATAGGGACCGATATGCTGAGGTGTATCAACTCTGTAAAGAGTTCTATCTCAAGGAAGAAACCATGCATATCCTGACCCAAAGGCTAGATGGACTCATCGAAATATTTGATCCTCTTCAGGAGGAGATCTAGCTCTTCGGGAGGAGATCACCAAATTACGAAGTCAAAATTAGTCCAATTATTCTGTTTGTGCAACGGATTCCTAGATTTAGGTTTTTTTGTTTTTATATTTCTTGTACTATGAACAATATTTTGTATATTATAATTGCATTTAATTTGTTATGTATTTTAATTTTTAATTTTATTTCTTTCATTTGTTGCTATTTTTTTTTTTAAAAAAAAAATTAAAACACAAATTCATCTCTAAATTCGTTACTAAACGTATTTTGTAAAAAAAACCAAATACCAAAATTCGTCGCTAAAACCGTCGCTCACTTTTTATTCAATTAAAAATCATTAAGTTTTCGTCGCTATTTTCGTCGCAAAACTCGTTGCTAATGTTGCGTTGTTAAATTAGTCGTAAATATTGTCGCAAACTGCGTTGCACATTCGTCACTATTGTTGTCACTAAATTAGCGACGATTTCCTTTTTTTTATTGCTAAGTGATTTGCGACGACAAAAAAGTGACGTCTCATTTTTAGCAACTAAATTCATCACTCAGATAGTTAGCGACAAAAAATGCATTAAATTTTCGTCACTAAAGGCGTATTTTTTTGTAGTGCATAGTCAGAAAATGATTCTCCACATGATCTCTTGAGCACTCAACTCTTAATTTACCTTTTATAGCCTCTGTTACTCAAGTGAATGAACTTGGCTTAAAATTGTTGTCGGATCGATTGCCAAGCTTCACATTCTCTACCAAGAGATCTAGCATCACACCTTCCATTGGTTTTGGCCAGATCTAAACTGCTTCTCTCTTTTTTCCCATCTTTACTTCAAGTAATCCATTACAATAATCGATTCAATAAACCAGTAAAAAAATACCAGAAAAACATAAAAGAATGATAGAAGATACAATAACATTTATCAGTATCACACTTTAAACAATTACAAGCCGCACTTGAACATGTAAAAGATGTTAATCACCATCACACTTTAAACAAAAAACTAGTACATCAAACAAACTAAGGAAATGAACAAGAAAAATAGTGTCAGTCATGTCAAAATAAGGAAATGAATAAGATAAAGTGTATCGGTCATATTAAAATAAGGAAATGAACAATATAAAGCATATCAGTCATATGTTTGTTCGTCTTCTTGTGTAATTAGCAAACATTGCATGTGCAATTGCATCTCTTTTCCTTGCCTACTTTCTATTTTCTGCTCTTCTTTCAGTTTGTGATAATTCTAGTTGCACATCTAGCATCAGAGTTGAGTTTTGAGATTGCTCTTCATTGATAACCTCTCATCTCCATGAATATATCATTTGGTTCTAGTTCTAATCCAACAATATGATTATGCAGGAAACAACAAGCGAGTACCATATCCACTTGAGTTTTATACTTCCAAAATGGATCATTATCTAACACATGAAAATGTTTCTTCAAAACACTGAAACCTTGTTCAATAGTGGTATGCAAAGAGGAGTGATGGAGATTAAAAAGTTCTTTTTCATTTTTGGGAGGATTATCATCAGACTCTTTCAAGTGACATCGAACTCCATGATATGGAGGAATAAAACCATTGCAAATTCCATAACCCGCATCTAAAAGGTAATACTTATCTACAAATTAAAAAATAAAATTAAATACTTATGCATTTATTTTAAATACAATATGAATGAAATCACAATAATTAAATCAAGTACCTTGTGGCACTCTAAGTCCATATGGCCTTGAAAGGGCATCATTTAAAACCCGAGAATCATGTGCGGACCCTTTCCAACTGACTAGCACATATGTAAATTTTAGATCCCAAAAGAGATTGCAACTAATACGTTTTGTGTAGGAAAGTCCTTGCGACCACAAAACCTCCCTTGGATTTTAAGAGGAATAGATGCAAGAACATGTGTTCCATCTATAGCTCCTACACAATCATATTTTTATTGATAAATTAGTTTGAATGATACTTCTTAAAACTCATTATTCAGTTTAAACACTTGATATTGAACTTATAGCAAACCATGGATAATTTCTTCGGTTGTTGCGAATTTCAAGAGGAGTCGAATGATTTGGAAAATGGACAAGATCTGGATATAGCTTCAGTGTGGCATTGAGCACAACAAAGAAATACCAATGGATTGTATCAGTTGATCTATACAAGTATCCCCCTATTACTTGAAACCTTAGATTATGACCAACTATTTGTGAAAACAAAAACAGGCTGATCCCGTGGTCATTCTAATTTGATCTATACAATAAGCGAGACTTCCATACAAAATGCTATCCATATAATCTTTCCTACCTTTATCTTTGTTACACATAAAGAACATGAGGTGCTTTAGGTATGGGTTCATGAGTTTTGTAAAATTCAAGAATAGCATACCCCATAGCTAGAACTGATGTGGAAGAACCAATTACCATAGCATTCTCATTGTCACTATTCATAGACATCTAAATTAATTCACTTAAGCAGTCAATTAAAAACTTGCCATTATTCATATAATGCAACTAAGAAATATGCCACAAAGTTCAAAACCTTTTTTAGTCACAAGTACTTGTTATTGTAAAACTTGCATAGAGACAACATATTCCATTAGTGTAAGATCCGGCAATTAAAATACAATTTTATTGAAGGAATAGCCCAAATAAGCCAAGACATGAGAATTGTTTGTTAGAGGAAGAATCAAAGAGGATAAAAATATTGAGAACCAAATATTTCAAGGCAAATGAATCCCTATTTCAGTTGATTTCATTCAACAATTTTCCGTATAGAAGAAAAGACAAAAAATGCAAATTTAACAAACTTATATGCATAAAATATTATGCATAGCTCCATAAACTATGTCGAATGGTTGCAGAAAGTTAACTAAATCTGTTGCAGTGAAAGTGAGAATTGAATGGCGAGAATTTGAAGTCGGGTAGTGAAGAATCTGAGGAAAATGGAATGATTGGAATGTTGTAGAGATGAAATTGAGATTAATATTGAAGTTGTTTCTTGTGAAGCTGTGGAAAAAGAAAGAAGTAGTTGAATCCTTCTCTACCATTGCCTTGCCAGTGAGATTTGTGTTGGAAAAAGTGAAAGTTTTGAATGAGAAATAGTAACAAATGTTGGACCAAATCAAGAAGATTATTAATCAATTTGATTACTTACAGGTGATGATAATTGAGATTTGAGAGAAAAGAAGAAGGTTTTGTTGTTGCTATGGGGTTTTACTTTTCCAATCAAGGGTTCTTATATATATGCTAATGCATAAAAGAAAAAACAGAGTAATTTCCAAAGAAGTCAATTCAAATGTTAGGCATTCCTTCTTTAAAAAAGAAAAAAGAAATGCTAGATATTCTTGAGTAGATCAATTCCACTTAACATTGTCCTGAGTCAACAAAGGAATATATATAAGCAAAAGGCTAATTAATTAAGGGTTCATTACACCCACAAAATAATAGTGGCTTTTTCTAAATTGCCTACAACATAGTATACTCTCATCATCAAACCGTCATTTGATTCTCCTCCTCCTCTGACAAGGCTTTATGAACACCAAATAGAACAATCCATCTAGTGCAAAAGGCAAATTGCAAAAAGAAAAGAATAATCTCTGGTTCTTTCTTCACCGTTGGCTAGATCAAAGACCATGACAACATTTGTTCTATTTAACCAACCCATTTTCGATAATCTGTCACAGGGACTTCTAATTCTCATAAAGCAAGAAAATGTCACTCTACTAAAAATTCAATCAACGAGAATCTGGGACATGTATACCTAAAAGGCTCCAGTCATACAAACAACACTCAGATTGCAAACACAATACGAGCGAATTTAGTTGCATCAAACATGAGACGAAACTTTTAAACATTCTGATTAGCATCTATAGCCAATCTTACTACATTTTTTTTTAACAACAAAAATCAAATATATATTATTGGTTAAAATAAAAACAAAAAAGATTACAAATTAGAATGCCATAGCAAATTCCAATTTGCTAAAATTATGTCAAGTATCCATAGATATATTGTAAGTTCACAAGCTTCCAGATGGCCAAAACTAATCAACCAACAAACACTATCTGTATTCTCGAGCAAATTTTTTTTCTTAATTATTAAATTTTATTCTCAGCTGGACTTAAATAATTTCAATTTTGATAAAAAAAAAAGAGGAAAAAATCCTTGAAAATTAGACATCTGGAAAAAAAAAAAAATTAGCAAGAATCAAATGTGTAAAATAATGGATAATAAACTAGTAACTCCTAAAAAAGAAAAAATAGTAACTCAAAACAGAGATGGAGATGCCGGAGATAGATCAATCATAAATAATACAAATAGCAATTAATATACCAGATCTTTTAAATGACCTGGAGATTTTGGAGGTAGACTAATGCTGGAGATAGAGAGAGTAAAGCAGAGAGATAGGGGGAGAAGATCGTCAGAGAATTTTGCTGGCTTCAGATCTGAGTCTCCATTGTTGATCAGGTTTTATTTTTTTTTTCTGATGTTAAAGGTGTTGAAAAGACAACCAAATAGGAAACTAATGGAAAGCGGAGAAATGTGTCCATTTTTAGAAGAAAACTTCAGTTGCGCTTTTAGGGATGTTATTTTTAGCCTTTTGGTGTAAAACGTTTTCCTTTGTAAAATATTTTCCCAAATTAAAAAGTATCCAAACATGGGAAAATGTTGAAAATGTTTTCCAGAAAATATTTTTAGTCCAACCAAACACATCCTAAATTTAACTATTGAGCAGAAAAGCATTCAAGAGTGCCTAAATACAAATGATACAACAAATCTGAAAATGTCAACAGGAAACTAGATTTAGAATTTGAACAAACTTCCTCAATTTCCCGAAAACGTACTATGGGTACAAAGATGCATGATACGTTGCTTCTTTAAGTATGAAAATTACATGGGTAAATTTAATCTGAACATTGCAGTATGTTCAGTTTGGAGTCAAGCTATAACCCCTAATCTGTAGTAGTATCCACAATATTTCGCAGTACGTTCCACATTGATATGGACTATAACTAACACATTTTCAAAATGTTTTTTCCATACAATGATATCAAAACTTTCAAATAACAAAAAAGTTTAAATTCTTTTGATTACCATAGAAAGCATACATATTAAATAGAATTTCTTCAGAAAAGTGACTAAATTATGTGAATAAAGTGATTCTTGATAGTTGTACATTAAATTTCTGGTAAATGTTCAATTTTTGGTAACTAGGAAAGAAATAAATGCTTGATTTTCAAGAACCATGATTTTCTTTAACAAAATTGTATAAGAACAAATTCAACACTAAATATTTCTTATTAGGTAAATTTAGAGAGCATTTTCTATTTTTTCAATAAATAAATTAAAAAATAATGAAACAAAAGGAGAAGAAAAGAAAAAGCATCCTTATTAAGGGTCCTATCCTTGGGTTTGACATTCCAAAATGCGATTTCCATATTTTGAGATACAAACGACAAATGTTTTGATATATATGAATCGACACATAATTCGTAAGGGTAGAGTGTTGTGAGTCCTCGTCAATTGGCCCACACGTAAAAATAATTCAAATCCTATAATAACAAAACAAAACAAAAAAGAAAGACCTGCATGTGTGTGCGTGTTGTGATGATGTTTTGTTTTCTTTTAAGTGGCTCATGACCCTAGGGAGACAAACATATAAAAGGGCTACTTTATTGAAGTCAACCCAGTGAGAGTTTGGAAAAAGTCAAAAGCATTTTTCTTTTAGGGCACACCAACAATCAAAGGAAAAAATCAACATGTTCGTAATTCGATTCAACTGTGAATTTTTCTCTATTTGTTGTCAAATTTTAGGATATTGTTTTCGATAGTGTGTGCTACATTCTATACAATCAGATCATTATTTTCTCTTGTCTATTTATTGGCCTTTTATACATGTAATTTTTCAAGGGTTGTTTTGTATAGCTACTTTGTTTATTTTGCTTTTGGTAGTGAGTGGGGGCATGGTTGAGTTGTAAGTGTTTACTGAAGGCTCGTTTTGTTGTACTCATTGATCTGTTAATAGTGGAATATTTTTGGACTATATTCCGTGGCTTTTACTCTTCAAATTGAAGGGGTTTTCCACGTAAAAATCTTGTGTTTTCTATAGTTCTTGATTTTTATCTGTTGATTTATTTACTTTTTTGTCTATTTTATGATTTATTTAAGCAAGGAAAAAATTTTCTGGGTGATTATTCCACTGTGTTATCCCATTTTCCCCCAATAGGGATAGGGTTTTTAGTTACTATTCACAAATTTCTATGTAATTTTACTTGGGATATAAAAAAGGTTCTTCTACTTCCTCCAATTTGGTTGCCTTTGGTATACTTTATCCTATTTCTGGCCATGTTTCTTATGCTAAATTTTCTAATAATCATACTTGTTTTGTTTCGGCCATCATAATCATTATGAGCCACATGCTTGCTTATAGGCAAGTAGTACTAGCAGATCATTGGAGGAAGGCAATGAAACAAAGTTAGATGCCTTAGAGCAGAATCATACTTACGTTTGGAAAAATTACCGGCTAGAATATTTGAAGTAAGTGAGTTTATGAGATTTCAATTTTGACGGCACCATTTGATAATTCTTGTAAACTAGAGTTATTTTATAAAATGTTCTCTTATGGCTTTTAGATAGTTTATCCCTATTTTGGTGTTTAATTAAGTGTTTTAGTTTATTCTCCTGCATTAAGTAGCTGCATTTGCATTGTTTTTAAATATTGAGATATTAGCATGAGTTTTTGGTTAATCTTAGTATAACTTGATTTCTTATTAATCTATGTATTTTGCAAGATAGGAATGAAGGGGTTGAAGTCCAAGATTATGAGGATCAAGAAAGTAAAATTGAAAATTATGGAAGATGAAGACTTGAGCTAGAAGAAGTTTGATGTCGCGACACCAAACTCTTCATGTCGCGACATTGAGGAGTATTTTAGAGATTTACAAAGCAGATTTACAAGGCCAATTTTAAACTTGATATCGCTACACAAAATTCTCCATGTGTGACATTGAGGCACGTCTAGTTTAAGTGTTAGAGCATTTTGTAATCTTTGGCTAGAATTTCTTTAAATCCTACTTTGTAATACACTCAAGTACACGTAGTGTTGGTATAGAGACAATTTAGATGATTAGAATAGTGGTAGTTTAACTTAACCTTCAAACTTTCTTTTTAATTAAAAGTCCTTTTTAATTTCTTCTTTAGATATAGTCTTTAATTTCTTGCAAGTTTTAATCTTTAGTAGTTAATCTTAGTGAGTTTTTAAGTAGTTACAAGTAGGTTTAATTTTTATATGCTTTCTTTTTAACTTTATTGTTTTCCAATCTTTCTTAAATTTCTAGTTTCTTTTTAAGTTCTTCAAGTTCTTGCAAATTTATTGATTTTTTAGTTTCAATTCTTCATTTTCTTGCATTAGTTTGTAGTAATTTGTAGTGGGCTTATTTTCTTTTAAATCATTGAAAATTACAAAAATTTATAACTTTAGTCAATTTCCTCTTCAAGTTTTTAGAAATTCTAATTTTGCTAAAAGATGGAAATTTCTTTATTTGCATGCTTCTTTGATGCTTTCTCATGAAAGTAGAGAGTTAGAAAGAGAAAGTAGACAAAATACTTGGGAGTGATTGAAATTGAGAATGAATTAATTATAGTGAGTATCCAAGGACCCCTCCATTCATAGAAGTAGATGAGAGGTGTTTAGGTCATGGTAATACCAACTAAGCATAGTGGCAAATTATATGAATGCCCTTCATGAGGTTTCCACTTAGATAACATTCATAAATATCTAGTGCCATGTATGCGACTAATTATAGTATCATCATTAGTCCCTTAGCTCAAGGCTGAACCTAGCCTTAGAGTTGAGCTGACATAAGCCTTTGAAGTCCCCAATATGAGGCTTATCAATTAGGATTCCTTGATAAAAGTCTCTGGGTCAAAGCTCCTGACATTAAAAGGTTGGAGTCCCCATTCTGAGACCTTTTCTTCTGAATTCCTCTAAGCCTCATCATCTGAGGCATGAGCCCTTGTTTAAATTATATCTTGTTAGTTCTTTTTTGTACTTCTAGCCTTTGAGCCGAAGCTAGAGGCGCTCAAAACTCCTACTTTTAAATTTCAGTCTTTTCACTTTCTCGCCATGTGTCAGCCTTTGACCTGTCTAACAGCTAAATTCTATACTCTTCGAATAGTCCTCGTGATTACTTATCTTAATAACTATAAAGAAACATCCTTGACTCTTGTACCTACATTTAATGTCACTTTTTCCAATAATTCCCTTAACTCAATTGCAGACTCAAGTGAACCTATTTTTCATATTTGACTCAGCCCAGTTGACAGTATTCCTTTTATTTTTACCTCATCTACTTGGCCCATAAGCTCAAATTCTCTAGGTATAAATGCCTTCACTTAGAATTTTCTACCTCTATTTGCCTTTGCCTTGCTTGCTGCTGCTTTCTTTGGAAAGATAATTTAGATGATTTCTGCCTCTTCTTTAAATCTCCAATTTCCTCTGCCAATCTCTCATTTTCCTCTTGATTTTCTACAAATTCCTGCTATATTACCTTATTGTCCTCTTTCTACTGAACTAACTTGGCTTGTTCCTTCTTTCTTCCCATTCTTACCGTGTTTTGGGCCAGTTTCCTTACTTTTCACCCCCTTCAATAAAATTTCAAGTTTCTATCAACACTTGCAAATTCTTCAAGGATAATGGTAGGTACGTTTATTATCTCTTCATTCATTAGCACACCACAATCCACAAGCTCTAGGGACCTAGTAGATTTTTTGTTAAACCCAATTATTCTTTCTTTCTTGTTGTATTTCCTCTAGTTTTACTTGGGGAATCAACTGCTCACCCCCCTGTGAATGATTATGAAATGTTAACATTCAAAATTCCTTGTCTGCCAAAGCGATTTGCCACCTCAGGGACACTTATCAGTTCCCTGAGGATGTCCACCTAAAGCTTTCTTCTGTCGAGGACCTCTGAGGTCATCTTTCTTTTCTTGGCTATATGACTATTTACGAAGAGTAGCTCCAAGCGGGTCTTTGCCTTCCTATTCCTCCTCTTCTCTGCCAACTGTCTGACCACTGGAATATTTGTGTCTCCCAGCCCCAACTGGCTGCGGTCCATTTTCGTTCTCTTCCTTGTTGGAGAAGGTGGATCAAAGAATTATATGAAATCCTTCTGTCCTTAGAAACCTTTAAGATGATGCTAAAATTAATTCCAAATAATGGATTTTTTTTATGTATTTCCTTGAGCCTCGGGTCGGTAATTAGTTATGGGTAAGTAATGCCTCGGTGGCAAGGGAACTTAATTAAAGATTCCATCTCAGCTTGGAACGCTACCTCCAAGGATTTGGATGATGCAAAAAAGTTGATGCAACCATCATCCGAGTAAACTACTGAGGCCAAAATGTCATTTTAGGGAATGACATATTAAACTACTGAGGCCAAAATGTCATTTTAGGGAATGACATATTAGCCCAAGCTAGCCTCAATTCCCTAGTCAAAGTGTCTCTAAAGACTTTAACTATATGAAAGGTTGCTATTTTGCCTTTTATTATTTTTGTTCTGAATTTGAAATGCTTCTTGTTATTTTTTAGGTCTTGGACAAGTTTTAGACAACTTGAGAGTTTCTGTCCCAACTGTGGAGGTGGGCACATTTGAGGCTCAGCCTAATGCAAAAGCCACTCAAGAAGCCACTAGCATCACCTCGGCCACTACTACTGCAACTAAAGTACCCGGGGTTAGCACCTCACTGACCTTTATAGTGAACGCTGAACTAGTGCGCAATTTAATTGACATGAAGGCAAAGTTATTCACCCTGCGTCTACTAGCGACAGCTTGGCTACTATTGTCCCTACTCCTGCCCAAGCCATGCGCAAGTAGTCGAGTCGAGCGGCAGTCAAGATATTGAAGAGGAGTGAACAATAGTTACTGCAGTTGTGGCAGTAGTTAGGGGAGGTACCCTAAGCAGTTCTAGAATCATCCTATGTAGCTTAGCTCTCTATTCGACGGGCGATCCAAGAATCCCTCTCTGCAGTACATTACCTCCCGAGGTGAGTGCCCTTATTTTTGGACTTGGCTGATAGTTTTTTTGTATTCTGCACAGCTTAAATGTGATAGAGTAGCGTCTTCACCCAGGTGAAAAGAAACCCATCCCTGATGAAGAGCGAGATACTGCTGGTTCCTAGGACTTACCCTAGGCAGCTTTGGGTGGTAGGGCTTGTGTCAATCATTGCTATCTCAGGTAATGTCAATTTCAAGCCCTACCAAAAATTGAACATCAATTATCAATCCTAGTACGCTTGTGTGGCTTGGGAATTGGGGACATCAACGATCCTCCTCTGAGAAAAAGAGTGCGCCAAGAGCCTCACTCCTCAAGATAGGTTTGATGAGCTCTATGCTTCTACCATGAATGTAAGTCTCTTCTCATTCTCTTTTTTTGTCATCTTAACTGAGTTTATTGCTCTTTCCTATTTTGTTAACCATTTTTCATGCTTTTTGTAGATACTCACCATGTATTTCCTGTATGTGTCAAAGAGAGGAGAGGCATGCAACTAAAGTGGCAGCACTTCGTCAAGAAGTGCAACATCACAAATCTGAGAGCAAGGCTTGGATCAAGGCCTCGATCAAGGAGGCCCTGTAGGCACATGACATTGAGTGCCAAAAAGTAGCTGTAGAAAAGTTTGATGAGTGGTTGGTTGCAATGAAGGAGGTGAAGGATAGACTTCACGAAAGGGAGCTCGAAAAGAAACCCTAAAAAAAGGATTTGAAGGACAAGGAAAAACTACTCAAGGCTATTGAGGATGTCGCCAAGGCAAAGGCTGAAGTCATTGCTCGAGAGGCCGAGCTGAAGATCGTGGGAAGGAAAAAGTTTCTAGCTTCAAGTGAGATGGACAAGGGGATTAAAGAGTTCGTCCACAATGCATTTGTAATAGGATTCACATCAGCTTGTGAATATTAGGTCTGAAACCCCAACCTTTATAAAGATACTCCTTATAATCCTAGCATCAATGTTGAGAACCTGAAGTCAAACGAGATAGAGGCTTCGTTCAAAGTATCTTTGCCTCTTCCAGAACAAGCTGAGACAAGCAGTGCTTTGGCTGAACCAACTCAACAACAAGACTCCTCAGTCGAGCTTTTGCAGCAAACTGAAGCCAACAATCCTTTGACAATTGATGTTGCTTCTTTGGTTTGAACAACTTTTTGTAATAGTTCATAGTAGAAACTATCTTTGTACTTGTAAATCTTTTTTTTTTGTTTGAATGAATGAAATTCATCATTTGTAACCTCTCAATTCTTTCAGATAACTTCTTAATCTTGCACTGACTTGTCCTTATCTGTTTATTACAACTTAACAACTTTAAGTTTTCTTCAAAATTTTAAGTGTGTAAAAAATTCTAAGTGTAGAATTCCAAATTTATTCATAAAATCACTAACAACCCTTATTAGGAAGTTTTTGTATTCAATGTTATGCATATGAATTGAGATATGGAAAAGCCTTTGCCGTTTTTTTCTCTTAAAGGGGAAAACCCTTGGGTTTCAACCCTTATGAAAAAGTTTTTACTGTTTGACTTGTCTTATCTTCTTCATTTTTCCCTTTTTTTTTTATTTTTCTTTTTTTGCTTTCTCTGAGCTTGATCCTGGCCATTTAAGTACCTTGGCAGTTCAAGGCAACTATTTTTATTTTGAGGGGGGGACCAGTAGGTCTTGACTCTCCTAGCACTTATACTTTGTTATTCTATTTTCTTTTTTGCTTTTTCTAATCTTGATCCTGGCTACTTTAGCCCCTCAATGGGTCCAGGGCAACTCTTTTTGTTTTGAGGAGGGACTACTAGGTCTCAGGCCTCCTAACACTTATGCTTTTTTATTCTCTTATATTTTTTTGCTTTTTTCGAGCTTGATCTTGACCACTTTAGCATCTCGGAAGGTCTAGAGCAGAGAAAGGACCACAAGGTCTCAGCCCTCCTAACTCTCTTTGCATTTTTTTGAACTTGATCCTGGCCACTTTAGCACCCTGGTAGGTCTAGGGTGGCCATTTTTATTTTGAGTGGGACTACGAGGTCATCAGCCTTGCTAACTTTTTTCTTTTCCTTTTAATGTTGAAGAACCAAAAATGTTGAAGAACAACAATCTAAAAATTTTATTCTTATTAGGCTTTACAGCCTCGGATAACACTTTTTTAGATTTATGATGTTCCATATCCCGAGGCACTGAGTCCCTGATCATATGAACAAGCTTGTAATAACTCGATCTGTGAGGCTCTACTACTCTGTAAGGCTTTCCTAGTTCGAATCTAGCTTTTTTGTTCCTTGGACCTTGTTGGCCTCGTCTTTTCTAAGGACCATGTCCCTAGGTTTCAAATAGAGATTCTTCACTTTTGAGTTGTAATGCCTGGACATTACTTGCTTATATTGGTCTTCTCAAATGGAAGAATCAAGTCTTCTTTCTTCAAGTAAATCGAGATTTATCATTAATGTTTCACCATTTTGCTCAAGGTCATGTAGGGTTGTTTGAGCCGAAGGAAAACCAATTTTTGCACGGATAACTGCCTCGGAGCCATATACTAGGCTCGAAAGGGCATGTTTCAATTGCCAGTCTGAGGTATGGTTCTGTAAGCTTAGGGAACACTTGGTAGTTCATCCACCAAAGCACCTTTGGCCTACTCTAGTCAGGTCTTGAGATTATGAGAATGGTTCTGTTGCATTCCTCAGTTTGTCCATTTGCTTGTGGGTGAGCCACTGAAGTGAAGTGTTATTTCATTTTGAGCCCGACACAGAAGCTGGCAAAAGGCTCTCCTTCAAATTATTTTCTATTGTCCGAGACGAGAATCGAGGGAATTTTGAACCAGTAGATGATATTTTTTAAAAGAATTTCTAAACGGATTTTCTCGTGATAGATGCCAGAGGCTTCGCTTCGATCCATTTTTTGAAATAGTCAATTGCCACCACCAAAATTTTTACTTTTCCAACTCCCTTAGGCAAAGGACCAAGTAGGCTGATTGCCCATTAGGCAAATGGCTATCAACTTTTAGTCGAGACCATAACTAAACCAGGTCTTTGAGGTATTGGTGCATGAATTTAACACGTTTTGTGGCAAGCTGAACCAGGTTATCTGTATTAGAATGTAAAGTTGGCCAATAATATCCTACTAATAATACTTTTTTGGCAAGGCTTCTTGGGCCCACATGACTTCCACATATTCCCTTGTGGATCTCCTTCAACAAGTACTTGGCCTTGGATGGTCGCAGACATCTGAGTAGAAGACATAAGCACGATTTTTGGTAAAGGATACCCTGAACTAGCACATACTTTGCTGCCTAGTATTTGACCCCTCGCACCTTAGTTGGGTTGTCTGTGAGATACTACATTATTGGGCCCATCTAGCCAAGGTTCGGATCAATATCCATAACTTTTCTATCGAATCAATGGATCTGGTTGTTTGTACCTCAACAAGTATTTCCTTTGTAAGGTTAGAATATATTGCCAAAGACAATTTAGATAGTGTGTCACCGTGCGTATTTTTAGCTCTTGTGTCACCGTGCGTATTTTTAGCTCTTGGTATCTTTACAAGCTCTAGCTTTTTGAATTGTGATTTTCACCATTTTACTTTGTCTAGATATTTCTTGAGTATGATGCCCCGGGCTTCATAACTATGAAGGCTTTGATTAATGACTCGCTGTGAATCGCTGTGGATTTTTTATGTGCGCTCCTCATCTTGTGAATTAGACTCATCCCAAATATGATTGCCTCATATTAAGCTTCATTATTAGTTACCTGAAACTCAAATCTAAGTGCATAACTAAAATAATCCCCCTCTATGGTTCAAATGATGTTCCCAGCCCCAAGTCAGATTCACATGAAGCTCTGTCGATGTGTAATTCCTGTATCAGATCTTCTTTTAGTTCTACCTTTTTGGTGAGCTCAAGAGACATTATTAGCTCTAATATTTTAGACCCATAATTCTTAATTCAGAAATCCAAAAGGACTTAAGCCTTGATAGTTGTTCAAGGTCTAAACTCGATGTCAAACTCGAGCAGCTCTATAGACCATTTCAACATCCTTCCAGAGACATCCGACATCTTCAAAATATTCTTCAAGGTAAAATATACTAGTTAGCATGATTATCTTGTGCCCTTGACAGTATGGCCTTAATTTCTAGGCTGATGTATTCAAAGCAAATGTGGCTTTTTCAATTGAAAGGTAATTCTTTTTCAACCCCCGAAGCACTTTGTTTGTGAAATATATAGGAAGCTGATTCCTGTTCTCAGCTTCTTTGAGGAGAATTGAACTGACAACAAGATCCTTGGTAGAGATGTACAATTAAAGCGATTCGTCCTTCTGAGATGAGACGAGCTTCAGGATATTTCCCAAGTATTGTTTGAGCTCCTCAAATGCCTTCTGAGCCTTTTCAATCCATTGGAAAGTGTCCACCTTCTTAATAATTTGGTAAAATGGAAGCCCTTTTTCAGTAGATTTGAATAGAAATCAGTTCATAGCAGCCATTCTTCTTGTCAGCCTTTGAACATCTTTTACCAAGATTGGAGGCTTTATATCAACTATAGCTTTAACTTTCTTAGAATTTGCCTTAATGCCTCGATGTGATACAATGAAACCTCAAGAGAAATTTCTTGAGGGTACCCCAAATGTAAATTTTTTGGGTTTCAACCTCATCTGAATTGACCTCAGAATATCAAAGTTTTCTTTTAAATCCTCAATTGTCTCTTCGTAGGTCTTGCTTTTGATGACTATGTCATCAACATAATCTTCAATATTTCGACATATGTAAGCCTTGAAGGTTTTATTTTTGGTACATTGCTTCAGCATTTTTTTGGTCCAAAATACATGGCACGATAATAATAAGTGCCTTAGTCAGTGATGAAGGAGGACTTCTCTTCATCTTCGCTTGCCATGTAGATTTGATAATATCCTTTGAAGGCATCCAAGAAGTGTAGAGTAACGAATCTTACAAAAGAATCAACTACAGTATTGATCTGAGACAAAAGGTAACTGTCCGTGAGACAAGCTTTATTAGGATTAATAAAATCTTGACATATTCGCCAAGAGGCATCTGATTTTTTTACAAGTACAGGATTGCAAAGCCAAAATGGATACAAAACTTCGATATATAATTTTGGATGCAAGCAGCTTATCTACCTTAGCCTCAATAACTATACTTCTCTCTAATTCGAAGTGACGCTTCTTGTGCTTGATTGGTTTGTGAGCTGGGTCAATGATCAGCTTGTTTTCAATAATTTCCCGAGAAATGCATGCCATATCCTCCATAGTCCAAGCAAATACATCCATATATTTGTAAAGTAATCAAATTAGAAGTCCCTTAAGCTCGTTGGTAGAATGGCACAGATTTTGATTTTCGATCTAGGAAGCACGGATCAAAGGCTGTCTCTTCGACTTGGACATTGTACTTTGGTTTTGGCTTCACCTTGCCTTTTCCTTTGGGGTCTGGGAGTATGGGAAGCTTAGGTGCATCTAAAGTATAAGGCTTAGCATCAAATTGTTCGAGATAAGCCTTGTCTATGACTCTCATGATTTGAGATTGCGATTGTAGAGACATCATGTAGCAGGCTCGAGCTTCCTGTTGATTTTCAATCACCATTCCTTCTGACTTGTCCCTTTGCTCTCAACATAAATTTGATTCCAATGTGAAAGACCGAGGGTAAGATCCTGTAAGTGTATTGAGTTGGGCGTCTCAGAATCATATTGTATGAATTGTTCATTCACACAATTACAAAATTTATCATGTCTATTTGGTGCTTGGGAAGAATTCCGAGGCAATGTAATTTCACCCTCTTGCATGATTGAATTCCTAGTGAATCTGACCAAAAAGGTCTTAGAGGGCTTGATGAGACTCCAATAGTAAGCAATTTTTTTGCAAGCATTCCAGAAAATGATATCAGCCAAACTGCCTGTATCCACGAATACCTGATGCATTTCATAGCCAGCCACTTGAACATATATTACTACAGGGTCATTGTACGGCATTTAACTGGGAATGGTATCCTACGAAATATAGTCGAGGCTCATAATTGGCCTCAGCCTCTTTTCTCTATCTTTACCTTCAAGGATATAACGAGCATACTTTTTCCAGGCATTGCTCGAATCTCCCATTACTAGACCTCCAGTAATTGTCTTTAACCTAGTTTATCACCCCAGCAATATTCGGTTAAGGCTTCTCTTAAGGGCGATTGCTGTTTCTGGGCTGATTTTGTGGATGAGGAGGATATTACTGAGGTGGGCCTCTGTTATCATTTTGGTTATCATTATGCTTGAACTCCATTGCAGCCTATTGGATGAATTGCTAGAGGTGGCATTCTTGGATAGCTTTTTTAATTCCCATTTTTAGGTGATTACATACCTTAATATCATAACTGTGTTGGCCATGAAAAGCAAAGTATTTCAACTTGTCCATCTAATCTAGACCAGTTTGCATAAAAAAGGGAGCTTCAAGATTCCAACGTGTTGGACTTGGTATAGAATATTCCTCCTCAAAGTGTTAAGAGGGATGAATCCGAGTCAGGCAAGATTTTGGTCCAAGGTGGCCTTTACTGGTATTATTGTTCAGATAAACGACACAATCCACTAATTGCCTACGGTTGGAATATACCAACTGATCTGTGATTTTTGATTTCTTGGAGAATCCAAACTAGAATTTCAGAGTTTTTTTATCTTTTTTGGGCTCATAGAGCTCCCTTTTGGTTCTATTGGACTCTTCTCCCCTAATGTGGTCAAATGCTCGTTCCAACAGTTCTAAAAATATATAAGGCATCTTCTTAGCTACTTTAGTATTGAAAGCTCCAGGCTAAACTCCATTGTAGATAGTAGCGATCATGATCTTTTCATCCACATTCTTTATTTGAACCGCTTCATCACTGAAATGGCCCACGTATCAACTCAAAATTTCATCAAACCTTTGTCTGGTGTTCATCAAATGTGAAGTATCCTTCTATAGAGCTGATTTGTTTCGGAAGTGGCTCAAAGAGGACTTCACCAAGTCATGAAAAGTGGCCACTGAATTCATTGGCAGCTCAGGGAACCACTTTTGACATGGGCCTCGAAGAGCAGTGGCAAAAAACTTGCACCTGATGGCATCACTAAATCCGTACAAACTTGTCACTGACACCAAATGAAAAATGTGATCTGAAGGGTCAAAATTACCCTTATTCGTAATGTCTTCCAAGTCTTGTTGCTTGAACTGAACTGGTAGGGGTTCTTTTTATATAGAGATAGTGAATGGGTTTTCGTCTACCTTGGAAAGGAGAGGAATGGATTACTAAATTGTTTTTTGTTAAAATTTCTTGAATTTTTTTTTCTAGGCTCTTCTCCTAGAGCTGTTCAGAACAGCTTGGGAGAGGCCTGTTCTTTCCAAGGATTTGGACCTCCGAGGACCAATTCGTTCATGAACCACGGTCTTGTGTGATTTGCAAGTGGCCATTTGTGATTGCTCTGGCCTATCCAAAGACCTGGACTGTATAATTTTGTGCCTCAAGTTAGTGCTACTCAAGACAATTTCAGGCTGCTTTCCAGGGTAGTGACAAGGGTGTTGCTCGTTAGGTCGAGACTGCTCTGGCTGATTTCTCTGTTTAGATGGAGTGTGATTCTTACGTTGCTCTACAAACGCTCTGAACGACTCAAAGTGCTAAAAAATGTACTGTAGCACATAATCTTGTTTTTGTTGCAAGTTCAGAGAAGCTCTAGCTTCCTCCCAACCGATGTTCTCAAGGAAGAGGTGCTAATTGTCTCCTTCAGCCAATTTACTATTTGCTCGTCGAGTTGCTCCACAATTCTTCATTATTTTAGAATTCTAATCAGTAAAAGTTGCTGAAATTTGAATTTTAACTAGTAGAATTGCCAAAAATCATGAGTTTTTATAAAGTTCATCAAAAAAATAAAAAACTGATTGAAAAATAGAGGAAAAACAATGGCTTTTTTGTTGCAAATTTTCCACAAACGACGCCGAATAATGAAAGTAGAAAGTTAGAGAAAGAAAGTAGAAAAAATACTTTGAAGTGAGTGAAATTGAGAATGAATTAACTATAGAGAATATCCAAGGACCCCCTAGTTATAGACATATATGAAGGATGTCTGGGTCATGGTATTGCCAACTAAGCATAGCGGGTAATTACATGAATGCCCTTAATGAGGTTTCCACGTGGACAACGTTTAAAAATATCTGGTGCCACGTAGGTGACTAATACTCACAGCATCATCACTTTCCTTGGTTAAATTAAGTGTAATTCCTTTCCAATTTTAATCTTGTTTTAGTCAAATTAGGTAACTTAGGGTTAATTTTACTTATCTTCCTTAGAGTAAATTAGATAGTTCTTTAATAATTAGTTTTACTTGTTTCCATAGACTCGAAATAGTTGTTTAATTACTTTATCTTCAATTATTTTTATTAGGTCATTGACTTTAATTGCTTTAAATGTTTTTTATGACTTTTCTTAGGGTTAACTCTACCTCACTTTTAATTTTGCCTAACTATACAAAGATCTTCAAAGTCTAGTACTTGTCTGCTCACCAATCGTTATGGAAATGATACCTACTTACCACTTACGACTTACTATAAATTTAAGTATTTGTGCAATTTTTTATTACTTTTGTTGTTTGGTTATTGATTTAATTTGATAATTTTACCCGAATGAGCAAACACAAACACCATTGAATGGTATAAGAGCTCATCTAGTAGCTAAAGAATACATAAACTGAGTTTTTGACTATAATGAATCTTTTTCTCTTGTTACTGCACCTACTATAGTTCATACTCTTTTAGCTGTCCTATAGTGTACAAATGGGAGTTGTATCATCTGGTTGTTCATAATGCATTTATCCATTGGGATTTGCATAAGGAAGTGTACATGCAGCCTTCACCAGGTTATTTATCTTATAGTAATAATAGTATTTGCTATCTTCAATGCTCATTATATGGTTTAAACCAAGCCTCACGACAATGGTTTGCTAATTTCAGTAGCTATTCTACAATTTAGATTTAGACAATCTAAGACAATACTTTCTTATTTGATTATCTTTGTGGTTCCATTTTTGCAGCAATACTAGCATGCGTGGTGATGTCATCTTGACTGCTAATGACCCTTGTCAATTGGCAGAGTTGAAGGAGTACTTGTTCGTTATGTTTCCTGTTAAAGATCTTGGACCATTAAAGTATTTTCTTGGTCTTGAAGTAACCCGTTTCATAGTACTCTTACAGACAACGGAGGTATAACTTAGACATCTTACAAGAGACAGGGACTTTTGGTTCTAAACCTACACAATTTCCTATGGAACAACATGAACAATTTACCTTGGATGATGGTCGTCTTCTCAGTGATACTAATTCCTGTCGATGATTGATAAGGGTTAACTCAGCTAGATATTTGTTACTCGGTCCATACACTTTCTTAATTTATGTACCAACCCCGAGAGAACCATTGGGCTACTACACTTCGGATATTGTGCTACCTCGAGCTTGCTCTTGGACAAGGGTTATTTTTATGTGCATTAATTTCACTTCGTTTGATAACTTATTGCGACTCTGATTGGGCTGTTTGTCCTTTGACTTGCAATTATATTCTTTCTCAATATCAACTAGCTAATGTATTTACCAAGTCTTGGGAGCTCATCAATTTTAGGTTTTAATTACCAAGTTGGGCATTAGGGACCTGCATGCTCCAACTCTGCAGGACCAAATAATGTGCAAGTTTGAAGTTCGAAGAGACAGTCAAATTCTTTTCAACAAACTAAATAGCATTTTGTATTCTTGGAGATTTTCTAGCTTATCAGACTATAGGTTTTTTGTCGCAGAACTTTTATCTGTAAAACATTTTTCTTTCTCGTTACCTACTGTAAACTACAAAGAGAGCTTTTTTCTCTATGATTGAACAAAAAAAAAAAAAAAACCACAAAACTAAAACCAAACGCTCTTATTTTAAGTTTCTTCAACTACGGTCCGGAAAACTATTTGCATTTATGACTTAGGCAGGTACTTCCATAAAGCTCCATACGACAACAAAGTTGTGACTGAATTTGTAAGACATTTCACTTGTAGTATCAACCATTGATCCTCTTTAAAAGAAAAAGAAAGCTCCATAATTTTCAAGCAATACCCAATTTTCATCCTTGTCCAAGGTCATGGTGTAAGAGAAATTTGTCAAACGAAGATTTCATCTTAATGAATAAATGCATATAATTTAGCTCCACAAGTCCGAAGCATAGCTTAAATTTAGAAAAGCGAAGCTAACATATGGCTTTCTTTTCATTCATTGAAAAGATTTTGATTTCTTACTAATTTCAGAAACTTTTAACTTGGATAAAATTCTAAAAAATTCTATCATTCCAATTCTACCAGGTATTAGTGGGATTTAATAGGATCAATAAAGCCCATTATTTGTTAACCAAATCCAAGTCAAATGATGAACAAAGTGATAATCTTTTCCGATACATGCACAAAAAACAAAAGATGAAGGCTTAAGTCAGCAAATAACCAATAGAGAAGAGAGAATTGTACAAGATACAAGTACCTGAAAACATTTCCGTTGGTAGATAGCGATTAAGTGATGAAGAGAGCTTTTAGGGGAGAAAAAGCAGCATAAACCTAGTTTGCTGAAAAATTTCTAAAATTGTGCTCCTTTTCAAAATTGTTCTTTTTTTATGCCAATTGCAAATGATGTTTCTGGACGAGCGGAACTCGCATTCCCCAAATACGAGCTCAGTATTGTTTAAAAAAAAATATATATTTGGTCGCAGACTTCGCATTCACCGAATGCGAGGACAGTCGGGCCTTTTATTCTGCGAGGCCAAGAAAAGAAAATTCCTCCCCAAATTAAATTTCGTAGAAAATTCCTCCCCAAATTTTCTGCACAAACCTCCTCCTCCTCCTCCTCAAAATTTCTGCAAAAATTTCTTCTCCTCCTCCTCCGTTCCACCACCATCTATTTTTCCTCCCCTCTACAACAATCACCACCTCCATTCCACCACCACCACCACCACAACCACCGCCATCGCCACCCACCACCAACATATTTCAGGTAAATTTAATTTTTTTATGGAGTCCAATAATTTTAATTAATATATTTTTTTAATTTTGATTAAATAATTAATTTTGTTAATGTAAATGTTTTAGAAATATATTTTGTGTTGGTAGCTTATATTTTTTATGTTTTTGTATTTTAGTTTAATAATATGCTGCTTTGATTATATCTCCTATTTTTGTTTGAATATTTAGAGAGAATGGTCTTTGGCTCGGGATATAATCAACCAGATATATGTTGTAGGTTTGGTTTCTGTTGATTGCGGTGAAATTTGTGGTTATGTTGTTTGTTATACTGAAATTGTTGGATGTTATTGCATTTTTTGTAGTCCTTGTCGGGCATATATTACTCGTAACCCTTGCTGGGTTATTGCATTGGTTGTAGCCCTTGTCGGGCATGTATTACTTGTAAGTGTTGCCGATTTGTTGTATTTTTTGTAACCCTTATCGGGTATGACCAGCGTCAGAGGGAATCTTGAAGATATAGAGGCATTCTGTCAAATTTTTTTTAAAAACAAACATATTCCATATCCAAAAAATGGGGTCTAAACATGTTCCATCCTTATAGGAAAATGGCATTTGATAGACCCCGTCACATTCTCCTTTATTTGGGAGGAGAAATAACCTATGAAGGCGGTACTATGTTCTACCGGCCAATGGTGAGCAAGAAACTATTCTGAATAAAGCAACGGATTAGTTTTGTTGAGTTAGTTGACAAGATATACGAATTTATGGAGGTTGATAGGGAGAAGATGAAATTGAATATTGTGTACAGGCATATAGTTAGTCGTGGTATTTACTCTGGCATTCCATTGACAGATGATGATGGTATGGATGATATTTTTGATTTGTTTGATGCCGATCCAATTTTTTGTGCTGAATTGTTTATCGAGACTGAGGAAATTCAGCACGTACAGGTAAGCAACAATGTAGGGGTGTATGGTATGGAGCCAATGATGTCTCTCATGTATTCGACCATGGACGACCAGCCGCTACTGTCCAATGCGCAGAGTCTCTTTGAACATCCGTGGTCGTTTGAGTTTAACAACCCAACTTGTTCGTTTTCAATGTCAAACTTAATGCAATCTGATCAAGCTATTGGTGCGCAGTGTAATAGAGACACCACAGCAGGTGAAGGCCCAAGTACCATGCAATATCAATATATGGAGAAAGGTCTCGTAAATGAGGGTTTGACAGCGAATAGTGGTAATAGTGACTCGTCTGGCATGTATTAGACGAGGAATATGATTACGAGTCAGGCTCAGACTCTGAAGATATATCGGATGATGATTCTGACGAGAATTTAGGAACAAATAACGATGAATATCATACACAAGAGGATGTTCCTGCTTATCAACCTAGGGGGATGGCTTTTTTCAATGACCTTGGTAACTACGGTGAGTACGATCCCATGGACCGCAGTGATAAAGATGGGTTGGTTTATTGGAATGAAGAAAAAAATGATATTCGGTTGCACATGTACTTTGAAAGTAAGGAGTAAGTTAGTAAGCCAGTAACAATGTGGTCTATAGCTCAACAACGAGAATTCAAAGTCATAGAAAGTCGGAAGAGAACATGGGCGGCTAAATGCAAAACTGCGCCCTCCGGCAGATTAGCTGTCGGAGATTGTGATTGGAGTATTCGGGTACGTAGAAATGAATCTCTTACCGTGTGGAAGGTCACGAAATGGGTAAAAGATCACGTATGTCTCGGTGAAATATCCGGTAACAACAACAGAAATCTTACATCTACAGTCATTGCTAACCAAATTATGCATTTAATTGAAAATGATCCTAAGCACAAGGTCAAACAAATTCAGGATATGTTAAGAACAGTTTCAAGGTTGACATCACTTACAAGAAAGCTTGGTATGCTCACAGGAAAGCGATTGTGCTTGCATATAGAAGTTGGGCATCTAATTTTCAACAATTACCCCAATACATTACAAAAGTACTACGTTCCAATCCCCAAACTGTGGTGCAATGGCTACATCATCCCATCAATAGCGAGGTTGTGAAAATTTTCAAATACATCTTTTGGGCATTTCGGCCATCGATTGATGCATTCCATATGTGTAGACCTGTCCTATGTATTGATGGCACGCATCTACGAGAGGAGTATCGGGGTATATTACTTATTGCCGTCGCTTTGGATGCTAACAATCAGATTTTACCTGTTGCTTATGCAATTGTTGATGAGAAAACAATACAAAGTTGGGGTTGGTTCATGGAGCAGTTGAGACACCATGTTGTACGTGACTACTTGGAGACTGTTTGCATAATATCTGACCGGCATCATGGCATTATGCATGCTATGAATGAGTCCCCTTTATGGTAGGAACTATTTGCATATCATAGTTTCTGTCTGCGTCACGTTCGGAGTAATTTGATGACCAAATGCAAGAATGTAGAAGTGAAGAAATTGTGTTGGTGTCTTGGTGTCAAGTTACAGAGGCGGAAATAAGCACCAACAAATGATACAACTGTAACATCCAGAGGCATGGAGATATCTGGCAGATATTGGGCTTGATCGTTGGTGCCTTGCTCACGATAGTCTATCGTAGGTGGGGAATACATGGTACAAATTCTTCTGAGAGCTACAACAACGTGTTGCGCGGAGTTAGACTACTTCTGATAAAGGCTATAATTGATAGTACATTCCATCGTTGCGTAAAACTATTTGTTGATAATATTGAACGGGATGCACACTGTCGCACGTCAATTACACCAAAGAATTGGAAAAGGTTGTTGTCAGCAGACAAAAAAAGTGCAGTTTACAGATCTCACTGTATATTCTGACACACAGTCATGGTTTTTGATCAGTCTACTAGTGTGTATCGAATTAAAACACCTCGTCGTGTGACTGGTTGTGGTGGAAATGTACAAACTGTCAATTATGTACAGCAGACATGTACTTGTGGTAAGTGGGAAATGTATAGGTTTTCATGTTCGCATGCTTTGGCAGTTTGCAGGCATAAGGGTGATGAACCAACCCGACTGCTTGCGGACCATTACACCACTCGCATATATCGAGACCAGTACAGCGTTAGTAGATTTGTTCCACAATCTAATCCAGATGAGTTGCCTCCTATTCATTGGCAGTTACGTGGTGATGACAATATGTTCGTAGAACACCGGGCAGGTTGAGTAGGTGCGAGGCGCATACGAAACGAGATGGATATTAGGGATCGCCGTGAACCTAGAAGATGTACAAATTGTCATGAACCGAGACATAATCGCAGGGGTTGCCCTTTGCGACAACAATTATTTTTCTTTGTATTGTGTTGTCTACATACTCATTGTATGTATTCTATGAATGTAGTTTGTTTTTAATGTATTCGTTTATCAAAAAATATTGTATTATCAAAAAATATTTGTCTGATCATTGATTACTATCAAAACATATTGTACAATCATTCATTCTTTTCATGATTATTTGTTTAGGTATGGATGATCAGTCGCGAGAGCTTGTTCATCCTGTACCATAAATAGATGATATTATATTATCTACAACGCCGCATAGGGTTAGATCTATTTTTGACGGTCTTATCGATGATTGTATACTACAGGTTAAGCGTTGTGACGGGACTTTTTGGGATCACATGCCTATACCGGCGCGGGTATGGCATTATATTTGTTTGGCAGGTTTCGAGGGCATCGCATCTTTAGGACGCATTTCAGTGGATCATGCTTTGATCACCAGTCTTGTGGAGCGATGGCGACCTGAGACACATTCTTTTCATCTGCCCATTGGAGAGGCCACCATCACGTTACAGGATGTAGAGGTACTGTGGGGTTTACACATTGACGGCCCGCCCGTGACGGGTAGAGACACTACTCATTCCGCAGATGCTTGGAGCCAGTTATGCATGGAGTTATTGGGTTTCATGCCTGCCAGATCAGACATTGACGGTGGTCGTTTGAAAGTTGGATGTTTATCTGCCGCATTAGATAGTCCGCTTCCCGATGATGCGACTGATGACATGTGTCGGCAGATGGCACGTACATACTTACTTATACTTATTGGAGGCATTTTATTTCCATACAATTCAAGCAATAAAGTGCCACTACTGTATCTTCAGTTGCTTAGGAACTTGGAGATTGTGGGCCATTATAGTTGGGGATCAGCAGTTTTAAGCACACTGTATCGCAGTTTGTGTGATGCCACTTCACCCACAGCTAGAAATATTTGCAGACCAGTACTATTAGTACAGGTATATTTCAGTACTTTATATTCATATATTTTATATTTGAGTACTTTATATTCATTTATTTGTATACAGTTATGGGCTTAGAGAGCATGCCAACACTTCTCCTTATCCGAGTTAGAGCCCGCACAGGAGCATCATGGAGCATATGGATCTCGGTACATATGTTTTGTTGAATTGTTTAATTAAACATGTTAACATTGGATTTGATATTTATTAATTTTTATTGCAGGTGGGATGTTGGATTTGATCTGCGCAATGCTCATCGTCATGTTTTATCTATTTTTCGAGATCAGTTACATACTTTGCGACCCAATGAGGTACATCCGACATTACATTTCTTTTGTACTTTGTCATCCTCGAATTTCATTTATTTACTAACTTTTTGTCGACTTCTTTGGTATTAGTTTATATGGCAGCCATTTTCTGATGAGCTGCTTGATATGCTTCCCCATTACTACACTGCTGGTCGTGACATATGGCGTGCAGTTACTTATTTGATATGTTGGGAGATTGTGGAATGTTACCTCCCTCATCGGGTTATGCGACAGTTCGGTTTGCACCAACCCATACCAGATCAGAGATTGATTGGTAATCAAGGTGCACTTCATTTGATAGACCGCACCCGTGGTCGGGCGAACAATGATTGGGAGTTGACCCACCGACAATATATAGATATTTGGGGCGCAAGAATGGATACAGTTGAGGTTGGTCTCCCATGTGTTGATACTACACATGCTTCGGGTGATTATGTGCAATGGTACCGAGCCAGGACGGTGATGTACATATCCAATCCTAGTCAACGCCCTACTTTTGCAGAAGGCTACCTCGGCGATGGTGCACGTGCATATTATCTTGTAAGTAATTATTCACTTTTTCTTATTGTTTTTCTTTTTCAAATTACTTCAGTAAAACTAATTTCAACTTTCACGGTAGATGGATTCCATGGCTAGATTGTACTACATGTCGTTAGACAACATGATTGAGGACGATACTCCGGATAGTAGTACATGGGCACAGATCAGACATTTCGCTTCTCGATCACTACATACAGTAGGCGAATCTACTCGTCTTGATCTTCGGCCTCCGCCAGTTCCTGTTTACGTTCGACATCCACACCAGGCACATGATCCACATAGAGTAGAGTGGGCTCCGCGGCGAGGAGGGCAACAAGGCGGTGGTCGTCGACGTTGTCGAGTTCCATCCCCTCGACCCCATGTAGATGCTGGATCCCCTCATGTTAACATACCATAAGAGGGTGACACTTCACACATACTTTCGCCAATGCGCATGTCCGGTGGGACCATCATCTTTTGGACAGTCGTCCAGTGGGCCTGATCCAGAACATACTGGTCAAACCATTTCAGATGAAGAACATGAACACAAACAAAGCATACCTTCGCAGGTGGAAATTGCTCACCATACTCAACAGCAAGACACTCCTTTATTTTATGTCCGTCGATGAAAAAGGGCGCCTAAACCTAGAGAGTGTGGTATGGGCGGGAGATTTGGAGATCATGGACATTGACATTTGTTATATACTTCTCGCAATAATGTGTGATTGATGTCCGTTATTTGTATATCATTGTTCGCCCTAGTCGGGTGCTTTTTTATTGTTATTAGGTTTGTATTTATGTTTTTTTATAAGCCCTTGTCGGGCTTTTATGGATGTTTGTTGCCCTTGTTGGGTTTAGTTGTTGGCAGGGAAAATATTCGTAAAATAGGGGAAGTTATGTCAAAATTTTATAAAAAAATATGATAAATTAATAAATTTGGTTTACACATTTCATTCGTGTACTAATTCGTTAATGTTATAGTTTATGGTTTAAAGATATGGTTTACTATTCCTAAATATCGTACTATTTCAGTAATGTTATAATTTATAATTTACAGTTTAGTATTTAAATGATTTTATCTTACACATCAAATCCTTCTTTAATTAACAAATATCAAACATTTTCCTATTTTTGTAATAATGAAAAATTTCCCTTCGCAATATATTCAAATTTGCAAAATTAAAAAAAAAAAAAAAAAAAAATTCCTAGAATGCGAGGTCTGAATATATATATTTTTTTCAAAATAGTTGTATCACCTTGCATTTTTTTCAAAAATTTTACAAAAAAAAAAAAAAAATTATATTCAGACCTCGCATTCGGTGCAGTAATGCGAGGTCTGCGAAAATAAATAAATATATATATATATATATTTTAAAAAACAATACTGAGCTAGCATTCGGGGAATGCGAGTTTCGCTCGTCAGGAAACATCATTTGCAATTGGCATAAAAAAAGAACAATTTTGAAAAGGAGCACAATTTTAGAAATTTTTCCAGTTTGCTTCCAACAAAACAGCCCCGGTTTCCGTTGCGGGATTGAGGAAATATCATTGCGAGTTTCCATATTGAAGAGGATGTAAACTAGGAGACTTCAATAGTAGGCACCATAAAGGTGTGGAAGACCCATATTTAGAACTCTGCACCTTTAAAGATGGCTGGCATTAATGCCAGAGTTCCAATCTTAACAACAAAGCAATTTTTAAGAAAATTTCAAATTTACCCGACACAAAAATCATGAAGCCACTACATTGATGACAACAAACTATAGTTACCGGAAACTCTTCCTATTCTTATAAACTACTTTCCGATTTATGCGTATCGAAACATGATTCATTTGCATTGCGACTTAACGCAGCGATTTACGTTTCGTAACGTCAAAAGTAGCAAATTCTTATTAAGAATTTGGGATAAGAATGCTTAGTCTTTTCCTTTCTTTTCCTTTACAAAATACTCTTTAAATTTATATAATTATAACTATTTAGTATTAGATTTTGTTGTTGTTTTTGTAAAAGAAGATAATGATTATCGAAAGTTGAACATTTCCTTTTCTCTAGTTACTAAACGGTCAAAATTTACTAGAAATTTAATACTATCTAACTACCAACTACCACTTTATCCTATAATTTAGCCATTTTTCTCTTAAAAAAAAAAAAAAAAAAAACTACCTAATATGCATGTTTTATGGAAATCAGAAGCATTTAATTTTGTTTTGGTTGTTTGAAAAGTGTTTAATTCATGGTCATATATTTATGTGAATATGACCATAGATATATGTGGTTACATCATGATTTCAAATGTAGCGTATCGCGATGTACCGACTAAATTTACTTTTACGTATCTGATATTTTAAGAAGTAGAGTGAATTGTGTTCTCATACTTGTATCGCGTTTTGTAATGAATCGCGTTTCTGGTAACTATGCAACAAACAAAGCACTCCATATTATGATTCAGAAGCTCTGACACACAGGGAAAGATGGTTCTCCACGGCAAAAGAAGAATGATGCAGGAGTGTGAGGGGGAAGGATGCTGTAAGGTTAAGGTAGCTAAAACCATTACTTTAGGTCGCAAAAGTTCTACGCCCAAAATTTTAGGTCTAAATACAACCTATTTAATTCTTAACTTCTCCACAAATAACATATGCTTTATTGGAATTTAATGAAGTTAGTGAAGATCCACAAACAAAAAGTAACGATAATTGTTCAATAATATATGTGTTCAAATTTTGAATTTTATCGGGTACGGTTATATGGCATGATATTTTATTTGATATTAACTCGATTAGCAAAAAGATTGCAATCAAAAGATATGCTCTTGATGTTGTGATAGATCAATTAAAAGGTATCCTGTCTTTTTTTTTTTTCGAAAAGAATATAGAGAATATGATTTGTAACTATTATAACTAGCTGAAGACAAACCTTTATATTGAATTTATACAATAAATAACATTAGTAAAATAATGATGGCGATATGAACCTTCAATAATTAAATCATAAAAATACAAGCAAAACTAAGTAATAATATCTATAAAGTTTACTGATTATAATATAAAACTTGTAAAACAATTGTTAAGGATGCATTTATAATGTTTATATTCCTGTCATACAAAATTTATTGAAAACCAATAAAGTTTTGCTATATATGTAGTATAGATATAGATTTTTTCAAATTAATAGTATTTATTTTTCTAAACATTGTTAATAACAGATAATTATATGAAGATTTATAATATATTTTTAGTTTTAAATTATTTTCATATAAATAAAACTACATCAATAAAGTAGACTATATAATTTGACAAACAACAATTTTTTTTGGAAAAAATTCTACACAATAAAATCAATAGAAAAGTAGACAAAATAGAATATTGCAAACTATTATAATATTTGATAAACAAATTGCATTTGAAATAAATATAGAATCTAAATTTCGTGAGAAACTTGTGATTTGTAGACTGAAAAATTTCTTGAGAATGTGTTGATAATGAAATAACAAAGTCTCCTAAATAATCATTTAGAACTGATTATTTCACTTCATTGTAGAAAAAACAGTTTATTCACTTCAATATGGTATAGTTAGACAATTCAAAATGTATGAAAATAATTTTGATTTTCTGTTTTGTATCGAAAACTTGAGATTGTGAAACAATGAAAAATTGCAGGACCATTTACTTAATCTTGAAATATGTTCAATAAATAATAATCATTTTGATATTTTGATACTTTAAATTTATTTTAAATTAAAAGTTTAGAGAAATTATACGAGTAGAAGATAAAACTACAATTGACGTACTTAATTATAAAATTTCCCTAATAATGATGTTAATGTTTCCTGAATCTGTTGCTTCATCATAATAAAGTTTTTCAAATTGAATAGGAATTTGTAAAATTTTACTAAAAATCAACAATGTCTCAAGAAAGATGAACAGATTAGCTATATTATCAATTACCAAAATTGATTATAAAATATTTTGGATTAGGAGTAACTATTCTAGAGTGTGCTAGAGGTTTCTTGCTCTATTGTAACTGTAGCGTGTGCTCAACTTAGAATTTTATAGAATATCTAGGATATTATCAAAAATTTTTATTCATGCTGTTAACCGACGTAAGAGCACAATATACAGGTAGCAGGACTTCAAATATAAACCAAGTGTAACTCCTTGGCTTGGCTTGAAACTTTGTGTTTGATTAAGTCCTTGACTTGATATTGTTCTCTTGTATTTTTGTTGCGTCTGGTGTCCCGTGATTGCATTGTTGTTAGTGTATGATTAAGTGGTATATATTTGAAGTCTTATTTGTTTAATAATTTTGCCACCGCCTGAGAAATCCCAACAATTACTGTGGGCTGATTGTGGCATTTGATGCGAGTGATGACGTGTGAAGTCCGAGAGGTGAGGATTCAAAATTGTTCCAATGTGGGTGGAATGTGTATGTGACACTTACGTTTGTAAACACTGTTGCATTATGACTATGGTGCATGGAAACACTGTTGTTCGGTATAGGTAATGGAAGCGTTTGGTGTCTTCGATAAAACTGTATATTAATGACTCGAGGTAATGGTTCGTGGTAAACTGCTTTCATATACTCCATTTTCTGAAGGTGAAAATCCTTGGACTTCGTGGTTTTATAGATGCATTTCATGTAGAAGTCTTATTTCTGCTTTCATATGACCCAAACAAAAAAATGGACTGGGGATCACTAATGGAAGTCTTATTTCCAGTTACTTAGATTTATAGCCATTATAAAGGAAGAAATGGGAAACAATCAATTCTGTTGCATATGGTACATAATCATTAATCACCACTTGTTCAAATTCATTGTGAAATAGACAGCAAGATCGGTCAGTTCTTCATGCTACAGTTTGTGCAAAATTACATGAGCACAGAGTACACATGTTGAGGTTGAAGTGTAATTACTGCGTAAGGAGCATGAGTACACATGGGGAAAGTTTAAAGGAGAATCGTTGCAGAACCATTGCCATTGTAAATTTTGCTTCTATCAATGCAAAGTTCTGGCCAATACACACTAGAGGTCCCCAACCAAATGCAAAAAAAATTAAACTTGGCCCTTTGTTGCATTTGATATTCCTTCACTAAATCTCTCTAGCTTGAACTCTTTTACATCGTCACCCCATATTTTTAGGGTCATGATGCAACTGTTAAGAGTCAATGACTTCTAGAAAATTCTAAAAATATCAATGTAACACCTCGGGTCTTGAGCTGGCCCAACAACTTTTGAGCAGAAACAACGAGCTCAAAATGCTTAAGCCAAGTTGTAAGTAGCCCACAACCCAAGGTGTTATAAACAATACAATATCCCCTCCCACTTTCGATGTGGGACAGGACGTCACAAGCACCCCTCGTTAAGGCCTTGCGTTCTCGCAAGGCTCATACCAGACCATATTTAGTTATGCAGGATTCTAGAGGTAGCTCGTACAGGTTCTAGAGGTGGCTCTCGCCCTTAGATCGATGTAGCACTTAGTCCCGCACTGCACTTAGTTCCTGGACTCCCTTGCATAGTCGCGGCCCAATACCACTGGCCCAATCTCACCCCTTGCAGAGACCACACGAGATTCGCTCTGATACCAACTGTAACACTCCGGGCCCTGGGCTGGCCCAACAACTTTTGAGCAGAAACAACGGGCTCAAAATGCTTAAGCCAAGTTGTAAGTAGCCCACAACCCAAGGTGTTATAAACAATACAATATCCCCTCCCACTTCTGATGTGGGATGGGGCGTCACATTCAATCTTTCATTTACTAAGTTTTGTGTAGGCTTCTCTAGAAAATTCTAAATAGGCTAGTTTAGGAAATATCACAAAAGTATAGAAACTTCTACAACCATGGAGTAGTATAAATAGCCTTAGTGTGATTATAAAGAAGAGCAAAGTAAGACTTCTATCTAATCAAGTCTTGTGTTAGAATTTGATACTCTAGTTATAAATTGATGTCTTCTTGTTTGTAGTTCTTGTGTCCCATTTTTGTAATGTTAGCTATAATAGTTGAGTTATTTATGGTGATATATTTGGTGTGATATTGTTCTATTTGTTTGGGCCTGCCACTTAACAAAACTCAACAAGTAGTATCAGAGTAGGATGATCCAAAATTGTAATTTTTGTTTGAGGTGATCTTCGTGCAGGTGGTTCGATCAGAGCCCGAATATGTATTTACTCTATCGGAGTTAATGGTTGGGGACCGTCAAACGAGAAACGAGAAAAATCTTGTTGAGTCACAATCTCGGACTGTGAAATTTATTGGTCTGAATCTTGTTACTTGGTTAATGTCAGGCATACCAAGAGGAGATGACAGATTTTGCCACGTCAATATCTGCGTTGTTGAGAAGCTCAACAAGATGTGTACTACGGGAATTGAAGCACCAGTATGAGTTATTTTCTAATTGGTCAAGGTTTGTGGGGTGTTAACCTTGTTGGTGGTAACAAAACTACGCCACCAAGTGATCCTAAAGCACTCGAGAAGTGGAATTGGAAGCGCAGAAAGATAATCTATGCATTGACAGTTGCTATGGAGGACGAGCAACCGCAAAGGATCAAGTTGGTGAAGACACCAATAGAAGCGTGGGACACTTTGGCATTGGCATTTGCTAAAAGGAATGAAGCAAAACTCCAACGGCTCGAGAATGAACTTTTCTCCATCGCATAACAAAATCTCACTGCAAGTCAGTTCTTTTCCAAAGTGAAATCCTTATGTGAGGAAATTTTGAAGTTAGATCCGGATAATGAGGTTAGTGAGGCACGAATGAGAAGAATTCTCATTCATGGCTTGAGATCGGAGTTCAAGGGTCTCATTACTACAACCCGTGGATGGGCAATACAACCAACTCTAGAGGAGTTAGAAAATTTATTAGTGAGTGAAGGAACTTTCGATGATAAAATGTCCAAAGTCAAAATTAAAATGGAAGATCTCAAGCTCTCTTTGATAAAAGAAGAGCACACAATCAAAGAGGTGTGAGATTTAAAGACAAAGGTGAGAAAAGAAATGAGAAACCAAGGTGGAGAAGCAGACAGTGGAAGAGTTCCCAGCAAGGGTGAGCTAATATATACCAAGATACAAGTGAAGATTATGACGACGATGACGATGAAGACAATAACACAAGACGAAGTGATCGATGCTTCAATTGTGGAAAGAAAGAACACTTTGCACGAGATTGCCAGTACAAGCATGAAGAAGGAAATGTGGTGACATCTAAGAAATACAAAGATGAAAGTGAGAAGAGTGGGATTTTCAAGCTTTAATTGCACTTGAGGAAAAGAAAAATTTCCAAGGTCCTCCTGTATTTGAAGAAGAATGGAATGTAGAAGCATTCACTACAATTGAGGAGCTAGAGGAAGATTGGTACACAATGGATGAAAAATCAGCAGCTTTATATTATGATGACCAAAGTGACAATGAGTGGCATTTTGAAGCCATCATTTCGTATGACTGAAGAAGTAGTGGAATCCTTTGTGATGGAACCTGAAGAGGAGTCACCGTTGATGGTGATAGCAAGGTCAGAGAATGACGTGTCGTTCAAGTCAAATGACATGAGTGTATCTCCTAACTTGGAAGTCATAGACGAATCAATCGTGGAGTGGCGACTAGAGGCAATGTATGCATTTGTCCAAGAATCTTACGTGGTGAGAACAACAAAGGACGTAGTTTGAAACGATGCATTACCAGAACAACTTTTGGATCCTAAAGGAGATGAAGCACAGGAATAACAAAAATTGAAAGCGAATCCCAGTATTCTCGTTGATACATTTGAGCACCTGTGTATGGAGGTCAAAGAAAAACCTAAGAGTCTGTGGCTAACAAGTGAGCATGTTAAGACTACAAAACAAATTCGATCAACCAAATTCAAGGAGTTAAACAAAAGTTGGGAGATGCAAATTCAAAGAACGGTTCAAGAGAAGAAGCAAATCAAGAACATGACTTAAGAAAGCATCGAGAAGAAAGAATGGAAACAAATTGAAGAAGAAAAAGATGTTCGAATGGTATACGAAAAAGAAAAAAGTCATTGAGGGGGAGTGTTAAGAGTCAATGACTGCTAGAGAATTCCAGAAACATCAATCCTTCATTTACTAAGTTTTCTGTAGGCTTGTCTAGAAAATTCTAAATAGGCTAGTTTAGGAAATATCACAAAAGTCTAGGAACTTCTACAACCAACTATGGAGTAGTATAAATAGACTTAGTATGATTGTAAAGAAGAGCAAAGTAAGACTTCTATCTTCAAGTCTTGTGTTAGAGTTTGATACTCTAAGTTGTAAATTGGTATCTTCTTCTTTGTAGTTCTTGTGTCCCATATTTGTAATGTTTGGTATAATAGTTGAGTTATTTACGGTAATATATTTGGTGTGATATTGTTCGATTTGTTTGGACCTACCACTTGACAAAACTCAACAGCAACAAGATTATTTGTAAAGTAACCTGCACCCCAGTTGGAAAACCATATACTTTCCTAGTTTTGTTTCTTCTAGTATTATTCTATCCACTGATGTTCCCAGAGAATTTAGTCTCAGAGTCCCATTCTGGATCATTGTTACCTACAATAAAGACAAAACAAAATTTTGTACAAAAGAGAAACTATATTAGCGAACTGATGATCTGAAGGCCAAAATACTTACAATTTTAAGGCGATTAAGGCCATCTAAATGAGGATCATCTCTCCCAAAAACTCAAAAACCTTGTTCTCTAGCACGTGACTCCAGTCTTGTTGCCTACTCAGTAATATCAATGTCCAAACAAGCAATGATGAGACGGTCTCTTGCCCAACAAGATAAAAGAGTTTGCATTCTTCAATCACTTCTTTGATGCTCATACCAAATTTTGTGTTACCCTGGGTTTAATCTCTTTAACATTAGATTCTAATAGTGTTCCGAATAAGTCACCCCTACTCGCTTCTCCTGCATTTATTGCTTCCACTCTTTCTCAATAATTTCTCTTACTCTTGCATTCCCAACGTCTTTTCCAATGTCCCTCATTCTTCTATTCCTCTTAGTAAGAACAAAAACTGTAAATAAAGAAATTAATAATCAAGAAACTCAAGTTAGTTAGAGATGGAAAATTTTTGCCATCTTGATCAATTTTTTACTTTCACAGAGGTAAAACTTTGCAAGATTTTTTTTTTATTACCAACTTGCTACAGTTGCAACTACCTATATCCAGGGAACTAAAATGGTCTTGCGACTGCCACAACATGTTTTGGTTGTTCTTTTTGAAGTTCAATATCTTTTCTTTCCTCATTGTTGCGACAGCCACAACATGTTTTGGTTATTCTTTTTGAAGTTCAAATATCTTTTCTTTCCTCATTGTTGGGGATTTCTCAAGTGGTAGGCCCAAAAACAAAAAGATATCACACCAAATATATATCACAACAAATGACTCATTTATTTAAAGATTAGCAATCACACAACTATAAAACACTAGAGGCAATACATAAATCAAACATAAAAGTGGACACACCACTTATTAGAACATACAAAGAACTAACCTTGGACTAAAATATCAAATGGAGCTAAGAAGAACCGGACTTACCTTTACTTAAACTAGAGCCAAGGACTTGCCCCCTGGACACCAAGAACCTAACCACCCCTATTTATAGTGAACCATTGGTGGTGGATGCTTTGATTCTTAATAGCTTTAGTTGGCAAAGAATGTTCTAGAAAAGTCAAGACAAAATGAACTCTACTCAAGTCTAGAACTTAAAGCCGATATGAAACTTCCGAGAGAAGTCATTGACTTCTCAATAGTTCCTCTTAATGACTTCTCTGTACTTCTTGTATTCTTTGAACTTTTTCTTCTTCGACTTATTTCTGTTCTTTCTTCTCTGTGCTTTCTTCGTTGCCATCTTCTGAATATTTTTATGTCTTGCATTTGAGTTCTTTACCCAAGTCATTCTTTGAACTTGTGGTTCTTTACCTTCATTCATTTCCTCGAGTTGGCTTGGTCTGACATGTTCACATTTTTTCCAAGGGCTCTTTTGTGTGTTGACCTACAATCTTGGATTTGATGATGAAAAATCCAATCTAATAGTTTTAAATTAAGCTGTACAGGAGTTTTGTAGAACTTGATTAAAACCGATTTTTCGGACGCTATGCATCTTCCGAAACAAAGAAGTTTCGAACGTAGAAAAGTGTCTGAACAAGACCCATTCTCTTGAATGCAGGAATTCGTTCGAACAAATTTTCTTGTATGCAGAGCACCATCTGAGTGTTTAGATAGAGAGCAAGGATTCTGAGGAGTTGACAACAGAAGCTCAACATCGTCTAAAAGAAATTCTATCTGACACACCTAACCGTCTGAAGGAAGATCAATATTTGTAAGGTATTAGACCTTCCTGACGTGCTGCACTGTCCGAGGATCCAACTCAACAAACAATCAGCTTCGGATGAAGGAGTGGACACAACCTCAGCCGTCCGAATGTAAATCTCAACCTTTGTGTTTCAGATGTTCTAACACTTCGTCGGATGCATCAAAAAAGTTTGAAACTCGGACATCCAAATCCTATAATGGCTAGTTTCTCAACATTAATTACTTAGTCGTTGGGAGATGGTTGAAAATTCTTTTACTACATCTATAAATACCTCCCAATCTGAATTTATAAACAACAACTTCCACATTGAATACAAGCAAGTAAAAAGCAAATTGAGTGAAAATTAGCTCTTTAGAAGTGTTGTAGTAGTGGAAAAAGTGTGTGTTTGAAAGTGCTAATCAAAAGCATTCAGTGGAGTGACAATCATTGTACAAAAGTGAGGTTGAGTGTAAAGTTCTTGGCTCAACTAGACAGAAGTAGTGTGAGAAAGGATTGTCCTACTTTGTGTACAACTTGGATTGTTGACTCTCCAAATTTGAAGAAGCACCTTAGTGGACTACTACTCCAAGCTTGCTAGCTTGAGAGAGTTGTTTGAATAATCTTTCTCTCTCTATTTATTTATTTTGCTAATTTTGTGCCTAATTGAATACATTGCTATCAAATTACTTGTGAGTGTAAAATCGTATTTTGTTCGTGCTTCATTTACAAATTATTTTTTAACAACCTAATTTATCCCCCCTCTTAGGTTTCTTTAGGTCAACAAATGATATCAGGGCGTGGTCTCTTGCTTTTGCTTAAATTGCATTTGAGCAAAGATCTCTATGGCAACTAATAAGTTGATAATCGTGCAATATTTTATTTGTCATTTATCCCATTTTTATGTGTTGTAAGCAATATTTGAGTTATTATTGAGGTTAATTTGGTTATTCTTAGTTTTTGTAGGGTTAAAGTGAAAAAGAGCTAAAAAAGATAGAATAGATGAAAGAAAATGCTAAGGGCAGAACATGCATGAGTATCAAGCCATTTTGGATGCTGTTTCATATTTCAAGCATAACTTTTGAGTCTAAGCTCCAATTGAGATGATTTTGAATGATTTGGAACTATATTGAAGAGTTCTACAACTTTCATGTTTTTGAGTTTTCCAGGATTCTATAAGCATCTTGTTCAAAATTGCAAAGTTGGAAAATGTGCCACCGGCGAGGAGCGATTCTGACATAGTTTGGTAGATTGAGAATAAATTTTTTTATCTAAGGTCCAATTGAGGTGATTCAATATGTTTTGGAAAGCTAAGACATAGAGCTACAACTTTTGTGTTATGAGTTTTGCCAAATTTGGTCTGCATCAGGGTCAAAATTGAAGTTGGAAGTGAAGCCCAGTGCAAATGCGCTGGGGTTGTGCAGCGCATGTGCGCTGGGACTAGAAGACAACTTTTCAGCACTGTACCAAAATAGGCAGCGCATGTGCGCCTGAAACAGCAGTATTACGTATTTTTGGATTTTTGGCAGATTTTTTTGCCTGGTTGGACTCTTTTTTAGTCGATTTCACGTTCTTATCTGTAGACCTTAATTGTAACCCTAAGTACTTATTATAAATACCCGAAGTTGGATGAGAAAAAGAGGTGAACGCTTTTATTTTCACGTTTAGCTAGGGTTTTCAATAGAGAAAATTCTTCTTTTTTCTTTCATGGCACTTAGTGAAGCCTAAACCTTTTCTTAGTTGAGGGATTTGAAACCATGGTCAATTCTACTATGTTGTGAGACTTTTTGTTCTTGAATTTATTCAATTTTAGATCAAGTAATGATTATTTTTTTGCAATTAATTTTATGATTATTCTTTTTAACTTGTTATTGCTGCAGAATAATTAAGTTATGAGAATTAATATATAGCTAGATTGTTTTAACTACGTGTGCTTAATTCAATCTGTGAAGCAACTTAATTTGATAATTACTCGATTATTGTCATTGAATTTAGAGAATTTAATCAACTAATTGGCCTAACCGCATGTATTTATGTTTAATTAGTCTAATTGTCCTTGTTGATTTTTATGCTTCTGTTAATTAATCTTTGGCGTGTGTCTGGATTAAAATAATAGTTAGGGTTAATTGGATCGCGTGTTGAAAAATTAACCAACTGTAGAAAGAAACAAGAATCAACTTTGAATTGGTATTCGAGTTAATTCTTCAATCATTGCTTGATATGGGAATAATTTGAATTATCTTGTATGTCAAGGATTGACTAGTGAAATTGCCATGGTGGATATGACCAAAATCAATATTTTTCTTAATTGAATTCTCTTTAGTTATTTTATTGTTTTAGTTTTTAGTGCAAAAGCATTCAAAAACCCCTCTTTCTTTTGAGTACAAGAATAAACTCCGTTATCTGTGGGACGAACTTGGCTCACCACGACTACATTATAATTATTGAGAGTTGTTAATTTTGGATGCCTACGACAGCATTTCAACTCAGCATTTCTACCAGCAACCAATAATGCTTTGTTTCTTGAAGGTCAATCTATTACTAAACCAGCTATGTTTAATGGGGTAAATTTTATTAGTTGGAAAGAAAGGACGAAAATCTTTTTTCAATCTATTGATATTGATTTATGGTATGTTGTTCATGAAGGTCTTTTTGAAGCCACTATTATTGATGATCACACTAATAGAAGAAGAAAAAAACGAGATGGACTAAACCCACAAGATAAAGCCAATTTTGACTTTGAGTACTAAAGCCGTGAATGTTTTGTACAATGCTTTGGATGCTAATGAGCCTACTCGTGTAAAAGGTTGTGTTTCAACTAAAGAAATATGAGATAAATTGAAAGAGATTCATGAAAGTAGTGATGATGTGAGAGAACAAAAGAAATCTTTGCTTGTTGCTAAGTATGAGTCCTTCATGATGGAACCTCATGAGAATATTGATAAGATGTATTGTAGATTCAATATTATCATTAAGGATCTTGAAGCATTGGGTAATGAATATTCTTTGGATGAAAAGAATAGAAAATTTTTGAATACTCTATTCAAAGAATTGGTAGCCAAATCTATTGCGATAGAGGAGGCAAAGAATTTGAATTCCATACCCATTGAATCTTTGGTTAACTCTCTTACATCTTATGAATTGAAGTTCAAGGCTAAAGTTGTGGATGATGAAGAAGCAAGACCGAAAAGAAGCATTGCCTTGAAGGCTTGCCAAGAAGAATATGAAAGTGACCTTGTCCATCAATTTAGAAAATTAAGATATTGATGAAGGTGATCTTGCACACATCACTAAAGGATTTCTCAACACTACATCAACAAAAGGAGAATGAAGAAAGGCTTGAGCAATCAACTACAATAACTTCAAAGGGAAGACCAAAGTTCAGAACAAGAAACAAAGTGATAAATGCTTTAAATGTGGTCAACTTGGACACTATGCAAATTAGTGTCCATCCAAGAAAATGAAGAAAGTTAGAAAGTCCCACTTCAACAATTTTCAAATCACTTGGGATAATTGCAACTCTGAAGGAGAAGTTGAAGAAGAGACGAAATCAGCACAAATGGCCTTTATGGTTATTGGTGATGATGAGGTAACAACTACTTATGATTCAAGAGATGAAATTGATGATAATGATGATCTTGAAGCTTTTATCATAAAACTGCATGATTGCTTAAAGGAATCATATGCTAGAAATAAGGAGTTAGTTAGAAAAAATAATGCCTTGTTGAATGCTAAGTCCAATAGCTGTACTTGTGATTTAAAACAATAGGTTATCACAAGAAAATGATGATTTGAAAAAATGATTGCTTGTGAAAGCAAAGATCAAGGAAGAGCAAGCCTCATTGAAGAAAAGATTGGGTGATCTTGATGTACTCTTGCATAGAAAAAATGAAAAAGTTGTTGATATGAGAAGAAAAAGAAATATGTTGATCAACAAGAATTTTATCACTTTTACAAAGAATGGTTTATGTTTTGTAAAAGTAAAATCAAATTCTTTTATGTATGAAAATAAAAATATTATTTGCAATTATTTCCAACAACATGACATGTGAAAAATAATTGTTTTGTCAAAAGAAATGATATTGGGAATGGATTCCATGTGAATTTTAAGTCAATTTACTAACTTTTATAGACCCAAGAAAATATGAGTACCAAAAGTTGTCGCTTAACTCTTTGTGTAAGTAATGAACAACACCAAGAATGCTAAGTGGTTCATTGATAGTGGGTGATCAATACACATGACCGGTGATAAGCATCTCTTTTCACCAACCTCAAGTCCAAAAATAGTGAAAAGGTAACCTTTGGAGATAACATGAAAGCTAAATCAATTGGCATTAGTGATGTAGTTAAAAATGGTAAGACTTTGATTTAAAATGTGATTTTGGTTGACAATTTGAACTATAATCTTTTAAGTGTGAGACAACTGTGTGATAGAAATTTGTATGTGTTCTTTACTAAGCATGAATGTCTAATTCTTGATAAGAACTTTGTTGTTTTGTTTCAAAGGTAGAAGGCATAATGATGTTTATGTGGTTTATCTTGATAATATTGATAGTGGCAATATAAAGTGTTTAATCGCTTCTACAAATGATCCTTGGCTTTGGCATAGAAGGCTTTGTCATTTCAACATGGATTTGATTTATAACCTTGCTAAGAAAGAATTTGTAGACAAGATTAAAGTTTGAGAATAACAAAATTTGTGATGCATGCCAATTTGGTAAACAAGTCAAAGTTTTTGTAAACCAAAGAATTGAGGGTGTGTCTACTTCTAAACCTTCATAATTATTGCATATGGATTTGTTTGGTCTGACTCAACATGCTAGTCTCAGTGGTAGCAAGTATGCTTTTGTAATTGTTGATGATTATTTTAGGTATACTTGGGTATTATTTCTTGTTCACAAAAATGAAGCCTTTGAAAATTTCGTAAAATGATTTTTCAAAACACAAAATTTGTTGAATTTGAAAATTGTTCGTTTAAGAAGTGATAATGGATCTGAATTCAAATTCGGCAGTTTTCTCGAGTTTTGTTATCACAACAGTATTTTGCATGAAAATTTGGTTGCTAGAGTGCCTCAACAAAATGGTGTTGTTGAAAAGAAAAATAGAACACTTTAAGAGGCCGCTAGAACCATGATAAATTAGTGTGATTTACGGCTTGTTATGTTATGAACTGAGTTCTTTTAAGGCCTATTTTAAACAAAAGTTCTTATTAACTCTTGTTTTGTAAAAAATCCGTTGTAAGCTATTTCAAAATTTTTGGATTGTTTTGTTGTAAATGTTTTATTTTGAAAATTAAACAGTATCTTGGAAATTTTGACAAGAAATCAGATGAAGAGATTTTCTTGTGATATTCTAGTGACAAGAAAGCATACTGAGTATACAATAGAAGAACTCTTGTGATTGAAGAAGCTGTACATGTTACATTTGATGAGACTAATGACATTATCTGAAGAGATGTTTGTGAAGATGAAGATGTAGGTGTGCAAAAGAAACTTGAAAAGCTCACTATTCAAGAGAGACATCAAGAGAGCAAGGAAAGCAATGAGGACAATACTCAGCATTTGGACGAAGAAGGAGAAAGGAAAGAAGATTCTTCAAAAGATCTTCCAAAAGCATGGAGATTTGTCTCGAGTCATTCTCAAAAATTAATCATTGGTGATCTATCCGATAAGGTAAAAACTCGTTATCATAAACCTTTGAATAGTAATTGTGCCTTGCTTTCTCATATTATACCTAAGCTTGTGAATGATACTTTAAAAGACGAATCTTGTGAAGATTCTTGCCATGGAAGAAGAACTTAGTCAATTTGATAAAAATAATGTGTGGACTTTAGTTGAAAGACTCTTAAATCATCCGGTAATAGGAACAAAATGGGTTTTTAAAATAAACTAAATAATAAAGGTGAAATAGTTAGAAATAAAGCTAGATTAGTTGCAAAAGGTTATGCACAAGAAGAAGGAATTGACTTTGTTGAAACTTTTGCACCCATTGCTCGGTCAGAATCCATTCGTATATTTCTTGCATATGCATGCTTCAACAATTTCAAATTATTTCAAATGGATGTGAAAAGTGCATTTTCAAATGATTTTATTGATCAAGAAGTTTTTGTTGAACAGCCTTTGGGTTTTGAAAATAAAGATTTTCCAAATCATTTTTTTGAATTATCAAATGCTTTGTATGGTTTGAAACAAGCTCCTAGAGCTTGTTATGAAAGATTAAATAGATTTTTGATTCAAAATGGTTTTAAAAGAGGAATTGTTGACTCTACTCTTTTCATCCAAAAATATTCATAATGATTTGTTAATTGTTCAAATTTATATTAATGATATCATTTTTGGAGCCACTAATGAAAGTTTATGCAAGGAATTCTCATGTTTGATGCAAAAGGAATTTAAAATGAGTATGATGGGAGAATTACAATTCTTTCTTGGACTTCAAATTCACCAAACGGAGAAAGAAACTTTCATCACACAAATCAAGTACACAAAAGAGTTACTCAAGCACTTTGGAATAGAGGATTGCAAACAAGTTGGAATGCCAATGTGCATCTCAACCAAGCTTGACAAGGATGAAAAAGGTAATAGAGTTCATGAAAAACACTATAGAGGTATGATCGGAAACATACTTTATTTAATCAGTAGTAGACCGGATATTATGTTTGCCATTTGTTTATGTACTAGATTTCAATCTTGTCCTAAGGAATCACACCTAATTACCGTGAAACAATTTTTAGATACTTAAAAGAGACATTGAACTATAGCTTTTGGTATCCTAAATCACGCTAGTTTTGATTTAATTAGTTACTCGGATGCCGACTTTGCTGGTTGTAAAATTGAAAGAAAAAGTACTAGTGGTATGTGTCATTTTTTTCGGTAATTGCTTGGTGTCTTGGTGTAGTAAGAAACAAAATTCTATTCCTTTGTCTACAGTAGAAGCCGAGTATATTGTTGCAGATAATTGTTGTGCTCAACTTCTTTGGATGAAACATAATTTAAAAGATTTTGATGTTATTTTTGACTGTGTGCCCATTAGATGTGATAATACTAGTGCAATCAATCTCACAAAAAATCCAATTCAGTATTCTAGAACAAAACATATTGATGTCAAGCACCATTTCATAAAAGATCTTGTTTCCAAAAAGGAAATTTGCATTGAATTTGTTTGCACTAAAGATCAATTAGTTGACATTTTTACTAAATCCTTACCTTTAGATCGTTTTTAAAATCTTAGAACTTGTTTGGGTATTACTGATTTTAAAATTATGTGAATTTTGTATTTTCGGACCTAACAAATATGCCTCCTAAGTTCTCTGTTGTCTCGGAAAAACATATCCGTCTGAACTCCTTGGCTTTTGGGCTTTTAGTATTGGATGATCTTTCACGTTCGAACTATCTCTCTAAACCCTCAAACTCTCTGAAAAATCTACTGGATGATCGCAACCATCCGACAGCCTATCGGGCTTTCGGGGCAACAATTTTGGTTATCCGTTCATCTACGATCGAACATGCATTCGAAAGTATACCAATTGTTTAGATGTCTAAACGACTGTTTTACACTGTTCAAACCTTTCACTTTCCTCTTTTCGGACACTTCCCCTCACTCAAACCCTAGCTTTGGCGAAAAAAGGGAAAATCTTCAATTCCCTCAATTCTTCTCACTTTCTTCAAAATACATCAAACAAATCCTCATGCCATATCTTCAACTGTTTTGTTTAAAGCCATTTCTACCATTATAACACCTCTTTCACCACAATTTCTTGAAATCACTTCACTTTCATTTCCAAACTCTCTCTTCTGATATCCCTATCTTGACTTCAAGATGGTTCGATGTCGAGAGGATCTTCAATGGGTACCTATGGGAAGAAATTGAAGGGGAAAGTGCTAGCCCAAGGACAGAACGTCAACAAATACTCCGACCACTCTCTCACTATGCCCAAATTCATTGATGCAAAAGCATTTGAAAAGTACACATCTCTTTTAAGTAAATCCATTATAGTGCAATGTCCTGTTTTTCAAGGCACGTTTGATGAGCTAAATTTGTCTTCCATTAAAGAGTGTTTTGGAAAACAAAAAATAGGGGCATTTAATTCACATTGACCTTCCTGTTTATCATGATATGGTTTTACAATTCACTGCGAATCTTTGAAAAGGTTCAACCATTCGAAACTTAGTTTCACATGTGAATCACATTAACATTGAGTTTAATTTCAACAATATTAACTTGATTTTTGGATGTGATGTTACTAATCCTGATGAAATTTCATACTTCTTTTCTCTGGAAAAATGGCTTGCTACTGATACTCGATTTGATGTCCAGGAAGTCAAAAAAAAAATTCATGTTGATTTTAAACAAGTCTCGGAAGCCAAAACTATATTACTGAGTCTGGAGCTCAACATTTTGTATACGTTAGTTGCAAACTTGCTTTTACCAACTGATGGACAATGTACCGAGTTAGGAAAAATGCAGCTTTATTTTTTTTATTGTATTTTTAAAGGAGTCAAACTTCATTTGGGTACTTGTTTTGCTCCTGATGGGAATTGTTCTTGACTGATACTAGGCGGAACATCCCATTTGGAAAATTTTTAACAAAAGTTTTTGATCATTTTAATATTCCTTTTACTAGAAAAAAAATAATATCCCCCATATTTTAATAAAGTTTATATTGAAAGAAAAGGTCTGCATTTTTGAATCAAAAGTGGCTCACTAAAGCTGAATATGAAGTAAAAAAGTCAAAAGAACATGCCTCGAGTTCCGGTCAGGCACTTTCTTATCCTATTCCCACTCAACCCTTTTCATCCACACCTCCACTGATCACATCCTTCAGAAATATTCCCTTTCAAACCCTCTCTTTCACAATTGTGTTACCTTTGTCACGAATCATGGCAACCAAATGGCCAAATTTCAGTGCCGAACCTTTAGGAAATTAAAGATATTGGAAACCAAGCAGATGATCCTTCAAGTAGCGTTAGGCTTGGGTATGTCTGCTTCCACCCAAGTGCAGTTGGTCAACATTCAGTCACAGTATATCTTTGAATCAATTAGATGATAGCAATGAAAAAGAAATGACAATGTTGAACATTCACACCCTGAGCAAGAAGCCCAAGAAGATTTAGCTAGTGCGCCACATCCTAAAGATCTTGTTACCCAGGAAAATGAAATTGATGATGACGAAGATGTTGATGACACATTCAACTATATGATGTAGCGCCGTTATGTTCAAGAAGCTAGCGAACATGACAGTGAAGCAACAGATGATGATTTGCCCACCAGAAAGCAAAAATGCGAGCAACGATAAAAAAAGAAGAACGATTTATATATTTCTAGTTCTTAGGTTGTTTGCCTTGTACTACTATAACATTTGGTTAAAATTGTTGAGGTAACATTTAGTTGTGGTTGCCTACCTTGTTTGATACTTTAATTCTTTGATACTGGTTATGGTAGATATTTAGTTGTGGTTGTTTGACTTTTCGTTATCATCTTGACTTTTATACTTTAGTTATTTCTTGGTTGTTTGATTAAGGAGGAGCATCATCTCTCTTATAGTTTTCTCTTATTTATTTATTTATTTTGATAATGCCGAAAGGGGGAGAAATGTGGTTGATTGCAGCGATTGTCGTTGTATGTGGTTATTTGATTGAGCTTGTGGTTGGATGATTAAGCCATGATTGCTTAACTTGCTCTATGATTTGTCATCATCAAAAAGGGCGAGATTGTTGACTTACAATCTTGGTTTTGATAATAACAAATCCAATCTAATAGTTTGAAATTAAGTTGTCTAGAAGTTTTACAGAACTTGACTGCAATAGAGTTTTCGGACGCTATGGACAAAGCATCGTCCGTAACAGAGAAGCTTCAGACGTAGAAAAATGCCCGAACAAGACCCATCCTCTTGGACACAAGAATTCGTCTGAACAGATTTTCTCGGACGCAGAGCACCGTCCGAATGGTTAGACAGAGAGCAAGGATTTTGAGTAGTTGACAACAGATGCTCAACATCGTCCGAAAGAAATTCTATCGGACACACTTGAACGTCTGAAGAAAGATCAATATTTGTAAGGCATTAGAGCTTCTGGACGCATTGCACTGTTCAAGGATCCAACTTGACAAATAATTAGCTTCGGACAAAGGAAAGGACGAAATCTTGGTCATCTGATTGTAGATCTCAATCTCTGTGTTTCAGATGTTCAGACGCTTCGTTAAACCCATCAAAAAGTTTTCAGACGTCCGAATCCCATAACGACTAGTTTCTTAGCATTAATTACTTAGCTGCTGGGAGGTGGCTGGAAGCTATTTTACTAAATCTATAAATACCAACCAATCTGAATTTATGAACAATAACTCTGTCCACATTGAATACAAGAAAGTAAAAACCAAATTGAGTGAAAATTAGCTCTTTAGAAATATTGCATTAGTGGAAAAATTATGTGTTTGAAAGTGCTATTCAGAAGCATTGAGCGGAGTGATAATCATTGTATAAAAGTGAGGTTGAGTGTAAAATTCTTGGCTCAACTAGACAGAAGTAGTGTGAGCAAGGATTTTCCTACATTATGTAAAACTCGGATTGTTGACTCACCAAATTTGTAGAAGCAGCTTAGTCGACTACTACTTCAAGCTTGCTAGCTTGGGAAAGTTGTTTGAATAATCTTTCTCTCTCTATTTTTTTATTTTGCTCATTTTGTCCCTAATTGATTACATTGCTATCAATTTACTTGTGAGTGTAAAAATTTTATTTGTGATTCATTTACAGATTGTTTTCAAACAACCTAATTCAACCCCCCATCTTAGGTGACTTTGGCTAACAATGTGTTCTTTAGAACTTGACGAATGAGTAATCAATTTTAGCACTTGGGCATTGCTAGGCCTTGCTATCTAGCTCTCTTCATCTTCAATTTTGTTCCTTTTGAATTAGGTGGTAGTCCTAAGTGGGAAGACCACTCTTCGACAATCTAGTCCTTTGTAAGAGACAGTCCAGGTTTCCTGAGTTGTGATGACATCGATTGACTCCAGCCATTTCTTTTTCATGATTGGCTTACCTATAACTTCCAAATCATGGAATATTTTCACGTCATCTGGTCCGAACAACACGTAAAAGCCTGACCTTGCCATTGCAATCAACTACAACTCTTCATCAAGTGTAATCACACATGATCTAGTTAACTCTTCAACTCTAGTGGTTCTTGACTCATCGATAGAAACACATGCTTCGTCTTCCCATTCTTCCTCCTAGAAAGGGAAAACTCGACAGTCATTCTCTTCTTTTAGTGTAGTTTCTTTCCATTGCTTTTTCTCATCCAAGGCACTAAGTTCCTGGGAATTCCAATCACTTTCGTTAACCTCCAAAAGTGACACTGATGCATGTGACATCCAATTCATCTTTACTATGGTCATCTTTGCTACCCGATGCTGTAACATTTCTTTCGACTAACATTTTCTCAAATATACAATCTTTGGCAAAATGTCATCTTCTTTTGCAATTAAAATACTTGTAATTACGAGAACACCTATCTCCATCTTGAGGTCCTCTTCTTTGGTAGCTCTTCGTTGGTTACCTCCTCATTTTTCCGTACTCCTATCAATATGGCCATACACTTCTTTGATGACCTCTAATTTGACCTTTATACAACGCTGCCTCCTCATTCTTTATCAATACACCTGCCATTTGCTTGGCCAATGTTTCTTGATCTGCTAACAAATTCTCCAACTCATCTATAGTTGGTCACATAACTCAACCTTGTGTAGTTATAGTAAAACTTTGATACTCGAGTTTTAACCCGTGTATAAGTATTTTGCTCATCCGAGAGTTCTCAATTTTGGATTCTAGATCTAGCTCAGAAATTTCATGACACAGAGATTTTACTTTTTTATAAGTAAAATAATCTCTAATTGTCTTATTTTCTTGAGTTAGAGATATCAACTCATTCTCAAAAAGCTGGGGGCAGGAAGCATTCTTCTTGGAAAAATGCTTAGTTAAAGTGTCCCACGCTTCCTTCAGTGTGATGCCTCTTCTTATGTGCTCGATCATTTCATCCTCGATTGACATTTTTGTAGCAAACATTGCCTTGGCAGCTGTTACCTTCCTTTTTGTAGCGACATGTCGTCTACTCAAGGAGATGGTGTTGCATCACTCCTCATTACGTACTTCAACAAGTCCTAACTCTCCAAGTAGGACTCCATAGATGACTGCCACATACTAAAGTTGTGCTTGTTTAATTTTCTTACATGACCAACTGTGACATTTGCTATCGTAACTTGGTATTATTTTCCTTTTCAAATACTAAGTAAACCAAATCTGAGTCCAAGCAACTCTATAATCACGGATTGTGCACGAATAAGGATATCTACAAACTTCAAACAAATCAAAGTTGATATGACCTCTACAAACAATTCGGGATTTACACGACCTCCGAACAAATTTTGGTAATAACTTCCACCTGTCAAAGTAAACCACACCAAAAACAACGGTCTCAAATCGTCCCGCTCTGATGATACTTATTGGGGATTTCTAAAGTGGCAGGCCGAAATAAATAAAGTGATAGCATACCAAATATATATCACAAAAAATAACTCACTTATATAAAGATTAACAATCACACAACCATAGAACACTAGAGACAATACACAAATCAAACATAAAAGTGGACACACCACAAAGCACGCCATGAATTAACCTTGGACTAAAATATCAAACGGAGCTAAGGAGGAGCTAAGGAGAGCCAAGGACTTTCTCCCTGTACACTAAGAACTTAACTACCCCTATTTATAGTGAATCATTGGCGGTGGGTGCTTCAATTCTTCATAGCTTTAATTGGCTAAGAATGTTCTGGAAAAGTCGAGACAAAGCGAACTCTGCTCAAATCTAGAACTTAAAACCGTTATGTGGAACTGGAATTCGAGAGAAGTCGTTGACTTCTCAAGACTCATAACTGCCGCCAAATGTTGAGCGAGAAATTGCATCACTAGTTAAAGTTTCCATACAAGGCCAAACATCCATTTCACAGGGATCCTTGTAATGAGACATTTTCCTCCCATTTCCTCAACATTTCACTGGCACACAAATGAATAGCTGGTCGTATATGCTATTCAAAGCAAGAGAAAAAGTAAGAATAGTTAGTATTGGAGGTATCTCACTTTCACTCCACACTTCAATTTTGGACATATTGCATCCATACTCTTAATTTTATTTTATTTGAGTCTTATTTTTAACACAGTTAACAAACTTAAAAGATATTCCAAACATGCATACCACTCACCTGAAGTGAAATATTACCCAAATTTTTTAACACTATTAAAAATTAAACCAAAGTAGGGTGAATATAAAAATTAGGGCTGCAATGTTCCCAAAATTGATAACTAGATACAAAGTAAATTAATCGAAAGTTAGGGGTACAAAGTAGTGTAAAATGAGCCATTATTACCTATATATATTGATAGACACCTCTAAGTAAGTGCATACTTTGTATATATCTGTGAATTATAATAACGTGTTAAAAATTGAATTGAAGTCGTTAAAGCTGAAAATTCGAGATGTAATATATCCAAATTGAAATAAGGTACAAAACAAGAATTGAGTTTAAATTATTAGGGTATACAAAGTAAAATATATCCCTTAAAATATTAGCTGATTCTTAATTTCTTGCAAGCAGATTAAGAAATGTAAGTTGTAATTTGGCAAACTTTGCTTTAAATCTTTGTGTGAGCGTAATTTAGAGAGATACGCTTGAAATGCAAATACAAGATGATCGAAGTACACTTACCTGGACTCTCTTGTTTGGACCAGATACACGACATAATAATGCAAATTCTGTTCATTTTATAATTTCTCGTAATAAGATCATTCTTGTATTCACTTGGTCAACAATACTATATCGTGAACCTTGTAGTCAAGATTTATCCACGTCACCTACCACATGCATTATGTGAACGATGTGGTTAAATTTAGACCGCAAAATCCACAACATAATGCCATGTACCATATCCATTCCATATTTTTCCGCGTAGTCACTCTATGACTTGTAGAATCTGACTATTTTAACACATTAATGATGTTTGGCTGAAGAAAAAAAAGAAAAAAAAAAGTTGGGTAATAACCATGAGCTTCTTTAAATGGAAAGTAGGATTGATAATTTTTTGGCCCTTGGTCCACTCATCTCTATCGGCCATTGCTAGCCCTAACCCAGTAATCTACTAAGTGGATGGGAAGGAAGCTTTCGGAATAGATAATTCTTCATGAAGATTTCCCTTAGAAGTTAAGGCTCTAGGATGATAACAAAAGGATTTGGACCAAGCCATATAAAGCATTCCCTACCTGTAATTTTAAATGCTAAATAACTTAATCAAGAGTAGAAGAATCACCACATAGAGTATTTATCATCATCCATCAGGTTACCAAGTTGGGAATTTAGTTCTGACTCATGACACTTACGTTATTATAGTTATGTTCAACAAACAAAAGGTGGATAAATTAATAATTAAGCAAACAGTTTATGACAGCATACCATATTTCTTGATGGTCTTTGAGAAGAAAGGTACGATCCGTGGTACGATAGCATAAGAGGGATCGATTGACTTTGTTTTTGCTGGAATACCAAATTAACTTTAATATCATCACAACCAACGTGATCATAACGCGGATCCTTCATGTTTAATCATCAAGAATATAAATTAAATAATACATACGAAAGCTTTCCTAAATCCATAAGAATTGATGTGATTCTTGAATATGTGGATGTGGTTCTTGAGCCTACGAATTTGATTCTTGAATATTGTGGTTATTGATCTTTCAAATTACTATGTATGTATTTTAGAGAATATGGTTCTCACTTTTTTGATGATGGGATGTCAAGAAAAGTAACATAACATAGAATTTGGGGACCATAACCTATATATATATATATATATATATATATATATATATACTTTCCTTATGATGATTTCCCCTAGGTTTTGCCCATCATAAAACAGAAAATAAAATTTTAACGTATCTACACATAAAAGCCCATAATAATTAGATGACTTAGGCCCATTTATTTTAAACTATAATAGATCACTTTATATTTGGTCAATTAATTATGATAGCATATCTTACACAATTAATATGTATGTGAATGTCCTAAACCCAACATTCTCCCACTTGGACTACATATATATTATTATATAAAACCTTATGAGCTCAAAACCTTTAGCCATCATATCCATAGTTATCCCCGAACAATCTCGTCCATTAATCATGTCAATATAGAATCAAGATGATTTTCATTACATTAATCATAACTAAACCCATTCTCGTTCACATACATTAACATAACCAAATGACATGATCAAGTATGGATGTGTAGCATGGAAATTACATGTAATGTGATCTTAAACATGTCTGTTTCCAACTAGTCCAACTTTATTCTTTATAGAGATCAAACTGAAAATAAAGTCAGAGTAAAACTGATATAAACTGAACACTTTATTTCTAAAATGAAATTCTTTATTTCTGTTGAAAATATTCATAAACATAAGATGTGTTTTAAAAGATAAAGTATAAAAATTGAATACAAACTCTCACTAATCCTGAATATTCTCAAAAGACATAACACCCATATGAGCAGTGTGCTCATAAAAGCCCTTAGGTAGTAATCCTTTAGTAAGCGGATCCGCAATCATGGAGTTCATGCCAATATACTCTATGGACACCTGACCACTCTGAACTCTTTCTTTTACAACTAGAAATTTGATGTCTATGTGTTTAGACTTCGTTGAACTCCTATAATTGTTAGAATATAATACTGTTGATTTATTGCCACAAAATAAATTAAGTGGTCTTTCAATACCATCCAGAATTCGCAGCCCTGTGACAAAATTTTGCAACCATATTCCATGATTGTATGTCTCATAACATGCTATAAATTCAATTGCCATAGTGGAAGGAGCTATGAGTGTTTGTATAACACTTTTCCAACTGGTGTAGAGATAGCTCGAATAGCAAGCAAATAAATATAGCTCGAAGTGGATTTATGACTGTCTTGAATACCCAATGATCTCTAATTTATCTGATCTCCTATATGTGAGCATGTAATGTTTTGTTCTCTGAAGATACTGCATGACACTTTTGGCTGCTATCCAATGAACCATACCCGGATTGCTTAAATATCTGCCTAACATCCCAACAATATACGCAATATCTGGACGCGTACAAACTTGAGCATACATTAGACTTCCTACTGCTGAAGCATAGGAAATCTTTTGCATTTCCTTATTTTCAAAATCATTCTTAGGCACTAAGCGAGGCAGAATTTGTCTCCCTTAGCAACAGGGGTATCTCCTGATTTGCTATCTTCCATGCCAAATCTCTTAAGTACCTTCTCGATATAATTCTTTTGTGATAATCCAAGAATACCCCGAGAGCGATCTTGATGTATTTGAATCTCTAATACAAAAAAGGCGTCCCCAAGATCTTTCATCTCAAATTTCAGTGTGATAGAAATCTCTTGGTTTCGTGCAATAAGCCTATATCATTACTGGCAAGTAGTATGTCATCGACATATAAAACCAGAAAAATGTACTTACTCCCACTAAACTTGTGGTATATACAATCATCAACCAAATTCATCTCAACACCAAACAAGATGATAATTTGATGAAATTTTTAATACCATTGACGAGAAACTTGTTTGAGCTCATAGATGGATTTCTTTAATTTACAGACCATATTCTTTGCATCTTTGAATACAAAGTTTTCCAGTTGCACCATATAAATGGTCTCTTCAATGTCACGATTGAGAAACGCAGTCTTTACATCCATCTGATGTAACTCAAGGTCAAAATGTGCCACTAAAGCCATTATTATCCTAAAAGAGTCTTTTGATGATACTGGAGAAAAAGTCTCTTTATAATCAATGCCTTCCTTTTGAGTAAAATCTTTTGCGACAAGACGTGCCTTATATCTCTCCACATTACCCTTCGAATCCCTTTTGGTTTTCATCAAATATCCATTTGCAACCAATAGGTTTCGTACCTTTGGCTAGTGTGACGAGTTCCCAAACGTTGTTGTCTTTCATGGATTTAATTTCTTCATTCATAGCATCAATCCATTTGTCAGAATTAGCACTATGCATGGCTTGATGAAAGTTCATTGGATCATCTTCCGCCAATCCAATGCCATCCACATGTTCTTGGAGAAATATGATGTAATCATCTGAAATCGTACTTCTCCTTTCTCTAGTGGATCTCCGTAATGGCATTTGTTTTTGAGGTTGTGGAGTTTGTTCGTGTTGTTCTTGACGCGAAAGATTTTCAACATTGTCTTGTAGTACTGGTATTGCTTCTTGAACCATGTCAGGAATAGAAGGTTGATCATTGTTAATAACAATCGCAGGAAGAGAAATAAATTCCTTTTCAAAGACAAAGTCTCTAACTATGTCTCTCCTCCCAAACTCAATATCCTCAAAGAAGGATCTGGATGTGGGATCATAAAATTTGTACCCCCCCCCAGAAGACTGTTCAAAGTAACCAATGAAATAGGTGCTGACCATTTTCGAGTCCAATTTCTTTTCATTTGGCCTGTAAGGCCTTTCCTCAATTGACAACCCAAATATGTAAATGCTTTATACTAGACTTTTTACCAGTCCATAGTTCACAGGATTTTCTAGTCGTTGCCTTAGTTGGAACTCTATTAAGGATATAAGTTGCAGGCTTTAATGCCTCTTCCCAGAGTGAATCCGGTAAAGTTGTATGACTAATCATACTTCTCACCATATCTTTTAAAGTCCTGTTTCGTCTCTCAGCAACACCATTCATGCTAGGAGATCCCGGCATGGTGTACTGTGGGACGATTCCATACTCTTTTAGGAGTTTAGCAAAAGGTCCTGGGCGTTATTCACTTGATCCGTCATATCTGTCATAGTATTCACAATCACGGTCAGATCTGACAACCTTAATTTTTTTACCAAGTTGATTCTCAACTTCAGCTTTAAAAGCCTTGAACATGTCCAATGACTGAGACTTCTCATGATCAGATTAGATAAAGGTAGCCATAACCAGAAAAATCATCTATGAATATAATAAAATATTGTTGACCATTCCAAGAAACCGTAGGGAATAGCCCACAAATATTTGTATGTATTACTTTTAAGACTTCCGAAATTCTGTTGGGACCTAATCTCCTTATGTTTGTCTGTTTCTCCTTATACACTCAACACAAATTTAAAATTTTGACAAATCAAGGGGATCGAGAATTCTATCTGACACAAGTTTTTTTAAATTCTTTGTTTAGATTTATGACCTAAACTCTTGTGTCATACTGAAGCAGGATTCTCAAAATAAACTAAAATGAGAAACCTACCTTTCTTTGCATGCTAAGCGTGACATTAGGTACATTCCTTCTTTATGTGTCCAGAATTCTTAAAAAAATAATAGCTAAATTCTTTAGTTTGTTTCTTTTGCTGTTTCTTTCAAAGTGGACCACCTACAGCTTCTTTATCCTTTATCCTTGTCTTGTTTTTGTCCTTAAATGTACTTACTAAGTGAGTTACTATCAATCTTTTCTTGCTTCAACCTTTCCTCTTCTTCCACACAATGAGAAATTAACTCACTTAGAGATCATTTATCCTTTTGGTTGTTGTAACTGACCTAAATTGACTGAATTGTGTAAGAAGAGAGATCAAAACCAAATGTACGAGCAAGTCCTCAGACAACTCTAACTTTAGTGCCTTAAGTTTTGTAGCAAGATGAGACATCTCTAGGATGTACTCCCTTATATTTCTTTTTCCTTTATACCTCATTGAAATAAAGTTCGATAGAATCGTACTTGTTTCTGCCTTATAGTTTTTTACAAAACGCTTTTCAATTTTCATGAGGAACTCTTTGGAAGTTACCTTTTCGGACACATCGACCTTGAAGGTTTCCAGAATTGCACGTTTCATTATCATAAGACTTATGCAATTTGAACGATCTCACTTCTCATAGTCCATTTTTTCTTCTATGAAACTATTATCTGTAAGAGGAGTGGGTTGTTCAATTCTTAGCGCAAGGTCTCGTAGATCCATACAACCAAGAACGATCATTATGTTCTCTTTCCATTCCTTAAAATTGGTTCCATTCAACATAGTGATGGAATTGATACTGGCATATATCACAGAACCAGATGTATTAACTAAAAATAGAACAAAATAACATATTCACATAAGTTTCAAATCTTAAATAACAAATTAATCAAATAATGGTAGGGCCCATCACAAGATATCTTGCACAACATTAATATTTAGTCTTTGGACAGAAATATTAACTTGTAAGTGGTACTCTTAGTGTAGTAATCAAATATTGACCATAAATCCTGTCAAATAATAAGTCTATCTTTGGACTGACTTATTATTCCTATGGAATACTAAATAAGTATCACATATTTATTACTATAGGTATATATGTAATTCGGCCAAATATTAATCTTCCTTCGGGCCGATAAATATCTGCATAAATTACAAATATATAATCATCTTAATATTCCAAAATAAATTGACCTACACAAGAGAAGCTATTTTGATAGTCTATGTTGTGTTAATTAATATATTTTGAACATTAAACATTCTGAATTAATTTACCAAAATTTGAATTTAATTATTCTAGCAATGGTTTAAATTAATTAATTAATTAAAAAAAATAAAAGGCCGAAAATGATTCTTCATGGCCTTATCATGAGGTTCATGACCTTATTGGTCATGAGCTAATCCTTATGGCCATGAACAAAAAGTTCACAGCCGATTCTATCTCTTTTAATTTAATTTTTTTATTTTTTTATTTTTTTTAAAATCCCAAATTGATTCCCATAAGGAATATATCATCCTTAATTCTTTTAGGTCATGAACGTTCAGTTCATGAGCGTACCGTAAGTCTTTCTTTTATTTATTTATTTTTTTTTGAATTCTTATAGCAAACAAATTCAAAAAAGGAAAAAATTAAAAATTAAACCAAAATTTTGAATCCAACAATTTAATCCGAATAAATATAAAAATTATTGGACCCAACACCTTAAATATAAAATATAACCACAATTATTCTCAATAAATACAACAAATTAAATCACATAAAAATTTATCGAATTCAATAATTGAATCCATATGAAATCACATAATAAATCAATTAATGAAAAAACTGATTTCTCAATAATTCAACATGAAGATGTTCTGATACCACTTGTTGGAATTCTAAATTAACTTTAATATCATGACAACCAACGTTTTCATAACCCGGATCCTTTATGTTTAATCATCAACAATATAAATTAAATACTAGATGCGAAAGCGTACTTGAATCCATAAGAATTGATGTGATTCTTGAATATCTGGATGTGCTTCTTGACCCTATGGATTTGATTCTTGAATATTGTAGTTATTGATCTTCTAAATTACTATGTATGTATTTTAGAGAATATGGTTCTCACTTTTCTGATGATGGATGTCAAGAAAAGTAACATAACATAGAATTTGGGGACCATAACCTATATATATATATAGATATACTTTCCTTATTTCCCTAGGTTTTGCCCATCATAGAACAGGAAATAAGATTGAAGTAACTTAGGGTATCTGTACATAAAAAGCCATACGAATTAGATGACTTAGGCCCATTTATTTGAAACTGTAATAGATCACTTTATATTGGGCCAATTAATTATGATACCATATCTTACACAATTAATATGTATGTGAATGTCTAAAACCCAACAGTTTTAACTTCATCAAGCATCCTTACCAATTCTTTGAAGTCTCCAAACACTGATTTTTAGGAATTTCCACGAAGACATTGTGCTCTAAGGCATTTTTCTAACTTTCTTGACCTCAACTACAAGAAATTCAACACTTCCAACTCCATCCACAAACTAATAAAAGACAACAGCACATGACATAACAATTAAACTGCTCATATTTTCCAATGGTTTGGTCTTTGGTACCACCTTCAATTTATATAAGTCGTTACGCGAAAGGGGGAATCTTGACTTAGTATTTGAGCATAGAAGATGAAGCAGAAGATCATCTATCATTGTCATTGAGCATAGTAGATGAAGCAAAAGATCATCCATTCTATATCAATCATTGTCATTAATTACTGATTCTTGGATGTTAGCTCTACCTAAGATCGTGTTGTAAATGGTTATGTATACGCAAACAAATATACTAAGGTAGTGTTTTATTATTTGTCAATGTGCATATCATTTTTCTGGATTGAGACCTTCTAGAAGGCTACTGTAATCTGATTAAATAAAATGTGACAGCACTTTTATTCATTCTTGTCAATTATAAGCATCCAGAGAATCGTTCTAAATGTCTTTAATTCTAAACTTTTATTTTGGTTTTTAATGTTTCATACGAAACATGTTCTAATTTTGTTTTTAGAATTGTGACACTATCGAAGTTCCAAATTCTAGTAAAAACACAAAATTAAAGATGCATGAAGTTAAGAAGAAAGTATTTTGTTTTTTGTTTTTGGGCAGATCTCATGCATGATATATATAAAATTAAAGATCACATGTATGATATAAAAAGTAGTTGAACATATCGTCCACTAAGACTAACGGTTTGCAATCCTACGCCCAATAATTATTGATGTCGTTCAGTATTCTATTCTTTTGAAGGGATATAATATTCCTATTTTAGTTTCTACAATAAACGATAAAATATTTGATCTCGCGGTTGATGCTGATCGTGATTTGGCCCGGGTGAGATTATTGCGTGTCAATATTTGTTTGCTTATACTAATAAATTATGCTTAATTTTTTTAGAAAAAGAAGATTGTTCATTTCCAAGACTAATAATAGCCTATGCTTATTTTTCTGTTGAAAATCAAACTTGTTATTTTCCTCGAACAACCAGATAAGTTCTATAAAGACTTGTTAACTAGTAGATTCGAAATCAGGCATTTTAAAAGCTTTATGGCGTAATTTGGCAATCTATGGCAATCTGCACTGTCATTCTAAAATTTGCAACAAATTTCAATAACCAATATGACCACATTATGTAAATAAATGGTTGTTCAGACACACGAAAAGCATTTAAAATAAAAAATTTTCTAATAAAGTTATTATTAATATTTGAGAAATGAAGGTAAATTTAAAAATCACAATATCTGTGATGATACTGCTACTCTTTCTAAGATATACTTTCCTAGAGAAAATACACCTTGTAGCCCATATATTTTCGCGGGGAAAGTACACCTTGTATACTTCTCCATGGTAATCGATCAGTAGGTTTAACAACCTTATAGGAAGGAAACAAAATCCCATTTCTCATTAATCCATCAAATAATCAAACAGAAAGAGGGTACACCTTGTATACTTCTCCATGGGAATCGATCAGTACGTTTAAAAACCTTACAGGAAGGAAACAAAATCCCATTTCTCATTAATCCATCAAATAATCAAACAGAAATAGGGAACAGGAACTGAAAGACGTTTAGCATGCTATATAGTTTGTGCAAAACCGAATGAGTACCATATTGATGTTGAAGTATAATACCATTTATATGCTGACACAAGAAAGTATACAGCGAAAGATAAATTTATTCGATACATATAAAATTATGAGCGAGAACACGAAGAATACAAAATAATATTGCAAATCCGACTCTCATATTGAAACCGGCATAAACTCACAGCATAATAGCCTTATTTCTACTATAGAATTTTCTTATTCTAGACTATCAATTCAACTCTTCTCAATTAAATAATTTGACAAAACGATCTATTTATAGGGTAACAAATTTGACTACCTAGGAATCCAATTATATTGGGAATAACAACTCCAAATATAATCTTGTCACTCAAATTTTCTTCAATTTATCAACCTCCCTAAATTTCATGACAATGTTAATTTTAAAATGCATATATATCATATGTCAAGTAGCAAAAATCTAGATCGGAATTATCTCCGGCCATGATCGTATAAGTTGTTATTCAAGTATGCTCGCCTCACGAAATGTGTTCCTAACTTGTAATTCAATAATATAAGATTTTTTAATGTAAAAGTTTTCTAACCTATGCCTAATCGAAAATTTGTAGAATAGATGAAGTACCACAGGCATATTTATAGGCTAGGTTAGGGACCCTTACTTGGAGAACAAGAAATCCCTAGGGCTTTCTTCCGTCAAGAAAATTACCATAATTATATAATCGAGAATATTACGAAATAATATATTTCCTAATATACAATTATTCTGAATGATTGATTGAAGATATCATCAATCATACCAAATGTGTGATTATTCACTAATTAGGCATCATTACCAATTATCGTGTGGGTCACAAATAAGGCAAGTCTTGCGTTGCAAGTCTTACATATAATTAGGTAACAATACCAATTATTGTATGGGTCACAAATAAGGCAAGTCTTGCATTGCAAGTCTTACATTCTCCCACTTGACACACATGATTAGTTAGAAATATCCTGAGTGACAAGGAATGGCCATAAGTCTTTATTGTCACTTTACTAATTCAATGGTTATGTAAACATTACTTAACTAGAAAATATCAGTATAGGAATCATGACGGTTATGCTTTTAAAATGAACACTTCCTTCCATGTATTACAATGTACTATATTTTTCTAGTCAAGCACAAATGGCCATAGTGAATGTCTTATTATAAAACACTTAGGGTCCAATTTCATTGATCGAAATAGATCACCTTTTCATACAACGTATGAATTTAATGTGCACAATCATATATAAATTATCATAAATGTCTAGACAATAGTAAATAGTCAAGAGAAAATGGCAATAATCTAAAATCAGCTACTGAATCCCATACAAGTGGCATGATCCTAAAACAATTTAGCCGGCAAACCTTTGGTCATAGGATCAACAACCATATTCAGTATTGATATGCTCGATGATCACTTCTTGCCTTTTAACATGATCCCTAAATATTAAGAATTTTATGTCGATAAGTTTTCTTTGACTCCCACTCTTGTTATTCTTAGAAAAGAACACTGCAATGGAATTATCACAGAAGATCTTCAATGGCCTACTTATGGAATCGACAACCCTCAAGCCAGATATGAAGTTCTTCAACCATAACACCTGTGATGTAGCTTCATAGCATGCAATAAATTTTGCTTCCATCGTTGGATGATGCAACAATTGTTTGTTTTATGCTTCTCCAAGATACAGCTCATCTAGCAAGAAGGAAAATATATCCTGAAGTAGACTTACTTGAATCCACGCATCCAGCAAAATCTGAATCAGAATATTCAACTACCTCCAAATAGTCAGACTATTTGTATGTAAGCTTGTGATCCTTGGTTCCTTGTAGATATCTTAAAACCCTTTTGGCAGCTTTCCAGTGATATCCATGCCAGGATTACTTTGATATCTATCAAGTATTCCAACCACAAATGCAATATCGGGTCTAGTGCAGACCAGTGCATACATTAGGTTTCCAACAAGCGAAGAATATGGAATGTTATTCATCTCTGCTTGTTCCAATGCATTTTTAGGGCATTGATTGAGACTGAACTTCTCTCCTTTGACACTTGGAGCTACAATGGAAGAGCAATTTTTCATTCTGAATCTTTCTAGAATCTTTTCAGTGTAGGCTTTTTTAGATAGTCCAAGGGACCTTTTAGCTCTATCTCAGTTGGATGTGAATCTCTATGCCACTAACATAAGAGGCTTCACCTATATCCTTCATTTCAAAGTTCTGTGTAAGACACTGCTTAGTCTCATGCAACAAGCTCATGTCATTGCTTGCAAGGAGGATATTATCTACATACAAGACTAAAAATATGTATTTACTCCCACTTATCTTAAGGTATATCCATTGATCGACAATGTTCTCTACAAAACCAAATGAAGAGACAACATTATGAAATTTAATATACCATTGGCGGGAGGCTTGTTTTAGTCCACATATAGACTTCTTTAACTTGCAAACAGATTCGCTACCATCTTGAGTGACAAAACCTTCAGGTTGACACATATATACCTCTTCTTCTAGACCCCCATTTAAGAAGGCCGTTTTCACATCCATTTGATGTAGCTCTAAATCAAAATGAGCCACTATATCCATGATTATTCTTAATGAATCCTTCTTTGAAACAGGAGAGAAGGTTTCATGGTAATCGACGTCTTCCTTTTGAGTGAAATTTGCCTTTGGCAACAAGTCTAGCTTTATATTGTTCAATGTTACCCACGGAATCTCTTTTGGTCTTAAAGACCCATTTGCATCCCACAATAGAGACCCCTTTAGGTAGTTCAACGAGATCCCAAACTTTGTTTTTAACCATAGATTCCATTTCCCCTTTCATGGTCTTTCATGGCATCATACCAAAGTGTGGAATTTCCCCCACTCATGGCTTGTGAAAAAGAATTAAGATCATCTTTGAGTCCAACATCATAGTCAGATTCTTGGAGATATACTTCATAATCACTAGAAATTGCAGGCTTTCTTATTCTTGAGGATCTTCTAACTCCCACTGTTGTAGGGAGAATTTGATTCGTGGGTTCAACAGTTGTGGACTGTTCTTGATGTGATTTCTCAAGTGAAAGTTGTTCAACTTGTTACTCCTCAATATTGTTTGGAACAACATTTTGAGCAGTAATTAGATTATGTAAGGGTGTTATCTGTGTATCCCTTACTTCTTCAAATTCCACCTTTTGAGTTAAATTATTCGCACTTATTTCATCATCCTTAAGAAATTTAGCATTCTAGCCTCAACAACTTTTGGAGTGTGTGAGGGACAATAAATCTAAATCATTTAGAGTTAACTGCATAGCATATGAAAAAACCACTAACTGTTCGTTCATCCAACTTCTTAAGATGCGGGCTATATACCCTCACTTCAACTGGACAACCCTATATCTGTAAATGTCTTAAACTTGGTTTCTATCCATTCCATAGTTCGAAAGGTGTCTTGGGGACAGCCTTGGATGCTACCCTATTTAAGATATACACTTCGGTTTTTAAGGCTTCACTCCATAAGGATAAAGGCAAATCAGAGTTGCTAATCATGCTTCTAACAATACCCATAAGGGTTCGATTCTTCTTTCAGCTAGACCGTTTTGTTGTGGTATGGCAGGCATTATATATTGGGCAACAATACCTTCTTCCTCAAGGAACTTAACAAATGGACCAGGTGCATGTCCTTTTTCTGTGTACATTCCATACGTATTCTCCACCCCTATCGGATCTTACAATTTTGATTTTATTTTCCTTTTGTTTATCTACTTCTAGTTTGAAAACCTTAAAATCATCAAGTGCTTCAGATTTATCAAACAAGAGATAAAGATGCATAAATCTCGAATAGTCATCTATAAATGAGATGAAATATCTCTAACCATTCATGTAAGGGATAGGAAAAGGTCCACAGATATTAGTGTGTATGATCTCAAGCAATTGAGAACTTCTTTTGGCACATTTTTTGGTCTTGTTAGTCTGGTTTTCCTTTATGCAGTCTACACAAGTACCAAGATCAGTAAAATCTAAAGCCTCTAGGACTCCATCATTTACTAATCTTTTAATTCTTTCTTTGGAGATATGTCCCAATCTCCTATGCCGAAGTTTTGAAGCATTCTCTTTAATAATATTACGTTTAGTGCCAACTTGATTACCATGTAAAGTTAAAAGACTATAATCAAATGTGGGGTCTAGCTTAAGTTTAAATAATAATTTGAATTCATTTAAATAGGCAGAACCAACAACTTTATTATTTTTCAAAAGGTTCATAGTTGAAAGATGATTATTGGAATTATATCCAATAATATATAATCTTGAAAGAGAAATTAAATTTCTTGAGAACGATGGAGCATAAAAAGTGTTTTCAAGATCCAATTGAAAACCAATTTTTAAAATGTGCCTATATGTCCCCACTCCTTCAACAGATGAACGCATCTGGTTTCCAGAAAAGATGCTCTGTTCACTTCCCAACGGCTTCCTTATGTTCAGAAAGCCCTGCATGGTTTTGGCAATGTGAATTATAGAACCACAATCAATCCACCAAGTATTATCAGAAACTTTAATAAAATTAGATTCATAACACACAAAAATGAGATTACCTTTCTTTTCGAGCAATTTCTTGAATTGGAGGCAATCTTTCTTCCAGTGCCCCTTTTTCTTGTAGAAATGACATTTGTCTTTATTGCCATCTCACTTCATGGGAACACTCTTGCCCTTCTTTGCTTTTCCATTACTTTATCATGAGTCACAAGATGAACACTTTCAGGCGTCTCATGTTTCAACCTCTCTTCCTCTTGAACACACATGGTCAGAGTTCATTAATTGACCATTCTTCCTTATGTGTGTTGTAGGAAATCTCAAATGGAGTATACTCCGAAGGGAAAGAGTTAAGAATGAAATGCACAAGGAACGACTTAGAAATCTCAACCTTAAGGGACTTTAATTTAGCAGCAATGTCCCTCATTTCCATTATGTGCTCACGCACACTCTTACTTTTGTCAAGTGTCATGCTTGAAAATTTCTTCATAAGGGTGCTAGCCAAAGCTTTGTCAGAGCTTACAAATTGTTCTTCAATGGCTTTCATGTAAGCTTTGACCTTGTTACAATTAGGGATAGAACCCCTAATGCTTTTACCAATATGGGACTTGATGATCATCAAACTTAAGTGATTGGATCTCTCCCATCGCTCATAGGCTTTTGGCTCACTTGAATCCGTGGAAAGGGGTGGTTCTCACGAAGTGCCAAATCCAGATCCATGCACCCCAAAGTCAAAAGGATTTTGTCTTTTGATTCAGTGTAGTTTTCACTAGATAACATTGGAATACGAGATGAATCATTAAAATAGCAATAGTAGGAAAAACTACAAAAAGTTAAGGATAAACATACATAAATACTCAAAACATAAAATATGAATTAACCAATGTTAACTCAAATAGTGAATTCAAAACCTTATACACATCTAGATGTGTATAAGAGACAGATAAATATGTATGTGGCACTCCATCTATTCTACGGATTTTCAATTATTAAAGTTATCATAAAGCACCAAGGTCAAAAGACCTTTTCACAATCCGACAAGCTAAAACTGACTTAGGTATTACAACTAGCCTAGGAAAATCTCTTACTTGGTTACAACCCAACTCTAACTTACCATCTATATTTCACAATTAATCTTATTCAAAACAACCACTTCCGTGTTGGTCCCACTTGTGTGATAATCTTAATACATTGGTTCTATTAAGGATAAACATACATGATACTCAAAACATAAAATATGAATTAACCAATGTTAACTCAATTATAGTGAATTCAAAACCTTCCTGTGGGTAGAGGTTGCCTAACATACTTGGATTCACTTTCATTATAATAAGACTTGGTAAACATAATAAAATCTCTTACTTAATAAATCACATATTTGTTAGTGATTAAATAAAATAAGATAACATCTGAATTAAGAAAAGCAATTAACTGTCTCTTATACACATCTAAACTATTCTTAAACATACAATTGGAACATCACTAAGACAGTATACATATGGTATCACAATTATAAAATATGGACAGTATACATATGAACAATTATAAAATATGGTGATTGCAGTAAACAAATTGTCAGTTATTTTTAAGAAAAAATCAAGTAAACTGCAATGGCTAGAAGCTTTTGCATGTGATAAAAACATCATATGACATTTTAAAATTATTTATGTATGCTATTCATATAATCAAATACGAACAAATGATGTCAACAAAATGGGTCTTTAATAAGTTCATAATTGTACTATATTTAATGTGTCAATTACCACGTTTATATGTGTTGTATAATATAGCAAGATTTGAGTTATTATTGAGGTTAATTTGGTTATTCTTAGTTTTTGTAGGGTTAAAGTGAAAAAGAGCTGAAAAAGATGGAAAAGATGAAAGAAAATGCTAAGAACGGAACATGCATGAGTATGAAGCCATTTTGGATGCTATTTTGTATTTTAAGCATAAATTTTGAGTCCAAGCTCTGATTGAGATGATTTTGTATGATTCAGAAATATATTGAAGATTTCTACAACTTTTGTGTTTTGGGTTTTGTAGGATTCTATAGGCATCTTGTTCAAAATTGCAAAGTTAGAAAATGTGTACCGGCGAGCAGAGATTTTGACACAGTTTGGTAGATTCAGCATAACTTTCTTATCTATGATTCAATTTAGGTGATTTAAAATATTTTGGAAATATAATACATAGAGCTACAACTTTTATGTTTTGAGTTCTCCCAAATTCGGTGTGCATCAGGGTAAAAATGGAAGCCTAAAGTGAAGCCCAGTGCACATGCGTTGGGGTTGTGCGGCGCATGTGCGCTGGCAACTTTTCAGCACTGCCTAGCGTGCACATGCGCCCAAAATTGACAGCGCATGTGTGCCCGAAGCAGCAGAATTCTGTATTTTTGAGTTTTTGCCAGATTTTTTTGCTCGGTTGGACTATTTTTTACCCGATTTCGCGTTCTTATCTGTAGGCATTAATTGTAACCCTAAGTACTCATTATAAATACCCCATTTAGGGTGAGAAAAAGGGATCGACACTTTTATTTTCTTTTGGCTAGGGTTTTAGCAGTAGAAATTCCTCTTTATTCTTTCATGGCACTTTGTGCCTAAACTCTTTTCTTGGTAGAGGGACTTGAAGCCATGGTCAATTCTACAAAGTTGTGAGACTTCTTGTGCTTGAATTTATTCAATTATATGTCAATTATTGATTATTTTTCTGCGATTACATTTGTGATTGTTCTTTTTAACTTGTTAATGCTGCAGAATACTAAGTTATTAGAATTAATCTACCGCTAGATTATTTTAACCGCGTGTGCTTATTATTAAATATATGAAGCAACTAAATTTGATAATTACTAGGTTAGTGTTATTGAATTTAGGGAAATTAATCATCTAATTGGCATAACCGCGTGTGTTTATGTTTAATTAGTCTAATTGTTCTTGTGGATCTTAAAGCTTCTATTAATTGATCTTTGGCGCGTGTCTGGGTTAAATTAATAGTTAGGATTAATTGGATCGCGTGTTAAAAATTAGCCAACTTTAGAAAGAAATAAGAATCAACTTTGACTTGGTATTCGTTCGGGTTAATTCATCAATTAGTATTTGATATAGAATTGAATTATCTTGCGTGTCAAGGATCGACTAGTGAAATTGCCATGGTGGATATGACCAAAACCAAGACTTTTTTTATATCGAATTTTCTTCAGTTATTTTATTGTTTTAATTTTAGTTAAAAACATTCAAAACCCCCCTTGTTCCATTAGCACGAAAATAAAACCCGTTCTCTGTGGGACGAACTCGACTCACCACTACTACATTAGAGTTGTGTAATTTTGGGTGCTTACGACAGCTTTGCAACTCGACAGCAGCATCATTTTACGCACACCAGTCTTAGACCTTTAACAGCAAAACATCATTTTAAACCTTTTTATACACATACTCTAGGACGTTATGCCAACTACATGTATACGTAAAGAGATTCAAAATGATAAGAAATCTAGTAAATCATAGAATCTTAAATTAATATGATAATAGATATAAGCATGCACAAAACCAAGGATAAGCCAACGATTGCAACTCATGATCCAAGCCTTATAAAAAGAAGTCTTAGTAAGGCATACGAGTCAAGCGAAGTTGATGTGCAGTGCAGTAGAGAATTACTCAAACATCAAATACTACAAAATGGAAAAAGAAATAGCCTTAAGACACAAGTCAGTAGCTATTTCAATTTAGTATTTAATCAGGATGCAGGGATGCAGACAAAACATGACGTAATATACTATACGATATGGCCAAAGGTTGGCTCTGATTCCACATGTTAATTTTAATATACATGCATATATATCATATGTCAAATTGTGAAAATATAGATCGGAATTACCTCCAGCCATGATCCTATAAGTTGTTATTCACGTATGCTCGTCTCACGAAGTGTGTTCCTGACTTGTAATTAAATAATATAAGATTTTTTAATATAAAATTCTTCTAGCCTATGCCTAATTGAAAATCCGTAGAATAGATGGAGTGCCACATACATATTTATAGGCTAGGCTAGGGACCCTTACTTGGAGAACAAGAAATCCCTAAGGTTTCCTTCCATCGAGGAAATTTCCATAACTAAATAACCGAGAATGTTACGAAATAATATATTTCCTAATATATAATTATTCTGGCTGATTGATTGAAGATATCATCAATCATACCAAATGTGGGATTATCAACTAATTAGGCAACATTACCAATTATCGTGTGGGTCACAAATAAGGCAAGTCTTGCATTACAAGTCTTACATATAATTAGGTAACATTACCAATTATTGTGTGGGTCACAAATAAGGCAAGTCTTACAGACAATGGATATCAAAATTCTCAATTTTGTGAATTTATCACAACCAACAATTTAATAGGATATCTTTCCATCACTGCCAACCTCCACATAAATAATAATCATGACAATATCCCTTTTTCAGATCATGGCCCAACTAGCGTCAATTTCGATACACCCAAATTCTCAAACAAGTACTTCAAGACCAATTTCTCATGGTACATTTTTTTCAATATTTGAGTACTCTACCACAAAAATAATTCAATTTTTTTAACAAATAAAAACATCCTAGTATTAAAGCCTAAGACTTTGATACCATTTGTAGAAGAGAAAAAAGTAAGCTTGTAAAGTTAAGAAATAAAATATACCCAATAAACCAAAGCAAGCAAAATTGCCTCAAGAAAGAATGTCACGCCCCTGACCTTTATTTGTCAGGTACATGGTATTCTCCGTATGTACAAGAAACTCATGAATACAAGGCACAAGTCTAATATTAATGAGTCTTAAATAATCTAATCGTAGCATTAAATACCTAGTTTCAATAAAGAAAAAATAATAAGTGTGGTAAAACTAGGATAACTCATTTAAAATGCAATAATAAATAGCCATTATCCAGAGTACACATGCTGAATTTATTTGAATAATCTATCTAATTAATGTTTCAAGGTGATGGCCACCTTTAGTTCCCTCTTTGTTCTCGTATGCCTAATCTTCATCCTCAACTAGTATGTACATGTACTCGTCCTCTGTACAAAATATAAGAATAATGGGGTGAGTGACAAGTCGCCGAACAAGTAGTACTTACTCTTTGCTGGATCATGGATTAACATATTATATATTTCAAAATCATTTCATACTATCACATGCACATGCTTTTAGTTTAAAATTTCTGAAATTGTATACTATTAAAATTCATGTAATCAAGTAATTCAAATCGTATATTGTAAATTGTAACCTTTGTTCTATACTATACTGTATCAAATCACTTACCGTGTAGTTTCCAAAAAATCTACAACAAGTAACAACAATGTATTCATTTGAAATTCATGCATCAATTTATGGTGGCTCAAAACAAAACACGCCGTTATCAAAACTGAATACTCATCCTAGTGATTAATCCCACTAGAAAGGGTGTCAAGAAGTTCGTAATTCTTCTTCGCTTGTCATATACTGTAACTGTCATGTACTGTAACTGTCTATAACTATGATGTACTATAATTTTCTATTATTGTTATGTACTGTATTTAGGACCATAATCTCTACTGACAATTTGATGCTCATTAAGAGCCATAACCTCTTATTGTTACCCATACGAAACACACATACAAAACATACGAAAAATCATAGAAAGATTGCATTTCTATAATTTAAAAACCATGCAATCCACGTTTCCATACATGATCCATATTTTTACAACAAAAATCATCATTTCATACAAACACATTTTCACAAAATAACTTTTGACAATCATGTGAGTTCATAAAACAATTTCAAGAAATATCTAGGTTCATAAAACAAATTTAGAAATTCAGGGCGGGTAAGTACCACCTATTTCGATACACAAACAAATGCCTTAATCTTGTGTTGACTCCTCATCAGTTTCAATGTTACCTATTAGAGATTCATGGTTCATTACTTAATTAGATCGATCATTCACTAATAATATTTTCTAACTAGTTTTCTCATTAATCCTTTCCTATCCACTTAGTTCAGCATACGTGAAATACACTAGCTATAGTTTCACATATATTTCTATAGTGAGAAGTATTTTATATACTATTATACTTTTATAAAGAATTCTCATATTTGCATACTTAGTTATAACCCTTGAAAGTTTTCCAAGTCTTTGTTTGGGTAAATTAAAATATTTTGAAACAACTCACGAGCTTTGAAATTCGTTGAAGGCCTTTTTGAACCTTAAAAGATTGGTACAGACACTTGGTATTTAGAAAAATATTTTGGAGGCAGTTTTGGTATAGTCTAAAAATTATTGGGTTCTCCTTGTGGTTTCTTAAACCTTTGAGGGGTCATTTACTAGTTCTTTTGAACTTTTAGGGTGTTCTTGCAACTTCTAGAAGTTTTTGAAGGCCTATGTAAAGTATTTGCAACTGTAAGGACCATTCTATAATTACCAGAGGCCCCCAGGGACAACTAATGCCATCTTAAAATTGTCAGGGACTAATTATAATTCTCACAAGTTGAAAAGGACTTGATCTGCCTCTTTAAAATGATTTTTGGGTCCTACTGTTAATATTAAAAACTTCAAGGATTAAATTGCAATTTTGAAAGAATTTCTTTCCAAGTTCTTCTTAATTCCGGTTAGTATTTTTATCCAAACCACCATGGACATCCAAGATACCAAGAACATCGGCCAATTCAACCAAAACGGCAGTCGTGTAGCGACTACCTTTACTTCCTTTGACGATCAGTTGTCGTTTCAATTCGTGACTAGGCTGCGAGTGTCCTATTATCGGTTGACGGTAATCGAACTCTGATCGCCCTCAATTGACCCCAAAATCAATGGATCTGGTCATGGATCTACAGATAGATTTCACTAGATCCCCATCTTCTCAGCTTCTTCGGGTTAACCGGCCAAATTCCGTTGACCAATCGGGCTTCTCCGACCACTTGCCAGTCCGTCACTACACATTTTATTTTACAGAATAATATCAATATTTTTAAAATTAAATTTCTATAATTTAAAATGCATTTTTAATCTTACAAAGTTAAAAATATTAATCATAATAATTATTTGACAGAAAATATGACCAAGTAAATCCTTAAAGCTCCTAGTACAATATTTGTCTCAACTGCAAGATTTAACCACCCAATTAATATACTAACAATCTAGTTAACCAAACTCTACAAAAATAACTATGTAAATTGATTAAAAATAAAATATGAATATAAATAAAATAAACCCCAAAACAATGTAGAATTCCTCTTCTCCTACCCGTGTAGTGTAGGACAAAAAAATTTGTTTCAATACAATTGCTTAAGTATTTATATAGGTAAAGAGTTCCTAATTGGTTACTTTTTCTTTCCCAATTATAACAAATCATATGATTTCTTTCCTATTTTCACTTACGTTAATCAATAAATTATTCCCATGATTTCTTGTAATCATGAAATCCCTTAATTCCTCTAATCAGTAAAATTTCCCTAATAAGTGTTTTCAATTAGTTTCAATTAGGCAAAATTTTACATTCTACCCCTCTTATAGAAGTTTCATCCTTGAAACTGAAGCATCTTACTCAAACAAGTGTGGATACTTCTTTCGAATCTCATCTTCAATTTCCCAAGTTGCCTCACGTACTCTTTGGTTCATCCATTGCACTTTCACATTTGGTATGGTCCTTTTTTGTAACTATTGATGCTTATGATCACAATCCTTAGTGGGATCTCCTCATATGTCATATTACTTCTCATCTCTAGCGGTTGTGCTTCCAAGATGTGACTTGAGTGGGGAACATACTTTTGTAGTTGTGACACGTGGAAAATGTTGTGTATCCTTGGCAATGCTAGCGGTAGAGCTAATCGACATACTGAGCTCCCGACTTATTATCCAAAATCTCATAGTGTTCAATGTACTTGGGGCTTAACTTCCTACTATTGCCGAATCTCATGAAACCCTTTCTCGGTGAAACTTTCAAGCACACCCTTTTCGCTATTTGGAATTCAAATGGTCTACGTTTCTTGTCTGCCCAACTCTTGTTTCGGTCTTGGGCTATTCTCAGTCTATCAGGGATTACCTTAATCTTCTCTAATATTTTCTCTACTAGGTCCGGTCCGGTCCAGTCAATTGCTTTTCTTTAACTTTGTCCCAATACACTGGTGACCTACATTTCCTTCCATATAGCTCCTCAAACAGAGCCATGCCAATCGCACTGTGATAACTATTGTTTTAAAATAATTCCATCAACTTTAGCTATTTGTCCCAATTTTCCTTCAAGTCTAGTGCACATGCACAAAACATGTCCTCCAGGGTTTGTGTAGTTCTTTCGGACTACCTATCCATTTGAGAGTGATAAGTAGTGCTCAATATCAATTTGGTACTAGTAGAATGCTGAACTAGTCTTCTTGTTACGTGGTCCAAAATCTTGAAGTAAATCTTGGATCTCCGTCTAATACTATGCTTACCGGGACTCCATGTGACACAATATTTTCAACATACATCTCCACCAACTTTCCCATTGAGACTCCATTAGTCATGGAAAAAAGTGTGCCAATTTAGTTAACCTATCCATAATTACCCACATGGTGTCATTGTTCCCTCTTGTTCTGGGTAATCTGATCACAAAATCTATTGTGATATGTTCCCATTTCCATTGAGGAATCTCAAGTGGTTTGAGCAATCCCGCTGGTCTTTAGTGTTCAGCATTTACTTGTTGACATAGTAAGCATATTGCCATAAATTCTTCCACTTCACGTTTCATTCGATTCCACTAGTAATGTTTCTTTAAGTCCCTATACATTTTATTTCCTCCTGGATGAATAGAATATTTTGAATTATGCCTTTCTAAGTAACCCAAGTCTCAACTCGTTGTCCTTAGATACATATAATTGACCTCTAATCCATAAGAGAAGGTTCTCATCCTCTTGTACTTGAAATTCTTCTGACGGTTTTGTTTTAATTTTCTCTTTAATCTTGACTTGCTCTTTATCCAGATCCTGTGCTTGTTTAATCCTCTGAACCAATGTTGGAGTTAAGGTCAAAGCAGCTAACATATTAGCAGTTGATTCCACCGCTCCTAAGCCAAAAGCATCCATTTTCATTTCCAATTTCGATCCTTCAGTAGATTTCCCTTTCCTACTGAACATATCGGCTACTTTATTTGCCTTATCAGGGTGGTAACTTATGGTTAAATCATAATCTTTTAATAACTCTAACCATCTTCTTTGACCATGTTGAGTTCTTTTTGAGTGAATAATTACTTCAAATTCTTGTGATCGACATTGTTCTCCATACAGGTAATCTCTCCAAATCTTAAGGGCAAAAACTACCGTGGCAATTCTAAATCATGAGTTTGGCAATTTTCCTCATATGGCTTTATTTCCTTGTTAGGCTATAACCTTCACATTTTGCATCAACTACATACCCTAAACCAGTCTTGGATACATCACTATAAATTACAAACACTCTAGTTGTCAATGGTAGGGTTAAAATAGGTGCAGAAACCAGGCTTTCATTTAATTTTTCGAAGCTCAACTCAGAATATGAAGACCAAATGAACTTTTCTTGTTAGTGAGTAAATTTACTTAATGGGATGGCAGTCTGAGAAAATTCCTCCACAAATTTTCTATAATAACATGCCAACCCAAGGAAACTTCACACCTGAATAACATTCTTTGGTGTTGGACAATCTACCATAGCTTCGTTCTTCTTTGGATCTATGGAGAGTCCTTGCTCAGAAACCACATGACCTAGGAATTTTACACTCTTAAGCCAAAACTTGCACTTGCAAAATTTAGCGTACAACTTCTTTTTCTTTAAAATCTCCAATACTTCCTTTAGATGTTCGACGTGGGTCTTCTTGTTAGGAAAATACACCAGAATATCATTAATAAAGACCACGACTGACCAATCTAATTGCGGCTTAATTATCCATGACTTGGTTAATCATGTCCATGAAAGATGCAGGTGCATTTGTTAATCCAAAGGGCATCACCAAAAACTCAGAATGTCAATATCGTATCCTAAATGCACTCTTTGTTATATCTTCAGCCTTAATCTTCAGTTGGTGATAATCTGACCTCAAATCTACCTTTGAGAATAGTTTAGCACCTTTTAATTGATGAAACAAGTCGTCTATCCTTGGTAAATGGTACTTATTCTTGATGGTGATCTTATTCAAATCTCGATAGTCGATACACAATCTAAGACTTCCATCTTTCTATTTGACAAACAAAACTAGTACACCCCTTAGAGAGTCACCTGGTCTAATAAATTTCTTATCAGTTAATTCCTGAAGTTGTTCTTTTAGTTCTACTGGAACCGTTGTATATGGTGCTTTAGAAATTGGCTCAGCTCCTGACACCAGTTTTATCTCAAATTCGACCTCTTGGTCTGAGGGTACTATCAATAATTCTTTAGGAAATACATCTAGGAATTCTTTTTAATAACAACCAGGATGTTCTGTATTGTTATCATTCTTTACTCACGTCCACAACATTAGCTAAATATCCAGTATACCCTTTCCTAAGGGCCCTATAAGCTTGCATGGTCAATAATATAGGCCTTTTATATTTTATACTTCCTTATTTGTTCCCATGATAAACAAATTCTCCCTTGTGAGGGTCGCAAAAAATTATTCTTTTCCCTCGACAATCTATTTGGTTTGAATTCTAGACAAATAGTCCATAACCAAAGTTACATCAAACCCACTCATATTTATTTGAACTAAATTTGCCTTAGTTTCTATACCTTCTACCTTCTTTTTACAGTCATGATATCTTTGATGTGAAACTAAAATCCTCTCTCCTAGAGCCAATACTTGATAAGGATTATTTAACCATTCAGATGGAGTGTGCAATGAATTCACGAACTTTTTAGCAACAAAAGAATGACTTGCACCACAGCCAAACAACACATAAGCAAGCGTGGAATTTATTAGTAGCGTACCTGTCGGCCAACACTACATTGTTCAAACCTTCTGCATCATATTTGGTCAATGCATGTACCATAGTGTTGGCCTTGGGTTTTGGTTCAGCTGGTTTGGCCGCATTTCCCTTCTTTTGTGGGCATTCATTCATTAGATGTCCATGTTGGCCACACACAAAACATGCTTCCACCTTGAGTCGGCACTCACCAATATGACGTCCATGAAAAAAGTCAGACTCTGGCACATTCTTGCTTCCCACAATTCTAAATGGTGGTGGTGGTGGTCCTCGCCTTCTCTTGACCACTTTCATTACCTTACCCGTACAATAATGCTTGAAAATCTAACTTTCTCAGTGGTTCGAGGCCTTTTCCCCTTATTCTCTTCATTGAATTTCTTAATATAACCTTCAGTCCTAATGAATGCATTGAATAGTTCGTCAAAGTTAGGGGTGCTGGCACTCGATATTCGAGTACGAATTCGACTAGTGAATCCCTTGGTGAATTTCATCATTTTGAGTTCCTCATTAATTGTCCCAATATGGTGACCCTGTCTCTTATACACATCTAGCTTATGGGCATATTCCACTATAGACATACTGGAGGTTTGCTTTAGAGATTCAAACTCCTCAATCCTTTGCAGATGAATTGCGGCAGGAAAGAAGTGTTTCAGGAAGGCTGCTCTAAATTTCTCCCAGTTAAGCAGAGGTGGGGTAAAGGTTTGGAAAGTCATTCACCACTTATCCACTTCTCTTACTGAGAAGGGCTTAATAATTTCGTGCTTCACTTCCTCTGGTACTTTGAGTGACAATAAGTTATTTTCTATTTCCCCAACCACTTTTCACCTTTTTTCGCATCTAGCTACCCAACAAAGATGGGCACTTGCATTCTCCTCAAGCGCTCGTAGTAAGCATGGGCATCGTTATGCTTTTGTACATCATCTAGTAGTACCTGGGCTTGCCCTTGATTTTGTCCCTAGATAGCTTGTTCTATAGTAGTTGTAGCAGTGATAAACTTAGTAGGAACAATTCCTAGAGTTGGGCTGTTCTCCATTCTTGCCCCGCAATTCGCGTCCCTAGTCTAGAACCTCTTTGGGGGCACCATAAACCACGAGAAGGGAGGAGGATGAGATCCTCAACTCTTAGACCGATTCGGGAAAGGACAAGAAAACAGGCATCATAATCAACCATTCATACCAACCCATATGCATTACAATCTATAGTATCTGGAGGTATAATACACGAACCACGCAAGGTTTGATCCTAATAATGGCTACGTAGGCAACTTAAGTATATTACTTAGGTGTAATCCCAAAAATAAATACCAATTTAAACCCCCTATTCTCGTTTGTTTAATTGGAAGTCAAATTAATTAATTGACAATTAGAATCAAAAGGTGTTTCTCTAAAATTGGGGAATCTAATTAAGGATTCAATATGTTGAATGGATCTGATTCACACAAATAAAAACTCGTGTGAGCGAATCACACGAGTGAGATCAAGTTGAGCACAAATTTGATTCTTAACAAACTATTAAATTTTTGCCCAATATGGTTTTTAGCATACCCAATGGGACCCATTGCCTGTCTCTTCTTTTCATATGTAGTTGTTTAATTCCTTTTATTGTATTGTCTTGAAGGTTTGAGATGGTATCGTAGATCAAAATTCACTTTCATGAACATCCGTAGATCAAAATTCACTTTCATGAACATCCGAGCACTAATCGAGGGAAGGGACAAGGACCAAAAAGTGGCGACTATATGGTAATGCTCACATTAGACTGCCCAGAAATTTCTTTAGAATTAACCAAATTCCAATTTGCTCCACTGGCGATTACAAAGGCTATTGAGGGACAAAAGAAGCCCTTTCTGACTACCATGGATGTAAGGGGACAATAGAAGTTTGTCTCAACTACCATGGCTACGAGGGGGCAAAAGACAGTTACCCCGACTACCATGATTTTGAGGGGGCAATAAAGCCCACTCTGACCGCCAAGGTTTCAACGAGGTAAAAGAAAGCAACTCCGTTTGTGACCTCTAAGGTTGTGGGGAGACGAAAAGAAAGCACTCTAACCACAAAAGTTGAGAAGGAGCAAAACAAACCTTCTCTACGTAGAATGCGACCCCATGGCAATGAGGGGGCAAAAAATGAAGTGCTCCTACTACTAAATTGTGTGATATTTGCATTTAAGTAGATTCCTAATGAACTTCTATTTTAATGCGACCTTGTCGGGAATATTGACTAACTTTATAATATTTTTGATTCAAGAAGAAATGATTTTTTAAATGAATAAAACTAAAACATTTAGGAATTCTTTTTGAGAATAGTAATACTTGGTGACTTGAAATCTTGTGTAGTAAATGAACGTGCTTTTTTTAGAAAATTCGTAAACTTGGATTGACTCATTCAAATACTTCACTTATCATATAGTATTGAAATTTCCTTGAGAGATTTCTTACTTGTTCTAAGTACATCATTTGCTTATCAAGTGTTTTGTCCACTTTGGTGGTGGTGTTGTGTTTAGTTGTTCGTAGGGCTCTTTTTACTTTTGTTTTGCTCGGGAATAGCAAAACGCTAAGTTTAGGGGTGTAATAACTCCAGTAAACTAGAGTTATTTTACTTTAATGCATCACGGCATGTTGTTAGTATAAATTTTGAATTGTGGCTAATAATTAAAGATATTAGTTAATTTTTGTATTATGTGTTGATATTTTAGTTATTGTCAAATATGATACACTTTGATTAAAGTTTTAGTTAAATTGATTACTTAATTGGTTTAATATTATGCAGGACTAAATTAGAGGTTAGAAACTAGAATAAACAAAGTACGAGGGCCAATATGCAATTCGAGAAGAATTGAAGATTTGCTGAAAATGGTGTCCATGTCGCGACATCAATTTTGCCAAACCGCGACATGGACAGAAAAATAGGCAAATGAAATTTTAGGGCCATGTCGCGACATTGCTTATTTCGTGTCGTGACATGGACTTGCTTTTAGGATATTAGTAATGACAGTCTTGTAATTTTCCAGTAGCCAATTCCTAATCTTGGCTTGTGTAATACTCTACTATTAAAAGTATTAGAGACATGTGATAGTACATATAGTTTAGGGTGTAGTTAGCAGTTTAGAAGTTAGATTAGAATTGAATATCAAGACTTGACTCTCAAGTTTCACTTTCTTAATGCAAAATTCTCTTTAATTATCCTTGAGATTCAGTTCTTAATTTCTTGCAAGTTTATATTTTGATTGCATATTAGTAGTGGGTTAATCTTTAGCTTTAGGTAGATACAATTTTTTACTTGCTTTCTAGTTTAATTTCCTAGAAATCTATTTGCTTTCATTTCAAGTCTTCTTAGAGTAATTACGGTTCTTGTTAATTTAGTGCTTTTTAATTCAAGTTTTCAATTCCTTGGTTTAATTTCTAGTTAATTTCTAGTGGGCTTTCAAAATTCAATACAGAAATCCAAAATATTCATTTTGGCATTTAGTTTTCCCTCAAAAATCAATATTTTCAATTGTTAGACAATGGTTGTTACTTTGCTCCTGTGCTCTCTAATTGTTTTCCTTAGTTAAATTATAACTCTTTACTTCCAATTTTAGTTTAAAGTTAGTTTCTTTATTTTAGTGAATTAAGGTTAGTTTTATTTGCTTTCATTTAATTACTTACCGTAGAATAGGTTAGTTAGTAGATTAATTAATAGATTATTGTCAGTATTACTTTCTTTGTTAGGAAAGTTAATTTGATTTTTGAACTTGAATATGCAATTTTATTGAGATTTTGAGTAGTTTAGATCTTTAATCCATTATTTGGACCGCTTAACTACACGACTTGTAAAACATGGTACTTGCCAACCACAATCCTTGTGGGAACGATCTCGGTCATTCTATACTACTATCTAGCACTCTATACTTGCAGGCGCGAGGGTAAAATTTAAGAATTAGTGACATTTTATTACTTGACATTTTCGGACTGTTTTTATTCTACCCATGGATCATTGGTCTATCCAACATGAATAGAGATAGTTATAGTAGATATCAAAGACTATATAATCTGGATACAGACAAAATGGTTAAATTTTTATGTGATGGGGTTAAGGTACAATGGTACAAAGCAAAGAGTGCATTAGGGACTAGGAAATCTCTTTTCCAAGCAAATATTTGTCTCTTCTGGCTAAGGTTTGGTACAATTTTGTAAACACTTAATTGATTTGAGCAAATCATTCGATTGATGTCACAATTGATAGAGTTTTGTTGCTTTAGAGGTTGATTGATGAACATCTTATTGATGTGACTCAAATTCTTTATGATAAAAACTTTAGAACAACCAAAACCAAGAGTAAGGGCTAGTCGTGCTGCGATTAACTGTTACTAGACAAGGCTCACGAAATATGCAAGTATAAATATCGAACAAGTAATATAATGATGAGTAGAGTATTGTTCCCCTAGAGACTGTGCTAACACTCTACTAAGCAGCTGAATTTTACACTTTTGATCCTATCTAAACTTTAATATAGTGGAAAATAATAAAACACAAAATAAGAACAATGAAATAATTGATGTAAAGAGGGAACATACTTGATAATTAAGTTACCTAGGGTTCATCCATCCCTTACCAATCCCCTTAATTGATCCATTCATTCGTTCTGGCAATCAATTCTTGAGTCGCTTATGCTATTTACTAGTCTAGCGTCGTACGCAATTATGAGTTATCTTTCGACTTCTCTCACAAATCTACTAAACCTCGCCAATTCAGTATATTTCTATACGAATTCAAGCCAAACTTAATGCATAGATGACCACTCTATAAGACTACCTAAGATGAATACGTATCTTTTGATTCGTATTCACAAAACGTCCATTCTTCCTAATAAAAACTTCTGAACAAAGGCTAATTAGACCATTTCCTAGCCCTAAAGCTTATAAATGCATCTAATGCCAACAAATTAATAAAATCAAGTATAAGATCATAATAATGAATGAAATAAATCAAATCAATTGAGATTTATGGCAAGTTAAGGTTTAGTTCATCATCATACCAATTGATACAAAAAAATAATTGAATACAATTGTGAGTAGGTTATTAAATACAAGAAATAAGAAAGAGTGTGAAAAACAAGGGCTGTCAAGCTGTCTTTTCTTCTTCTCCCTAGCTCTCTTCCTCCAATGGTTGTTCTTGTGTTGATTTTCTTCACTACGGCCATTTGACGGTTCTTGTCAATTCTCACACATTTTCTATGTCCTAATATGTCTAAGAGTTATAATAATTGACCTAACATGACCCTTATATTGTGCTAAGTAGGGTTTTCACAAATATGAGTAAAAATATCCAAAACATGGGTTAAAACAGAAAAACCCATGAAACCCGCCAGTGCAGGGGCCTGAGTGCCCTTGTGGTGTGCAAATAATATGATGTCGAGTTGCAATGTTGTCGTAAGAATCCAAAATTAACAACTCTAATCTAGCAGTGGTGAGTCGAGTTCGTCCCACAGAGAACGGGGATTTATCTTCGTGCTAACGGAACAAGGGGGGTTTTGAAGGCTTTTTAACTAGAATTAAAATAGAAAAATAACTAGGGAGAATTCGATTAAGAGCAATCTTGGTTTCGGTCATATCCACGATGTCAATTTCACTAGTCGATCATGGACATACAAAATAATTCAATTCTATATCAAGCACTAATTGAAGAATTAACTCGAATGAATATCAATTCAAAGTTGACTCTTATTTCTCTCTACAGTTGGTTAATATTCAACATGCGATCCAATTAACCCTAACTATTAAATTAACCCAGACACGCACCAAGGATCAATTAATAGAAACTTTAAGATCAACAAGAACAATTGGACTATTTAAACATAAACACACGCGATTATGCCAATTAGATGCTTAATTTCCCTCAATTCAATAACACAAATCCAGTAATTATCAAATTTATTTGCTTCATAGATTGAATTAAGCACATGCGGTTAAAACAATCTAGCAGTAGATTATTATAATAATTTATTATTCTGCAGCAATAATAATCTAAAATGCTAACCATAAACTTAATCGCAGAAAAATAATCAATACTTGACATATAATTGAATAAATTCAAGCACAGAAAGTCTCACAACTTTGTAGAATTGACCAGGCTTCAAATCTCTCTACCAAGAAAAGGGCTTAGGCAGCACATTGCCATGAAAGAATAAAGATGAATTTCTTTACTAAAAACCCTAGTCAACAAGAAAATAAAAGTGTCGATCCCTTTTTCTCACCCTACTTGGGATATTTATAATGATTATTTAGGGTTAAAATAAATGCCTGCAGATAAAAACATGAAATTGAGTGAAAAAGAGTCCAACCGGCTGAAGAAATCTATTAAAAAACTCGCTTCTGCTGCTCCCCGCGCACATGCGCTGAGGTCCTAGAGCGCAGTAAGTTCCAGGCATGTGTTGTACTCTGCGCACATGCGCTGAGATCCTCGGGCGCATGTGCGCGCTAGCTGTTTCTGGAAGTTAAGCTTCTGGACGCAGCGCAAATACAGCTCCAGCTCATGTGCGCTGGCTTCCTCCACGGTGCTCTGCCTTCGACTTCAATTTTCACCTTGATGCTTCCGTTATTTGAGAAAGTGTAAAACATGAAAGTTGTAGACGTATCCCTTAGCCTCCTAATGTATCTTTAATCACCACAATCGGAGCTCGGGATCAATATTCAGAGTTATGCTTGAAATACAGAACAGTGTCTAGAATGACTTCGTACTCGTGCATGTCTCGTACTAAGCATTGTTTTTCATCATTTTGCATCCTTCTCAACTCTTTTTCACTGTAACCCTACAAAAACTGAGAAAAACCAAATTAAGCTCAATAATAACTCAAATCTTGCTTACAAGACAGAAAAACGTGGTAATTCACACATAAAACATAGTACAATTATGAACTTATCCAATTACCCCACACTTAGCCTTTGATCGTCCTCGATCAAATATAAAATTAAAACATTTAAGCTCAACAAAATTTTACTCAACATATTCCTTCAAATATTCACATAAATAATCAAAAACCAATCCAGCAATCAGAGTAGTCTATGAACCCAAGAGTTCAAATGCTAATAAAAACCAAACATGAAATTCCTCTGTATGTGTGTATAGCCATTCAAAAACTTAGATTTGAAAATATCTAGATTAAATCAAGAAGACCCTCAAATTTTTCTAAACACCCTATAATTTTGCTCACCCTTCTTACACCCCTCCACTAATCTAGACAACCGATTCAATTCAAATTTAGATAGGACTTTTAGTTCAAAATATATGTTAGGGTATTTGTTAGCCAAAGAAGGGAAAGTATTTAGCAAATAAGAACAAGAGCTTTATAGTAATGACGGTCGTACATTAAAATAAAACTTCTCTTCACATGCGGAATATCAAACATTCACAACCCCACACTTGAGTAACAAACACCCATTAAGAATTCGAAACAACCAAACATGCCAACCTCCCTAGGACATATATACATTACATCATCATTTTTTTTTATGTCCGCTCACAGTACGAGTACCAGTGGTAGGCACTACCCGCAACATATAAACACGCAGGTACCAATGATGGGCACTACCTGTAAATATCAAGAATATGCAAGCACCAGTGATGGGCACTACCTGCATATTCAGAACTTCCATATTCATTCTTTTTTCAACAATTTTTTCCAATACCCCATTTCGCAACAAAAATGTATATCACTCACTTCTCACAAACTTCCACCCTTATATCCCCTTAACAGATAATGTGCACCATAAAGCTCTTAAAGGGAATAATTTAGGATAAAACAATAGAAATATTAAGCTCCATAAGGGTAGGCAAATGATTTTATGTGAAAGAAGCTGAATGATATTTCTTTTCACAAGAATAAGGTACTTAGAAATAAATTGTTAAAATGGTTGGCTAGAACGGCTTATCAAACAAAAAAGCACTACCTTAATTTTCAAACTAAATCAAGTCGTCTAAGAATAAGCTTCGAAAATGTGATAAAGCAAGTTTTTGGGATGCAACATAATTGAGTCTACATAAATTTCTCTAAATATCCCAAATCAAAAATTAAAGTAAGGCCTAGTTCTCAAAAATCTTTGAAAATCATGAATGGAAAATATTAACACCGACTACTCATTCATGCATGGTTCAACTAATGAATATTATGCAGACGAATGGGAAAAATACGTTAAGCAAAAACTTTCAAAAATTTCTAAAAATGGCGGTCAATTTATCCACAAAAAAAGTTCAAAAAATTAACGAGATCTCAGAGCAAAGAAAAAGTTGAAATATATTGCAGCAAAATTGAGTAAAATACTTATAAACACTTAAAAATATAAATAACTCTCCTAGTTTCCACACTGAACAAATAAGCATTGTCCTCATTATGCAATTTTCGAATAAATGATTTAAAATGGGAAATTGAAAAGATTCTCTGGATTTAATTCGCTTTTGTAGCAGTATTCGCTATAAATAACCCCTTGTCGCGAAAGAAAGCTGGATAACACTAAACAAAACAAAAAAAAAATAATTCCCTTGAAATAATAAGAAAAACAAGAATATGGTAGAAAATAATCCTACAATAATCAAGAACACTTACTCCCTTAAGGGAATACATAACCAAAATAATGAAAAGAAACCTAACAAAAAGTAAGTTAACCAACTAAAATAAAACCTAACCAACGAAAATAAATGTCGAATAAAAGAACAAAGAAAATTGTCTAGGAAATCAAGGCAATTCAGAACTATCAAAGAAAATGGCCCAACAGATAGGGCATAAAAACTCAAGGTCCATGGGGCCCCAAATTTGCGAAAAAGGTGGAAAGGGTAGGAATGTTGAAGGGTCCTCGCCCAGCTCTATGGCCATCTGACGAGCCTCTATTGTCTGTTTCCACGTAAACTAATAGTGCATAAATGAATCAAAACGGTGGCTCATCCGCTGTTGGTCAACCAAGATCTGATGTAGAAGGTTCTCCTGAGACTGTGGAGGAGCAGGTACTGGCTCTCATCCGAATCATCGGCTTCCTCCACTTGTGATGTAGAAGCTTGGACTCTGTACGTTTAATCGGAGCCCGTATACCTTCCATTGCAATCATCTGGCCTGGCCTCAATTTTTCTTCAGAAGACTCAATCAGCACCCCACTTTCCAAGCATAGTGTCATAATTAGATGGGGAAACCACAATCCCGGTTGCCTACTAGTAGCAGAGTAACAAATTTGTTGATATATCAGCTGACCCACATCAATGGCTTTCAAACCCAGTAGCAATGCAATATAGCAATTTAGCCCGTTCCATAGTGACATGGGTAAGATGGTTTACCGGTAGAAGGCAGCCACAAATGAATTTAAACCAGACAAACCATGCTGGCTTAAGTTTATTCGCGTGGAAAGCCGTCCTGCCATCCGCCGTAAAGGTCCAATCCACATCCCTGTCACAAAGAACACTGGCGATCTGTTGAAGCTCTACATTGGCATTACGGGTGTTAGGTCATTCATCATTACGAACACGAGTGACCACCGGAATGACGGCATCGATGAGAGTTGAAGTGAGAAGCTCCCATCCACGATTGTGAATAGTTAACTTTATTTTCGGCACTCCTGCCAACGGAACATGAATGCCTCTTTTCCTTTATTACTGCCCGTTTAGAAATTTCATCATCATACTTTTGTTTGACAGCCACCGTTAAGAAACGTAAACCGCCACCAACCCTTGATTGTGTAGCCCCGGATGATGAAGATTCTCTGGTACCCTTGCCTGTCACAGGCAGTTTTCTTGGCTGCTCTTCTTATTCCTATAAAACATAAACAAGCATCATAACTCCCTAACAACAAACAACACCCCACACTTACATAAAAGGCCAATCCCCCAAATCATAAGTCTTAGATTACACATGAAAATTCAAACAAAATAATTCCTAAAACTAAGACTTATATATAATGCATGAACATTCCTATGCATGAAAACTAATTAGACAGAATTCACATGGCATAATTAGTGGCCTAGGGATTAAATTCATGAATCAATGCATTGCGTTTGAACATTTTTATTCATTGAGACATATCATCGAACACATGGCATGCATAAACAAAGAGGAAATTTGTGGGTATATTATGAACGTGCAATCCATCCTCAATCAAAATCCAACAAAAATCACACCAAATTTATGTTTTAAGATCAATCCCTATGAAATTTCATCAATTCAAAGCATAAAAAGACTCTAGATATTCTTGAAAATTAATTGAAACCCATAAAAAATTGTAGAAAGTATGTACAAAGAGAAATTCATACCTTGATTTGATTGTCCTTGAAAAAAGAAGAAATTTGGGTGTAAAATTGATGGAATTGGGGTGGTTTTTGAAGAACTAAAAGTAGGGGAGTTTGGGATTTTGAGAGGAAGTTGAAACAGAAGAGGAATGTGAAGAATGATGGAATAAGGAACGGTTTCTCTCTTGAATCTCCTCGCGCGCACGTGCACAGCTTCCTCTGCACGCATGTGCATGCGAGGCAGAGACTCTGATGGATTATCGACTCAGCGCACATGCGCGGAGCTTTGAGCGCGCATGTGCGCACAAGGCATAGGGCCAATTTTAACAAGGTGGTTCAGCGCACATGCGCAGAACCTTGAGCGCGCATGTGCGCTGAAGGCAAAATAACAATTACACTTTTTTTATTTTTTTTTATTAGAACATTCCTAAGACCCTCATAAAACATAAACCCATCAAAGATCTCTTTTATCATTTAAGCCTCTTAATGCAATTGATTTCCCAATTAACAACAAAACTAAACAATCTGAATCCTTAAAATGAAAATAAGTAAAAATAAAGTTGCAAAAATTAAATAACAGAATAAAATTGAAATGGACATGGGTTGCCTTCCATGAAGCACCTTTGTTTACTGTCGTTGGCTCGACTTGATGTTCGTTCACCAATCAATCAAGTTACTCCCATGTGGAGGAGTCCAAGAATCTTCCGCTTCACTATATTTGCAAATGACGGATTCATTCTCCTTCGCTCTTGTAGGACCCGAACATGTTGCTCTTCTTGCGACTTGCTAAGTTGACTTGAGATTATCATCCTCTCCTTATCCTTCAAAAATATAAATTTAAGATAACCAGGAAGATGATTATAATCTGAAATTGTTCCTTGCACAACAAATAACTTCAATTTCTCGTTAGAAAGTGGTAAAGCGTTAGGACTTCCATTACTTGTTTGTTGCAACAAGTCCTTGTTCTTTTCCTTGAGATGTTTCTCACAGTTAGTGTCCACCTCCTGATTATTCGTATGCTCATACATGAATTTCCTGTATTAAAGGCTTACACACATCAATTACAGAAACAAGTTTAGTATGGTCTGATGGATCAACATCATCATAAATGCTAAAGTTAACAATGTTATCTCCAAATTCCATACTAAGATTGCCTTTAAGAACATCTATCTTAGTTTGGGAAGTAGCTAGAAATGGTCTTCCTAACAAAATAGGATCATTAGAATCACCTTGTTCCATTTCTAACACATAAAAATCAACAGGAAAAACCAAACTTCCCACTTGAACTAATATATCCTCTACAATTCCCTTAGGATAGGCTAAAGATCTATCAGCCAACTGAATTACTATACTAGTTTTATTCAATGGTCCAATTTTCAATGCATCATACACAGAATATGGCATTACATTAATAGATGCACCTAAATCCAGCATGGCTTTTTCCAAATGTGTATTGCCCATCTTGCAAGGTACAGAGAACATACCTGGGTTCTTACGCTTTTCGGGTAGGGATTTTTGAATTATTGACGATACATCTCCGATTCAGTTTTTCCCCACCTCTACCTTTCTACCTTTCTTTTCTTTTGGCTTTCTTTTATGGGAACACAACTCCTTCAAAAACTTAGCATAGAGAGGTATTTGTTTAATAGCATCTAATAAGAGAATATTTACCTCGCACTTACGAAAAGTCTCGTATAGCTCTTTGTCGGGATCCTCCTTTGAAAACTCTTTCAATGCCTCGGGGAATGGGGGTTTGGGCTTATCTTCGGTCCATACAGGAACACTTTTATCTTCACTGCCGGTGCTTTTCTTCTCACTTGGTTCAACCTCTTTTTCGACTGTGGTCTTCTTCTTCTCGGCCTCCATATGTTCAGGAACTATTTTTCTTTGCACATCAACCTCTTTACCACTCCTCAACATAATTGCTCTCACATTCTCCTTGGGGTTGATGATGGTTTGAGACGAAAACTTCCCGGAGCTCTGTGCTTCCAACCTGCTAATCGCAGTAACCATTTGTCCCATTTGATGTTGCAACTGCAGAATACTGGCCTTTGTATCCTACGTAGCGTAGGAATTGAATCTTATTTTTAGTTAAAATATCCAGCCGTTTCTCTATACACTTACCAGATTGATTATTTAAATTTGCTTGTTGTCTCTGAGCGAATGGCGGCCTATATGGTTGGAAGTTCTGCCAATTTTGTTGAGGCTGATTTTGGGCTTGGTTCCCGTATATCAAGTTAGGATGATCCCTCCATCCAGGGTTGTACGTGTTCGAATAGAGATCATAACTTTGTCGTGGCTGCCCTGGGAATCCTTCGGCTGCATTTACTTGCTCTTGGCCGTCATCTTGTAATGTGGGACACATATCTGTTGAGTGTCCCTCAATTGAGCAGATACCACACGGTTGTGGAGTCGATGCGGTACCTGAAGCCCACTATCAAACAAAAGAGGTTAAACTAACCATTTGTTATTCTAATGAAGAAATGTTTACCTCATTTACACGCTTGAGAGGTTGATCGCGTCGTGTCCCAAACTTTTGAGAGCGAGCGGCCACATTCGATATAAGCTCACGCGCAGCGACTAGTGGTCAAATTGTCTAACGCCCCTCCACTTGCAGCGTCAACCATGTTCCTTTCATTAGGCAACAACCCTTCATTAAAATATTGAATTTGTAAGGAGTCACTTATCTGATGATGCGGACAACTTGCACACAATTTTTTTTTTTAAGCGCTCCCAATACTCGTACAAAGATTCTTCATTGAACTGCCTTATTCCACAAATTTGCTTGCGAATATTTATAGTTCGAGAAGCTGGAAAGTACTTTGCCAAGAATAGCCTATTCATTTGCTCCCAAGTTGTGATACTACCCGAAGGCAAATCGAATAGCCAATCCTTCGCCTCATCCTTGAGTGAGAACGGAAATGCTTTTAACTTGATATGCTCATACTTGTGTAAACCACATGGAACTCCTTAAGATGCTTGTTTGGATCTTCACCGGGCAATCCATGAAAAGAATGTAATAAATGAATTAGTCCAGATTTCAATTCAAATGTAACATTTGCATCTAAATCTGGATAAGTAATGCGTACTTACAGATAAGGGTTGTTGGTTCAAAGTGGGCGCGGCTAATTCTCTCAAAGTACGTTGCACCATGTTAGGCTCTTTCAGTTGTTCTTCCTACTCCTGTTCACCAGCAAAGATATAATTAACAAATTTTCTTCCCCTAATTGTCGTTCTCGTATCTCTTTTCCCAATCTGCGTATATTTTTGGATCAAATTGGGATTCAACTTGTCCAGCAGACCGGGTCACAGGCATACACAATTAGTGGTATAATAATAATAAAAAGAAAGAAAAAGAAAAACTAAAATAAATAGCACAAAAATAATTCAAACCGTTCCCCGGCAACGGCGCCAAAATTTTTGTGTGCAAATAATATGCTGTAGAGTTGCAATGCTGTCATAAGCACCCAAAATTAACAACTCTAATGTAGTAGTCGTGAGTCGAGTTCATCCCACAGAGAATGGGGGTTTATCTTCATGCTAATGGAACAATGGGGTTTTGAATGCTTTTTAACTAAAATTAAAACAGTAAAATAACTAGGGAGAATTCTCGATTAAGAGCAATCTTGGTTTCGGTCATATCCACCATTGCAATTTCACTAGTCGATCATGGACACACAAAATAATTCAATTCTATATCAAGAACTAATTGAAAAATTAACTCCAACGAATATCAATTCAAAGTTGATTCTTATTTCTTTCTAAAGTTGGTTAATTTTCAACACGCGACTGAATTAACCCTAACTATTAAATTAACCCAGACACGTGCCAAAGATCAATTAATAGAAGCTTTAAGATCAACAAGAACAATTAGACTATTTAAACATCAACACACGCGGTTATGCCAATTAGATGATTCATTTCCCTCAATTCAATAACACAAATTCAGCAATTATCAAATTCAGTGGCTTCATAGATTGAATTAAGCACATGCAGTTAAAACAATCTAGCAGTAGATTAATTATAATAATTTAGTATTCTGCAGCAATAATAAGCTAAAAAGAACAACCATAAATTTAATTGCAGAAAAATAATCAATACTTCACATATATTAGATATTGAATAAATTCAAGCACAGAAAGTCTCACAACTTTGTAGAATTGACCAGGCTTCAAATCCCTCTACCAAGAAAAGGGCTTAGGCACAAAGTGCCATGAAAGAATAAAGATGAATTTCTCTACTAAAAACCCTAGTCAACAAGAAAATAAAAGTGTCGATCCCTTTTTCTCACCCTACTTGGGATATTTATAATGAGTATTTAGGGTTACAAATAATGCCTACAGATAATAACGTCAAATCGGGTGAAAAAGAGTCCAACCGACCGAAGAAATCTATTAAAAAACTCAAAAACTCACTTCTGCTGCTCCCCGCGCACATGCGCTGAGGTCCTAATGCGCATGTGCATGCGAGGCAGTAAGTTCCAGGCGTGTGTTGTACTCTGTGCACATGCGCTGAGATCCTAGTGTGCATGTGCGCGTGAGCTGCTTCTGGAATTTAAGCTTCTGGACGCAGCGCACATGCGCTGCACAGCTCCAGCACATGTGCACTAGCTTCGTCCACTGTGCTCCGTTTCCTTCGGTTTCAATTTTCACCTTGATGCTTCCGTTATTTGAGAAAGTGTAAAACATGAAAGTTGTAGATCTATCCCTTAGGCTCCCAATGCATCTTAATTCACCTCAATCGGATCTCAGGATCAAAAGTTATATTTGAAATACAAAACAGTGTCTGGAATGACTTCGTACTCGTGCATGTCTTGTACTGAGCATTTTCTTTCATCGTTTTGCATCCTTTTCAACTCTTTTTCACTGTAACCCTATAAAAACTGAGAATAACCAAATTAAGCTCAATAATATCTCAAATCTTGCTTACAACACATAAAAATGTGGTAATTGACACATAAAGCGTAGTACAATTATGAACTTATGACCTTGCCAGCCTCTTAAGCGTGTCCAGTGCCCAAAAGTTAGTTGCTGGGCGCCCTTCCCAGAAGTCTTTTGCATTTTCACTCTATTTTGTTCTATTTTTGTCCCGTTTGAGCTCTGTTTTAAACAAAGTTACAAAAAATATATTTTAAGGGTCATCAATATACATTTTTCGCTTAAAAATAATTAAAACCTAATTTATGGACTCAAGGTATAAAATTACAAAAATAACCCTACTTTATAACCTAAAACCCTTGAATTATGAATAAAAGCCAAGCTAAAAGTAGATGAAAATACTCTCTTTTAGAGAGTCGACACACCTGCAACTTGAACTTTACTTGTCCCAAGTAAAAGAAAACCAAATCACATAATCACTTAAACACATAAATGTATTCAAGCACATTAAGTTCCTTCAGCACGTCTACTATCGTATCAAACGTAAAACTAAACAAGAAAATATATGGATTCAATATGGACAGAAAAGAACATTACAAATCAATCCCAAATCATCGTCATGAAAGTGTTCCTCTCTACTCATCATATTAAATATCACTCTCTTACTAATCAATGAAAAACCCATTGAACAAAAGTTCAGCAAGCAACAAATATGTTCGAAGAAATTTTTAAGCACACGAAATACACACTAATACAAACAAACTAAAAAAAAACAATGATCAAGTAGGTCTTTAAAGCTAGCAACATAGGCTAAGGGATAAACGTAGGATATATTTGGATTATAAGTAGTGTAAATCACCTTAGACATGTTAGTAAATAACTTCAACCCATAATGCTCTAGAACATCCCCCCACAAATCATAACATTTAACCAATTACACTTTGAAGGCAAAGATGCACTTTAGAAGGAATTATCCTTATTTTGTTTCTTTTTTTTTCTTTTTTCTTTCCTTTCTTTCTTTTTTTTTCTTTTTCTTTTTTTTCACTACTTTTTTTTTTTGCAACATATAGGGGGTTTGCATCAAACAAGATGTATAAACCTTTTCCCCCAACAACAAAGCTCATATTCTTTCCAACCATCCACAGTATGGTGCACATAGTATTGATGTTGCGCACCACCAATACTGACTACTAAATTAATGGATAGAAAGAATGATAAAATAAAAGGCTAAGTCGACTAAATAACATGGTTAAATAAAGAAATAAGGCTTATAATGCTGACAAAGGCTAGACTAAGGATAAAATAAGATTTAGGTAGGTTTTTTGGCTCCAAGAGTCCAAAGAACTTACATAAATCATCTACTTGGTCTAAAATCCACTCGTGCTTCACAAACAAATAAATCACACACAATTCCAACGATTGTCACAAGCAAAACAAATATCACAGTGCAATCATGATTAACACTCATTAAAAATCTACTCACTTTCATACCCTCACTCAAGAGAATATATTTAAGTGTCTAGTGATAACTCTTCATAATTCAACAAGTTCAAAAATCAATAGAAAACTTACATGCATTCTAAATGCATAAACTCTAACAAGATTAGTTCTACTTTGAAACATATTAAACCCTTGACACATACCACAAACATTCTTGAACTCAAACAAGATAGTAAATGGGAAAATCCTTTTGCTTTAGACCTATACAATACTTCAGGTAAAGAGGGCATAGAAATCCTGAAGGCTGCTATTTGGTAGCTAGGGAGTCTTTTGTACAGTCGGATCGGTTCAAGACTAATAAAAACTTCCTAAAAATGAAAAATCCTTTTGGATTTTAGAAAAAAAATTTAAAAAGAAAACCTAATTCTGAAACAAATATGCCACCAAGATGAATATAAATAAAACAATCATTCTTAACACTTAGCACATATTGACAAGAACACCCCAATGTAAAATGTAATAATGTCCCTAATTTTTCTCACACAAAGAGAAAATTAATAAAAACATCAAAGTACAATTAAAATAAATACTCCAGTGATATACGCGATTTGCATTCACTCCTTATCCTCATCATTATCACTTGTCGCATCTTTCTCTTCCTCATCATCATTTCTCTTCATCACTCTCATCAAAATTAGATGTCCCTGGTAAGATTGGAGCTTCTCTCATATCAATCCTAGAGGCCTTGCCAATATGGGTAACAAACCTACCCATGGCCTTCATAAAATCTTGTTGGAGCTCTATTTGTCTTTCCATCTTTGACAACCTATCCTCCATGCGACAAATTGACCAGATAACCCGTGGATTAACTTGAGTTTATCCCATTGCTTGTGTTGTTCCTTTCTTCATTAGGAAGCATTCTCGTTACTTTTCTCTCTGCCTCCTTTCTAGAATATCTTTCTCTCTCTAGCTCGGTAGTTTTGCGTTGCCTTATTGTAGTAATAGCTATCCCTAAGCCTCTGGCTGGAGAGGCAAATGCTGGGACCTTTGTGGACACCTTGCAAGGAAAACTTGATGAAGCGAAACTCCCCTTCAAAGAGCTTGATACTCATAGAGGTGAACCTACAATATGCTTCTTGAAGAAGGAAATAAAGAAGCTATCTGAGCCTTTCAAATTCTCACCAGCTGGAATGTTTAAGCATGGGAGGCCTAGCAAGGAGTTACTTGAAAAATATTTCCTGACCATTGGATTTTCAGGAACAACCTCTTTGGGATTGTTGTACTACAAGCATGTGCTTGTCCATTTCAATATTGAATAGGACTTTCTATGATGTTGGTTGAAGGGGACGTGGTACATAATGATCCTTAGCGGGTATGCCATGAGAGTTTTCAAATAGACTCCTAATTTTTGCCCTAATGTTGATTCAGCTATTGTTCTGATTCGGATTTCAATTGAGGTACTACATTTTATGCATTTTAAAACACCAATTCTTTTCTCCAGTGTTCAAGCTATTGGAAATCCATTGAAATTGGTTGCGACTACAATTGCCTTGTTTAGGTCGGGAGTTGCTAAGGTTGGCGTAGAAGTGGATCTCAAATCAACCTTGTCTTATCGAGTTTGGGTTAAGCTTGATGATTTTAACTTCTAGACATCTTAATAACGTATGAGGATTTACCTCAATATTGCTTGAAATGTCAAAAAATGAGAGACCATGTCCTTGCAAGCTGCCCGATTGGTGAAGGAGGTGCAAAAAGAAAAGCTGTTGAGGTGGTGGGGCCACCAATTTGCAAGCCAGGGGAGATTCCTTTGCCAAAGGAGAAGAAGAATTGTATGCAAGTACAGAAATAGAAAGCTTCCCAAATTGTGGAAATGAAAATCCCTTGGTTAAATGCTATGAAGACAAAATCATGAACCAAATTGTCCACAAAATCAGCTCCCTTTTAATGGTCAAGATGCCCAAAGAGATAAGGATGTAGTTGTGGTGGATGACATTGAATATCCACAATTTTGAACCCATGAGATTCTTTACAAGGGTTATGATGTTGAATATCCACAAATTTAAACCCATGAGATTCCTTACAAGGGTTCGGACAGCTCTCAACAAAATTGGACACATCATTCAATCTCGAGAAATGACTCGGCAACTATTCCACAAAATGAGGTTGTTATTACTGCACAAGAGTACCCCCAAACTTGAGTTGGCCACGAAAATCTATACAAGTCTCCTTTCTCTCAGGAAATTCAAAACTTGAACACCACAAGTGTAGAGATTGGGCTTGAAAAATTAGCAACAAGATAATCTAATTAGAAGGTGTTAACCAATTCAAATGAGCAGCACAAAAATCAAGACAATTTGGCATCTCATATTCAAATTTTGAACCAAAATGAGGATTTTCTATTATTATGTCACATGAGAGAATCATGGTTGAACTACCATCCTATTTTTTGGATGGAGAAGGCATTACATGCAAGAATTTGGACAAAACCAAATCAGGACTCTTTCCCGTGTAAGGATTCAGCCAACCCCGAACCAAACGAAGTGATTTTGCCTGCTGAGTCCCTCCCAACTTGAACTAGCTAGGTAAAAATAGGCATGGCTTCTACTGCAACTCCAGCAAATAAGCCAGAAAAGATGCATTATAATAATTCATTTGACCCAGCTGATAAAACATTAATTAATCAGCTACCAGAAAAGTGGACACTGCTAAATTCTGAGGCAATGGAAGAGTTAGTAATGGAACGTTATAGACAACCAGTTAATTTTATTCCATATTTTTGGATTTGGAATCTCTGTGGGATTTAGAACCTCTCTCTATGGAAGAAATTCATACCATCAATAAAATTGTAGTGAGGAAATTACAACAGCCAAGGACTCAGCAACAGGAGGTTATGCAGCTTAAAAGTACCTCGTCCAAGAGGAGAGTTGATGAAGAAAGCACAAAGGCTTTGTTGACAACCGAGAACACATACGATGTCAACAAGATGTGCTCATGAGCATCCCAATTAGTATTAATCATTAAAATTTGTCAAATATCTATGGGATTTTGGAAGGTTTTCTTTGCAAACACCATTGAATTAATTTGCTGAAATTCAAGTTTCATGATTCTAGAAATAGGGCACCCTAGATATGATTGGTGTAAGTTTTTTTGAGGAGGTCTTGCCCTAGTTACCCTCATCTGTAAAATTTATTTCCTTTAATGAAAGGTTTTTTACCACCCCCTCCCCCAGGTTTTAAAGTGATTTAATAAAATAAAAAAAAACACATTCTTGTTACACCTCGTCCATCAATGGGTTTTACCGTAAAAACTTTCTTGTCCACAGCTTTTCTCTATTTTACACCTATAGGGAGACATAGTTAGGCAATTAAACAAGCGAACCATAATTCCTCACTTCTAGTTTAGTTGTACGCAAATTTTGAGCATGAACAACATGGCACAATATCAGCTTAAATACCTTTCAAGAAGACAAAATAGTAATAAAACTCTATCTACAATGATGTGTATGGCATGACCGGCCAGAATTAATTTGGTGTCGATGAAATTGAACCAAATTTTAGCAATAAGACTCAAATAACTACACCAAAACGAAATTTTAGTTTTCAAAACATTTTATGCTCTCTTCCAAGTAACATCAACACTATTGTATATTGTTTTAGCCATCATATCTAAATCTGGTTCAAAGTGATTTGATAACAACACAAACCATCATTATCTATTTTTGTCAAACCAAAGTAAGAGTTAATTTGCTGGAGGTTTTGGTTTTATATCCCTTTCAATGTATTTATTTCAAATCATTTAATAAATACTGGAAATGGCGCCCTACCAAGGTTCCGGTCATTAGCCAAATTAAAAAGAAAAAAAAAAAGAGTTCAAAGAATCACAAGTGCATAAACTTTGACTCCTCGAACAAAGACGACACCATTATCATGTTCTAAGAAGTTTTAGGAGCATAGAACTCTCTAATAATTTCTTCTATAGAAAATTTTGGGCGTGTTCACAATCTATCCCAATGCCGATTACCCCTTTCTAATATTAGCTTTTGATTGTTCTCCTCCTTTACATACCTTTGTAAAGCTTTTTGAGAGGTGAAAATTTTCTTTTCAAATTTCCTTTGGAGCTACAGCCTTAGCCAAAATTTTACCCTTAGCAGGTATAGTAAAATTTTTCAATAAAACGCAAAATTGAACTTAAACCAAATTGAAGTACCCACACACCAATTACTAAAATCTTCACCAAGAAATCTTCTTAAGGTGCCAAAAAATCGAATTGTAGGCAAAGAAATTCAAAAGCACATAGATCTAAGAACACATAAACCCACCAATTTAATCTCACAAATATGGAATAAAATTAGGTTAAAACATTAAATTAGAAGGATTTCACAAAATTTTGAAAGACTTTATGCTTGATTTCTTGTCTCCTAGAAATTTTCCCAAGAAAATCCCTTTTGCTGGTTTTTAATCAAGAAATTCTTACTTTCTACCCTTCTTATTCTTCCTCAAATCTAAAAATTGTAGAACAAATTAGTCACTTTCTGATATTTAGATTCAAGAATTTGGGTGTAATTGTAATGAGTTTTGTGTGAGGAAGGATGGGGAAGGGTTTAGAGGTGTTTAGGGGTAATTTGAAGGTGTTTGGAAGGGTTGAGGAAGAGTAGGCTGCACTAGTGTAGCCCTTTACATGTGATTGGCCAGGGATTGGGGGCATCTCCTAGGCTTGTGCGCACGTCCAGCGCCCAGCCCATAATGGTTGGGTACGGCTCCCCTGCAACAATGCTACTCAACCATGTGTTAATTAGTCATTCCGGTCTATTTTTTGGTCTGTTTTTCGTGTGTAGCTCATATTTTGTTCGAACTTGCTCCAAACGTCGTTTAAGACCGAAAACATCAAATTAATTTAAGTTAGTCTAAAATTAAAAAAAAAATTAAAATTAAAGTAAACTACAAAAATTAAAAGTTTAGAAACATGGGTGCATCTTGGCTCCCACTAAGTGCTTGTTTAACATTTTTAGTTAGACATTACAACTATTTTATGTGATTGAACTTCTTGAATCTCCATTGGAGATGCCATTGAATTCCCTGACAAAATGAAAACTAAAAGTAACACGAATATTCATGCCAAAGCACAACCCAAACAAAAATAGAAAAACAAGAAAATTTAAAAACATAGAATACTCCCCTCATAATGCAAAGTTGGTTTAAGAATTTTTAGATAATGTGCACCCGTCATCCATTGGGAAGCATCATCACAAAGCCAAGGTGGTTTAGCTATCTTTATGTAGTCTTATCCATGCAAAGTGTTTGTTCAACATCCCCATATTATTTGAATACAGAACACCTTATAGTGTACGAGGGCATCTCCTCGACAAATTGTGACTTCATGTGGCTCACCTCAATTTCTTTGGCAAAGGATAGCTCTTAAAGTACCAATAGAGGTGAATTATCTTCCAATTCATACTCGGTAGCCAATTTGTCAATGAGAGGAGACGTCAACATCATAAGATTCATTTATCTTGTAGCACGTGATGTCATGCCGTAATAGATTCTGTGATTTGCCTTTCTCATCACCTTCAATGTATAAATTAGCACTTGTGATTGGTTCTAAAAGTTGTCTCTCAAATGGTGTCCCTACTTGCTCTTTTAGCATATTGTCACTAAATGGTGGTATCTGTTGGCCCCAAAGCAACCTAAGAGGGGGGTGAATTAGGTTTCTAAAAATTACTTTGAGAAATATTGAGATTTTCAAATTGAATGCAGATATAACAAAATCAATAGAACAGTAAAGTAAAGAGAGAAAAATTAAACAATCAATACTTCCAAGCTATCAAGCTTGAAGTATCAAATCTCTTGAATGCTTCACACACTTGGTGAGCCAATAATCTTTACAAAGTTGGGAAGTTCTTGCTCACACTAAAACTCTTTTAGTTGAGCCAAGAATCTTACTTACAACCACACTTTCATACAAGATTATCACTCCACTCAAAGTTGAATTACACTAACAATTGCACACTAATACAATAAAGCATTATAGTCAATTTGCACTCAAATTACTCTTTTCTAAGGCTTGTATACAATGTATTAGATACCTTTTTCAGGTTATTAAAGCACCTATTTATAAGAGTAATAAATAGTGGTTTCAACTACTTCCTAATGGCTAAGTAATAAATGCACAAAAAATAGCCGTTGGGGTTTCGAACGTCCGAGAAGGAATGAATGCGTCCGAGGCAGTGTCCGATCTTCTTTCAGTTTTGTTGAGAGGCTTCGTTCGGACGTCCGTGCATCCGTAGTTCCTTCGTCCGACAGAGGTTTCGGACGGTCCTGAGCGTCCGAAAGAGAGGTAGTAGGATCGTCCATTTTTCTGCCAGTTCGTTCGGACGATGCAATGCGTCCGAGGAGTTTTGACCTAGTTCGGACAGTTCTGTGCGTCCGAAAGATCTGTTCCTGCAAAAGCTTATTTTACAGAGTTAAGTGTTTATGTCATCATCAAAATAAGGTTTGATCAAAAAACATCAATCTCCCCCTTTTTGATGATGACAAACCTTTATGTAAAAGCAATTGGATATGACTAATCAATTTGCAATATATCACAATTGGATATCAATCATCAACATATCAATCATCAAAGCATAATAATATAGAGAAGACTACTCCCCCTTTTGACATCAATCAAAAAGACTCCCTCTTAGAACATGCAAGTAGTTTGACAGAAATGAAACAAGTTTAATACATCCAACTGAAAAGCTTAATGGTGCTATAGTCAAGGAAATACACAACCAAGGCACAGAAGTGCTGAAAACCAAAAGAAATGTTGAAAACAAAGTACAAATGTGAAAAGAACTAATGTGAGTCATTACGCTTCTTGGAGCGCTTTTCAGTCTTTTGGCGTTTGGATGGAACATCTTCAGCGGTGGCTTCACTGTCATCCTCCTCTCCGGTGCGACGTTGCATGATGAAGTCAAACGTGTCGTCAACATCCTCATCATCGTCGTCGTCATCGTCATCGCTAGCTCTCTACACTTGAGCAGCTTCTGCATTGTCTTCACGGGTATGTTCATCTTCAGGTTCATCACTGTCAGAAGATCACTCAAGTGGATATTGGGACTGAAGATTAGCAAAATGAACTTGAGCCGAAGCAGACATGCCAAGGCTGAGTGCCTCTTGGAGAATCATTTGACGAGTTTCAAGTCGCTTTAACTTTTGATTTGTGCGACATTGAAATGAACTGACTTGAGTGCTTAGAGAGGTGAGAAGTCCACAGATATGTGAAAGAGATGGTTCAGATGTAAGTGGAGGTGGTTGAGGAGCAGCAGAATGAGGGATAGTAAAATCAGAGTTGAAACTCGTCAAATGATTCTCCAAGAGGCAATCTGCCTTAGTTAGCCATTGATCGCTGAAAAAAAGGAGGCCTTTGAGTTCAATATGAGGATTTTTTAAAATAGGGAGGATATTGTTTGTTTTCGCTGAAAGGAATGTTGAGGAAATCAAAAATTTTGGTTAGAAATTTGCCAAAAGGAATGTTTCTTCGGGTATCTAAGAAAGAGTTCCTATAGGGAACAAAAAAGATACCCAAAGTCAAGAGGAATAACCTTGAAAACACAAAAGAATAAGTAAAGTTGCATTTTTCCGGGTCAGTACGATGCCCGTCAGTTGGCAATAACAGATTTGTGACAAGGGTGTACAGAATATGGATTGTTCAAAAGCAAGCAGTTGTAGTTTTGGCTTCCAAGGCCTGTTTAAAATGGATGTTAAAAATAGCTTTAACTTCATCGATATCAAACTGAGTATCATCAGCGGGCCATTTGTCTAATGAAAGTCAAATAGGAGAAATCAGTGGTGTTGGAGACTTCACATTCAAAAATGGTGTTAATGATGTTTGATGAAATCTCAAGATTGGTGTTGTTAACACGAGAAATGAGAGTGCGAATAGTAGGACCTTTCTGAAGATTGGCCGTGAACTGAAGCACCATGTCATGATAAACAGGTAAATCAAGATGCACAAGATGACCCCAGTTTTGTTTCTCAAAACAAGATGTTGACAACACCAATGAAGAGATAGTTCATCAAATAGACAGGAAACCAGGACGTTGAACGATTATAGATTTACTTAAAAATGAAGTATACCGTTCGGATGCCATGGCATCGATAAATTTTGATAAAATTGGATTGGTGGAGACTTTCTAGCTGATGATTCTCCTTGTAACAAGAAGCCTTCCCTTGAGTTTTTAGACATCATTTGCTGTAGAGGATACACAACGAGATTTCACTTTTGTGATAAAAGTTAACACGGCTTGTTATGTTATTGAGCATTCAAGAGATTTTGTCTCTTATACACATTTAGATAATGTATAAGATTTAATTTTCCTCTAATCTTTACCGTTCTTCGTCATCGAGATTACCGCTTCGTTGGACAACAACCATCAACGTTGATGATGAAAAGAATAAGACAAATTTTGCCAGAGGGTTTTCGGGGGAGGTGGTGAGTCCGAAATGGGGAAGTTCGATGGTTTTAATCAAACAGGGGCACCTTTCGGATGTCCGAACGTTTGATATGCGTCCGACTCTCGAAGCGTCCGAAAGCCGAAGAACGGACGGCCGAAGGAGGAGCTAGTGCGTCCGAAGTTCTTTCGGACGATGGTGCGTGTCCGAAAAATTTCCAGAAGTTTGGTAAAAAGAGAATAATGTTCGGACGATTATGAGCATCCGAGAAGTAACATCAGCTTTCGGACGATCCAGAGCGTCCGAAAGGAGAGTTGTTCGGACGAATAAGTGCGTCCGAACTATGAACCTATGCCAGATTTATTTGTAAAATCCCCAAACATTTTCTCAGCAATTCAAAGCGATCTAGAGCTAAGGGTTTTGTAAAAATATCAGCCAATTGATCTGAAGTAGGCACAAAATCAACACGAATTTCTTTTTTACAAACAAGGTCTCTAATGAAATGATGCTTAACATCAATGTGTTTGGTTCTAGAGTGCATAACAGGATTTTTTGTGAGATTGATTGCACTAGTGTTGTCACACAATATGGGAACACAATCAAAAAATACACCAAAATCTTTCAGAGTATGTTATCATCCAAAGAAGTTGAGCACAACAATTTCCAGCAGCAATGTATTCGGCTTCAGCCGTAGAAAGAGAAATAGAATTTTGTTTTTGCTAAACCAAGACACAAGACAATTTCCCGAAAATAACACATACCACTGAAAAATGTACTCTAATGCATTGGATGTCAAGCATGTCTCAAATTTCATTAGAGACCTTGTTTGTAAAAAAGAAAGCGTGTTGATTTTGTGCCTACTTCAGATCAATTGGCTGATATTTTTGTCAAAATACACATAGGCTATCAAATGTGATTCTTTAGGGCAAGATTGAAATCATGCACATAAATTGACAGCAAACATACATATCTGGTTTACAAAGTTAAGTAAAGTAGACTTCCGATCATACCTCTATAGTGTTTTTCATCAACACTATTACCTTCTTCGTCTTTTGTAAGTTTGGTTGAAGTGCACATTGGCGTGCCAACTTGTTTGCAATCTTCCATTCCAAATCGTTTGAGTAGCTCCTTTGTGTACTTGATTACATGCCTGTGTAATAAACGTTCCTTCCTTAGTTTGATGAACTTGTAATCCGAGGAAAAATTGCAACTTACCCATCATACTCATCTCAAACTCTTCTTGCATTAAATGTGAAAATCCTTACACAAATTTTCATTAGTTGCTCCAAAAATAATATCATCGACATAAATTTCAACGATTAACAAACCATTTGAATCCGTTTTTGTAAAAAGAGTGGTGTCAACTACACCTCTTTTGAATCCATTTTTTATCAAGAACCTACTAAATCTTTCATACCAAGCTCTTGGAGCTTGTTTTAAACCATATAAAGCTTTGGAGAGTTTGAAAACATAATTTGGAAGATTTTTATTTTCAAAGCCCGGAGGTTGTTCGACGAAAACTTCTTGGTCGATAAAACCATTTAAAAAGGCACTTTTGACATCCATTTGAAATAATTTGAAATTATTGAAACATGCAAATGCTAGAAACATGCGAATGGATTCTAACCTAGCCATGGGTGCAAAGGTTTCATGACAAAGTCAATGCCCTCTTCTTGAGCGTAACCTTTTGCAACAAGTCTAGCTTTGTTTCTTATGATTTCACCTTTGTCATTTAATTTGTTTCTAAAACCCATTTAGTACCAATAACGGGATGAGAAGAAGGTCTTTCAACTAAGGTCCATACATTATTTTTCTCAAATTGACTAAGTTCATCTTGCATAGCATTAACCCAAGATTCATCACTCAAAGAAACATCTATATGTTTAGGTTCAACGTGAGAGAGTAATGCACAATTATTATTCAAAGGTTTATGAGAACGAGTAGTTACCCCATCGGATAGATCACCTATGATTAAATCTTGAGGATGACTAGAGACGAATCTCCAAGCTTTCGGAAGATCATTTTGAGCATCCTTATTCTTTTCATCATCAATTTGATGGTTGTTGACATCAACGCTTGAGGTAATCTCTTGAAGATCTTCATGAATAACGAGCTTTTCGAGCTCCTTTAAAATACCTACATCTTCATCTTCACAGTTAATAAATTCTTTGAGATAACATCATTAGTTTCATCAAATGTAACATGCACAACTTCTTCAATTAAAAGCGTTCTTCTATTGTAAACTCGGTATGCTTTCTTGTCACTAGAATATCCTAGAAAGATTCCTACATCCGATTTTTTGTCAAATTTTCCAAGGTTTTCTTTGATTTTTAAAATAAAGCATTTGCAACCAAAAACTTTGAAATAGTTCACAACAGGTTTTCTACAAAAAAGGAGTTCATAAGGAGTTTTATTTAAAGAGGATCTTAATAAAACTCGATTCATAACATAACAAGCCGTGTTAACTGCTTCGGCCCAAAAGTATTGTGGTAAGTCACATTCACTAATCATAGTTCTAGCCGTTTCTTGAAGAGTCCTATTTTTCCTTTCAACAACACCATTTTGTTGAGGGACTCTAACAACCGAAAACTCATGAAAGATACCGTTGTGATCACAAAAGTCGGGAAAACCCCCAAATTTAAATTCAGCACCATTGTCACTCCAATTGTTAGACGAACAATTTTTGTATCCAAAAAATTTTGAATTTTGGAAAACAATTTTACAAATTTTTCAAATGCTTCACTTTTGTGAACAAGAAATAATACCCAAGTATACCTAGAATAGTCATCTACGATAACAAATGCATATTTGCAACCACCTAGACTAGCATATTGAGTAGGTCCAAATAAGTCTAAATGCAACAATTCTAAAGGTTTATGAGTAGACACAAAATTCTTTGGTTTAAAAGAAACTTTGACTTGTTTACCAAATTGGCAAGCATCACAAATTTTATTTTTCAAAAATTTCAGTTTTGGTAAACCTCTTACCAAATCTTTCTTGGCGAGTTTTTCAATCAAATCCATATTAAAATGACAAAGTCTTCTATTATAAGCCAAGGATCATCTATGGAAGCGGTAAGACATTTTACATTGCTATTGCTAATTTTATCAAGATAAATCACATAAACATCATTGTGCCTAGTGCCCTTGAATAACACAACATGATTTTTGGTCTATCAAGGATAAGACATTCTTGCTTGGTAAAGAAAACATATAAATTTTTGTCACAAAGCTGACTAACACTTAATAAATTATAGTTCAAATTATCAACAAGAAGTACATTCTTAATCAAGGTTTCACCATTTTTACCTACATCACCAATGCCGATTGATTTTGCTTTGTTGTTGTCTCCAAAGGTGACTTTTTCACTATTTTTGGATGTAAGATTTGTGAAGAGAGAAGCATCACCCGTCACGTGCCTTGAACATCCACTATCTATGAACCACTTAGCATTGTTGGCGATGTTAAGTACCTACACAATAGTTCAATTGATAACTTTTGGTACCCATATTTTCTTGGGTCCATTTGAGTTAGTGAAATTGCTTTCGATCCATGCAACTTTCATTCCAAGTTTTTCATTCCTCTTGACATAACACCTATTCTTAGCATGTCCATGTTGTTGGCAATATCTACAAATAATGCTTTTATTACCATATAAAGAAGATTTTGGTTTTACCAAAAATACATAAGTCATCCCTTCTAAACATGACAAAATTTTTGTTGATTGCTACATTTCTATTTCTTTTCATATCAAAAATATTTTCTTTCTTTCTAGATAGAAGAGTATTCAAATCATCCATTCTTTTCTTCAAGGAGGCTTGTTCTTCCTTGACCTTTGATCTCACATGCATTCTTTTCTTCAAATCACGATTTTCTTGCGATAGCCTATTGTTTTCATTCACAAGTTTAGAGTTAGCATTCAATAAAGCATTTGACTTTTTAGCTAACTCCTTATTTCTAGCATATGATTCCTTTAAGCTATCATGTAATTTCAAAATGAAAGCTTCAAGATCATCTTCACCATTTTCATCATTAGAGTCATAGTTAGAATTTACCTCATCATCTCCAATGGCCATGAAGGCCATTTGTGCCGACTCCATTTCTTCTTCAACTTCTCCTTCGGAGTTTCAATCATCCCATGTGATTTGAAAGTTGTTGAATCTTGGTTTTCTTCCTTCCTTCTTTTTCTTGGAAGGACACTTATTTGCAAAATGCCCTGAGTTGACCGCATTCAAAGCATTTTTCATTTTGCTTCTTCATTTCAAGCCTAGACTTCCCTCTGAAATTATTTGAATTTGTAGCTCCGCCTCTTCTCATTCTTCGTCTGTTGATGTAATGTTTAAGAAATCCTTTGGTGATGAGTGCAAGATCTCCTTCATCAAGATCTTCATCTTCTAGATTGATGGAGCTATTTTCATCTTCCTCTTGAGAGGTCTTTAGAGCAATGCTCCTTCTTGGCCTTGCTTCTTCATCATCCACAACCTTAGCCTTTAACTTGAGTTCATAAGATGTAAGAGAATTGATTAGTGATTCAATAGGCATTAAATTTAAATTCTTGGCTTCCTCTATAGCAATTGTTTTGGCATCCCATTCTTTGGATAGAGCATTTAAGATTTTTCTATTTTTTTCACCCAAAGAGTACTCCTTACTCAAGGCTTCAAGATCCTTTATAATGTCAATGACTCTGTAACCTGCAGTACATTTTGTCTATGTTCTCATGTGGTTCCATCTTGAAGGATTCATACTTGGCAACAAGTAGGGATTTCTTTTGCTCACGAACATCATCGCTCCCTTCATGAATTTCCTTCAACTTATCCCATATTTCTTTAGCAGAAATGCAACCCTTCACGCGAGTTGATTCATTTGCATCCAAGGCATTGTATAACACATTCATGGCTTTTGCATTCAATGTCAAGTTTGCCTTGTCTTGTGGAGTGAGTTCATTCCTTGTCTTTCTCTTCTTCTATTTGTCTGATCATCAATGATAGAAGCTTCAAATGGACCTTCATTGACAACATACCACAAATCAATGTCAATAGATTGCAGAAATATTTTCATTCTATCTCTCCAACTAATAAAATTTGCCCCATTAAACATAGGGGCCTAGTAACGGATTGACCCTCAAATACACATAACACCTGTGTCTTATACACATCTTTACTCAAAAGCAATTTAAACAATATAATGAGACATAGACAAGCTCTGATACCAATTGTTGGCCCCAAAGCAACCTAAGACAGGTGAATTAGGTTAAGAAAAATTACTTTGAGAAATATTGAAATTTTCAAATTGAATGCAGATATAACAAAATCAATAGAACAGTAAAGTAAAGAGAGAAAACTGTCACTAACTCAAATGGAAGCTATCAAGCTTGAAGTATCAAATCTCTTGAATGCTTCACACACTTGGTGAGCCAATAATCTTTACAAAGTTGGGAAGTTCTTGCTCACACTAAAACTCTTTTAGTTGAGCCAAGAATCTTACTTACAACCACACTTTCATACAAGATTATCACTCCACTCAAAGTTGAATTACACTAACAATTGCACACTAATACAACAAAGCACTATAGACAATTTGCACTCAAATTACTCATTTCTAAGGCTTGTATACAATGTATTAGATACCTTTTTCATGTTATTAAAGCACCTATTTATAAGAGCAATAAATAGTGGTTTCAACTACTTCCTAACGGCTAGCAGTAATAAATGCACAAAAAATAGCCGTAGGGGTTTCGGACGTCCGAGAAGGAATGAATGCGTCCGAGGTAGCGTCCGATCTTCTTTCAGTTTTGTTGAGATGCTTCGTTCGGACGTCCGTGCATCCGTCTGGTCCTTCGTCCGACAGAGATTTCGGACAGTCCTGAGCGTCCGAAAGAGAGGCAGTAGGATTCCATTCTTTCTGCCAGTTCATTCGGACGATGCAATGCATCCGAGGAGTTTTGACCTAGTTCGGACAGTTCTGTGCATCCGAAAGATCTGTTCCTGCAAAAGCTTGTTTTACAGAGTTAAGTGTTTATGTCATCATCAAAATAAGGTTTGGAAAACATCAGTATCCTTAGTGAGCTTTCTGATTTTGTAGCAGCAAGTTGTCCAATCCATTCCTCCAGACTATGTATTTCCTCATCATGAATAAATAATGTCTATTTAGAATCATCCGTTGATTCAAAATATGTTGTCATCATCTCCTCAAGGTTGGTCTTTTCTTCCCACATGAGACCATTGAAATTGTAGATGTGGTATTATTTTATTGAGTGGATTTGTGTAGTACTGCTGATATGGGTAACACAGGTAGTCTGATAGGATTGTATGTATCATTATACAAATATGCACACCAATTGGAGGAATTTGAATGATTAGCATAATCATAAGAAGGAAAATTGTATGTGTTACCTCAAAAGTTACACGTATTTTGCACTTGCATTACATTGTCTAACTTCTTATTTAATGCTTCTAATTGATTTGCCAATTTTGTATACATATTATCAACATAAGCACTGGCAGTATTCTCAATTGACCATGGACACAAATTTCTATGCATGATAATAAAAATTATACAAATCAAGAAATAAATAAAATTATATTTAGACTAGAAATAAAGTGCTTAGTTAGATGTTAATAGACTACACAATTTTAGAACTAAATCCCCAAAAACGGTGCCAAAACATTGTTCGTGCTACGATTAACTATTCCTAGATACGACTCACGAAATATGAAAGTATATGTACCGCAAATGTAATTTAATGTTGAGTATAGTATCATTCCTAGAGAGACTATGCTAACACTCTGCCAAGCATATAAATGTTACACTTTTGATCCTATTTAAACTAACAAATTGGATGGTGGAAAATAATGAAACACAAGATAAGAACAAAGCAATAATTCAAGTAAAGAGTGAAGATAGTTGATAGTTAAGTTATTTAGGGTTCATTCATCCCTTAGGAATCCCCTCATTTGATTCATTTATTCGTTCAATCAATTCTTGATTCACTTATTGTTTACTAGTCTAGAGTCCTATGTAATTGTGAGTTATCTTTCGACTTCTCTCACAAATCTACTAAAGCTAGCCAACTTACTATATTTCTATGTGAATTTAGCCAAGCTTAATTCATAGATGACCGCTCTATAGGACTACCTAAGATGAATAGTTATCCTTCAGTCCGTATTTATGAAACGTCCGTCCTTCCTAATAGAACTTATGAACTAAGGCTAATCAACCGAGACCAATTCCTAGTCCCAAAATCTCCTCTTTTGATTTCTGAATTAGAGTTACAAATCAGTTTATAAGTGGATTCGGTTTATAAACAGATTTAATACCATATAATTGAGCAAATCAAGCATAAGATGATAATCATGAACAAAATAAATCAAATCAATTGAGATTCATGGCAAGTTATGAACAAAACCTATATTTACGATTTAGTGCATCATCATACCAATTAATACAACACAAGAATTGAATAGAACTGTGAATAGCATATTAAATACAAGAAATAAGGAAGAGAATGAAAAACTAAAGTTGTCAAGTCGAGCTTCTAATTTTCTCCCTTGCTCTCTTCTCCAATGGTTGTTCTTGTGTTGATTTTCTTCATTACAGCCATCTAATGAATCCTGTCAACCCTCACACTTTTTCTGTGTTCTATTATGTCTAACTATTCTAATTAATAACCTAACATGACCCTTAAATAGAGTTAATTAGGGTTTATATGGAAATGGGTCAAAAAATGCAGAAAACCTATCAAAACCCCTCATTGTAAGGGCCTAGGCTCCCCTTCCTGCCTCCCGGGCACGTCTAGGCCCAAATGTCAGAGGATGGGCACCCTACTAGCCTTTTGGGCCCCGGCAGTGCCTAGTGTCAACGGTCCAATCTAGATTCAAAGTGGATCCCCACAAGTATACGAATCGAACAAGTAATACAGAGTAAGTAGAGATAATTCCCATAAGGACTATTCTCAAATCCCTCAACAAGTACCAGAATGGCACACATACAACCTTATCTAAATAAATAGTGAAATAATGATAAATTAACTAAATAACTAAAACTCGAAATCAATATAATTAAAACCTAGGATTTATTCTTCATTTACCAATCCAATTAATTAAGTCAATTTATTATTCCTTCAATTCTACATCTCATTTACTAATCTAGGGGTTTGGTGACAATAGCAATTTCAGTTAAGACATATTGCAAATATATTAATCATGACCAGTCCATTATATATCTATGTGAATTATGTAAGCCCCAATTAATGCATGTTGGTCCCAAAGCAACCTAGGGGGTGAATTAGGTTTCTTAAAATACTTTTAGAGATATTAAGATTTTTCAAATAAAAACTGATATAATCGAATCAGTGAAATAGTGAAGTAAGAAAGAGAGAAAATTAATCAGCCAATACTTCTAAGCTAACAAGCTTGAAGTATCAAATCACTAAAATGCTTCACACACTTGGTGAGCCAATAATCTTTACAAAGTAGGGATATTCTTGCTCACACTAAAATTCTTTTAGTTGAGCCAAGAATCTTACTTACAACCTCACTTTCGTACAAGATTATCACTCCACTCAAAGTTGAATTGCACTCTAAACTGCACACTAATACAACAAAGCACTATAGCCAATTTGTACTAAAATTGCTCTTCTCTAAGGCTTGTATTCAATGTATTAGATGATCTTTACAGAATATCAAAGCAGTTACTTATAAGAGCAATAAATTGTGGTTGCAACTACTTCCTAACGGCTAAATAATAAATGCACAAAAAGTAACCGTTGGGGTTTCGAACGTCCGAGATAGATGGGATGCATCCGACACAGCGTCCGATCTTCATGCAGTTGGTGAAGAGCTTCGTTCGGACGTCCGTGCATGCATCCGTTCCATCATCCGATAGAGACTTCAGAAGGTCATGTTCGTCCGTTTGGAGAAGCAGTAGGATTCTTCCTTCTGCCTGTTCGTTCGGACGGTGGAATGTGTCCAAGAATCTTGACACAGTTCGGACGGTATAGTGCGTTCGAAAACCCTGTTTCTAACAAAACAAATACCAAACCTGCAAAAACTTGTTTACAGAGTTAAGTGTTTATGTCATCATCAAAATAAGGTTTGGAAAACATCAATGCATTCATGCAACCCTAATTGACTACCTAAGATGAGCAGGTATAATTCTATGTACCCATGATATGGTTCAACCTATGGATGATTATTCTGAACAAAGACTATTTCAACCTGTCCTAAACCTGGACTTCCTTTGTAGATTCTTTATAAATAAGGTTGCAGATAAATCTAGATGGTGGCCAGTCATCTTAAGGAATTAAAATTACTTCAAATAAGCAAACGCATGTATGTAAAATCAAATGGAATATACGAAGATCATTAATCAATAGTCATAGTAAAATCCAAACGAACCCTAGTCTAGGGTTTATATCATCATCGAGTAAAATACATTAGATGAATAAATTATAGCCATTGAAAGAATAAATAATGACAAGGAAAGGAAATAAGAAGGGAAACTTGGGCTTAATCTCGATTCTTGGCTTTCTATGTGTGAATCCTCCTCTTGTAATGGTATTCTTCACTTCTCCTTATTATGTTCTCCAGATGCTTACTCTAACCCTAAACTGATGCTACAATGTTTATTCCTCTCTCTGTTATTTCTCTTATGTTAACAATAGGCTAGGAACACTTATTTATAGCCCCTATTAGGGTTTTACAAGTTTGGAGGTAAAAAATGCCACTAGGAAGCAGTACAAGTCAAAAACTGGCTAAATCTTGAGATCCTTTTTGACCCTGCAGCCCAAGCGTGACATAACTTCCTAGACACACCTACGCCTAGAGAGCAGTCCTTGGGTGTGACTCTGGTCCCCCAGGCATGTGTAGGCCAACTCGTTGTCTTTACTCCGTTACGCTTCATTTTCGATCTGTTTGGCCTCCGAATAATCCAAAACTTATAAAAGCACCATAAGATACATAAGTGTATTTAGATATTAAAAACACGTAAATTAATATTTAGACAGTAAAATCCTAAAATTAATAAAGTATACCAAATTAATGAATAAGACACCTCGTAAACCGACAAAAACTCAAGCTAAAATGTATGTAAACAACTCTCTTTTACAGAGTTAACATACCGTACAACTTGAACTTTTACTCGTCCCGAGTAAAAAAATAGTTAAACACAAATATATTCAAGCACATCAATTTCCTTCAACATGTCAATTGTCATAATAAAGGTAAAACTAAACAAGAGGAGATATGGATATAACATGAATATAAAAGAACATTCATCTTGCTAATCAAACCCAAATCATCATTATGAGAGTCATTATGAAAGTGTTAACTCTTCTCTCGTGAAAGCAGATAGCACTCGTTCACTAATTAATAAAAAACCCATTGAATATAAGTTTAACAAGTGATGAACATGTTGTAAGAAATTTTAAGCACGCAAAATACTTACTAATACAAGAGAACTCAAACCAAGGATCAATTAGGTCTTTAAAGCTTGTAACCTAGGTTAAGAGATCCAGGTAGAATATGTATGGATAAAAGTAGTTTAAATCACCTTAGACACGTTAGTGAATAACTTGGATCATAATCCTTCAAAACATTCCCCAAGTAGCCATACCCTTTAACCAACCACAACTTTCAAAGGCAAAATGCAACTTCTTTATTACAACTTAGAAAGAATTTTCCCTCTTTACACATAACATTAAACACAAATTTAGAAGGAATTGCTCTTCTTTTCTTTCTTTTTTTTTTCAACACATAAAAGGTGGTTTGCATCAAACAAGATTTAATGAGGCACATTAACTTTCTCCCAACAACACTTTCTTTCTATCCACCATTACATCAATAACCACAGCATTGATATCCTAGAGGAACCAACACAAACTATTAAGGTGATGGGTAGAAAGAAGGATAAAATAGAAAGGATTATCATGGCCAAATAATATGGTTAAACAAAGAAATAAGGGTTATAAAACTCAAACACTAAGGATAAAATGTCATTTATGTAGGCTTTTGGCACACATGGTCCAAAGAACTCACCTAAATCATTTCCTTGGTCAAAAATCCACTCATACTTCACAAGTATAAAAATCACACACAATTCCAACAAATACACAAGTTAAACAAATATCACAAGGCAATCATTGATCAACACTCATTGAAAGTTACCTCACTCTCACACCCTCACTCAAGGGAATATATTTAAGTATATAGTGATAACACTTCATACGTCAAAGGATTCAAAAAGTAATAGAAAATTTGTATGCATTTTCAATCTATACACTCTAACAAGACTGAAGTTTCACTTTGAAACTTTTTAAACAATTGACATATATCTCAAAAGTTAATGAACTCAAATAAGACAATAAAAGGAAAATCTTTTTGTTTAGCCTTCTACAATACTTCAGGCAAAGAGGGCACAAAAATTCTAAAAGTTGCCATTTAGTAGCTAGAGAATCTTTTATGCAGTTAGATTCTCAAGACGTATAAAAACTTTCTAAAAATAAAAAATCTTATTGTGTTTTTGGAAATTTTTGTTTGAAAAGAAAACCTAATTCCTAGAACAAATGCACCACCAAAGATCAACAAAAATAAAATAAAAACTCAAACATTCCCAACACAAAGCACATATTACAAACACATGTAGATAACTTAAAATGAAATATTGTCCCTAATTTTTTCACACACAAGTAAGACAAGAAAAACATTAAAATATACTAAAGAAACAACAAAAACAACATAGTCCTAGCTTAGATTGTAGATTCATAATTCACCCTCTTCTTCCTTTTCGTCATCTTCACTCACTGTTTTCATCCTCAGAATCACTTGAATCATCCTCCGCTTGCTCTTCTTATATTTGGGAGTAGACGAAAAAGTTGGAATGTGACTCATACCAATGTTCGAGGCCTTACCAATATAGTTGAATAATTGTCCCACGACTTTCATGTATTAGTGTTGATGCTCTATTTGATGCTCAAGATTCGCCAATCAGCTCTCCATGCTTTTCTTTGTAGTTGGAAGATTGGTTGAGATTGATGCCTTGTTTTTGCTTGATTGCTTCAAAATTGAATTCATTATTGTAACCATTCAATTGTTGATCGGCTTATTCACTGCAATCCTTCTATCAATTTCATCATCGCAATGAATACCTGCATTAAAGCACAACTAAGTGATCAAGTAAGGAAACTAAAGTCCTTTCAATTAGTTCTAGCCAAATGAAAATTTTCAACATGAATACCATGACCAATGTCTATGCTTTTCCCTTTTAACAAACAATATAGCAACACAATTTGATCTTTAGCCACATCGGCTGGTTGCAAGCAAATTGAAGTGTTAATGATGTTAAAACAAACTTTTGCAATCGGAGATAAAAAATTCATGAGAAAAGAAATTTTCATTTTTTAAGCATTCTTCACAACATTCCAAATCACTTCAACACCATTATAAAGAAATTTAGACATTTTAACCAAATCCGGATCACATTGTCTTTGATACTTAGCATATCTATTTCTATCCATAGATGAAACTCCAAAATAGTCATTTAAAGAATCACAAGTAAAATGAACTCTCTTACCTCTAACAAAAACAAAACCATTTTCATGTTCAATAACATTTGTATAAAATTCTATTACTACTTGTTCAATGGCAAATTCTTGATGCATACGAAATTTCACCCAACCTCTCTTCAGAATCATAGTTTCTACTTCATTGAAGAGATCATTATGTGTCCATGTGATAAGCTCATAAATATCTTAAGTTTTGTGTATCATTTACCTCATTTTTATGCGTTGTAAGAAATATTTGAGTTAATTATGAGAGAGTTTAATTGGTTTATTCTTAGCTTTTGTAGGGTTGAAGTGCAAAAGGAGTTCAAAAAGGACAAAATAAAGTGAAGAAAAATCAAAACAGCAAAGCGTGCACAAGCATTGAGCAATTTGGGCACTCTTTTTTATTTAAGTATAACTTTTTGATCTAAGCATTGATTAACTTGGTTCAAGTAAGCATTGGAAAGCTAAGAAGAAGAGCTACAACATTTATGTTTTGTGCTTTCCCAGATTCCGTTGGCATCAAGGTCAAAATTGGGATTGAAGTTCAAGCGGATAGGTAGAAGAGAGATCACATACGCCCAAAACCCAGTGCATGTGCGTCATTTGAAGCGAAGATGAGGTCTGGAGGCAAAGCCAGCCACACGCACCCAAAACCCAAAGCATGTGCTCTCGTGCCTGCGAGTGTTTACAAAAATTATTATTTTTTACAGCTTTCTTCATCTTGTTGGACTCTTTTTCAAGGGTTTTCATGCATTTCTTATGTCATCAGGAAATTTATAACCCTTGAATCCCTTACAAATACTCCTTTCATAGTTGAGTTGAGGGGACACAAAGTTTTTATCGTTCTTTAGTCGTAGTTTTATCAGCTTTATTTTGCGTGTTTTCCCGTGGACTTTTGTGCCTAAAACTTCATTCTTGGTCATAGGAACTGAAGTAATGGATTCATTAACGTTGTGAAACTTATTGTGTTTCAATTATTCGATTCTTATTTCCAGTATTGGTTATTTTTTTCCATTTATTTTTATGATTGCTTCTTTTAATTGCTATGAAGGCCAAATAGTTAATTAATGGATTCAATCTATAGCCAGATTAATATTGGTTGCATTGTCCAATCTAATGTGTGAAGAAACTAGGTTTAATAATTGTTGGATTAGGGTTATTGAATCTGGGGGAAATAACTAACTAATTGACATAATCGTGTGTTCTTATGTTGTATTTGTCTAATTGATCTTTCTAGTTCTCAATGCTTTTACTTGATTAGTTTCTTTGGCACTTGTCTGGATGTCAAATTAATTGGTAGTTAGGGTTAATTGGATTGCGTGGTGAAGATTAACTAAACTTAAGGAAAGAAACAAGAATAAGCTATGAATTGGAATTCAGGCTAAGTTCTTCAATTAGGGCTTGATATAGGAATTGTTATACTTTTTGCGTCAATGATTAATTATCAAATTTCCATGGTGGATGTGGACCAAGACCAAGAATACTTCTTTCTCTTGATTTTCTTCAATTCAATTCAATTCCATTGTTTTTTAGCTAAATCGTGTTTTAATTCAATTTCTTCACAACCCCCTATTGTTACAATCGGAACACAATTTGTTACACTTTCTATGGGACGATCCTGTACTTCCATTACTACATTAATCTTTAGAAATATAGGTTTGTTTTTGGGTGCAGGCGACAACATGACCAAAATTTTGGCACTGTTACTAGCAAGTGTTTTGCTTAAACTGTGTTTATATTTTATTTTTGTTATACTGTTTTATTTTTTTTAACTGTGTATGCCTGAAACTCGAACGAGATACTAATAAAGGTGCTTTACAGTTTGACCCAGAAATTGAAAGAATTATGCACAGGTTAATAAGAGAGACGTGTAAAGGATTTCAAAAGGATGAAATTATGGCCGAAAATCAAACTCTTGAGGATTTGGTGGCTTCGAATTTTAATCAACAACCTCTCTACATTACTTATCCCGCTTTAGATGCTGATGTTACTCTTGAGTTGAAATTTTGACTAATCCATCTTTTGCCTTCTTTTCATGGATTGCCAGGTAAAGGTCCTAATAATCATTTAAAGGAATTGCATTGTGGTCTGCACGTGTATGAAACCTAATGGGGTCTCTGAAAAGCATATAAAGTTGAAAGCATTCCCATTCTCGTTAAAGGATAAAGCAAAGGATTGGCTATTTGATCTACCCCTAGGAAGTATTACTACATAGGAGTAGTTGAATAGGCTATGCTTAGCCAAGTATTTCCCAGCCTCAAAAACAATGAATATAAGGAACGAGATATGTGGAATAAGACAGTTAACAATGAGGAATCCTTATACAATTATTGGGAAAGATTCAAGAATCTCTGTGCCAGTTGTTCTCATCACCAGATTAGTGATTCCCTATTGATTCAATATTTTTATGAGGGACTTTTGACTCATGAGAGGAACATGATCAATGCTGAAAGTAGAAGAGCATTGGAGAATCTGACCATATAAGTTGCCCGTGAACTAATATCAAATATGGTAGCTCATTCTCAAAAACTTGAAACAAGACAAGATCCTACTCCCAACCATGTTAAAGCATGTGGAATTTGTTCATCAAATGGCTAGTCTAACCTTTCTTGTTCATCAAATGGCTGCAAGTACAATGCCAATAGTCAAAGCATGTGGAATTTGTTCAAATATAGGGCATTCTACAGATATCTGTCCAACTCTTAAAGAAGAATCCGGCGAGCAAGAACAAGTAGGGGAAGTGGGCGGATTTCAAGGGTCATCAATAGGAAATTGTGATCTTTTTTCTAATACATATAATCTTGGATAGAGAAAGGGATCATCCAAATCTCAATTATGGAAATCAATTACAGCAGCAGTTTTCTCAGCAAAATTGATAGAATTTTCAACTATACAGGCCGTAAATTGCTCAAAGACAACCATTCCCTTCGATTACTCAATATGCATGCATCTAGAAGAGATAGTTGATTCCTTGGCTACTAATTCTCTCCAATTTCAATAGGAAATGAGACAATTTCAGCAAGAAACCAATGCAAGTATCCAGCAATTGACAAACCAGATGGGTCAAATGGTAACTTCAATCAGTTAGTAGGAGGCTCAAAATTTAGACAAGATACCATCTCAAACCATAGTTAATCCAAGGGAGAATGTTAGTGCAATTATCCTGTGAGGTGGTAAGAAAATTGTAGCACCAATTCAAGCTCCAATTCAGAAAGAGAAAGAGGCAAAGGTTGAACCTGTATAAGGAAGATGTCAATCCAAAAAGAAAGAGGAAAATAAAGGTAAGATAATTGAATGGTCCCATAAGAAACCTAACTTCCTTTATCCCTCAAGCATTTAAGAAGTGGAAGGAAAATCCTAATATCGATATATATGAGACATTTTGTAAGTGTGAGATTAACATTCCTTTATTTTGATGCAATTAAACAAATACCTCGCTATGCTAAGTTTTTGAAAGAATTGTGTACTTATAAGAGAAAGCAAAAAGAGAATAAGGTTAGGAAAGTAGTAGTTGGAAGTAATGTTTTGGCCATAATTTAAAAATCCCGTCCTCAAAGCCCAAGGACCCAGGTAAGTTCTCCAGTCCTTATAAGATAGGCAACACAAGAATTGAAAAAGCCACGCTAGACTCAAGTGCATCTATTAATATAATGCCATATTCTATTTATGATGCATTAAAAATTGGACCTTTGAATAAGACTGGTATGGTAATTCAGTTAGTTGATAGATCTATGGCCTATCCAAAGGGAATAGTGGAAAATATCTTAGTTCATGTTGGGAGTTTGGTTTTTGCATTTCAAAAACATAAAAGTCAATAGCAAAAACCATTAACCTTGTTAGCAAGACCATTCTTAACTACCTCTCAAACTAAGATAGGTGTTCCAAATGGCACACTTAGCATGGAATTTGATGAAATAAGTGTTAATTTTAATATTTACAATAATGTAGAATCTTCTGACCGTACTAATATTGTTTCTTCAATTGAAATGCTTAAGCCTCCAATACAGGAAATTTTTGAACCTAGCAGCAATAATAGAGTGGAAGTGAGGCTGAATGAACATCTTGAGAAAAATGATGAGAACTTGTCTCCCAGTTCTAATTTGCAACAACATGTAGTAGCACTTGGAAGCCCTTCCATGTCTCAGCAGACGGGTAAAGCAGAATCCAACATTGTGCCAACTTCTAATGAGAAGTTTATGCTATCTGTTGTGCAGGAAGCAATTCCAGATTACAACCATCTCCCTGGTCACCTAAAATACTTGTTTTTAGAGGATAAGAAAAATGTGATCATTTTCGGTCGAATTAATGTGCCACAAGAAGAAAAGCTTGTTCAAGTCATTGAAAGAGCATAGGAGGTTGCATCCATCTTTCATGAGAATGGTGAAGAGAAAGATTCTCGGACTCCTCAACATAGGGGTTACCTAAGCAAAAAGAGGGCACTGTGTCGGGCCAACAACAATAAACAAAGGCGCTGCATGGGAGGCAACCCATGATTTTTTATTATTGTTTCGTGCGTTCATTGTTGATTTTATCACTAATTCCTCTTCGTTTATCAGATGATATCGTACTTTATGTTTGTTTTATTTTTAACTCATTTGTTATGTTCGTCTTTTCTGTTATGTGTGATCTCCAAGCGATTAAATTTTTTCTTGAATTTCTTGGAATTTATTCTTCGACTTTCTTGTTTTTTTTTTTACTTCCTTGGAGAGCTTAATGTTTTGTTTTTATTCTAGTGTTTAGTAATGAACTCCAACTCACATCTTCAGTATTTATTTAGTGATATACTTCAGCAAACGTTCTTCATTACCGGAGAAGCCTTTCTTTTCCCTTTCATGATTTTCTTTTCTTTAGCATTGAGGACAATGGTCATTTTTAAATGTGGGGTGGGGAGTTATTTGGATTTTCAGTTGTTTGGTGGACCAATTGTGTAGTTTGCTCATTTTTTTCTACAATATTTTTAGCTTTTCTTTTTATATTAGAGCTTTTTAAGATTCTTGAAAATTTTTGTTCGAACTAGTTAAAAATCTTTGAATTTTTTGAAAATTTTGCAATGCTTAGCATGCCTCTTTAATTTTCTGCACGATAATTCTTGAGTTGAACCATTCATGAGATGGGTAGTCGGTGTTAATAATTTCCTTGCATGAATTTTATGAATTCTTGAGCATTATAGCCATAAATTATTTTTATTTTTGATACTCAGAGATAATTGTATAGACTCACCAGTATTGTATCCCAGAAACTTTCTTTATTACACTTTCGAGGCAATTTTTTATAGACAACTTGATTTGGTTTAAAGATAAGGGTAGAGCATTTCTTTGGACGTTTGAGCCTTTCAAGCCAACCCTTATTGTTGAAATTTTTATCCCAGTACCCTTTTTGAGCCTTAACTTTTAATGAATGGAGAGAAACACCATTCGCTTTCTTTCATTAAAACTTATTTTTACCTACCTTTACGAGTTTAATAATTTCTTTTAGTTTTCTATCCAAAATATCCATTAACTGCTTTATTGCACACAATTATTTGTTAAGGAGATATAAGGGTGAAAGGTAGGTGAATAACGGTGGTAAATTGTTTGAGTGGTGTATATTTATGGGGTAAAAAGTGAATAATAATAAATAAATAAAACTTCTTGAAAATTGCACATAATGCCTATCATTGGTACCTGCGTTGGTATGTTTGCGATAGTGCCTATCTTTGGTACCCATGATGGGACCAGACCTGAAAAAAAAAAATCTTATATGAAGGAAAGGTCTAGAAAATGTTGGCATGTTGGGATAAATTGAAGAATGAGGACTTCTTATTGTTTGTTGTATGAAATTCTTCCTCAGTGTTTATTGATTAACTATGGGGTTATTTCTCTATAAGGATAGGTGATTTAATGTTTAACGAGAAGTTTTATTTTAATGGTGTGCAATATTATCTTAAAGCTCTTTCATTTGTTTTTTGATATTCTTATGCCTTCTTTGATTAGCCAATACCCTAGCCTAACGTTACAAGCTAAAAGTCCAATCTAATTTAAATTGAGTCCGTTGTATACATTAGTGGAGAGCTGTAAGAATTTTGAGCTATGGGATGTTCAAAAAAATTCTAAAAGTTTCCATGATTTGATTTGAGTGTTTTAAAAATTATTTTCTTGAATGGCTATGCACACATGCACCAGATTTGATGTCTTGGATTTTATTAGCATTTGACTTCTTAGACTACTCCTGATGGTGGAGTGGCTCTTGATTATTTATGTGGGCAATTGTTAAGATATGTTGGGTAAATTTTGGATGAGCTTAAGTATTTTAATTCTATTTTTTCTCGAGGACGATCAAAAGCTAAGTGTGGGGTGATTTCATAAGGTCATAAATATATTATAAGTTTTATGTATCATTTACCTCATTTTTATGTGTTATAAGAAATATTTGACTTAATTATGAGATTAATTGGTTTATTCTTCGCTTTTGCAGGGTTGAAGTGCAAAAGGAGTTAAAGGGACGAAATAAAGTGACGAAAAATCAAAAGAGCGAAGTCTGTACAAGCATTGAGTAATTTGGATACTGTTTTGTATTTAGAGGATAACTTTCACGTCCAATCTCTGATTAAGTTCATTCAAGATGAGTTTGAAATTTAAGAGGAAGGGCTACAACTTTTATGTTTTCCATTCTTACAGATTCTATAGGCTTTAGGCCCAAAATCGGGGTTTAAATTGAAGCAGATGTGGAGTGGAGGGCACACGTATGCCCAAAACCCAGCACATTTGTGCCATTTCTAGCAAAGATGAGTTCTGGAGGCAAAGCTAGCACACATGTGCCCAAAACCCAAAGCATGTGTGCGTGTGCCTATGAGGGTTCACGAAAATTATTATTTTTGACAGCTAATTTCTTCATCCGTTTGAACTCTTTTTCAAAGGTTTTCTTGCGTTTCTTTTGCGACAAGGAAATTTAACTCTAGAATCCCTTATAAATACTCCTTTGATAGTTCAGTTGAGGGTACGCAAAATTTTTATCGTTCTTCAGTCGTAGTTTTAGCAGCTTTATTTTGTGTGCTCTCCCATAGCCTTTTGTGCCTAAAAACTTCATTCTTGGTCAAGGGAACCGAAGCTATGGATTCTTTAACGTTGTGAAAGTTATTGTGTTTCAATTATTCAATTCTTATTTCAAATATTTGTTATTTTTTGCATTTATATTTATGATTGCTTCTTTTAATTGCTATGAAGGCCAAGTAGTTAATTAATGGATTCAATCTATGGCTAGATTAATATTGGTTGCATTGTCCGATCTAATTTGTAAAGCAACTAGGTTTAATAATTGTTGGATTAGGGTAATTGAATCCAGGGGAAATAACCAACTAATTGATATAATCACTTGTGCTTATGTTATATGTAGTCTAATTGATCTTTCTAGTTCTCAATGCTTCTACTTGATTAGTTTCTTTGGCACTTGTCTGGAATTAATTGGTTGTGAGGCTTAATTGGATTGCGTGTTGAAGATTAACTAAACTTAAGGAAAGAAACAAGAATAAGCTATGAATTGGAATTGAGGCTAAGTTCTTCAATTAGTGCTTGATATAGGAATTGTTATAATTTTTGTGTCAATGATTGATTATAGAATTTCCATGGTGGATGTGGACCAAGACCAAGAATACTTCTTTCTCTTAATTTTCTTCAATTCAATTCAATTCTATTGTTTTTAGTTAAATCGTGTTTTAATTCAATTTTCTTCACAATCCCCCTATTGTTACAATCGGAACACAATTTGCTACACTCTCTGTGGGACAATCCTGTACTGCCGCTACTATATTAATCTTTAAAGGTATAGGCTTTTTTTTGGGTGCAGGCAATAGCATGACCACCATGCAACATCAATTCAAAAGCCTTCTTCAAGAAGATATTAACTTCTTGTTGTTTGAGTTCTCTTTAAACCTATCATAAGCTTTGTCATTGGGGAATTGAGATTTAGAGTAATTTCTACTTCAAGAACTACAAGCTTTAGCAATACCTTTCCCTTTAGAAGCCATGAATTCAAAATTCAAACAAATAACTCAAATAGTCTTAAAATATATAATGAACAAGAATAAGAACACCAATTAAGTCAAATTAAAAAGACTCAAGGTCTTCTTATGCAATTTCAACACAAAAACACTTAGAAGACTACAACTTTTAACTAGGAAATTTTATTAATTTGAGCACAAATAAAGCCAAAAATTTAACTTTAAAAGTACTAAAAAGGATAGAAATCACCAATTTGGAAGAGCTTATAAACCCTTCTTGGAATCTCCTTGAGTTGTTTGAAAGATCCTCCAATAGCTTTGCCTTCTTGATGTTCTTGTTAAAAATTCCCTTATTCGTTAATAAGCAGAAAATTCAAACAAATGTGAGTTCTTTATGAAATGCTGTTATGCTAGATTTCCATTTTAAATCAAGTAGGTTTGTGTTAGAAAGGGTTTAGAAGTGTTGGGGGTGTTTTGGGGGTAAAAAAATCTCAATTTGGTAAATAAATGGGCTGCAATTCGCAAGCCTTCCTCTTAATTTGGAGCAAGCTGGGCATGACTCAGCCTATGAGGGCACATCCACACCTAGCCAATAGTGGCTGGGCGCGGCTCAACCTCTCTAGGTGCACCCAAACCCGACCTAGTTGACTATGCTCGATTTTCAATTGTTCCTCCAACCATTTTCCATCTTTTTGCAATATTGAGCCTAGAATCACCTCTATACATTATTTATAACACCCAAATACAAAAAAAAATAATAATAATTCAAAAGTTGGTTCCAAATTATTATGTTACAAGCAAGCAAAATGACTAAAAATTAAAAGTTGCAAAGTTAGGAAAACATGGGTTGCCTCCCACAAAGTGCTTGTTTAATGTTGATAGCTAGATGTAGCTATTAGTTCAAGTTGTTACAAGATCAAGAAACCCCCAGGAACTACTTGAATCTCCCTTGAGAATGCCCTTGACTTGTGCACATTCAAAACGCCCATAAGGAAATGCTCCAACTTCCATCACATTAAATGTAACGGAGTCATTTCCGACCCTTAGTATAACTTGTTCTTGGTCCACATGAATTAAAGTCTTTGCCATAGCTAGGAATGGCCTTCCAAATATGACAGATATATCATCCTCGTCTTCTTCACCCATGTCTAGGACAATGAAATCAACTAGAAAACTGAGTTTTCCTACTTTAACAAGCACATTATGTAATTCTCTCATTACGTCTACCATTCTCCTATCTGTAAATTGAATAAATTGGCTACTTTCCTTGAGGTCCGTCAACCCTATTCTCCAGCAAAGAGGTAAAGGCATTAAATTCATACCTACTCCTACATCACATAAAGCTCAATCAACGAAAATATCACTAATAACACAAGGTACCATGAAACTCCCTGGATCTTTCTTCTTCTTAGATAGTATGCTAAGGAGTTTTAAGTGATTATAGCATTTCTTTATTCTCCCACTACTCGAGCATTTCTTGTGAGTCAGCATATTCCTCAGCATCTTTATAATCCTTCTAGAATGCTCGGTACCTGCACACCATCTACATATTTACTCCAGAGATAGAACAATCTTTACCCTTACATTTCTCAACTCTTAAACAAATAGATGGATGAGAAGCTCGATCTTTTTGGATGTTTTCAAAAATTCCTTGACAATTTATGACAAATTTCCATCCCTTGATTTCAATTGTAGGGTCTGACTTATTCTTCTTGCTTTCCTGCACAATGTCCTCGTCTCTTCTTGGTACACAGCTAATTAACCATACCCAATTTCTGTTCGCCATTGAGTTAATGATGCTCTCATCTAGCTGTTTGAATACGTCTTTTTTCATCATTTTTTCCGTTCTGGAGTCAAGCTTTCAAGCTTTTCTTCGAAAGGTTTAACTGTAGCCTCACCTTTGACTGCATTAACAACAAAACACTCCTCATCTTGGTTAGGTGATTTTCATAGCTTTTAAAACACTAATTTACCTCCTAATTGTTCGCTCTCTTGGTGAGTTCACCTTTTCGCACGTCAATGAGGGTTCTACCTGTAACTAGAAAAGGTCTACCAAGAATTATAGGATTATTTTCATTCTCTTCATAATCAAGAACATTGAAATTAGTAAGAAATATAAATTTATCTACTTTTACCAACACATCCTCGACGATTCATCTCGAATATGCTAATGAGCAATTTGCAAACTTGAAGGTTACCACAGTCGACTTCACTTCCCTCGCATTTAATTTCCTGAAAATAGAAAGAAGCATTAGGTTAATACTTGCACCAAGATCACATAAAGCCTTACCTAACATGTGTGTTCTGATTGTTCATGGTATAGTAAAACTTTTGAGTTCCTTTAGTGTAGGTGGTAGCTTCAATTGTAACATTGCACTGCAATCCTCCGTTAGAGCAATGGTCTCAAATTCTAGTGAGAGTAGGCCAATACAATACGTACTTGATTGACTATCAATTTTTGAAATTAGATAAACAACTACCAACAGCATGTAGTGTCGTAACTCCTGAGCTACAACATACAAAGCTAAGCACATTTTTTCCATGGGCCTATAACATTGCTCAATCGCGAACATGATCCTTCTCAAATAATACACCTCCCTTTCCCATGCTTCATCATCATCTTAAGCCAGGAAACAACCAAAGTGTGTCATCAGTCATCGATATGTATATTTCAAGGGCTTGGTCCGTTCTTGTGCCATCATAATAGGCAGTTTAATCAAGTATACTTTCACTGCCTCGAATGCTTCTTGGTGCTGATCTTCCTAGACAAAGGGTTCAGCTGATTTCAAATAATGGCAAAAATAATTTTGGTCGTCTAGCCAAGTTAGAAATGAACAGCCCAATGAAGTTAATTTTTTGTTTGTTTTTAAACTAATTATCTTTTTTCACCAAATTGTGAATTGCTCGAACAATTTGTGACACGATGGCAATGCTTTTTTCTGCTTCTTATTGAGGCACTTCTCAAAAATTGGGCTTGTCTCAATTTGTAATTCTACCGAGTCCTTTGTGTTAGAATAGTACACTTCAGCTGTTTGCTTAATTGAAATAGAGAACCTCTTGCCAATCATGAAGTGAACATGACTTCATATTGTTGACCTGCAATTGTCAATTTTCTTGCTTGTTGATAACAGTACTTTGAAGGTTTTGACAAACACTTAAAATAGTATTCAACTTGCATCAAAAAAATTTTCATGCCCTAATAAGAGCTAGTGCAACGGAACACAACCAGCAACCTTCTTCACTAATATTCTTTCTTCCTTTACTGAACCTTGTGAATAATTCTAATGTAATCTAGTATGCTACAGGAACTCTCAGCAAACATACAAATCAATTATGGAGAGACCTCAGAACCATGTCTTCATCTTCTTGATTATAAACAAGGCTCAAATACTCATGACTTGTCACTGAATGTTCTAAAACCTACCATTGGTGAATTTGTGCTAAGGATTGATCCTTTAGTATGTGATGTGATGTCACATCTGTCAGAGTGGTCGGGCAAATCTACAAAGGTGGTGATTGGCCCTTCTTCATCGCTTATAAGCAAAGAAGTGCATGTGTTGCTGTATCATGACCATGGTGGAAAACAAAGTACCAACGAATTTATGCTTCCATTTGCTAGCACCAATTAGGGCAAGACTGCTTGGGACGCTCCGTCTTCCAACTTTGGTGAAACTTCTTACACGAAATGCTACTGGAAATGGGTCGATGATATTTTCTCAAAACACAAAAAGATGCTCCTAGAGGCCAACATTATGACACCATCCATGCATTCTTATTCACATATGACTACTGCGACAATGGCTTTCACGCATTCCTCGAACTTGGGTGTCACACAACGAATACATTCTACTCATCCATTGACGACTTTTCCATCTCACTCAAGAGCTTGCACAATCTGGCGGCATTCCAGTCCATGCCACTATGTATGATGAAGTCGTTCTTTCAGCTAATGAACTTTGTGGTACTACCGATGCAGTGATGGAAAACCTTGTTTTCCGATAAGCTACATTCACCTATTCTCTACCTTTCACAAACTTACAAGAAAAACAAAAGATGTTCGATTGCTGACTAGATTCATTTTTGGTTTAAAGACCCAAGTAGATCAGTCGCCCCTGCTTAGAACCAACCGGAAAAGAATTACATCAAAGCTACAGACTACTAAAAATCCAAGTGGAATCATTCACAACAACTGTGCAGTCAACATAAAAGACAAAGTCAAGCCATTTCTTGACTTGGGAATTGATGAAACATTGAGAGATGACTGATACCTTGCTGGATTTTTGTCTTAATGGATCTGGAAAACCCTTTCTACCACATTAAAAAATTGATCAAGTCCATCCCAGTGTGTTTAAAGTGGCGAGCTTGATGGCCTGCAGACAAAAATATTCCCTTGCTGTACCAGTTTTATCAAGCATCAACAATGGTTTAAATGAAGTTGTTCATTCTTCAAAGTTACGAGAATACGCTGTTATTTTTCCAATCCACTATTTGTATGGATGGATAGTCCATTATTTTTACGCCTACCACATACACGCAAAGTTTAATTATGGAGCCCTAATGACTAAATTCGATGTTGAGAGAATGGCCACCTCCTAAAGATGAATACATCAATTCTTCCTAGTTTATGCCTAACTCAAAGGAATGATCATGTCTTGATCAACAATGGAGATTTATAACCTTCATGGACAGATTACTTTATTAGCACTCATTTATGTTACTTGACTCTTTCCTTGAATAACCTTCATATTGTGGAGCGATATAGTCCTTGCAGGTTCAGCCGCCAGTTTGGCATTTATCAAGACGTTCCTTAAGACTTGAAAGAGAAGATGCCTCCTTATTCATTAGTGGACACAGTGCAATTGTGGGAATCCTCTTCTCGTGTGGCAACGCAATCTAAAATAACTCTACCAGCTCAAAGAAGAAGTTTTTTTGTTACAAAAGATTATCATCATTGGTGGTCAAGCAGATCAAATGATGCTTCTAAACACACTTGCTATCAAGATTAATTTGAAGAAGAGAAAAAGCATTGAGTCATGTGCACATTTGATATCTAAGGACTTTGTGGCTATCCATTCTTCACATGACCACAAGTCGACCAAAAGGAGCAATTCTCAAAGCACACTAATCCAGCCAAATCGCCAACTTTTGAACACATTTTACTTCGAATAGATAAGGCAAAAAGCAATGATACAAGTAAAGTATCAAATGGCAAAGTGACCAACCTATCTTCTATGCATCATGAGAAAAGAAAGGAAGTGTTGATATTTCAATTAAGACCTTGATAGATACAAGGAAGATGTTCCTCGAAGCTTCAAATAAAGAAACCAAGGACATTCCCACTCAAAATCCAAAGAACAACTTGACAAAGAAAGAGATGAATACATCAAATGAGCAATAACCATCAAAGGTAGTGGTAAATGTGTTAGAAAATGGAGGAAAAATGCCACTCGTCACTCTTTCACCCAAGACTTCAAATGCAATGATTAGATATTCCATCATGCAATAACATTTATGATGAGAAAGAATCAAGTGAATGCATGTCCAGTCATGATCACTCTTGGAATCAATCGAAGAATGGAAAGAAAAGAAATAATATACCAGACTTGGATATGGCTATTATTGACTCAGAAGCACTCATATGAGCCGCACCAAATTCAACAATACCATTAGAGGAACATGCTCATATGTTGTCACTCCATTTATTACTTTTTTGCTTTCATGTTCCTCTTTCTTTTGTTTTTTAATGTTGATATTGACCCCACACTTATACTTTTTTTATTCTCTATTTTTAGTTTGATGATCATGAGTAGCCAATAGACCTAATAAATGATACTCTTGAAGAAATGGAGGTTTCAATTGCTGGGCCTAGCAGGTTTGATATTTTGAGTAATGTCATTCGTAGTTCTTCTAATGCAGACCTTACCAAGAACTTTGAGGATGGAATGAATGATACCACAAACCGCCAAGCTAAGTTTCAAATAAAGAAAACCATCGTGACATTCTAATCATTGAAGACTCCACCAGTACAAACAACTTCACTATAAAAGCAGCCACACAAGATCTTTAAACCTCCAAGTTGGCTATTGCCTCCAACTGCATCCAAGTTTCATTCAGAAGAAGTTATCTCAAACTGTTAACAAGAGTATGTATCCATGTTGTGGAGAAATATTAAGCGACAACTTTCAAAGACTCCTATAGAACAGATGTCTTCTCTAAACAAACACGCATCTCAAAGTGATAGGAAGCAAAATGGACATCTCGGCTTTACGAGGTCTAATACAGACATTCTCTGAGAATATAAAAACATACAACTCTTTCAAGATATCACTTGATGGAAAGATGACTCAAGAATCATATGCAGGACATTTCTCAACTATGCAAAAAAACCTGTGCACCATTGAGATACAAGAACAAGAGCAGATAAAGAGTGTTGAAGATTTAGAAGCATAGGTAGCACAATTTTGCAACAAGAAAGCAAAGTTGAAGCAACAACTTGAAAACTATGCACATTGACTCAAAGGGAGGAAAAAACCTTGGCTCTTAATTAAAGTCAAGAGAGCCTTAAAAAGACTCAAGTCGAAGTTACCAGACTAACAGAGGAGATCCAAGAGGTTGAGAGTGTCCCACACTTATCTGTAGAAGATGCGAAGGAACTATGCAAAATTGTGCATCTGGTTGAGGAGCATCAAAATGAACTTGCAAACTTCAACTTTTTGAATAGCTCATTTTTTTGATATGTTTCAGCTTTAGCATTCCTGATGTAATAAAGAACATTTTCATGGAATAAAAATGTCCTTTTATTCAAATTCACATGTGATTTCTTTTCTTTTCTTTTTCTTTACATGTTTTCATCAATGTTTTATTTCAATACAATGTTATGACAACAAATTTGTTGACAATTCATGGACCAACTAGTCTAGACCAAAATCTTTTGATATTGACATGACTGAACTTGAAAGTAACTTTCAAGCTACCTACATATCCCAAGGATGAAAGAGGGAATCAAGTCATCACGTAGTTCAAAAGAATTTAGTGTCATCCACAATTTTAACTCAGGCTGGTTATGAATTTTTTTTTACTTCTTTTTGTCCTTATTTTGCCTAGGCCACCTATTGCAAGGTTTTCAACATAGAGGACTGTTTTAAACTTTTTATTACCTAGGCCTCCTCTTGCAAAGTTTTCAACCAAGAGGGACTCTTTTTTTTTCAATGTCATTCACCGTTTATACTCATACGGGCTGGGAGTAGTTTGCAGAGTCATCCTTCAAGCATGAAATCGATTCAAGAACTTCTGATCAGACCGATCTTCAAGCTATCCTTATCTCTCAATTTACAGTTACCATGGGAGTAAACGTCTTGGACCACATGAGGCCTATCCCACTTTGAGGTAAATTTTTTTACCATTTGATGATTGGTGACAATTGGCTTTCTTATTGCAAGAACCAAATCTCCAACTTCAAAAGTCCATGGTCGTGCTTTCTTGTTGAACACCTTGAACATTGCTATAAGCTTGATAACACTCGAGTTGCTGTTGAGATTGCAAGCTTTTCTTTCCAAGACCTTCAAGTTCTTCCAAACGAAGATGAGCATTGTCTTCGGTTGTGAAGCCTTCTTGAATTAAGATTCTCAAGGATAGTATTTGACAATCAATGGTAGAACTGTGTATCAAATCCATAGACAAGGAAATATGGCATGACTTGTGTAGGTGTCCTAAAAGTTGCTCTGTAGGCCCAAACCACACCAATTCTTTCATGGACATAAAGAACACTTTATTCAATAAATTACACAAGGTCTTTTTGAAAGCTTCTGCAGGCCATTTGCCAGTGCGTTGTCCATTGAAGAGTTTTACTGCTTGAACTTGAATTGTGCACACAATTGATTTATCGAACTATTGTAAAATGGCTTTCTATTGTTTGTTATGATGTATCAAGGGACACCATACCTCAAGATGATAGAGGTCTTGATGAAGTTGACAACATTCCCCTTCTTTTCTTATTTTAATGGAAGAGCTATTCTGCCCTCTTAGAGAAATAATCAGTTGCTACCAAGATGTAGAGGTTACCTTGCAAAGATTTAGATAATGGACCAACCACATCCAGTCTTCACGCAACAAAAAGCCATGAAACTATGGTAGGATGTAATGACTCAGGCGGCTAATGAATCAAATTTGCATGAAGTTGACAAGCCTCGCATGTTTTTGCATAATTTAGACAGTCTTTTACCATACTTAGCCAACATTAGTCCATTCTCTTAATTCGAAAGTGAAGCTTTGGCCCACATTGATGCAATCCATGAATACCTAAGTGTGCTTCCTCTATGGCCTTGGTAGTCTCTGCTCCGTGCAAACAATATTGCAAGTTTCTCTCATAAGATCAACGATACAACATATCCTTGTAAAGCATGAATCTGGGTGCTTGACGCTGAATTTCAGTTCAGTGTCTTAGAATTTTAGGTAACTTTCCATGCTTCAAATAGTCAATTAACTATTTTCTTGAGTCATTTCCATCAATTTCAAAGATTGAGATTGCGCTTGCCTTCTTTATGAAGTACTCTGGCAAAGATGGAACAATACATTTATAACAAACAACAACATTAAATTTTTCATCGTTTAACAAGGCTATGGTTGTTGCTAGATTTGTGAGAACATCTTCCATGTAATTTCTTTACTTGGGAACATACGCCTAAGAAACACTATTGAACTGTCCCGTCAATTGGGTAGCATAATTGAAGTAAGGAAGAAAATCATCTTTCTTCACGTTATACAGCTTCAATACTTGACTCACCACCAACTTAGAGTCTCCTTATACTTCAATCTCTTGAATGTTCATTTCTTGCGCCATTTGAATCCCAATAATCAATGCTTGATATTCAATGACATTATTAGAGCATAACTTAGTAAGAACGACAAAAAATGGAAGAATGAATATTTTGGGTGAGATAAACATAATTCCTACTTCCACTCCAAGTGACCTAGCCACGCCATAAAAAAACATCATCCAAGGCAGTAGGACTTCTATGAGAAGTGAAAGACATCTTCGTAAAGAAAATCATCAGAGAGTTCCTATTCAGTAGGAATCGGGTAGTCAGCGAAGAAATCAGCTAGTGCTTGTCCTTTAACTACTTTTTGAGACACATAAATGATTACATGTCGATTGAATATCACAAACCACCATGCAAGACATTTGAAGAGCACATGTCTTGACATAACAAACTTTACCAGACCTACTTGCAAGATCAAATGAACACTATATGCATCAAAATAATGCTTCAACTTCTGAATTGCATAAAATAAGGCTAGGCACATCTTTTTTATAGGGGAGTACTTGATCTCATTCTCGGTTAGTGAATGACTTAGGTTATACAATGTTTTTTCCTTTCCCTCTTCATTTTCTTGTGCCAACAGTGCACCCATAGACTTTTCATCTGCCGAAATGCACAGAATTAAAGGCTTTACTAGAATAGGTGCTCCAAGTATTCATGGATTCAGAAGGTATTTTTTATGCTCTTAAAGGCATTTTGACAAAAATCCCATCTAAGGTCAGCATCTTTCCTTAACAATTGATTAAATGATTGACAACCAGCGAGATTAGAGTAAAACCTTCAAATGAACACTAGATTACCTTAGGCTCCTCAACCCTTGTAAATTTTTTGGCATGGGCATCCTTTGTATAGTATTTATCTTGCTTGGATCTATCTCTATACCTCGGTGTCGAATAATAAATCCAAGAAACTTTCCAAATGACACACCAAATGCATAGTTGAGAGGATTCATCATTGAATTGTACCTCCTCAACTTCTTGAACACAATTTGAAGATCTTCTAAATGATTTGTCCTTGTCTTAGATTTGACAACCACATCATCTACATGGCATTCGACTCTTTTATGTAACATCTTATCAAAGATATTCTGCATGGCCCTTTGGTATGTGGTACCCGCATTTTATAAACCAAAAGGCAATACTTTATAATAGTATATCCCCTTACGAGTACAAAAAGCAGTGCACACCTCATCTTTTGGCTACATTCTGATTTTGTTATACAAGACTCTTCCCAGACGATCCGTCCATGAAAGATAAGGCCTCGTATCGACCATAATCTCAATAATAGGCAAAGGAAAGTCATCTTTTGGGCATGCTTTATTCAAGTCTTGAAATTCAATGCGAATGTGAATTTGACCATTCTTTTTCTTAACTGGCACAATACTTGAGATTCATGTTGGATATTTAACTTTGCGAATGAATCCAACTTCGATGAGTTTATTTAATTCATCTTTAATATGATTGACAAGGTCAGGTCGAAACATCTTTGTGCCCATGTTACTAGTCGAGCACCATGCTTAATTCCAAGGCAGTAAACTGCAACCTTTGGGTATAAACCAGGCATTCTTTATATGTCCATGCAAAAACATTTTTATACTCTAAATTAGGTCAAAATTCTCTTTCTCTTCATTAGGATTCAAAGTGCACTTATAAAGATTGGACACAGATCATCCAGATTTCCAAAGTTAAACTCTTTGAGATTTCAATTATTGCTTACCCCTATCCTCTAGTTGCGGTTCATAGATATGCATATTCAATTTCCTCGTTTTGATTGATAGTTGGATCTTCTTCCGATGAGATATGATGTAGAGTAACCATTACTTTTTTATCATCTTTAGCAATAGGGCCAGTGTGAACAATTGTGCGCCGCTTCAGTATCAAAGAACCTTTAGTGAGAATGTTCTCATGTTTGTTGGTACAGCACTTTGGATTTCCTTATGATTTGCAACCATTAGAAAGCTTACACCATCAGACTTACGGTATCTTTTCCCTAGAAAGGTGGTCTTCCTTACCCTCAGTTGATCAAATATAGAGCTTAGTCTGTTTAAAACTAACTTGAGAGAGTCATCATCGTCACCATTTTGAAGTTGAATAAGGCCCCAATCTTTTGAATATTAAAGAATGGAAGAAGGTTCTCCTATGCAACCAAAAGTAGACACTCGAGCTTGTGACTTCGTTTGCATGCTGGCATCATTGTTCACTTCTTCTACAACAATGTGTTGCGCATTGGTGCATCTGTTCTTTTCTTGATAGATATTCTCATATGCTTATTTGGCATAAATCCTAATCACAACCTAGGAGAATCAACATGGTATCCTTATTCTCTGAACTTATATTGTGTTTCATTGAGTCTATGAATCCTTTCACCAGTCACCTCTGGCACCAGTTCACCTAAGTTTATAGGGTTTGAAAAATCATATCTAAACTTCTGAAGAAATTTGTAAGCTTTAGCATCAAACATTTCTTTAACTTCTCCACTAGAAGATGAACCAGTCATAATTGTTGACATTTTCGTGAGGCCACTCACGAAATTCCCTCCAATCTCTTAAGGATCCTTTTCTTAAATGGATATTGTGTTTGCTTTCATTTTAATCGAGGTATGTACCAAAAGACATAAGGAGTTGTTGAACTTTGAGTTTCTCTTTTTGTTTATGAAGTGTCGAGAAAATTCCAATATTCACAAGTTTCTGCACACATCCTTCCAAAGTAGTAGATTCTCCATCTGACTTGTCTTTTGTTTGTTGTTACTAGCTCAAGTCAAGCATTCATTTGAAGAAAAGGACTTTCCTTCATTGTCTGAGTCAAAATATAATTTTGCATTTGCAAAATGTGACTGTTTCAGTGAATGGTTTAATATCAACACATACCTTCTCCATAATTCCATTTCTTATGTATTTAAAATATTGGTGAAGGATCGATGGTACCACCCTATTCTGATGAACCCAAGACCTCCCTAATAGAAAATTGTAGGATGTCCTTCAATTTATCACATGCAAGAGAGTACTAGCCTTTAGTTCACCAATAATCGTGTCTATAGAAATCATCCCAATTGCTCGTTGGCCCTCTTGATTAAAGCCTTGGATTGTCAAGCGACTTGCAGATAGATCACTTAGTGAAACACCAAGCACTTTCATAGTTGACTTCAGCATGCTGGTGATGACAAAGCCCCTATCGACAAGAATGTGATTTCCCTCCTGCTCCTTGATGAAACCCAAAAGGAAGAGAGGACGATTAAGTGACACTGGTCATTTCTAGAAGGAGATCTTTGTAGGTGAAAGAAATGGTTGCATAACATACTTTTCAATTTCTACTCTTTGAATTAAGCTCTTTAGAAGTACTATTCTTACCATAACATTCTTGGAGAACATATACAAGTAAGCATCTATCCTCTTGTAGAAGCTTGAACAGATTATGAATGGTTGATTCTAGCAAAGATAACTTCAATATCACAGAAGAGTCACTATCTTTTGTCGGCTTTTCAAGAACATCAACTTCTTCAACTACACCATTGCCTTCAATTTGGATTGAAGAAGTCAATTGACATTCTCTATTCGGTATTCCTTAAAAATCCTCTCTCTCCAAGCATAACTAGCAAATACCATCCTCAAGCATCATGATCACTTTTCTTCAAAGAGGTCTCCATACGAACCATAGAACGCAAGCACCGAGGTAGCCAAGTTTTTTGGAATTGTCTATAAAGTTGGTGTTTGTTTTGAGCAGAATTTTGTCGTCTTTGCCTTCGACTAGCTAAAGATAATTAATCCACTTTCCTTCTTCTTGGGCATTCATATCAAGGTTGTTTCAACATTTATTTCATGACTTCTTTGTAGCTAGGTGAACTTTAACAGCTTCAAGGCCCTTAAACTGTAACAAAACCGTCGCCTTATGCAAAGAAGACACTGTAGGATTGCCCACTGACGGAGTGTCAAGTCTCTTGGGTAACAAAGCTACACTTGCAAGATTTGATCCAGCTACATATTCTATGTCAAGGACGATACATTCCTTTCAAGCCAATCTAATAATTTTGTCTTAAAGGACAAAACATTTTTCTACTGGATTGCTAACTACCAATAGTACTTGAAGTACCTTGGATCATTAACATTTCCTACTTCTTCGGGACGTTGTGGTTTAGGTAATTCAATCAACTTCTTTTTTAACAAATCTTCCAAGATATCGAGAACATCAAAGTCAGGAAAAGAGTATGCTTTTCTTCAATCTCCTTCAAAGTCACTCGCTATCGACTAAATGGGGGTCATGACTCAATTATTCCTATTGTCTTTGCCCTTGTCATTTGAGGAGATTATAACCAGGGTAGCAATCACCGTCATAGACTCTTTGTTGTTCCCATTCTTTATAAAAAAATTTATTTTCTTCTCCTTTTTTTGCTCTTCAATTCAGATATTCATGCTATGGTTAGCAACGCTTAGCCCCAAGTCGTACGCTTTAGTCGCCAATTTATTGAAAGTTTGAGGTTGGATTCCTTGAAGAATATATGATCACTCCCAATTCATACCTTGTCTGCACATTTTAATTGCAGAAATGTAGGATAGTTTCTCTTTCCTGTTAAGGCACAAAGTGAGCCAATGATTAGTGTGGTCGATAACTACTTCATTCTTCCACTGCCTTGCATTAGTAAGTTTCGTCATGCTAATAGTCCGGCACGTGCTATAGAGATGGTTCAAGACTCACACTCCATTTTCCCCCAACTGTCAATTAACTCAGGCTATAAGTTTGTATACTAGTCAAAAGCATTACCGTTCGAGGATCATTACAAACTACTTCACAAGAAGATCACTTTCGATGCCAACATTATTACATGTTTTTATGAAGTGTGCAATATGTTGCTCAGGTTGCCTTTTCCATCAACCTGTTGGAATTTCAAAGGTTATTAATTAAATGACATCTTCAAACTATTGATCTTCTTTGTGTAAGGCTTAGAATAAAGAATCAATGATTAGCAATCATGTCTTGAAGTTGCTTGACTAAAAAAAAGGCTACAATCATATGTTGTAGACATCATCTTGAAAAATAGTAAGTTTTTGGGGATTCTCTTCAATAGTTTTACCTTTAATGATCGAGTTGCCATCATTTTTATGGCTAGACTCTTCTCTACTGAGAAGTTTTAACTTGTTCATCAGTTTTGCAATCTGTAGATCTTTCTCTTTAATGATCCTTTTCAATTCATCGATTGTCTTGGATGACGTTGGTCACTTGTTCTTCCAAATAAGAAGCTGATGATCTACAAATCTTATTTTAATGATGATAAAATGATTTAATAGTCAATTCCACTTAACTTGAGCTATGCAGGACTACTAGGTCATTTGTCTAAAGCAAGGCTTTCGAACGAAATACACCATCCGTCTCAGCACTATATTTCTCGGATGCACAACCTTGCCTGAACAAGATTATCATGGATGCAATTCACTATCCGAATGATCAGACATAGAGCAAGATTTTTGGAGCATCTACAATGGACGCACAAGCCAGTCTGAAGGAATTTTCCTCGGACGTATTTTTTTGTTCGAAAGAGCAAGGCAAAATAAAGAGTTTTAAGGCACTTGCAACGAACGCATCTAACCGTCTGAAAAAAGCTTAGACCGGACGAAGCTAACTGGCTGAAAGAAAAACATTCCCAGTATAGCATTAAACCTTTCGGACACATTATTCCATCCGACGTATGAAATTTTCAAGCATACCTGGTTCGAACGATGGAACGGACGCAGGATCGGCCGTCCGAACGATATCCTCTACTTTCTGATATTTGAGAACTGACGACGGATCAGACGCATAACAATTTTTAGTTATATTGGACGTCCAAAACTTATAACGATTAATTTTTGAGCATTTATTATTAAGCCGTTAGGAAGTGGTTAGAACTCAATTTATTGCACCTATAAATACCAACTCCTGTGTATAATGAAAAATAACTTACACATTGAATACAAGCAAGTTGAAAAGCAATTTGACTACAAATTAGCTATTGAGCAATATTGTATTAGTGTGTACTTTAAAGTGCTATTCAAAAATATTGAGTGAAGTGATATTTTTGTACAAAAGTGAGGTTGAGAGTAAAATCCTTGGCTCAACTAAAGAGAATTAGCGTGAGCAAGGATTGTCCTACTTTGTGTACATTTGATATTATTGGCTCACCAAATTTGAAGGAGCATTTTAGTGGATTAACACCTCAAGCTTGGTAGCTTGGAAGTGTTGTTTGTTTAATCTCCCTCTTTACCTTTTTCTATACTTCTTAAGCTTAATTGATTTTATCTCTATCAAATTTCTTGTTAGTACAAAAGATTTTACAAGTGCATATTTTGCAAAGTAATTTTTAAGAAACCTAATTCACCCCCCTCCCCTCGTAGGTTGCTTTGGGGCCAATAGAAGCATTAATCACCATGGATGGCATAATGTTGGACAATTCAAAAAGTAATTCCTTTAGAGTTGATCTTATGCAGATCTTCAGTTGGAACCTTGGAACTTGGAAGATTTTCTACGAACGAAGGCAAAGTATTGCCCATAGTAAAAGATCCACCACACACATCATGGAAGCCTTCATTTGCTATGAATTAACCAAATCTAAGTGACTCCAATGATATTACGTAGTGCTGCTCACTTGTATCTGCACTTGCAATTTTTTATTGGGCTAATCCAGTAATGAGTGCTTTAGCTCTAGTATGAGTCATTGGTCCAAAGTATAACTCCGCAAGATGTTCTCATGGGCAGACAAGTTTCCTTGTACAGCCAAAAAACTTTAAGAGAAGAGATGAAGGGTAGAGTTGGTCCCACTAGGCGTGCCAAAAATTTGTTTACACTCCTAAATTTTGAGTATGGAAATGATACTAAAAATCAACAACAAATGATAATAAAAGTCAATTCAATTAATTTAAAGGTATGCAACTCTAATTTTGTATTTTCTTTTACAAAAACTATTCCCTTGATTCTTGTTCCTCTAAATTGCTAATCTAAGGATGATGGATTTTCTTGCGGTGATTTGGTGACCAAAAAAAGATTTGTCAAAAAGTTGTAGCGGAACACTTGACTATATCTCAAGGAAAAACGTATCTCGATCTACGAAGAGGTTGAAGACTTGAGCACTTGATATGAAGAACTTGAAAATCAACCTGCACTTGACAACTTGAAACGAAGATCTTGCAAGACTATGAGAATTTTACGGTCGAAGAATACGAAGAGCACTTGGGAGACCTGATGTTTGCAACAAAACTCTAATGCAGTGTGTCTTGTCCAAGGGAGAGCACCCATATTTATAGGTAAAAATAGGGTTTCCTACCCTAACAGATTACTTGTGAACTAAGTTACTCATAACAAAATGTAAGAAAAATTATTGGATCGGCCCAATAACATTAGCCCAAAATACTTTAATAGACCCTAGTCAATTTAATTTAATTTATTTGACTAAACCCAAGTTTAAGGAAATCCACTTATTACATTCTATGAACTATTGGCCTTGACTTGAACTTTCCATCTAAATAAATTAATCAATATGATTATTTAATTATTGTCTGAACTAATTATAATAAAAATATAGTTGTCTACAAAAACTATAGAAAATCATAGACTCTTGAACGATCACAAGACAACCATTTTCTAGCTTTTGTTGAAGATGTAAATGTATTAACATCAATTGGGTTTGAAAGTTAGATTGGCCAAATACACCTTAGATCTAGAATCCTGTGGTTATCATTTAAATTACCTATATTCTTTCACATTCATGTGTTCGAAAAAAGAAAAAAATAAGGAAAAATAACTCATTTAGCCCTTCGAGATTTTTTTTTTTACTCAAATAGTTTGTCCTTACACTAAACTTTTTCAGCTGCAGATCTAGACCTATTAACTCTCTTAGGTCACATAGATTTTTTTCATGGCAACTAGTAGAGGGGAAATTTCAAAAATCCCAACCCCTTTCCCATCATCCCGTTCCATCACCACATTTATTTTCAAAAGAAAAAATGGTATTAATCAGTAATGAAATTAAGTTATATAGCAAAAAAATATATAAAATATGGATAAACTTGACATTACATAATTTTCTTTTTATTGGAATTGGGAAAGGGTTTTCTCAAGTTACTAAGAAATGGGATTATCAAGTTCTAGTTGGAATGAAATTTCTTGATGGATTGAGCTTTCAAACTCCAACTTAAACTTTTCATACCAAATATGATAATAGAATGTATAAGATGGAAAGACACTACATTCTCGGCTAATCCTTAGTACCAAAAGTGAAGTAGGAGTACTATTTCAACAAAATATTATAAGAATTAATTTATTCCTGAAGTTTATGAGCAATTACTGCAGAAAAAAAAAGTTAAAGAAGGGCGTAAGATACAGATACAATTTTTTCTTCTTTTTCTTTCCTATACCTATGGTTACTAAAATCCCGATCATAGATCTTAGCATCTTATGGTCTTGCGATCCTAGGTAACCTAAATGATTTGGATCCTGTTTCAAATCTAAAGTCATGAAGGAAAAGGTAGTATTGTAGGATCAGTTGCTGGGATTTATGAGCTTACAATCGTAAGAAAATGGATTGAAAATGCCAATAGTTATTAGAATCCAAATCTTGGATCTTAGGATATTACGATCCTACAATCCTAGTTGGCCAAAACAATATTGATCCCATGCAGAATCTTAAAACAATCCTATTTGATCCTACTAATAAGCTAGTAAATGTCTTATATGTTTTATATATCATTTATCACATTTTTATGTATTGTAAACAAGATTTGAGTTTATCATGAGCTTAATTGATTTATTCTTAGATTTTGCAGGGTAGAAATGAAAAAGGATTGAAAAGCATGAAAAAGATGAAGAAAAATCGCAAAGCTGGAGCAAATGGCTGGAGTCTATTTCATATTTTTAATTCAACATTCTTCTCCAAGCTCTGATTGATTTGATTCAATATGTGTTGGACAGCTAAGAGAAAGAGATACAACTTTTATGTTTTGAGTTTTTTCAAATTCCATTAGCATCAAGGTCAAAATTGAAGTTGACCTTGAAGCACAAGTTCTGGAAGTCGCACATTACGCACATGCACAACTTCCAATAAGCACGTCTTGAGAAGTAGTTTCTTGCACACAAGCGCGAGATTCAGGCCCACATGTGCGCAAGTACCATCAAGGATTTACGAAAATTTTTATTTGAGGCAGATTTCGTAGTCTGGATGGACACTTTTTCAAGAGTTTTCATGTTCTTATCATTAGACAAGGATTTTAACCCTAGTATTCCCTGTAAATACCCTTTGACAGGTGAATAGAAAAGGGAGAGATGTGGACACACGATCATGAGTTTTCTTTAGCAGCTTTGTATTCTTTAATGGCCATATATGCCTAAACCCTTCTCCAGTAATTGGTATAAGAAATTGAAGCCATGGGAACTAGATGTTGTGAGCTCTTTTTTTTTTTCTTAGTTCGATTCATTCTTCCAAGTATTGATTATTTTTTTGCACTATTATTTTTTATGATTGTTTTCTTTCAATTAATATATGTGCACTATAGTTAATTATCTGAATCAATCTATAGCTAGACTAATATTGGCTTCTTTGTCCGATTTAATCTGTGAACCAATTAGATTTAATAATTGATGGGTTATGGGTTATTGAATTTAGGCAAAATAATCAAATAATTAACAAAACCGCTTGTGCTTATGTTATTTTAGCCTAATTGTTTTCCTAGTTCTTAATGCTTCTATTGATTAATCTTTTGGTGCTTGTCTGGATATAATTGATAGCAAGGTTAATTGAATCGCATGTTGAAGATTAACTAAATTTAAATGGAGCAATAAGAATAATTCTTGAACTAGATGCTAGACTAATTCTTCAATTAGCATTTGGTGAATGATTGATGTATGCTAAAAGCTTTGTGTCGATAATCAACTAATTCGATTGCCCTGGTGGACGTGAATGAACCATGACCTTCTTTCACTGAATTTCATATAATTTTAATCCTTGTAATAGTTTTTAGTATTAAAAATTATTCCAAACCCCTCTCTTTACTTGAGCGCGAATAATAGACTCTATTCCCTGTGGGATAACTCGGACTCTCTACTACTACATTAGTATTAAGAATTTGATCAATTTTGGGTGCCTAGGACAGCAAGGCCAAAATTTTGGCACCATTGCCGGTGAACTGTTTGACTTATTTTTCTACTATTAATTTTTTTTTTCTTTTCTTTTTTTATTATTTCTTCCACTAATTGTGTATGCCTGTGACACGATCTGCTAGAGAAGTTGAATTCCAATGTGATCCGAAAATATAGAGAATGCTATGCAGATTAGGGAAGGAATTGAGAGATGGACAGCTAGGGAAAAATCAACTTTTTGACTTCCTTTTTGCTGAGAATAAAGAGATAACGGGTGAAACTAAATCAATCATGGCGCAAAGAACTCATAGCGAATTGGCAGCCCCAAACTTAAATCAACAATCTCTTTGCATTACTTACCTTGATTTATATGCAAATGTTACTTTTTAGTTAAAATCTAGACTAATCCATCTTTTACCTTCTTTTCATGGATTGCCAGGTAAGGATCCAAATAGGCACTTGAATGAGTTCCTTGTGGTATGAACGAGTATGAAACCCAATGGGGTTTCAGAAAAGCACATCAAGTTAAAGGCATTCCGATTCTCACTCAAAGATGAAACGAAGAAATAACTGTTCGATTTACCTTCAGGGAGTATTATTATATGGGAGCAGATGAAAACATTGTTTTTGGCCAAACATTTCCCAACCTCCCGAAGTGCAAATATAAGGAAAGAACGCTGTGGAATAAGGCAGTTCAATGATGAGTCCTTATATAAGTATTGGGAATGTTTCAAGAAACTATGTGTAAGTTGCCCTCACCATAAAATTAGTGATTCTTTTCTAATTCAATATATTCTTTTACGAAGGATTATTATGAGAGAAAGTTGAGAAGTGCTGGATAATTTCACTATTGAATCTGCCCATGAACTGATATCAAATATGGCAGCATGTTCTCAAAAGTTTGGAACAAGACATGAACAACCTCCCAAACATGTTAATTAGTTAAGTGTTTCTTTTTTAGAACAACAAATGGCTAGTTTAACTTCTTTTATCCATCAATTGGCTTCAGGAACTACGCAGCTGGTGCAAACTTGTGGGATTTGTTCGAATAAGGGACATCCAACAGATATGTGCCCAACCTAGCAAGACGAGTCCTAAGAACAAGTCAATGCAGCAAGGGGATTTCTAGGACAACCTCGAGCAAATAATGATCCCTATTCTAATGCGTACAATCTTGGATATCTCAAATATGGAAATCCAGTATAGTAATTCCCTCTACAAAATTGATAGAATTTCAAACCATACAGGCTACCATTCGCTTAAAGACAACAATCCACACTAGCTACTCAATTTGGTAAGTTAATTCTTTAGACAACATTGTGAATAACTTGGCTACTAATATTGTGCAATTCAATAGGCTATGAAATAATTCCAACAAGATACCAATACAAGCCTCCAATAATTGACACACCAGATGGGAGAAATGGCAACACAAATAAGTCGATTAGAAGCGTAGAATGCTGGGAAGTTACCCTCACAGACAGTGATTAATCCAAGGAAAAATGCAAATGCCATTGAGTTAAGAAGTGGGAAGCAAGTGGAAGCACCTCGAGAGAAGAGGAAGGAAAAGGTTGTAGAAACAGAAGATGTCATTCGAGTGAAAGTGAAGGTAAGTAAAGGTAAGAATGTTGAAGAGATCGATGAAAAACCTAAACTTCCTTTTCCTCAAGCAATTAAAGAATGGGAGAAGAATCTCGACATGGACATATATGAAACTTTTCATAAATGTGAGTTAAATATTCCTTTGTTTGATTCTATTAAGAAAGTGTCTCGCTATGCAAAGTTCCTTAAGGAATTATGTACTCAAGACAAGTGAGGGAGAAAAATGTGGGTAAGGTGAAGTTGGGTAAGAATGTATCAGCCATCATTCAACAGAACTTACCCAAAAAGTGTAGCAATCCGGTATAATTTATGTACCTTGTAAGATTGGTGATACGAGAATTGAGAGAGCCATGAGAGATTTAAGAGCATCCATCAATTTAATGCCTTATTCCATATATGATGCACTAAAACTTAGTCCATTACAAGAAACTAGCATAATTATTCAGTTTCTAATAGATCCACTACCTATCCTAAAGGTGTAGTGGAAGATGTCTTGGTTCAAGTCGATAACTTATTTTTTCCAATAGATTTTTATGTTCGGAAAATGATGATAGGAATGCAATTATTCTGCTAGGAAGGCCATTTTCAAAAACTGCTAGAACTAAGATAGATGTTGAAACGGGTCTGCTAACAATGGAATTTAATGGCACAATATTTAAGCATAATATCTATAAAGCCACGAAATCTTTCTATGTCTACTTTAGATGTTATACTTGATTCTTTAACACAAGAAGTCTTTGAAGAAGAACTCAAGATGATCAATGGAAAAGTTATTAAAGAGATTGATGAATCCACCTCTCACGAAGGTAATATATTTTCCACTAGTTTGTCATATGTTACTGAACATTCTCTACCTTCTTTGATGTAGGATTCTAAATCATCTCTAAAGACCCTTCTTAGTCAATTAAAGTACATTTTTCTTGCAGAAGGAGAATCATACCCAGTGTTTATTTCTAGTGAGCTTGACACCACTCAACAAGAAAAGTGGTGGCAGTCCTTAAAAAGTATAAAGTTGCAATTGGATGGACAATTGCTGACATCAAAGAGATTAGCCAAGTTGCATGCATGCACCATATTTTGTTGGAAGATAAAGCTAAGCCAATCCGTCAACCGCAAAGAAGGCTTGACCCACTTTTGAAGCAGGTGGTTAAACAAGAGGTACTCAAACTTCTTGAGCTAAGGATAATCTTCCCTATTTTAGACAGTGAGTGGGTAAGCGAGAACCCTCCAGTTTAGGTGGTGCTGAACAAAACCGAAATCACTGTGGTAAAGAATCAAAAGAGGAGTTGGTCCCCACCCGTGTGCAAAACAGGTGGAGGGTTTGTATTGACATAGAAAACTGAATACTTTAACTTGAAAATACCCCTTCCTATTGCCTTTCATTGATCAATTGTTAGAAAGGTTAGCTAGTTGTGCTTTTTATTATTTTTTGACGATTATTTGGGTTATTTTCATACTACTATTGCTCCAGAGGATCAAAAGAAGACAACTTTCACTTGTTCATTTAGCACTTTTGCATATCGACGGATGCTGTTTTGTCTTCGAAATGCACCAAACACCTTCCAGCGGTGTGTGATTAGTATATTTTTTGATCTTGTACAGAGTATAATAGAAGTTTTTATGGACAATTTTACTGTGTATGGAGACTCATTTGATCATTGTTTACATAACCTTACAATTGTGCTTCAAAGATGTATTGAGATTAACCTTGTTCAGAATTTTGAAAAATGCCATCCTTCATGGTACAACAAGGCATAGTTTTGGGCCATGTTATTTCATCAAAGGGGATTAAGGTAGATAAAGCTAAGATAGATATTATCAAAACCTTACCTTACCCTACAAATACGAAGGAAGTACGTTCTTTTCTTTGCCATGCAGGTTTTTACGTCAGATTTACTAAAGACTTCTCTAAGACAGTATCCCTATTGTGCAAATTACTGCAAAAAGATGTGAACTTTGAATTCAATGAAGCATGTGAGGAGGCGTTTGACAAGTTAAGGAGTATGTTGATTTCCACCTAGATTATCCAGCCACTAGATTGAAGTCTACCATTTGAGATCATGTGTGATGCAAGCGACTACGCTGTAAGCGTCGTTTTGGGTCAAAGAGTTGAAGAGTGCCACATGCTATCTATTATGCCTCTATGACCTTGAATGATGCACAACAAAATTATTCCACGATTGAAAAAGAGCTCCTTGTTGTAGTATTTGGTTTAGAAAAACTCCAGTCTTATTTACACTTAGTGCTAATGTTATTGTTTATACTGACTATGCAGCCCGTCGTTATTTGATGATGAATAAGGAATCAAAGCCAAGGTTAATAAGATGGATTTGGAAGTTAAGCGAGTCCAATGAGGAGAATAGAAATAAAAGTAGAGTAGAAAATCATTTGAGTAGACTTTCTCACATTGAAGCTAAGCAACAATTGCATCAATCTTTTCTGGAAGAGCAACACTTAGCTGTAAAATAGGTACTTCCATGGTATGCCAATATTGTTAATTATTTGGTATGTAATTCTTTTCCTTCAGATTTATCAAAAGCTCAAAAGAATAAGATTAGAAGTGATGCCAAATATTATATCTGGGATGATCCATATTTATGGAAGTATTGTTCTGATCAAGTTATAAGAAGATGTGTGCGTGAAGACGAGGTAAACCATATACTTGGATTTTGTCATTCTTATGCTTGTGGGGGACATTTTGGAGCAAAAAGAACAGCTAGGAAAGTTTTAGATTGTAGATTCTTCCTCCCCCACAAGCTGGCCATCTTTATTTTAAGATGCATTTTTATTTTGCCACTCATGTGAAAAGTGTCCAAGAACTAGAAATATAACCAAAAGGAATGAAATGGTACAAACCCCAATTCTATATTGTGAAATTTTTGATGTATGGAGGATAGATTTTATGGGACCATTTCCTGTTTCTTTTGGTTATGTTTATATTTTATTGATAGTGGATTATGTCTCAATGTGGGTAGAAGTTATTGCCACCAGACCTGATGATTCTAAGGTAGTTACAGGTTTTTATCAAATCTAATATTTTTTCTTGGTATTAAATACCGAGATCGATAATCAATGATCAACGTACTCATTTTTGTAGTCGAACAATGAAAGCATTCTTGAAAAAGTACCATGTCACGCATAAGGTTTCAACAACTGTCATCTGCAAACAAATGACCAAGCTGAGGTGTCCAACAAAGAAATCAAATCTATTCTTGAGAAAATGGTAAGTCCAAATAGGAAAGATTGGAGTTTAAGGTTGACTTAGATAATGCACTATGTGCTTATCGTACAGCAAATAAGACACCAATTGGCATGTCTCCTTATTGAATGGTCTTTGGTAAGTTATGTCATTTATCAGTCGAATTGGAACATTAGGCCTACTTGGCTATCAAGAGCTTTAATTTGAAGTTGGATGAGAGTGGGGTACATCGGAAGCTTCAATTGCAAGAATTAGAGGAAATTCGCAAGTAAGCCTATGAGAATGCAAGAATTTACAAGGAAAAGACAAAAGAATTTCATGATAAAATGGTGTTGCGAAAGGAGTTCCATATTGGTCAGAAAGTTCTCCTTTACCAATCCCATTTTTTACTCTTTCCAGGTAAGTTACGTTCTCGTTGGAAAGGTCCTTTTATAGTTACTAATGTTTTTCCTCATGGTGTAGTTGAAATAAAAAGCTTGGACACCACTAAAGTGTTTAAAGTGAATGGACATCGGTTGAAGCCATATTTGGAGAGTGTTCCGGTATAAGACATGATGGAGATTGATTTGGACAAGAGCCGAATTATAATTAGGAAAGACAACATGAAGTCGAGCCAACGACAATAAACAATGGCGGTGCATGGGAGGCAACCCATGTCTTTTGATAATTGATTTAGTTTGTTTTTTTTCATTTTATTAATTTTACTATCATTTGTGTTGAACATCATCTTAAATTTCAAGTTAAACGGACTAAAATATAATTTGAAAGTCATGATTATTGTTTGAATGTTTTAGGATCAAAAATTTTGTGCATGAAGGAGTGATTTTACGCACATGCCCACCATTTGGTGAACATGTGTGCAAAATCCAGTGGCTGAATTTCAAAATTTGCATCAAGCCTTGCGCATGTGCGCGAGAAGAGCAGCCACAATGGACTCACTGCCTTTTACACACATGCGCGCCTGGCAGGCTATGCATTTGCGCTAGCTATTTAAAAGTCCCAAAACGTTTTTTGCCCTACCATTCAAATATCATATCCCTCATTTCCTCCAACTTTCTCCTCTCAACTCCTTTAACCTGCCAACATTTTTCTATCCTCAAATCACTTCTTAATTCATTCCATTAGCATCAATTTATTCTTCTTTCAAGGGTAAATTCCATCAATGTATGAATTTCGTTGAATTTTTGTATATTTTTCCTTTTTGGGTTTATAATTGAATTATAAGAAATTTTTGTTTCTTGATGATTTAATTGTGCTAATTTGTTATGGATTGTAGGATAAATATGTGGTTTGAGTAACTTGTGAATGAATTATTATTTGGGAAGTAATTGTGTAATCTTTACACAAATAATAATTCATTCCTTGTTAATGTATGTCTTGAACACTTAGAGATAATTATATAAACTCACCTACATTGCATCCCGGAAACTTGCTTTATTTCATTTTCAAGGCGAAATTTTTAGACAACTTGATTTGATTCAAAGATTGGGGTAGAGCCTTCTTTGGCCGTTTAAGCCTTTCAAGTCAACTCTTATTTTTAAATTTTTATCCCTAGTACCCTGTTTGAGCCTTAATTTGTTATCAATTGAATGGAGAGGAACACCATTCGCCTTCTTTCATTTAAACTCATTTTACCTACCTTTATGAACCTAATAATTTCTTTTAATTTTCTATCTAAATTGTCCCTTAAAGAGCTTTATTGCACAGATTTTTTTGTCAAGGGATATAAGGATGGAAAGTAGTAGAATGAGGGTAGTAATTTGGTTATGTGAGCGCTGTACAGTTGTGGAGCATGAAGATGGTAACAAAAATATTGTATGTTGCAGGTAGTGCCTATCACTGGTACCTATGTTAATGTGTTTGCAGGTAATATCTACCATTGGTACCCATTTTTAGAATTAGACATGAAATAATTATGAAGAATGGGACCGATAAAAAAAAAATAGGAGATATTGTTAGAAAAATGTTGGCATGTAGGGACAAGTGAATAGGGACTTTCTTGCTGTTTATTTGTTTAGAATTTTTCATGGGTGTTTGTTATTAGAGTGTGGGATTGTGGATTATAATGATTGATGTGTGAAGAGATGTTTAGACGTACAGATTTTAATGTGTCGCCAGCATTACTTTAAAGCTCTTTTTCTTATTTACGATATCATTTCCCCTCTTTGATTAGCTAATCCCTAGCCTGACATTAGTGGAGAGATCTAAGAAAAGTGAGCTATAGGTATTCAGAAAAGTTTTAAGAGTTTTCATGATTTAATCCGAGTGTCTTAAAAACTAAGTTTTTCTTGAATGGCTATGCACACATACACACAAATTTCATGTCTTGGTTTTTATTAGCATTTGAGCTCTTGAGTTGTTAGACTACTCCAAATGGTGGACTGACTCTTGATTATTTATGTGGATAATTATTCAGATGTGGTGGGTGAATTTTTGATGTGCTTAACTGTTTTAATTCTATGTTTGCTCGAGGACGATCAAAAGTTAAGTGTGGGTAATTTAATAAGCTAGTAAATGTCTTATATTTTATATATCATTTACTGCATTTATATGTATTGTAAGCAAGATTTGAGTTAATAATGAGCTTATTTGATTTATTCTCTTAATAGGTTTTTTAGGGTTGAAGTGAAAAAGGATTGAAAAGGACAAAAATGATGAAGAAAAATCGTAAAGCTGGAGCGTGCACGAGTATGGAGCAAATCTGGACACTGTTTCGTATTTTTAGCACAATTTTCTTGTCCGAGCTTCAATTGAGTTGATTCAAGATGCGTTGCAAAGATAAGAGAAGAGCTTTCCATTTTTTGCATTTTTCCAAATTCTATTAGCACCAAGGTCAAAATTGAAGTTGAAATTGAAGCACAGGTTCTGGAAGTCGTGCACACGTGCAACCAAAAAACTGCACACATGTGCACCTTCTAGTAAGGACATCCTAAGGAGTAGTTTCATGCACACATGCACGAGACTCAAGCATGCATATGCACGCATAGCAACGAGGGTTCACGAAAGTTTTTATTTTAGGCTGATTTTTTTGTTTGGATGGACTCTTATTCAAGCATTTTCACGTTCTTATCATTTATATAGTGATTCTAAACCTAGTATTACCTATAAATACCCTTGCTTGATAGGCAAATAGAAATGGGAGAGATGTAGACACACGATAGTGAGTTTTCTTTAGCAGCTTTGTATTCTTTCATGGCCATTTGTACCTAAACCCTTCTTCTTTGTATAGGAAACTAAGGCCATGGGAACTTTGATGTTGTCAAACTCATGTTTTTATCTTAAATCAACTCATTCTTTCAAGTATTGATTATTTTTCTGCACTTTTATTTTTTATGATTGTTTACTTTTAATTGCTATATGTGTACTGTAGTTAATTATCTGAATCAATCTATAGCTAGATTAATATTGGTTGCTTTGTTTGATTTAATCTGTAAAGTATTTATATTTAATAATTGTTGGGTTATCGATTATTGAATATAGAAAAAATAATCAACTAATTAGCATAACTACTTGTTCTTATGTTATTTTATCCTAATTGTCTTCCTAGTTCTTAATGCTTCTATTGATTAATCTTTTGGCGCTTGTCTGGATATAATTGATAGCTAGGGTTAATTGAATCGCTTAAGCGATAATCTCAAAGATTAACTAAAATTAAGTGAAGAAATAAGAATAAATTTTGAACTGGATGATAAACTAATTCTTCAATTAGTATTTGGTGAATGATTGATGTATGATTTTGTGTCGATGATCAACTAATTCGATTTCCATGGTGGACATGACCGACCCAAGACCTTTCTTTCATTTAATTTCATACAATTTTAATTCTTGAAATAGTTTTTAGAATTAAAAATTATTCAAAACCCCCCTCTTTACATGAGCACGAGTAATAGACTCCATTCTTTGTGGGACAACTCAGACTCTTCACTGCTACATTAGTATTGAGAAATTCATCAATTTTGGGTGGCTGCAATAGCACGACTACCTATGATCCTACATAAAAGAATTTTATGCCTTTTTGGCCTTCAAGGTTTCATTTGTTGAATATTGAAAATTTCTAAATCAATTAGTTGGTCCATTTACAATGTAAATCAATTTATTTACTTCAATATTGGTCCAATTCTTATATATTTTTCACTTATTATAGTTTAAATTTCTCTATAGTACAAAGCTTAGAATTTTTTTATGGAATGAGCACATATCACAAATCTTCTTTAATTGAAATGTAATTTTTAAAAAAAATTAAATATCGTTGATAATATTCGATAATCTAATTTGATCAATTATATTGGTGATCTCAAACTTTTGTTTTGTGAATCTGGTTTGGTTCTTAAACTTTTGAATTGATATATTTAGTATGTTTGTCTTAAAATTATCAAAGTGGATTCTAGCGTATATTGATTTCTAAAAGAATAAATCCAGGGATAAAAATAAAATTCTAGTTTAGGGATTTAAAATATAAATATCTCGTCTAAATAGAAGATCTACTCAATCTTGGAGAACATCATTGAAGAATTTAGAATCCAATTGGGTACCTTAAGGATTAACCAGCAAAATTAAAGAAATAAAATTAATTCTTTTCAAAAAGTACAAAAACTTTTGGAGTATCTAATTCATTTAGGCATAAAAAATTTGTTTTTATTTGGGTTCTCATTGATTGCAATATGTGAAAATTCTGGTGTAATTTAGGTTTTATGAACATAAATTTGTCCCATCATAGTTACATAGATATTTTATTTGTAACTAAAGTGTTTTTAAAAAAAAAAAAATGGTGTAAACTCCCAAATTTGAGCATCATTAATTAAAACACTTCCTTCCTGTAGTGGCATAGTTCAATACGCTCGCATATTATGAAATAAGATCAAAATATAATTTTTTATGTTTAATTCAAATTTGTTGTAATTTTTTTTAAGTTAACCGCCAAGTTCTTGTTTTGGGCCGCTACTCCCAATTTTATTAAAAAATAGTTGGAAAGATACAAAGAAGGGGACTAGGCCTGACCTCGAAAATATAAAAGCAAAAGAAAGCTAAAGAAATATAATAATTGATTCCTAAATAGCACTAAGGGAACTCCTTCTTTATCTAGACAAAGAATTCCCTCCAGCACATTGGTAAAGAGTGAAAGAGAGAAAGTTTGAGATGTATGTGAAGAAGAACCTTAATGGAGATGAGCCAGGAAATCCACCATGGAGTTAACTTCTCAAAGCACATGACGCAGAGCAAAGTATCCTTAAGCTAGTAGGAAAATAATCTCTCGGATAACAAAATCCATCCTCCAAGTTGGCTGTATGATGCATGTAACCATTTTAAATAAAGCTTCTACATTAGTTTCAACATCAACATTCAAGATATTCATTCCGATGTACATCTTCAAACCATCAAGAAAGGCTCGGGACTTGCAACCTTGCTGGTACCCTTGTCATAAAAGGAAGCTAGTGTTGAGACCAATTCCCTTAAAGAGTTATGCAAAATTACTCCTCCAGAGAATCCATTGCTGAGAGAAGTGCCATCTACATTCAACTTGCATCAACTGGCTAAAGGCTTGATCTATGAAACAAGGATAAGGAGAGGACACGAAATCACCCAAACATTACATGGCAAACAAATGTTCACTAATCCCTAACCATGCAAAGTTATGGGGTGCACCATGCAAAGTTGCATCGCAGCTAACTAACAATTTTGTTCAAAAACAAAAGAGAAGGCAAGCAATCTATTATTATAGAAAAAATTGTTGCATTCTAACCATACTTGCCAACAAATCAATGCTGACAACACAGTGTAAGCTTGTTGGCCCCAAAGCAACCCAAGAGTGGGGGTGAATTAGATTTCTTAAAAATTACTTTGCAAAATAATCGCCAATAAAATCTTTTAAACTATCAAATGGAAAAATAGATATAAAGACAATAAAGCTTATGGAATATAAAAAATAAAATAAAAAAAAGGTAAAGAGAAAAATTAAACAAGCAACACTTCCAAGCTACCAAACTTGAAGTGTTAATCCACTAGAATGCTTCACAAAATTGGTGAGTCAATAATCTTCTAATGTACACAAAGTAGGAAAATCCTTGCTCCCACTAATTCACTTTAGTTGAGCCAAGGATTTTACTCTTAACCTCACTTTTGTACAAGATTATCACTCCACTCAATATTTTTGAATTGCACTTCAATGTTGAACACATTAATACAATATTGCTCAATTGCTAATTTGCACTCAAATTATTTTTCTACTAGCTTGTATTCAATGTGTAAGAGATATATACAAAAAAAATAGAGCATGTATTTATAGGAGCAATGAATTATGGTTGTAACTACTTCCAAACGGCTCAATAATAATTCCACAAAAACTAGCAGTTAAGGGTTTCAGACGTCCGATGTTTTAGTTGTGCGTCCGACCAAGCGTCCGATCTCATTACAGAGTGTGTGACAAATGCCCTTCAGACGGCCGAGCTTGCATCCGTTCCATCATCTGAACTACGTTTCGGAAAGTCTTGTTCGTCCAAAGCAGACTTTGTTCGAACAGTTGTATGCGTCCGTTGTGAAGCTTAGGAGATTTGATTCCACCTCATCTATCGAACGGAAATATGCATCCAAGGGATATTTCCCCGGACGCGCCTGTGCGTCCATTATAGGTACTTGAAAAAGTTTCCTTTTTGCCTATCTGTTACAGTGAACTACATCCGTGGGAGACATTTGTATCGGATGTTCCTATTCATTTGAAAGATGTAGTACAGTTCAGATGGTGTACTGCGTCCGAAAACCCTATTTCTAGTAGACCTGCACAGCTTGGATTCAGAGTTTAGTGCATATGTCATCATCAAAATAAGGTTTGGGAAACATCAATCTCCTCTTTTTTGATGATGACAAACTTTAAATAAACGAATACAACCAAAAATTAACATATATGATCATATTCAATAGTCAACAGATATGATTATTCCTAAACCATATCTCTACTCCCCCTTTTGACATCATCAAAATAGACAAGTAAGCGCCCCCTGAGAAGGTGCACAGTTAAAAATGTCAAAATAAGCCTACAATCACCTACCAAAATAGACAAGTACATCAAAATATGAACACCAATATCAACACCAATAATGTCATTTATGTCATTGCACACCAATAACAACAACTGTCATCCAAAATACAGACTAGAGGTCCTAAGAAGAGCAGAGAGTCTAAGTTGAGTCATTTTTCTTCTTGGAACGCCTTTCGGGCTTGCGTATCTTGGGGGGTTCATTGTCATTAGTAGCTTCACTATCGTCTCCTATGTCGCGGCAATGCATGAAATAATTAAATGTGTCGTCAACGTCCTCGTCATCCCCCTCATCAGCAGCACCTTGAGCGGTGGGGTCTTCACAATCACCCTCCTCTTCATCATTGTCATGCATGTCATTGTCATCACTTTCGGAGGAGGATTCAAGAGTGTACTAAGATTGAATATTAGAAAATTGAACTTGAGCAGAAGTAGACATGCCCAAGCTAAGTGCTTCTTGAAGAATTTGTTAACGAGTTTTAAGGCGTTTTAGCTTGCGATTGGTGCGACGCTGGATGGAGCTCATCTGAGTGCTCAAAGAACTAAGAAGGCTGCAAATGTGTGAAAGGGAAGTTTCAGAGGAAGAAGGAAGGGGATCATGGGATGGTGGAGGTGTTTGAGGAGGAGGGGAATGGGAAAGTACGAAACCAGAGAAAGAGGCTTGAGTTTTGGCTCCACTTTCAACATCATAAGCAGCTTTGGTAAACCATTGGTCATTAAAAAAATGTAAGCCCTTTCTCTCAATGTAGGCTTTGTTAAAGTAGGGAGGGAATTGTTTTTTGCCAGTGAATGGGATATCAAGATAATCAAAAACTTTTGTGAGGAATTTGCCGAACAGAATGTTTCGGCGAGTATCAGTTAGAAAGAGTTCCCACAGAGAATAGAAAAGATATCCAAAATCAAGTGGAACTCCCTTGAAAACACAGTAGAATAAGTAAAGCTGCATTTTTCCAGGCTCAATGCGATGCCCGTCAGTGGGTAACAACAAATTTGTGACCAAAGTGTATAAAATGTTCAATTTAGGAGTAATTAAAGTAGTTTTGGATTCCGAAACCTGTTTGAAGTTGACATTGAAAAGTGCTCAGACCTTATCAATATCAAAATGAGTACCAAAGGAAGCCATTTATCCAGAGAAAAGAAATAGGAAAAATCATTAGGTGACGAAACCTCACATTCAAAAATGGTCGTTAATGATATTGGATAAAATTTCAAGATTTTTGTTGTTCACACGAGATATTAATGTGTGAACAGTGGGACCCTTCCTGAGATTAGCTGTGAACTGGAGTACCATGTCGTGATAAATAGGTAGATCAATATGAACTAGGTGACCCCAATTTTGTTTTTCAAAATAGAATTTTACTAATGGCAGATTAAACTCGTCAAAAAGACCTTGGGAAGCAGGTCTTTGAACAATGATGGATTTACTAAGGAAAGAGGTATATCGTTCAGATGCCTTGACATCTATGAATTTTGATAGAGGTGGATTTGTGGAAGTTTGAGGATTTGCTGATGATTCCCCTTGCACTAAAGCTTTCCCTTTCTATTTACGTCCACGGGTTGTCTAAGAACCACCACAAAATCGAACCATTGTGAATTTTTGAAAATATGAGAAAAAGAGAAAAATGTAATTTTTAGGGAGGTTGGTAGAAATATCAAGAAGTTGGATAGTAAGTTGGTGAAATGGACGTGAAATAGAGGTAATTAATAGTTTGGGAATGAAAATCCCTCAAACAATTTCGCAAGAGAGTGAAGAAATTGAAGGAATTTTGAGGAGGAAAATAAATCGCCAAAGCGGGGTTCGGTGGGTAGCGTGAGTCTAAAAGAAGGAAATGAACAATTTTAAACATCAGAGGAATTGTTTAGACGTCCGAACGGTTTGTCTGCATCCGATCGTGCGTCCAAATGCTGAAGAACGGATCGCCGAACTTCTGTGCCAGTGCGTCCGAGAATGTCTCGGACGATGAAGAGCGTCTGTTGGGAATTCCAAAGAGCTTGAGAAGAAAGGGGTAAGAGTACAGACGATTAAAAGCGTCCGAGACATAAAGGAGGGTTTCGAACGTGTAAGAACGTCCGACAGAGTATTTGATTCGGACGATCATGTGTGTCCGAACACAGAAATTATACAGATGTAAAATTAATGATTCCCAAACGAGTTCTAAGAGATTCAAAGCAATCTAAAGCCAAAGGTTTAGCAGATAAAAATATCAGCGAGTTGATCATTTCAACACACAAATTCAACACAAATTTCCTTTTTACATATAAGATCTCTAATAAAATGATGCTTGACATCTATGTGTTTGGTTCTAGAATGCATGACAGGATTTTTTGTGAGATTAATTGCACTAATGTTATCACATTTTATAGGCACACAATAAAAATAACACCAAATTCTTTTAATGTATGTTTCATCCATAGAAATTTAGCACAACAGTTTCCATCAGCAATATATTCGGTTTCTGCCGCAGAAAGTGAAATAGAATTTTTCGTTTTGCTAAACCAAGATATTAGACAGTTACCCAAGAAATGACACATACCACTAGTACTTTTTCTATCAATTTTACAACCAACAAAATCAGCATCAGAATAATTAATTAAATCAAAAGTGGAGGATTTTGGATACCAAAGACCAAAATTCATTGTACCTTTTAGGTATTTGAAATTTTTTTTTACAGCAATTAAGTGTGACTCTTTAGGACAAGATTGAGAAAAATCTAGCACATAGACAA